>BDMV01000004.1:7509851-7544593 GCA_008326285.1 Oryza officinalis | reverse complement strand
TTATTCCAGAAAATCCTTTAATCTTCGGAAATTCATATCTTTTCAACCGTTCGTCCGATTGACTCCGTTCCACCTCCTGTAAATCCGTAAAATCGAGATCTATCCAATGGCACGCTTAGTGGTCTTTAATAGGGCTTCTTTTTATCGCTTTGTTGAGTCGTCTCGTTTCGCGTGTAGTCTCGGAGCCCGAAGACCCGCAGTGCGCGGATTTCGAGGAAGAAGCTCAAGATCTCGAGCAAGGCAAGTCACCTTTGATCAATTGAACCTATAATTTAAATTAAGTATTTTAATTTCGCAAACTATGCATTGATTAGGTTACACTTGATACTTGGCCTCGGTTTGCAATACGACCGACAGGCCCTACCCAATTGCTGCATTCACCTCCTTGATATTTGAATACCCTAACACCCTTGTCACCCCTCAGGTGATGCCTCGGTATCCGTACCTCGCGTACGAATATCGGGACTCCCCTCAAACTTTAAAATTGATCACATGGGTAAAACTTGAGTTTACAAAATGCTTGGAAAACCCGACACTTGGGTCGGTGTCTTGAAATTAAAGTGAGTTTCTAAAACTCGCGGTGCGGGAGACGTACTGGAGGTACGGTCTGCCCGTTCTCGCTCTAAGGACCGATTCCTTGGGAATTACATCCAAGCATATGTCAAGTACGACCACATGGGTGATATGGGACGCCCCTGGCTGAGTAATTAGCTAGGCCAGGGAAATCTTGATGCCAAGGGACAAGTGGATTCGCCGGGGTGGTGTCGGGGAGGACCCCTGGGCTTCCTGGCACAGTATGGTCTGGGACCTAACCTGGTGTTGGTCCGTGGGACCCCTCCCGTTGGCATATGATAACCCTGAGTCGGCTTTCGAAATGCCTTGTCGTGAAAGCCTTAAGGTCGCCAGACGTGACCGAGGGTCGCGGGCTGGGTGATTCAGGGTTAGTAACGTCGTGTGGGTAAAGTGTACCCCCTCTGCAGAGGTTAACAACTGTTCGAACAGCCGTGCCCACGGTCATGGGCGGATGTGAGGTGATTCCTTAGCGTAGTTTTCTTGAACATCCTTGTGAACTGCTGTTGGAGTGAGATTTCCCCTTTGTGCTTGGTTTAAGGCTGTTGAAGCAGCCGGAGTCGGTGACGATTGGCAGGGAGCCTCTCGTACCGATGTGTTGATTTGTGGCTGTTGAAGCAGCCGGAGTCGGTGACGATTGGCAGGGAGCCTCTCGTACCGATGTGTTGATTTGTGGCTGTTGAAGCAGCCGGAGTTGGTGACGATTGGCAGGGAGCCTCTCGTACCGTTGTGTTGGCTTGTGGCTGTTGGGGCAGCCGGGTCGGTGAACGATTGGCAGGGAGCCTCTCGTGCCGACAAGAATCAATCGATACAATTTCACTGCTCCGGCCGGATGAGACGCACTTTCTCGTCCGTGCCGTCGAGAAGCACTCACTTAGATGTTTCTGAAAGTCTTGAACTAAAATCAATTGTGAAAACAACTGGCTTTCCCTTGAAGCTTGCATTAAACACTTAATTCCCCTGACTTGCTGAGTACTCCCGTACTCACCCTTGCTCTATATAATTAAACCCCCCCCAGTTCTCGAAGATGAAGATGTGGACCCTGCTGATGAAGAGTTCTTCCAGGAGCAAGCAGACTTCGAGTAGTAGAAGGGTTTCGGCCTTTCCCCAAGGCTTTGCTTGTGGCTTAGGGCTAGTCTCCGCTTTCCGCTTCCGCCTTTTTGTAATGCTGTTGCGAACTCGGGTTCTGTCCGCAGTTCCAACCTTGGTTGTAATCCTACTCTTAAATAAAGAGACCGCTGCTGTTGTGGTATTCTGTCTTCCTGTTGTACCAGCGCTATTTCCTGGGACTGGTACAGGCATACAGGTCAATCTGGACCGCCTTATCCTGGCCTCCGCTCGGGGCTGGTTTGGGGCGTGACATCATGAAACCACTCGGCCTCAACAGTGGCAGTATCTAATGTTGTGAGTTCTGCTTCCATTGTTGACCTCGTTAAGATGGTTTGCTTGCAAGACTTTCAAGAAACAACGTCACCTCCAAGTGTGAACACATATCCACGTGTGGCCTTTATCTCATCAGCATCAGATATCCAGTTTGAATCACTATAGCCCTCCAGATGTAACTATTTTGTCAAACTTTTCATGTCATTGCTTGGATGCTTGCTTGAGGCCATAAAAGGACTTCAACAGCTTGCACACCATTCCCTCTTGACATTCTAATACATACCCGTCTGGTTGATCCATGTAGATCTCCTCCTCCAACTCTTCATTAAGGAAAGTTATCTTAACATCCATCTGATGAACAAGAAGACCATGAGAGGCTGCCAGAGCAAGTAGTACTCGAATCGTGGTCAAGCAAGCAACTGGTAAATAAGTGTCAAAAAATCCTCGCCTTCCTTTTGGGTATAACCCTTGGCGCAAGTCTTGCGTTGTACTTTTCAATTGTACCATCAGGCCTAAGCTTTTTCTTGAAAACCCACTTGCATCCTACAGGTTTGCACCCATATGGACGCTCGTCGACTTCCCAAGTACCATTAGACATAATCGAGTCCATCTCACAGTGTATCGCTTCCTTCCAATAGTCAGCATCAGGAGATGAATATGCCTCTTCTATGGTTGCTGTAGTGTCATCCACAAGATATACAATGTAGTCATCACCAAAAGACTTTGCAATTCTTTGTCTCTTACTCTTTCGAGTAACTACAATGTTATCCTCCTCAGGATTTTCCTCAGGGGTTTGATTATTGTGTTCTATCGGCACAAAGGACTCAGGGGATAAAATAGGTTCTTGACTAGAAGTGCTAGGTGTGTTTTTCATGGAAAATTCATTCTCAAAAAATGTAGCATCTCTGGACTCAAAAACTGTACCAATTCTCATGTCAGGTACTCCAGAATTTACAGTTAAGAATTTATATCCTACGTTGTGGATAGCATAACCAGGAACACACAATCCACGGTGTTTGGTCCAAGTTTGCGCTTTTTGACTATAGATACATTTAACTTAGCCAAATATCCCCATGTGCGCAAGTATGAGAGATTTAACTTCTTTTTTTCCCATTCCTCGAATGGGGTTACTTTTTTGTTCTTAGTAGGAACTTTATTCAGGACATAACACGCAGTCAATATAGCCTCACCCCACCATTCCTTGGAAAGTCCCACGGTATTTAACATGGCATTCACCAACTCAGTTAAAGTGTGGTTCTTTCTTTCGGCTACCCCATTTGATTGGGGTGAATAGGTAGGCGTCCTCTCATGAATAATTCCAAACTCTTCGCAGAATGAAGTAAACTCATTAGAAAAATACTCTCCACCTCAATCAGATCTCAACCGTTTGATTTTTCTTTCAAGTTGGTTTTCTACCTCAGCCTTATAGATCTTAAAGTATTGCAATACTTCATCCTTTGTTTTTAGTAAATATACATAGCAAAATCTAGTGCAATCATCTATAAGTGTCATGAAATATTTCTTTCCCTCTTTAGTCAACACGCCGTTCATTTCACACAGATCGGAATGAACAAGTTCTAAAGGTGCCAAATTTCTCGCCTCTGATGCCTTGTGAGACTTGCGAGGCTGTTTCGCTTGAACACAAGTATGGCACTTAGAACCTTTTACCAAAGTAAATTTTGGGATTAAACTCATGTTAGCTAAGCACGTCATACAACCAAAATTCATATGACAAAGTCGCGAATGCCACACATTGGACTCATCGTCATTGCTTACATGGTTCACTATTTTATTACACATATCATCTAAAGAAAAGCGGAACAAGCCTCCGCTGTCATAACCTTTACCAATAAAAGTTCCATATTTAGATATGACACATTTGTTGGATTCAAACACAAGTCTAAAACCATCTCTACATAGTACAGAGCCACTAACTAGATTCTTCTTTATTGAAAGGACATGTTGCACGTTCTTCAGCTGCACGGCCTTTCCCGAAGTAAACTTCAGATCGACCGTACCAACACCATGAACAGCCGCAAGCGATCCGTTTCCCATCAACAAGGAGGAATCTCTCCTGACCTGATAAGAAGAAAACAGGAAAATGTCAGCACACACATGAATATTAGCACCAATATCAACACACCAATCAGGTGAGTGAAAAACAGAGAGAACTGTAGGTAAAAAATTACTATACCCCGATGTTCCTCCTCCATCGCTAACAACCATGCTTGCAGACTTTTTGTCCTTGCGATCAGGACAGTCCTTGGCCTAATGCCCAGGCTTACCGCACACAAAGCAGTCACCCTTTGTCTTTCCCTTGCCTTTCTTCTTAAAATTGGTTGCTGCCTTGGATTTAACATCAGGTTTGACTTTCTTGTTGTTATGAGATGCATGATGATTCTTCTTCTGCACCAAATTGGTGCTAGAACATCCCTCGACCTTTTTGTCGCGGTTGTCCTTTGCCCTCACCTTTTCCTCAACACCCAAAGAGCCAGTGAGATCAGTAACACTGAATTCTTGCCTCTTGTGTTTTAGAGAAGTGGCAAAATCCGACCAAGAAGGTGGCAATTTGGCAATAATGCCACTCGCCACGAACTTGTCCGGTAACTCACAGCTGTTGTTCTCAAGTTTCTTTGCCAGTATCTGAATCTCATGAGCTTGTTCTACTATAGATCGGTCATCGACCATCTTGTAGTCATAGAACTGCTCCATGACATACAACTCATTGAAAGCATCGGAGACTCCGAACTTGGCCTCAAGTGCATCCCACATGTCCTTCCTAGAAGGCATGTGCATATACACGTCTACTGTATTATCAACTAATACACTGATCAATGCTCCACGGAATAAGCAATTCACAGCCTCGAACTTAGCCTTCTCCTCAGGAAAGAGAGGCCGTTCGGGCATCTTGCCCCGTGAAACAAAGAAACATTGCATAGCCGTCAACCACAATAGTGCATGTGCTTTCCATCTCTTATAGTTTGAACTATCAAAAGCATGTGGTTTTAGTGATGCCGCAAAACCAACTACTGAAAAAGACCTATCAAGTTTTTGGATTGTTGAAAGTTTGGTCATAAATCGACATATTTTAATCCATAAAATTAAGATACTACACATGACATGTATATGGTTGAATAATCTAGTATTGGTGTTAAACATTAGCATGCTTTTAACAATATAAGCATAAGTATCAACAACATTCACAAAGAATAGTGATCCTAGTATGGTGATATATATGAATATACTAACAGGGACTAAAGCATCTAAGAACATGTTAAGCACCAGTAGATGATGAGGCAATTATATTGTCTCTGTTGGTGTTGTCATTCTCGATGCCACCTCTTCCAGTAGCACCACCGCCGTTTCCTGCGCCTCCTCTAGCGGCACCAGCATCAATGTTCGACATGTTGATGTAGAGGAAGAAGAGCCCGACGAAGAGGTTGCAGTGTAGTCGAGGAAGAATAGGAACAGGAGCAGTCACGCCGAGACGCTCGCCTACCCGTGCAAGTACATAAGCGGACGGAGTTCCAGAGGCACCTGCTCATCCCGAGCACCCATGCGCGCAGGTGATCAGGAACGGGGAATCAGAAGTAGTAGTGCAGAGGAACAGAGCAGGGGAGAACGGTGCGAGAGAGAAATGTATTTTTTCCTGTACCGGAGGTGGACTTATATAGTGCACGAGAGGGAGAAGAATCAATCTCCTGTTACTGCAGTAACAACGGAATCAAAATTCCCGTCCATTGCAAAATAATGAGAGAGAGAAGCAGCAGCCGCCGCCCGCCCGCCCCTCGCCATGCCATCGGCCCGGTCGCGGCTGGGCGCACGCGCGTGTGGCAGTCCCATCACTACCTCAACCAGTCAACAGAGGCTCTCTAATAGCTCCCTATTTAAGTTAAGATCTCTCCACTTAAATTTTCAAGATAGTATTAATCTTATAACATTAATTGTGAACCAATGGAATTAATTGAAAATAAATTGGGTTAGCCCATTTATTCCAACATTCACTATTAATGCGAGGACCATAAAAGCCCTCACAAAAAAATTTTCATATGTAGTTGGAAGAGAGGGCTTTAGTTTTGTTCTAGTTTGTTTAGATTCACTTGCTATTTTTTTCTACACTAGCCTGTCCAGCTAATATACTGTACTGAACTTATATTGATTGAGAGAGAGAGAGGAGAAAATCTCTCGAAGTAAAATACAGGGAAGAAAAGGAACACCACTACTCTGATAACAAAAACTGCTCAAATGTAGTGTGTATGATATGATGGATGCGTTCACCACTGTCTGACGGACACGCGTGTACTACAGCAGCTGGAAGAACACTCAACGCTTGCGTTCCTCGCTATCAAACTCATGGGCTAGCCAACCTCACACATGCCATGAATGAGTAGATCGCGTCGCATCACCATTTCGCAGTTTTTTGTATCTTTGCGAGCACTGGGCCACAACGAAATTTGGAGTACATATCGATACGGGAGTAGTACCTGTCGATACTAGCAAGTGGCTCATCAGGCAACCTCCTCCAAGTGATCTATTTGGCATTTTGGCACGTGAAATGTGCAGTGTGGATTAGGAGATCCAGCCATCCAACCGAAGTATTGTTCTCCTTTTCTCTAGCTAGTACATCCTGACGGCGATGGTGTTCGTACAGATTATATATGCAGCAAACCACAGCTCGAGTGATCAGCCGGCGAGCTGCAGTCCGAGACGTCCGTGCCGGCTGGGCCAGAGCAGAGAGCAAGCTCGCCGCCGCCTCGCTGGCGTGTTCTTGGCGCCGGCCCGACTGGCGGAGGGAGCGTTACTACGGTGAGTGACAGTTAGCTCATGTGCTTTTCTGCCTGCAATTATGCGAGCGAACTTGATGTGAGTGACTGATGCCCCCTGGTAGTGGTGTTGGCAGAAGTTACGGCTCACCGAAACGTTGTTGGAGACTTGGAGTTGGTAGATATGCACTTTGTGTGTGTCCATAGAATTCGTGTGCCTGAACTTTTCGGAGTAGGCTAGATTGTGGAGTTTGGTGATGGAACCGGGGCCTAGTAGGCCTGACGACAGAAGACATCTCGGTTCAGAGTTTCTCAGAGCTTTTCTTTTCTTTTTAAGGGGACTTTGGTTCAGAGCTTCCCTGCATATATAGCTGCACCTTGTGTGTTGTTTTGCACTGAAGATTGAACAATATCTTGGCAGAAAATGACAATAGAGAAATAGTCAGTACATTATCGAACTTTCAGGACTAAAGCTTAGATATGGTGTTTTAGTTTAATTCTGAGTTTAAGAACTGTTTTCCTGGGCACCTGTGCTTCAGTTCAGCTCATGTCAGGTCAGGGTATATGGTGTCATGGCTAGATAAGTGAACTTTTTTTAACAAATGGGACAAGTGAACTTTCTTGCTAGATTCCACATACTGAGGTAGTAGATGTGGTCATCCTTTTTAAAATGCTAGCAAGTACATATTTGTTTGATTAGGTAGGAGCATTTGATACAGATCTCAACAGAGCTAATTGAGCCAACCAACCACACAAGCACCTTATCACTGTCCAATCACCAGTTTCTTAACAATCTGAATCTATTGGAAACGATAACTTGTTAAAAGTAGGCTATCTTTTTGGATAAAAAAGCAGTGGATTCATTTTAGCACTTGCGTTTTGGATATGTTCGTCGGCACAAACTTCATCACTTGCACAATGACTTTGGTACGTTGCGGATCGCCTGCAGACGTGTCTCTGAACCATCAACTCTGAAGATGCGTTCCTGATTTCTTCTGCACAGGACTCTGAAGCAACCCATGACGCGAGGTATGCATCGGTTGTACAGGGTGGTCGCACACGTGGCCTCCAGGTCAGCAGGCATCGCGCGCACGGGCTGCCACGTCACCCACGCGAAGGGGCGTGCGCCTCTCGTGCTGATTGGCCGCGCCGTTCCCATTATTGGTGGGGCGATCCCAATTATTGCCATCAACTATGGAGTTCTAGTCGCGTGCTGGATGCTGCACATGTTTGATGTTGTCCAGGTTTGTTGCTCTCGACACTATGAACCATTCCTTTTTTCTTTTCCTGATGGCCCCACTGCAAATCTCTCGGTGTTAATGGGAGACTTTGGAATCGAATTTTGGATTATTGGAAGCCTGCATGCATGATTGCATATCATATCTACATGTTTCTTTTTCTCTGTTGAAATGATTAATGAACGTATCGATTGATTTCTGTTCATGAAGACAAACTGAAAAAAAGTGTACAATTTGGCAGAGTAAATTGATTTGCCGTGCCATGGCACTCCGGTCCTCCTGGCGTACCACGTCGCCGTTCTTGGATTCTGTCTGCTCCTTGGTATGCGATCTCTACAACTCCAGTGCGATTCACAGGCCTAGTTGCGGTGAACAGCTCGTCGTCAACGGCATGAACAGCGACGAGCCCCGGGCGAAACCCGTCGTGAACGACGGTGACCTCGGCGACTACTTGCAGCATTCTCCGACGCTGTATTTCCTCGACAGCGACCGGATTTACGCCGCCCTGGTACTCGAGTGCGTTTGTAGCAGTGGCGGTGGTCGTGAGGAGGCCCATGCGAAGCAGGGGCATGACGTCTCCGGGGAAAAGCGGCCGAGTCGGCGGGACGGCCTCGGCCGCTCGTTCATGGCGAGGAAGTACGAGTGGTGCGTGACGTACGCCGTGGTGGTGGCGACGCTGCAGCTGTTCCTGCGCCTGACCGGATCCAACGTCACCGCGCTGTTCCTGCCGATGCTGTCCCAGGCGACAGGCTGCGGCGGCGGCGGCAAGCCGGCGCTGGCCGGCCACGCCGTGCTGGTGCTGGCGAACGCCGGCGGCGTCCTCGGGTCGGCGCTCGCCGCGCGGACGTACGGCCGCGAGGTCAT
This sequence comes from Oryza officinalis, assembly GCA_008326285.1. Classification (NCBI taxonomy): domain Eukaryota; kingdom Viridiplantae; phylum Streptophyta; class Magnoliopsida; order Poales; family Poaceae; genus Oryza; species Oryza officinalis. The sequence goes on along the minus strand of BDMV01000004.1, from coordinate 7,535,775 downwards.
GTGCGTCATCGGCGGCGTGCTCATCGTGTTCTGCCAGGTGAACTAGCTACTGGAGTATCTGTGTACGTGTCCTTATATTACGACGTGTTCGACTAAGGCGTTACGCACGTTGCTGTACCATCAGGTGGTGATCCCGGCTGCCATGGAGATGCACCGCGGCGGAGGCGGAGCGTACGCGGCGGCGGCGACGACGTTCTTCGTGGCGTGCGCGGCGTCGGGCGGGTGCGGCTGGTCGTGGGGGGCGCTGTTCTGGGCCGTGCCGGGGGAAGGTGTCCGGTCGGCGAGGGACGCGGTGGGCGCGGCGCTCGGGTTCGCGCTGGGATTCGCGCAGACGCACTGCTTCCTGCTGATGCTGCGCCAGCTCAAGCACGCGGCGCTCGCCTACTACGCCGTCTGGATCTGGTCGTGACACGCACGCCTCGTCCGCATCGGCCGGCGCGCGCGCGCGCGGCCGTCGCCATCATCGGCCCCCGACCCGCGGCCAGCCTCGATCGAGCGGCGGATGCGGTGCATGCACAGACAGGCAGAATCACTGGCCAACGGCACTAGCTGTATTGTACGTTGCATGCAGCTGTGGTCTTCTCTCCGTCGATAAAGACGCCAAGACGGTGGCTGGATCGATCACGGTGGCACTCGGATTTTTTTTTCCACGAACTGCGGGAAAAAGCGTTTGTGCGCCTCTATCTATCCACGCGAATCCATACAGTCTGTGTGGTGTACGTGTGTGCGAGCCCGTGGGCAGTGGAGTTGGCCTGGATCACGGATACGTGCATAATTGCATCTGTATCTATTAGTAAGGTCCCCTTCCAACCTACTGTGAATGAAATTAAAAGTGAACACGTAAAAAAAAAAGCTATTACACATGATTAGTTAAATTTTAATTATTAAAAACTTAAAAAATAAATATATTTGATATTTGAGAACAACTTTCTATTCAAAACGTGCTGTTTAGTAATTTGAAAAACATACTAATAAAAACTGATTAAAATCTTAATTTTAATAAGAAAAGAACACTCCCTGAGTCCTTTTCCCGATTTTTCTTGGGAAGGATACCGTGTAGTACACAAATATACACTACATGCTGTACATTTGATGGACCGATTTAAATCACTAATTAAAACGCCATGTCTCTTGTTCAAAAACAGTGGCGTGATGGCTTTAGCGTGGGCGATGTGAGCCTACAACAACCGAAATCTCGGGAAGTTTCGATTCGTCTGCAGATGCTCTCATGGGAAAGTCTTTTCTGCACCTAGGTGCAGCAGCACCTAGGCTGAACACCACATGATGTGTTTTAAGATTCGCACGTACGCAATGTCCAGCTATAGTATTTCACCTGTTATTCACTTTACCTCCATTTACTGCTAGAGTGTTAGGTGACATCGAAATACACAAGTTTGGGAGATAGAGACGGTACGAATGTAGAGATGACGAGACATGTGATTTGTTCATTCCTTTTTTCACCACACTTCGGTGATTGATGGGGTCATGAGGGTGCTTCAGCCTTTACATGAGATTTCATATGGATTCGTTCATACCATTCGACTCCAATCAGTTTTGATGAACTTTTTCTTTTTCAGATCATCAGATATTATGTACTTCGGATGTAGTATTTCTCATGTAAGTTTTCAAGTACTAACTAAAATAGCCGTGAGGTTGAATTATCACCCAAATATTCTGTGATACTCCTATATGTTTGTTTGCCACAATTCAGTGGGTCATCAATTGTTTTTTTGTCTTATTGGTTTTCTCTTATGTGTACAAGAGCAGAACAGAAGTGTTCTCGTGTCTGATAGAATTGTGCTTCTTTTTTTTTTTGCTTGAATTAAACGAGAGGACGTGCTATCGTCTCGCTGTGTATGAGTGAGAGAGAGAGAGAGAAGTGTTTTTTTGTTGAATGAAAATTGGAAACTTGCCTAGCTGAAAAATTAGAGTCATCCTGACTGCAAAGTCCATCTATAAATAATTGAAATTTAAGACTCACGAAACTAATCATTATTAGTCTTTCGCCTCATGAAAGCAAACCAAGAATCCATCTTGCCAAGCTTCTATCAATCATGTATTCCTGTCTGTTTTTTATTGGCGGTATTAGCATTTTCTGTGATACTTTACCCGCATGGAGCCATGAACATCTACAAATAATTAAGGCTGTGTTTGGCACCAGAAGTTCCCAGCGCGCAGTACTTTTTTTCACGCGCACGCTTTTCAAACTACTAAACGGTGTTTTTTTTAAAAAAGTTTCTATATAAAAGTTGCTTAAAAAATCAAATTAATCCATTTTTTTAAAAAATTAGCTAATACTTAATTAATCACGCGCTAATGGACTGTTCCGTTTTTTGTGTGCACTGTGCGCGTTTCCAACTCAGGCTAGCGAACTAAAGGATACAAATAAAGAATCATTTTTAAACTATTCAAATAACCTCTTCAACACTCTTCTACTTAAGATGAGTCAAATCTCATCCAGAAAACAACATTTTGAAAGAATGGGTTAAATCCCATCCCAGAAAACAACATTTTAGAACAAAGAAAATAATATGGTTCATCTCATAGAAAACAAACTGGGAATCATATATCCTCTCATTTTAAAAGGTCTTTCTGCTGTTCCTCTCTCAGTCTCTCTCTCCCCTAATCCGGTGTAGCAGATGTCAGCGCAGTGGGCTCCATTGCTACAGCAATACAACATGCAAAGCAATGCATTGTCTGACCTCAAGCAGATGTAGTGGGCCCGGCACTTAGCTGTGTACATGTACATTGTAGGTAAGATACTACTGTGTACATGTACATTGCATGTAAGATACTACGAGCTGTACAAAAGGGAACGCGTATTGCGTGGAAAGTCAAAAAATACAGCACGAATCGCTGAACAGATCGAACGCCTCCTAGCTTAGGTGGGTGCAGAAAAACAGCGTCAGCTCTCATCACAAAGGCTGCCGCTCCGAAGTCTGACCGACTGAACCTTAAAAAAAGAGATGTGCTGATGAGGGAAGAAATTCCCGGGTCCCCCCTCTCTACCGCTAGCTAGTACAGCACCCGATTTGCTCCGCCGGGAAAACGAAACACTAGAGATACGCTACTGCTGCCTTTATGCCGTTTCCTAAAATTAGCCATCGTGCAGCAGTGCGCGGCACAGATGCTGTCCGGCTCCACAGTGCGCGCCGCCTGTCACGCTCGCGAGCCGGATTCGCGATCGACGAGATGGGCACCCGTCGTCGTGCGAACGGCGCAGGCAAACCGACGACGACGCACTCCGTTGTTCGGTTGACCCCAGCGGCCACCGGGCGAAGGGAGGAGGGATCTTTTAGCCGCCGGCGTGTGCACTTTTCCACGGCGGAATGATGGCGTGTCGCGGCCGTCCACACGCAGACGCCTCGTGGAATCGTGGGCTCGAGCGGCGGCGGTACTGATAATCCAGCGGGCGCGACGAGGTTGCGGCACCACGACGAGGGCTCCTCATTGGGGAGGGGGACAGCGCCATGTGTGCGTGCATGGGCATGGGCCGGGTGCACGCGACGCGACTGATCCACACGCGCACACTTGTCACTCGACACTCCGCCGAGCAGCAGCACTGACCACGTTGGGGAATCCTTGTCCCAGGAACCGTGTCAGGAGCGCGCACTGGCAGATAATATCGTGAGAGAAACAGATAATCTCTAACCGGCAATATCTATATGGACATAATATGGGCCGCCGTTCTTTCTTGATCCGACGGTTGAAAATCATCCAAAAGCAAAAGCGCCATAGCTTCTCTGCTTTTGCTACTGTTTGGAGAAGCTTATTATTCTAATTAGAACTTCATCTGTTTTACAATAAATAAACCTAATATGAAATGTGATAAATTATAATACTAAGATGTAACTGGTTGATTTATTTTAGGACGAAGGAGTAACTAGTAGATAGTCAGGTTATGAGAATATGAAAACGCTAGATTTTTTAGTTTTTGTTTTCTAGTTTATTTTCTGAATTCTTTAATTACATATTATCAAAAGTTGGGTGAGTATCTGCACAGTTTAAAAAAGTTGAAGATTTTAAGAGAAACTACAGCTGCTAAAAACTCCCTACACAAAACCAATATTACTTGCCTGAGACAAATAGGGCCTATTTGGTTGGTAGCCAGAGTTTGCCTCACCAAACCTTATCTTAGGTCGTCATATTTTGTTAGCTTAACGTTTGATTCATTATACAAATATGACATGTCACACTTTATTACTACTCAGTCCCACGTGCCGTACACTCAATTTAGTGTCAAACTTTGTCACATACTATGTAAAAGTACTTGGATTCATATATCCTCTTTGTGTTCTTAAATGCTAATCACAAGAGCTCTCTATCAGTATTCAGTGGTGCAAACTTTGGGCTCTTTTCTAAAGTAGCACATAAAAACTATAACTAATTTGGAAAGAGCAATGTTCAGCAATAGCAGAATAGCTTTCTTTGGCGTTTAAAGTTCAAACAGTTTGGCCAGAATCATGACAGTGAGATTAAGACGGATAAGAACCAGTAACACTCACTCACAAGGAGTTTCCAGCAGGGCCTGATAAGGTGGTGTATCAACCTGAATCCGGGAAGCCTCCGAGTTTTCGTTTTCTGAAGGTTGGAGCTGCGCGACCGAGAAAAGGAAACCCATTTCCACTCTGTTTATGCGGGCGCCGGTAGAAATCGCATTGAAAACCTAACACGCCACAGTTTCTAACTTGGCTCGATGTCAATGTGCGTGCTGTTTTTATTTTTATCTCACCCTTTTCAGCAGAAAATGACATTATAATATCCGATTTATCCAACAAGGAGCATTGGAGAGGTACAAGCGGCAAGTAACCAACTACTAGGGTGGTGCTCCAAGTGATGCCCGTGTTTGTGCACAGCTCCTCTGTTAACCGTCAGCTGACAAGCATGTTCTTTCACCTAGGATGCGCTCTAGTGCTCTACCTCTACTATATTTTCTCCGTCCTAAAAAGTTCTGTCTGTACTAAATTAAATTTAATTTAATTTTAAGTTGATTTTTTGTTGAAACGGAGGAGTAGCTTTCCCCCGATGATGTTTTTATGCTGAGCCCACTTGATAAACACCACATGCAAAGATTGCAATATCTTCTTCATGGGAGCAAGTACGGGTTGTACGAAGCCCTGTGTACTGACTGATACTGCTCTACTAGACACTACTGGCCTTTAATTCCACATTCCTGTTTGTGCTTTTTAAGTAATGGATATGATTCACATTAGAATAGAGCATATTCAAAATAATTAATCATAGCAAGCTGCTCCCTTCATCTAGAAATATAATGGATTTTAGTACATAACCAAAATCACTTAAGGGCATGTTTGAAATAGAGAAAACAACACACATGAATAAAACATATGAAAATAAAACACATAAATACAAGTTAAAACAGAGAATTAAAAAACATAGGACAAATTAATATTTGGACGTTTGGAACACAAGGTTTTTAAGAAAGATAACCTCTACACTCACCCCTAAATCACGTTTCAATAATAGTTTTAACCAAAATCCAACTAAATTATCTTCTCCAAAACTTCTCTCTCCTTAACCTACGCAGCACAAGTGAGCTCGTTACGGATGATGATTCAAGCTCGATCAGTGACGGGGAGGAGTAGGTGGGGACTCAACGGTGTCACGGAGGAAGAACTCGTAGTATGACTTGGGAGGCCATGGATGAGGTCAAAGCATCTCTCAGGGTGGTACCTAGGGATGGGTTGCACCCGTGACGACGAGCTCCTAGACTAACACCGGGTAGAGCCGGTGGATGTGTTGTTGATGGTGCCGCCAAAACTACGGCGATGGCATGCCGGACCCTCTCGACCTATAGCCAACTTGACTCTATCCTCCCCTTTCCTCGCATTATCATGTTCCTTAGCGGGTTCCACATCCTCGCTCTTTCTTTGCTATTGCATGATTGCAAAAGCATACCATATGAAATGGGTTGATGGGACCTAGTATTCTTGATATTTATATTTTATTTTATTGAAGGATCCGATTCCTTTGTATTTATTATAGAGGTTACGGTAAGTATAATAATATGTTTTCTACCATTAAAATTTTAATATGTAGAGAATTTATAACACTATAGGATTAATATTATAGCAATTCACATGGCGTGTCACCCTATTCATGGATAGTGGAGATCAGGGCTAATGTCCCTCGTGAATGCGAATCGTGCATGTAATTGGTGCCATCCTTTGAACTTGGCGCATGGTCACTGCTCAACGTGCGTGTGATGAAGCAAACACCAAACAGTGAAGCATGTGCGCAACCAAAGATCAAACTGAGAGTCGTGGCGAACAATTCTCAGGACCGGGGACACACTACCGCCACTCGTGTCGCGGCCTCGTTCGCCGGACACAAAAGAGAGATAGCACGATTGATGCTGGTCAGTAGCTAATCTAGCTAGTAGGAGTAGTACAAGATTTGCTTAGCACGGGGTTAACTAGAGAGCACGAATGCCCGATGTACTAATGGAGCCTGCACCATCGAGCATTTGCATTATATAGCCAGTGACACACAGATTGGGGATAGGTGTTCTCAGCTCAAAGGAAAAAAAAGGGACGTTTCCAACGACCATGAGGAACCGTGAACTTTCAATTCCTTTCGCTTGGGATTCCTAGTAGATAGATCAAATCAAGTACTAGCGGACAGGGTATCTTGGGGAGAGTTCGACAGCCAAAAAAATGCCAAACGGCGCGTGCGCTCTCCGCGGGCAGAAAAGAGAACCAACGAGATTTTTGCAAAGTCAATCACAGTACAAGAAGCTCTTATCGATGGATGGGTGATCTGTTATTTTGCCGGATACCCCGTCAACACAACGCGAGTGGTGAGTGGTGACCAGGGTTGTTGGCCTTGTCGAGCCAATTTGCAGGGTTATTGGCCTTGTCGAGCCAACTGCTCGGTAAACTGGACAAAGCCTTGAAAAATTCAAATTAATCTTGTGACAAAATTTATTGGATTTCGTTGGTAACTAACCGATAATCATAATTATTGTCGAAATCCTCTCCTGAGCAGTAGTCGGTGATTAGTCGTGTTTTGATACCTCTGGTGATGATTTCTTGTTATCAGCGTCATCTTGCCAAACAAAATAGAAGAGTAACTAACCGGTAATCATAATTATTGTCGAAATCCTCTCCTGAGCAGTAGTCGGTGATTAGTCGCGTTTTGATACCTTTGGTGATGACTTCTTGTTATCAGCGTCATCTTGCCAAACAAAATAAAAGAGTGATTATACGGTTCTTGAAAAAATATTGAAAGATATTATATTTTTTAATATAAAATTTAATATCTCTCGATAGTACGTATCAAAATTTACATTAAAAATTTTGGTACCTTTTTATCTTTAAGGACCATAAATTTTATTAAAAAAAATGTCTCGACTTAAGGTGTTGTTAGACTCGCGACAATTATGGAGTGATCGAAATTCCTGTATATTTGACAGTAAGCTTTGTCATGTTTAACAATAGCTAATATAAAGCACGCCACTGAACTATATATGGCGTGCGTGAGAAGACTGATGGCATTGGGGGCATATAGCAAATCCTTCTTAGTATTTCCTTTATGTTTTTCCTTTTATGTTTTTCCTCTTCAGGACCCACACCAGTCTAATGTCATTCTTGTAGAACATGAAGCTTCCCATGTTCCCCGTATGCTCCTTTGCGCTAGCAGCTATACTGGCTAGCCCCGTTCGCAACTGTTTAAAATACAGATTCTGACTCGTTTTCTGTTAGCATGTTTTTAAACCATTAAGCAGTATGTTTTGTATTGATACTTTCTATAAAAGTTATTCTAAAATATTAAATAAATATATTTTTCAAATTTTTAATAATTAAAACTCAATTAATCATGCGTCAGTGGCTTTCTTATTTTTCATCTCCAAACTTCATCTTCATCTTCAGGAGAAACGAACATCATGCAAAACTATGAGCTAGCTTGTTTTGTCTGTAGTTGATTATAAACATTAAGTACTTATTAGTTATAAAAAACAATTTATAGATGAAATTTATATATATTTTTATATATGTTTTTAGCGACTTAAAAGTTATTGCTAGAAAATAAAATACGATGAAAAAAACTCAAACTCTAAAACTAAAGTTTTATGTTTGAATTTTAGTTGCGGGCTTGCGGCTGACAAAACAATACTTCTATATATGGATGCACAAGTTCTTCATATATTCTTGGAAAGAAAAATGGAAATGGAAATCAACAGAGTATGCCTCCTTCCGGCGAGTGCTTTTGCCTACTCTTTATTAGTAGCTTTCAACCGCGGGATGCCTGATCGACGCATACCTGAACTAGCTTCTGGGTATATATGTCGATGTCGTACTATTTTCTTGCCTTCCGACTGACGTGCAACAAAGGTGCATCCGTTCATAGCTAGACTAGCGCGCGAGGGGATTGGAACGGGTACTGTTTTTTCCCCTCATCTGGTTGCGTATGACCCAAAGTTTCCAACCTAAATTTGGTAAGCCAGCTCTTCGATGAACCAATGACCGTTGGTTGTCCATCCATACACCGATATACTCTATCCGTCCAAAATAAATCATCTTTTCTACATGAATATAGGCATACATATGTATCTAGAGTATATATATCCAATTTCATCATATATAAAGATTTATTTGTTTTGGGATCGAGGAAGTATCGATCAAGGGTGCTACGGTGAATTAGGCTGTGTTCGTTAGGCTGTTTCCCAACGCGCGCAGTGCGCACGAAAAACGGAACAATCCATTAACACGTGATTAATTAAGTATTAGTTAATTTTTTTTCAAAAATAAATTAATTTGATTTTTTAAGCAACTTTTGTATAAAAACTTTTTGTAAAAAAAATACACCGTTTAGTAGTTTGAAAAATATGCACGTGAAAAAAAACGCTGTGCACGCGAGAAACTGACGCTCCCGAACGCAGCCTTAATCGGCATATCTTCAGAGGAACAATTGGGATTACACATATGTTGAGCTGACCAATGGAACTGAAGTAGTGTGCAACCGGCCGGTATAATGTGCAGCACGGGACTATACATGTCACATATATGCCACAGAGGCATGCACAAGCTGCAGGAACTTGTAGCGATATATGTGCTCGTGTGCCATCCATCATAGGCGACGACTCGCGAGCATCCAATCGGGCACAGTAGGAAGGCCACCAAAACGGACCGATCCGGTTTATGCGCTCGCTCGGCGCCATCCTATAACCGCACCCATACATCATATCGCCGCATTTGGGACACTGTTTACTCCCTGTGTCACGACGTGTCGAGGCTCGAGAGGCAGCGCTTCACGCGCGCTGTGAAACGAAGAATTTGTCCATTCTTCCTTCCTGGGATAATGGCCCTGATCTGTGCGGGGGCAGATAAGGCAGGTCGCGCAACGCCAACGGCGCCCTTCATGTGAAAGGGGCCAGAATTAAACGGTATGAGGAAGTAGTAGCTAGCGACAGAGGTAGGCAGGCAGGCCAGCGGCTATAAAGAGGGCTTTGGACCCGAACACCATCATCAGCAGCAGCAGCAGCAGCAACAACATTTGGCCGCTCTGAAGATTGGTTGCTGGGGGTGACAAGGGGGGTACGCGGAGAATGCCCGGCGGCTCCCTCCTCAACAGCGGCGGCATGGCGGACTACGGCGGCGGCGGCGGCGGCCTCACGTTCCCCGTCGTGGTCACCTGCCTCATGGCGGCCTCCGGTGGCCTCATCTTCGGCTACGACATTGGCATCTCAGGTGCGCTCTCCTCCTCCCTAGCTCCGTTCCCTCGATCGTGGAGATGGATCGATGTTTTTGCTTTTGATTCCGGCGATCCATCGATGGATCGATCGTTTAGTTTCGTGCTCTTTTCTCTGAAATTTCGGGATGATATTTTCGTCGTCTTTTTTTCTGAAATCTCTGCGCACGTATCGCGTTGGATTCGATTTGATTTATCACTCATTAGTCGGTGATTCTCACAATCCATCATATCTCCCTCATCACGACCTCGACGATACGATTCTGCTGCGGTTAGCTCACTGCCCACTTGAGGACTGATTCCTGGTCTCAGTCTCTCGCTACGAGCCAAACAATTTCATATGGAGAATTGGAGATGGAGCCGCATCTCAACTGCTGCCGCCCTGTGGCCTTGATTTCTTTATTCCGTTTCTGCTTCTTCCACGGCAGATTCCCAAACACACTCCAAATCTGGCCTTGGTTTTTATTAATCCAAAAATCAGCGGGCAGGCGTAACACCACACGCTACACACAAATCTAATCCAATCAAATTGGTGAATTTCACAACAGAGGATTTTTGATTTTGAGAAAATTCACGGGAGAACAAATTAGTTCTCGTGTGGATCTCGTGATATTTCAGCGTTCAAATCAGCCGGGAGAGGCCGAAGATGACGCAGGTCTTTGTTCTCTTGTCAAACCGAACGTACAGCAGCTGCTGATTAACCGGGCACATCACAGAAGAAAGCCAGAAAGTAGATATCTTTCGAGGAAGCGTGATCCGAGCCGCGCGTTAGCCATCGGACGGCCAGGAGGGGATAGAGAGGAGTGGGGCCCACCTGACAGAGATCCTTACACGTAGGCCCGGGCACCTGCTCAGGTGGGACCAGGTGAGGCGACACAATCCGGTCGAATTGGACGGCCACACTGCGCCGGCGGGGCCAGCGAGCGGCCGGTGTACGGCCAGCCCATCTTCTCGTGGAGCGCCATTAGACACGTCAGGTTGGTTACAGTTAAGCCTTTAGAGCCCATAAGTATGTCCGTTGACTCCCATTCCATGGTGAAGCTGTTAGTAACAGTGCCTGGCTGAGCCAAAAATCAAGTCCTTTTTGGGACTGAGGGGTACCTGTGAGATTTTTGTTTTCAGGGAAGGTAGTGAGATTTTATTTTGAGCAGCACAATCTTTTTTTTCTATTCCCAAATAATACTGCAGTAATTTTCTTGGCAATTACCACATTCTGTATTTCGAAGTTTTATAGCCCGTTTGAAACGTAAAATTTTAGAATTAGGTTTTTATGTAGTTCTGTTCTGTTCTTGGGTTAAAACATATGACTGAAGAAAAAAAAGGAAGAATTTGATATAGTTACGTTCTTCGGCTGTGTTCGGTCTGATGTTTTCTCAACTTATATTCCTCGTGTTTTGCGCGCACGTTTTTTAAATTATTAAATGATAATTTTTTTGCAAAAAGTTTTTATATGAAAGTTGCTTTAAAAAATCATATTGATCTATTTTTGAAAAAAAAATATGTACTAATGAATCGTTCCGTTTTTCGTGCGCAGAAGATACGTTTCCAACCCAAATCAACGAACACAGCCTTCGTGGTTTAAAGCCAATACCGAGCAAAAACAATGAAAAAACATTTATACTAATTTAAAATTAAGTTTTAAAATATAAATTCGGTTACGGCTTATATGAACCACACGCTTATAGCCCAAAACTTTCTCGCTTTCCAAAAGAGATCTAAATGAGCAGAAGTTTTGTACACCTCAAAATTTATCTCGTCTTCCAAATGAGTTTTAATTTTTAAATGAGGGTCATGTGGAATGTGGGAAAAGGACGTGAGCTGCTCCCACATATTACGCTCGGAACGTAGTACATCAACTTGTCGCTAGGTGTGCATCGACAGTTACTTCCAACTTTAGACGTTGTGTGTGCAATCTGCTGCTTCGGTCAGACCAGATGTCATGGTGGCGTCTCCTCGTCTCGTCGTCTCTTTGCCCCTCCTTTTGTTGCCGCGAGTTTTGGTGCGGCTTTTCTGCTAAACCCCGAGCTGTAATTCACGGGCATTTTCCTGGAATCCTTGGCCCGTTGCTTTCCTGCAACAAAAGAAAGGAAAGATTATGATTGCTTCTTTGTCTTCAGTGGCATGCCTAGCTTGCTTGTCGAGATTATTAGTATGTGCTATAGGCGAGTAGTAGTATTTGTAGGCCACTTGATGGTAGAAATCTTGCTTTGGATCGGGGAATCAGGTTTTTATCATGTCTTGAGTGATGGTGTGTGGGCTTTGACAGGATCGGAATTCTTTTTAAGGAGATAAGTTGTTGATGTGATGATCGATCAAGACTAAATGCGTCAAATAGAAATACTAGGAATCCCTATCAACGTGAAAAGAAATATATTCCAATGAAATGACCATGGTGCATCCAATTGTGTTTTCAAAAAAGCTTTTCTTTTTCTGCCGTTCCTTACTATTACACCCTCAAGTACTCAGCACCTGAATTGGATCCTTTGCAGTAGCATGTGACTACTGTAGAGAGAGAGAAAAATTCTTTGCATTAGGACTTCTCTTTGCTATTTGATTGGAATTTGGAAATGCACCTGAGATCAAAGTACCACAGTAATCGCTACAGCGTGTCACTCACTACAGTAATTTACTGTTACCCCCATAGCCGATGGTTGTGTACAGTATAGAAGACAATCTAGATCCCTCGGCACCACTAGCTCCGGCATGTATGATTATTGGTGCATGGCAGATAAAGTGTATGTAAAACACAAAAAATTACGTGACACAAGTTATTCACTCTCATGTTCTCTCATGTTCTTGTTTTAGTTAGTAGTAAAAGATGAAACTTGAACTGATGCTTGAGTTACTCTTGTTCTGCAAGTGATCAATTTATCATCGGTTTCCTTCATTACATTCATGTCGCAACGAACATCAGGTGGTGTGTCGGAGATGGAGTCTTTCCTGGAGAAGTTCTTCCCGGGCTTGCTGAAGGGGACAGCGCACGCGAGCAAGGATGTGTACTGCATCTACAACAGCCAGGCGCTCACGGCCTTCACCTCGTCGCTGTACGCGTTCGGCATGGTCGGGACGCTGGTGGCGAGCCGCGTCACCCGGCGAATTGGCCGCCAGGCCGTCATGCTGATCGGAGGCAGCATGTTCCTGGTCGGCGCGCTCGTCAACGCCGCCGCGGTCAACATTGCCATGCTCATCATCGGGAGGATGCTGCTTGGCCTGGGACTCGGGTTCTCCGGCCAGGCCACGCCGGTCTACCTCGCCGAGATGTCACCGCCGCGGTGGCGCGGCGGGTTCATCTCCGGCTTCCCGCTGTTCATCAGCGTCGGATACCTCATCGCCAACCTGATCAACTACGGCACCTCGCGGATCCCCGTGTGGGGCTGGCGCCTGTCGCTCGGCCTCGCGGCGTTCCCGGCCGCCGTCATGGTGGCGGGCGCGGCGTTCATCCCGGACACGCCGAGCAGCCTGGTCCTGCGCGGGAAGCACGACCTCGCTCGCGCCGCGCTCCAGCGGGTGCGCGGCAAGGGCATCGACGTCGACGCCGAGTTCAACGACATCCTCACCGCCGTGGAGCACGACCGCAGGAACGACGAGGGCGCGTTCCGGCGGATCCTGCGGCGCGAGTACCGGCCGTACCTGGTGATGGCCATCGCGTTCCCGGTGTTCCTCAACCTCACGGGCGTGGCCGTGACGGCCTTCTTCTCCCCGATACTGTTCCGCACCGTCGGGTTCGAGAGCGACGCCGCGCTGATGGGCGCCGTCATTCTCGGCCTCATGAACATCTTCGGCATCGTCGGCTCGGGCTTCGCCATGGACCGCTACGGCCGGAGGCTGCTCTTCATGATCGGCGGCGCGCTCATGTTCACCTGCCAGGTAAACAAACAAACGCTCACTCACCTAGAACACATCAACATTTCAGCAACAAGAAAGTGACGTCGAGCCGACGCTCTGTACGTGCATGCGTGTTGCAGGTGGCAATGGCGAGCATCGTGGGGTCGCAGCTGGGGCACGGGAGCAAGATGGCGAAGGGGTACGCGGTGACGGTGCTGGTGATGACGTGCGCGTTCTCGGCGAGCTTCAGCTGGTCGTGGGGGGCGCTGTACTGGGCCATCCCCGGTGAGATCTACCCCGTGGAGGTCAGGTCGGCGGGGCAGGGCGTGGCGGTGGCGCTCAACCTGGGGCTCAACTTCGTGCAGGCGCAGTGCTTCCTCGCCATGCTCTGCTGCTTCAAGTACGGCACATTCCTCTTCTACGCGTCGTGGCTCGTCGTCATGACCGCCTTCGCCGTCGCCTTCGTGCCGGAGACCAAGGGCGTGCCGCTGGAGTCCATGGGCCACGTCTTCGCGCGCCACTGGTACTGGGGCAGGTTCGTCAAGGACCACAAGTACGGCGACGTGTCCACCTAAATTTGCACCGCACGCCGATGCAAGTGTTTGGCTTTGATCTCAGAATTAGTTAGCGTGTGCTTGATCTTAGTAGTATATCGGTAAGATGGATTTTGGGTAAATTAATCAAGAATGGGCAATGTATGCCACTGAAATGTTAGATTATGCTCAACCACAGCCCGACAGCCGTGCAGCGCACATACATCACACGGTTCACACCGCCAAATCACCAGAAATGTTTAATCGGTGCCCTCGTCGGTGACACGGCCGTCGTGGTGGTCGCCGTCGTTGACGAACTTTTTCCAGTACCAGTGTCGCGCCCACACGGACCGCATTGCCTCAATCGGCACGCCTTTCGTCTCCGGCAGGAAGGCGGCGACGAAGATCGTCATGGTCAGGAGCCAGCCGGCGTAGAACAGGAACACGCCGTACTTCATGGCGCAGAGCAGCGCGATGAACACCTGCAGCTCGACGAAGGAGAGGCAGAGCGCGACGGAGATGCTCAGCGCCTGCCCGGGCGACCTGACCTCAACCGGGTAGATCTCGCTCGGCACCACCCACCTCAGCGGCGCCCACGACAAGCCGAAGCTGAACGTGCAGAGGCAGATCAGGAGGAGCACCCCGGTCGCGTAGCTCCGCGGCATCGTCACCCCCTGGTGCTTCCCGAGATGATCCGCCATGATCCAGGAGATGGCCACCTCGCAGAGCATCATGCCCACGCCGCCGACGATGAACAGCAGCCGGCGGCCGGTGCGGTCCATGACGGAGGTGGACAGTAGCGTGGAGGCCAGGTTCGTCATGCTGTTGATCACGGAGCCGAGGATGGCCTTCTGGCTGTTGAACCCCACCGTCCGGAACAGCACGGGCGAGAAGATGGAGATGACGATCATGCCGGTGAACTCGTAGAACACCGGTATGCCGAGCCCCACAGCGAGGCAGTGCCTGTACCGCCTGCTGAACAGCCGCCGGAACGCGCCGGCCTCGTTCTGGCGCGCCTCGTCCACGGCGCGGACGATGTCCTTGAGCTCCGCGTCGACGTCGGCGTCGGCGCCGCGGATGCGCTGCAGCGCCGCGCGGGCGAGGTCGTGGTGGCCGCGCAGGACGAGGCTGCTGGGTGTGTCCGGGATGAAGAGCGACCCTGCGACGATGATGGTGCCCGGGACGGCCGCAAGGCCGAGCGAGACGCGCCACCCCCACCCCGGGATGCGGTTGGTGAAGTAGTTGGTGATGGTCGCCGACAATATCCCGATCACGACGAAGGCGTTGTACGCCGACGTGAACGCGCCGCGCCACTTCGCCGGCGCCGTCTCGGACAGATACACCGGAGCTGACTGTACCGAAAAAAAAAAGAGTGTACTTTTTTTTCGTAAAAGAAAGAAGAGTCCGAACTGGGCTGGGCCTGAATTAAACTTCTGGGCCTTGTGTATCGTATCGTCTGATCGTGTCGTACCTGGAGGGTGAAGCCGAGGCCGAAGCCGAGCAGCATGCGGCCGATGATGAGCATGGCGATGTTGACGGCGGCGGCGTTGATGATCGAGCCGGTGAGGAACATGACGCCGCCGAGGAGCATGATGGCCTGGCGGCCCACCGCCCTGGTGACGCGGCTCGCCACCAGCGAGGACAGCGTGCCGGCGATGAAGAGCGACGACGAGAAGGCAGTGAGCCATTGGTTGTCGTACTTGCAGTAGGCGTCGCGCCTCGCGCTCTTCATCCCACGGAGCACTTCAGGGAAGAACTTGTTCAGGAATGACTCCATCTGCGTCACACCACCTGAATCAACGAGAGTCAAGGACCGACCAGTTGTCCGGTAGTACGGTAATACTATACAGTATCTAGTATGATTTAATGGTACGGTTATTTTTTTTCTCCTGCTTAACTGTGCCACGAAAGGGAACAACAAAACTTAGCTCTGAGTAGTACCAAATTTAAATTTGGATGGATTTTTCTTAATATACTAGCTAAAGCCCGTCCGTCGTAACGGATGTATAAGATATATATAAAAGCAAAAATAAAAACTGCAACTTTATAGCATAGTTCATTGATTAGGCATATGATGTCATCTTCAAAGGTTGCTAAATCATCTCTATTTATCCTCTTCGTCTATTTTCACAAGTTATATGGTCCGATAATACAAGATTGGACACTTATAATTTATTTGTGGGTAGCATGTGAATTTGAAGGTTTTGTATGCAACCTCTTACAATGTTTAGAACTAGCAACTAGCAATTTCGGGCCATTCACATGTTGTGAAAATTTTATGCTTATAGCCCCACATGTTAAGTTAGTTTCAGCGTTAAAGGCAGTCTCGAACATCATCGTTAACATTATTTAAAATAGTATAGATATATGACATGTTTTTAAACAAATATGCCTAAGCTGTTACCCATAAAATTGGTATACCATTTTACACATCAAAACTTAAACCTTCCCACACTTATTTTTAGTTTCTTTACGCTTTTTAGAGTCATCAAGCTGTACCTCTAAGGCAAAATTTTATCAAACTTTGATCATCAATTTTATATTAGAATAAGTGAAACACCGATGATGTGGTGGTGGAGTCGTAGATACATGACTTCACCCATCAGTGGTGTTTTTCACTCACGACTTCACCCATCATGTTTGTGTGTGCGTATATGTCTGCTATGTAATAGAAATTATTGATGGTCATAGTTTCAAAATTAATTTTGAGAAAATTATATTATAAAATGTTAAATATTTATAACAGGACATTATTAGAAAAATTAACCGGAAGGATCAATTTTCTAAACACACACACACAGGGCGTGCAATACCCAATTTATAGCTAGGCATATGTATAATACTCCTATGAAAATTGGTGAATATCGGCACAAGTCCAAAACTTCGTCAGGTGGGATATAAAAATGCCTTCCTGCATCCTAACAAATCTGGCCTGATTCAGATGATATTTTCAAAACAAATAGGGGTTGACTTGATGGCTAAATAATTCAGAATTTCAGATAGCGTATTTTATTAATACATGGTCGCTTGCGCTGTTGCACATGCGCTTATTCTTTTTTATTTTCAGGTGTACTCTTCCAGGCCTGATGGAAGCATCTCGTGTACCGTGATCCGCACTGCTTGTAAGGTTGTACCACATGCATTTGAATGGAGTAAGATAATTCTTCTATACATATTTTCAAATTCAATATCCATCATCTATTCAATGATTAATTGGAATTCAAGTTCACTAGCTAGTCTCAGACAAAATCGGACTATCAACCCAAATTAATCATTCGGACAAACTGCTTTCTCACATCAGCTACAAGGGAACTAAGGTAAAACAAGTGATAAAAAGGAAAAACTGTTTTAATCCCTCGAGGGGATGCAAATGGAAACAATTCTGCTTTAAACATGCAAGATTTCTTTTTAAGACCACATGCTACATTAAGCTTGCATGTTAGTAGAAATGATCTTAGAACAGGGCTGGGAACAGCTCAAGAAGCTGTAGCCAGGCCTGTAGCTGTTGTAGAGTACGCACCTGTGACGCCAGAATCGTAGCCGAAAATGAGGCCGCAGGAGGCGGCCATGAGGCTGGTCACCACGACGGAGAAAGTGATGCCGCCGCCGTAGTCGCGAGCACTTCCGCCGGCTGCGGCGGCAAATCCTCCTCCGGCCATTCTAAATGTGTGCTCTCTCGCTCTGATCAGATTGCCTATGACAATGGTTGGAACTTGCAAGGTAGTACTGTGCGTGGATGATGTATATATAGCTTAGCCTGGTGCTTTGCATTCTCTGTTTGGATCCGTTGAAGAGCGCAGGAAGCCTCTGTTTCTAAAGCCACTTGAGCCTAGA
The DNA here is from genome assembly GCA_008326285.1 of Oryza officinalis. Classification (NCBI taxonomy): domain Eukaryota; kingdom Viridiplantae; phylum Streptophyta; class Magnoliopsida; order Poales; family Poaceae; genus Oryza; species Oryza officinalis. The sequence goes on along the minus strand of BDMV01000004.1, from coordinate 7,517,872 downwards.
TTATACTAGTATATTTCGGTGGTATCTACACAACGATCTTTCAAGATATCTCAATCTAATTAGGGATGCAAGCTTAGATGCGTGGGTTGCAGCATCTGAACAGCCTAGCCGTTCATAGCAAGTGGTTATCTGAATAACGCATAGTGGCTAAATATCGCCATTTAATTGCAAGAAGACATTGCAGAATGCTTCAAATAACTGGCAGAGCGTTGACGTCGAGATTATGTTTCTCTTCACTATTTTCCCCCCGATAATGCCGGGAGACTCCACCTTCGGTTTAGAGCCCATATTAAGAACAGGTGTTTCGTTAACCGTTATAGTTCAGTTTCTAGCTAGAGGAATTCTCAAAAGTTTGTGATTCCACATGTAATTAAATCTTCTTTGCCATACAGAAGAATTTTAGAGAAATTTGACAATATACCATCAACAAAGACCCATTCTAGAAAGGAAAATTTTACTATCCTTAAGAAAATACCTCAAAGTAACAATATTTTACGCTGAAAAATTTAGTATCTTGAGATATGTAATACTTAGAGGTATCATAATTTTTTATATTAAAAAATATGGTATCTCTCGGTACCTTCTTAAGGATGATAAAATTACACTTCTAGAAAACACCATCGACGACTTTCTTCTTACAGAATGTCAGGCACTATAATATGCCATCGTTCTGTTTTTCTTCCATTTGCTATCGTCTTTAAGAACATGTTCTTCTATTTTACACTGTAATGTCCATATTACCACTAGGGCACCATTACGGTCTTTTGTGGGCGCTGTTACGGTAGAGGTAACATGGACTTTTTATGACTCCAAAACAGAGAAAGGTTAACATATCGGTAACGACGATGGCAAAAAGGAAGAAGTATGATAGTATAGTATTGTAAAACTCATGTCCATGGAAAGTAAAAAAAAAAACTCATGTCCATGGAAAGTAAAACAAAACTCATGTCCATGGATGGTATTTTATGGACCGAAGCATTGAGATTTCTCAACCTTTTTATTAATTATTGCTTAAGTTAAAGTGATTTTTAGTGAAAATCTCATAAAATTTACATGTCCCGAAAGAGGCCTTAATCTTCTAGTTAGCTCACAAGTCACAACTAGGTGTAGGAAGATTTGAGTCAGTAAGCACTTCACTTTCCCTCCTTCACAACAGTTTTGGAAAAACTTTAGTAACAGATTGCAAAAATACAGGAGTATCTTCTGCTATTTCGGGGCTAAAAAACACATTGCAATAACCACCATAAATACAGAATGAAGATTGGAAAAAAATGTATGGCATTGTGGAAAGGTCATGGTTGTAAGACATACACTACTACAGAAAGGATTTTTGCAGACGGGCGGATTCGATCTTCGCATGCGGTTGGCCGGGCCGCATGCGCGAAAAGGTCTGTGAAGATCACCATTTGCGCATGCGGCCGGAGCCACTCCAGAAAAGGAAGAATATATCAAGCAATTACACAAGACCAAGAAGCTGGAGGTAGCAACATACTTGGCAATAGCAATGTTGGCGCACGCCGACAAAAATGTCGTGATGGTCCCCTACGCGTTCAGGTAAGCGTTCTCTTCTGTGTTAAATTAATTTATCATTTTTTAAATTCTCTATCTCTAATTTGTCTTTCTTAATTGCAGCGACCACTACATACTATTCCTCGTATATCCAAAAGACCAATTGATTGTATCGTTGGACCCCGCACACTATGACAAGGAGACGTTTATGGAATTCCTAACTATTTTGAATTTGTAAGTGATACACATTTCAATAGACATTTTTTTTGACTTCTAGTTTTCTTAGTACTGGAGAAACAATTGTTTTGTTCTAACAGAGCACATAAGTACTACCGCAAAAGAGGTGGACCAGTACATGATCCGGCCAAGAAGAAGTTATCCGTCAAGACTGGCTGGCCGGTACGAACATATATATGCCAATACAACAAACTATCGTACATTAGTTCCTGAATTATGTCTATGATTGGTCCCTCGTAATTATATCGCAGTGTTACAAACAACCAGCGGGAACCAACTTTGCGGATATTACGTGTGCGAGATGCTCAGAGTCAACGGGAGGTACCGAACAACCAGTGACCAAGTACGTCAGCATTTCTTTCTTTACAAAGAAACCCAACTACAACACATATTTCACTTAGTAACCTTTTGTTGACTTTGCTGTGCACAGATCCCGAAAATCCCTTATGTTGCACAACGATTCGACGACAGGACTATCTGGAACGTGTGCGCTGACCTCTGCCGATTCATCCGTCGTGATGTCTGCAACGCAAGAGGTCTCTTCTACGACAACCAGAGTGAACTCGCATTGGAAGACAAATTTCAACCTCTCAGAGAATGGGAGAAAGAACAAATGCAATGAGATGTACACTAATTATATATGTGATAAAACAGTTGTATATTTGTAATATATGCTTCGTATGTAAACAACGTTTCAATTTATGGTTATGTATTTGATATTTCTTACAGTAATATCATCAATCCGACTATCTCATATGCGTCTATTCGAAAATACGATAATAAATCATACGAAATATAATATCAAATACGATAGAGTATTAATTTTGCTGTTGGAAAATTTGTTTTCCCAAACGGTCCACTTAATTGGACCGCATGCGAAATCGATCTTCGCATGCGGCTGCTTATATCGGCCGCATGCGAAGATCGTTTCGCATGCGGCCTGCTTATATCGGCCGCATGCGAAGATCGGTTTTCGCATGCGGCCGTCATAACTGACCGCATGCGAAGATCGATCTTCGCATGCGGCTGGCTCCGGCCGCATGCGCAAATGGTGATCTTCACAGACCTTTTCGCGCATGCGGCCCGGCCAACCGCATGCGAAGATCGAATCCGCCCGTCTGCAAAAATCCTTTCTGTAGTAGTGTATGTTATTATACTTTTCATCGACACATATTATTTGTCCTAGAACAAAAGAGTAAAGATTATATATGTTATTGGTGACACTAATTTGCAAACGGATAGCATATTGAATGCATCTTATGGACATCACTTCACGTGTGATGCAAGTTTAAAAGTAAGGTGCGAGTTCATAGCCTACACGACACAGGATTCAATGTAGGTTTTGTCTTTTCCTTTTCCTTGCATCTCATATCTCTCCTGGAACATTTTGGCATCGATCGCCTTGGTATCGCAAAATATATAGCGTTTCACTCATTATATCTAGTTCAATAAACAATAATGTTATAATCAATGGAGTGCATTAGCAATTGCATATAGATTAGCATGTCACCTGACTCGAAAGCAAGTGATAAATAGAACGTTAGCCACATTGCTTCATAGTATTTATTATTTTTATCATCTTAATTTTATTCAGACTTTATTTTTACATTACATTGGAAGTAGTATTGAAATTTTTATTTTTATACCAAATTTTAATTAATCTTGCATAGTCTTTTAACTTGGACTAATCACATATAGTGTTCTACATGGATTCTTCTTTTATTTTTTATTTTAATTTTAATTCCAAATATTATAAGTTATCACTATTATTGATCTGGATCATAATCAATTAATCACCCCCCAATGGACCCCAATGAAGCCAGATTCTTAAGTTCTCATAGAAACATATCAGAAGAGGGCTATGATCTGATTGAACTGATGCACAAAAACAACATCCTGACGCGTAGAGTTAATGTCAGTTTTGGCTGGTTTGCATGGTACTTTGCGGAATGCCCCATTCACAGAGAGGGATATCAGCAACCTCGGACGTCAATGAGGAAGTAAACAGAGAATGGGGATATGGTAGCAACAATTAATCAAGTATTTCCAGGAGCTCCAAGCTAAAGACCCATCATTTTTCTATAGCATGGAATTGGCTGATGATGGTACTGTTGCCAGCTTGTTCTGGGTGGATGGAGCTTCAAGAGAGACGCACAAGAAGTTTGAAGATTGTATTGTATTTGACACCACTTATTGTATAAACATGTATAATCTCCCCATTGCACTTATTATTGGCGTCAGCATCCATGGGCAAACAATCCTTTTTGGATGTGCATTCCTGAAGTATAAGACGGTGCAGACATTCGAGTGGGTGTTTGAAACATTGTTGAAGGCTATGGATGGGAAAGCACCAATGTGTATCATGACTGACCAGGACAAAGCAATGGAAAGCGCCATTGCTTTTGTGCTGACAGACACAATTCACAGGCGATCCATGTGGCATGTCCAGAGAAATGCAAGCATCAGGCTTAGGGTGCTGTTGAGCGAGTTAGAAGGATTTAAAGATAATATGGAAGCTTTGTGTTGATTGTTCATTGACACATGAGGAGTTTATAACAAGCTTGCAAGCAATGATTGATAAGCATGGCTTGGGGAAGAACAAGTACATGCAACACTTGTTTGACAACAAAGAGAAGTGGGTCCCATGCTACTTCATGGACTGTTTCTTCCCTTTCATGAGCACAACCCAAAGGAGCGAAGGGATGAATTCTCTGTTCAAAGACTTCGTACACCCAAGAGACTTGATCCGAAACTTCATCTCACAATATGCAAACCTTGTGCAGTCCTATCTGGATAGGGATGACAACCGGCAGTCCATTACTATACACGCAGAACCAAAATTCTGGTCAAGGTATCCAATGGAGCACCAAGCTTCGAAATTCTACACGAATGCAATTTTTGAGAAGTTCCAAGAGGCCCTTGAGAGGACTAATAATCTACACAATGGACTGTGAGTCAGATGTGGGATCATATCATGTGAAGATATTGCCAGAAAACAGCAAAAGATTCCTGGTCCAAGCAAATTTTGCTAATCAGATGTTTACTTGTGTGTGCGAGAAGTTCGAGAGAGATGGACTGCTATGTGGTCACATTTTGAAGGTCAGACACAACTGAATGTCTATATATTACTAGAAAAACATCATTGGACACTTGAAGGGACTAAAAGCACTTCAATCCTGCATGTGTCGCATGATATTGATGAGGTATCAACTAAAAAGATGATATATATCAGAGTCTACAAGAATTCAGTTTCGGTAGCAAGCAAAGTGTGTAAGACAAAGGAAGGATATGATCTTGAATCAGAACAGTAAAAGAATTGGCGGAAAAGCTTGCATTGATGCACTTGACGCCAATGGGGGTGTTGAAGGACGACCTGGTGAGAAGGCCCAGTCTAGGGATGGCGGTAACACCCTGGAAAAGTCTGTGAATGAGAGTACTGCCATCAATATGCTGAAAGATTTTAAAAAGAAAATTTCAAGGGATAGGCCAAAAAAATCAACTAGACTGAAATCTGCTGCCATGGTGACAATAACTTCAGGGGGTAAAAAAAAAAGGAAGAAGTCAGATAAAAATTCTGAAACTAGTGGTACAGGGGTGCAATAGCCTACAGGTAAACTAGTGACGAGGTGTCCATGAAATGTTTCTGTAGACATAGTGTTTTGTTGTCATATTCTGTATCTATCACAAAATTATATGCAAAAACTTTATGGTTATGTGCAGGGCTGCAAAATAAATTCCTCAGGAAACCACCCCAAAATTGTGGAGCAGAAAATCCTGCAGAATGTAGAACTTAATCTCCTTGTTTTGAAACATTTCTGTCATGTAAATGCCATATTAAATGCTTTTGAACTGCTTGCTTGTTTTCTTGCTTTAGAAAATTTTTGCCATGTTGTATCTTTTACTATTGTTGTGGCTATTAAAATGATCATAAATGTTTGGTACCCCAATAGTATCATAAATGTTTGGTACCCCAATAATATCATAAATGTTTGGTACCCCAATAGTATTAGGTATCTGATGATACCATGAGATGTCATATATGCGCAAATGATACATCACAGGTATCATAAATTCCTAAAAGAGTTTCGTTGGTGTGCTAGAGACGATATCCCAATGATACCTCTCTGGTGCCAGCAAAATGGTACAGCACAGGTTTTCATACTATGATAAATGAGAGGTATCAACTAAGATAACTCATAAGGATCATGTTGCCAGCACCATGTACGATACCTTGGAGGTATCATGGTGCTATAGATGAGACCCAGGGAGTATCATGGCTAGTGGTACCTTTGCAGGTTTCACACATGATACCTAGGAGGTATCACGGCTCTGGCTAGAACCATGATACCTTAGATGAATCATGGCTAGTGGTACCTACAAGTTTCACACATAAGACCTAGGAGGTATCATGGTGCTATAGATGATACCTAAAGAGTATCATGGCTAGTAAAACCTGCAGGTTTCACATATGATACCTAGGAAGTATCATGGTGTTATAGATGACACCTAATGAGTATTATGGCTAGTGAAACCTGTAGGTTTTATACATGATACCTATGAGGTATCGTGGTGCTATAGATGATACCTAATGAGTACCATGGCTAGTGAAACCTCTACATGTCAACCGTGAGTTGATGATTGTTATTCTAGAAAAATACAGAAAAATAGAAAGAAGAGATGTAAATAGAGGTTTAGAAAAAAAAAGAGTGGAAACTTGCGAGGTCAACAATGGAAGTAGAACTCACAGTATTAGACACTGTCACTGTTGAGGCCAAGTGGCTTCGTGAGCTCCTGATGGATTTGCCGGTGGTTGAAAAACCATGTGACGCCCCAAACTATACCAGTCCAAGAACAAGAACCGGCATAGGCTGGAAGTCACATTATTACTTGTGATTACAGTACCAGTCCCAGGATACACAAGCTGGTACTTACAGAATAATTATGGAAAATTAGAAATAACAAAGCTTTATTACAACCTTGAGGGAGGTCTCATACATACTACCGTCATGAACATATGCCAGACTGGTAGAAACATAGACAGGCAGAAAAGACAAAGGCGAAAGCACAGTGAATAGCGGCGAGAAGCATAGAGTAAAAGACACAAAGAGGAAAACAACAAACATGAACCACAGACTACGTTTGGGAACTAGGCTTGAAACCCCGAGAAATCGTACTCAACCTGCTCCTGGAAATACGCCTCAGTAGAAGAGTCAAGGTATCCTTCTGCTAACTCTATAAATATAAATATAAGCAAGGGTGAGTACTCGGTGTACTCAGCAAGCCGGGCAAATTATGATATGCAAGGCTATAAACAAGGAGGGGTAAGGTTACTTTCAAAAAACAAGGTTTTAAATTAGTTTGATTTCAAAACACTAGTGATTCAAATTTTAGTTCGGAACGAGACCCATGCCTCGCCCCATTTTCCAGGTTGCTTTGTAACAACCTGTCACAATAATCATAAGTCCCAAGTCCAAACTCAACATTGTGTCGTCTCAGCACAAACCAATACCATGTCGTCTCAGCACAAAACCAACATCCTGGTGCCAATAGACACCCCGAGTCACACAGGCTCGTTCCCCAACCACGACGATTGGCCGTTCGTCACAAAGACAAACTCTGGTAACGGTTCCTATCCCACAAACCATTTTGTTAAAGAAGTTTAAAAACAAAGCTATGCTATGAGAAACACCTCACATCCTTCCATGACCGTGGGCATGACTGTTTAAACAGTTTTACTAAACTCTGCAGAGGTTGCACGCTTTACCCACACGCCGTGAACTTCTCACATTACCGAACCCATGTGGATCAGACATGGCCGACAAAGGAGAGCTCACTACAAGACTTTTCTATAACCAACCCATAAATGTCCCGCGTCACACTCATCTACTCAGGCCCCACCGTATGGACCCCCGACACATCCCCTGTCACGCCCCAAACTGGCCCCGGGCGGAGACCAGGATAGAGCGGTCCAGATTGACCTGTATGCCTGTACCAGTCCCAGGAAATAGCGCTGGTACAACAGGAAGACTGAATACCACAACAACAGCGGTCTCTTTATTAAGAGTAGGATTACAACCAAGGTTGGAACTGCGGACAGAACCCGAGTTCACAACAGCATTACAAAAAAGGCGAAAGCGGAAAGCGGCGACTGGCCCTAAGCCACAAGCAAAGCCTTGGGGAAGGCCGAAACCCTACTACTGCTCGAAGTCGGCTTGCTCCTGGAAGAACTCTTCATCAGCAGGGTCCACCTCTTCATCTTCGAGAACTGGGGGGGG
>BDMV01000004.1:7439717-7509751 GCA_008326285.1 Oryza officinalis | reverse complement strand
GCGAACCTTACATTCCTTGGATCCTTACCAAATTCTGGGTGCTTTGCATCAAATGTCTTCCACTGGCGAGCATCGGCAGGATGTCGAATCATACCGTCTGTCTTTCGGCCCTCTTGATGCCATCTCATCAACTCAGCATCAGTCGGGTTTGAGTACAGACGCTTCATGCGGTCCTTAATTGGTAGGTACCACATCACCATTGACGGAATTTTTTTTCGCTTACGCTCCGATGAATCTAGGTCAGTAGACTCTGTGTGAACGGGCCCATTTCCCGTTTTATACCGACTTGTGCCACACGTTGGGCAACTTTCCAAGTCTGCATATTCTTTGCGGTATAATATACAATGATTCTCACAAGCATGAATCTTTTCAACACCAAGAGATAAAGGACATATGAGTTTCTTCGCTTGATATGTATTCGAAGGTATGAAGTTAGGCTTAGGAAGCAACACACTCAACAAGCTCATCAGATCATTAAAACTTGTGTCCGACCATCCATGTTTAGCCTTCAATCTCAGAAGTTCAAGCACTGAACGCAGTACCGTGAAATCCTTATCACATCCGTTCGTTTCATCGTAAAGAAGATCCTTCGATGCCTTCTCCAGTGCCTGCCAATTCTCTAACCGTCGTGATCTACCCGCTAGAACCTCAGGTTCGACATGGCGTAGCATATCTTCTATATCAAAACCGCCCTCAAAATCATCACTATCTGTGGACACGTCTACATTTAACCTTTCACGGGACATGTCTTCGATTACAAAATTCTCTGCCTCATTCATCTCCGGACTTAACTCTTCATCGTCATCTTGGGGATCGGCGATTTCCCCGTGATAGGTCCAAACCTTATAATTGGCGGTGAATCCATGTTGCATTATGTGTCCCAAAATTTCGCCATGATCTACCAGCAATTTCTGATTCTTGCAATGACGACACGGACAAAAAATTTTTGCCATATTCTCCCTCAAAGCATGCGCCTTAGCCTGATCAATAAATTTAGATGCTTCCTTCATAAATATTGGCTGAGTTCTCCGCATCTCATACATCCATGACGACCGATCCATCTATATATAAAGACAATAAAATTACAGACACAAATAATAGACCGCAGGTATTTTATAAAGACGTGTAAATACATATATATATCCATCAGAAAAATACAACAATACAAGTAACTAGTATGTATAAGTGTTTACATCCAAAATTTACACATCAAAACATATATTTTGAAGCTAGATTTTGCAAAAACTAGCTAAAACAAACCTTATCAAAATTTTAAAAAAGCTATAATTTCCACCAACGAAATTTAATAAAAATGGAGCCAAATGAAGGAGGAGAGAGAGTTCTTCACCTTTCATATAAACTTTAAGCAAAGATTTCGAGTTGAAAACCTCCCCCCTATTTGTTGCATGCATAGGAGAGAGAAGAGCTCGGTTTGAAATGGTGAAGTTCGGGCTAGCTGCAAGATATATGGGCCCATCATCGCATGCGGTCCGTTAAGACAGCCGCATGCGAAGATTCATTATCGCATGCGGCTGCTTAAGACGACCGCATGCGATAATAGGCCTATTATCGCATGCGGCCGTCTTAAGCAGCCGCATGCATTATCGCATACGGCTGCTTAAGACGGCCGCATGCGATAATAGGCCTATTATCGCATGCGGTCGTCTTAAGCAGCCGCATGCGATAATGAATCTTCGCATGCGGCTGATTAACCTGCCCTCAGGGGGGCGATTTTTGCAGGCGCGCCCACAGGTCGGCCGCATGCGAAGATAAAGCCCCCCTGTACAGAAAAATGTTCTCTGTAGTAGTGATACTTGCTATTTTGGTATAATATTATGTTTATTTTCCATTTTAAAACAAAGGAATAAATATCCAGCCACTATATTTCTTATGCACAAAACAAATCATCAACCTAAACGAGCTAGTGGGAAGAAAAAAGAAATATTGGATCTGGATGATCTCATTATTGCTAAAGAAAACAATATTGTTTGCTGCATCTTCTATTTCTTTACATGAAATTGTCTTTTTTGATATTACCCCGCAATGGAAGTTCCTTGACTTTCAACTTTCAAGGGTAGTTTCAACATCAACAAATTTGTGATAACAATGTTGAAATGTTGCAACTAGCCGGTGCATCATACACATAGTTTTCATTAAAAAATCATTTTGTTGTAAATCTTGACTAAAACTACTTGAAACTATGTAATTATTAGTCTATGACCCCATAAAACCCTTGTGAAAACGTCTCCATAGTTTACGTCCCTTTTAAACAGGTTATATTACTATGCACGGTGCAACTCATATGCTGCCATCCAAGTTAACTGGTTAATTTGTTGTATTGGTGCATGCACACGTGATGCACAATGTCAACAGAACAACTAATTAATCCCTAAAAATATGGAAGTCAATACACAACTCAATAACCACTCTTAATCATTGAGCAATCTTTAATCAACAACATTCATATCCTTCTTTCCCTTTACAGATTAATCAATCAACAAAAACATGGAAACACGCAGCTAGCTGGTGGTTGTACAGTCCAGGAAGCCCTTGATGCCAACTCACGCCGACATGTTCAGTTGACCATAAGCTATATCTGTACACAACTTGACATTGTTTACAAACCACATGCATGTATGCCAACCGAAACCACAGTTGAAGATTTCAGCTGAACGAAGAAGTCTCACACTGACACATAAGCTAGCTGCATGCCAAGCGAGACATGAGATCGCGCCCTTAATTTTAAACTCTTGACAAGATGTCACTCTGATTCTTGAATGATATAAGAGTTAATTTTTTTATAACCATTTAAATGCTACGTAAAGAATCAGGAGATATCTCCTCGAGAGTTTAGAATTATTTTCCCGCATATTGCTGTGCAGTTACAGTCTTACAGGCAGTTCACTTGGGCGTCCAGCTTGGCGTCCTTGGCGAACCGCTTCCAGTACCAGTGCTTCGCCCACACCGCGCGCATGGCCTCCAGCGGCACGCCCTTGGTCTCCGGCAGGAACAGCGCTATGAAGGCCGTCATGGCGAGGACCCAGCCGGCGTAGAAGAGGAAGATAGCGTACTTCATGGCGCAGAGCATGGACATGAACACCTGCGTCTGCGCGAAGGAGAGCGTGAGCGAGATGGACAGGCCCAGGGCCTGCCCCGCTGACCGGACCTCCACCGGGTAGATCTCGCTCGGCACCACCCACTTGAGCGGGCCCCATGACAAGCCGAGGCTCGCCGTGTACACGCATATCAGCGCCACCACCCCTGCCGCGTAGCTCTTCGCCATCGTCGCCGCCGCGTGGCTCCTCCCGAGATGGTCCGCCAGTATCCACGCCACCGCCACCTTGATTGATCGATCAGTCACAGTTTTTAAGCTTAAACCATCTGAACCTATGACGTAACAACGGAGATGGGCATCATGCCATGAGTGTGTTGGTACCTGGCAGAGAAGCATGACGGTGCCGCCGGCGAGGAACAAGACCCTGCGGCCGACGCGGTCGACGGAGAAGGAAGAAACGACGGCGGCGCACAAGTTGACGAGGGTAAGTACGATGGAGGCAAGGATGGCCTTCTGGCTGTTGAATCCTAGCGTCCGGAACAGCACCGGCGAGAAGACGGCGATGACGACCATGCCGGTAAGGTCGAAGAAGGTGGGGATGGCCACCACCATCACCAGGTAGTGCCGGTACCCACGGCCACACAGCCTCCGGAACGCGCCCTCGTCGTTCCGCCGCGCCTCCTCCACGGCGCGGATGATGTCCTTGAACTCGGCGTCGACGTCGGCATCCGCGCCACGGACGCGCTGGAGCGAAGCGCGGGCCTTCTCCGTGTGTCCGCGCAGGACGAGGCTAGCGGGCGTGTCCGGGACGAAGAGCGCGCCCACCACGATGACCGTGGCCGGCACCGCCGCGAGGCCCAGCGAGACGCGCCACCCCCACCCCGGGATGCGGTCCGTGAAGTAGTTGGCGGCTGTCGCAGCCACCGTGCCGACGACGAGGAAGATATGGTACGCGGTGGTGAACGCCCCGCGCCACCTCGCCGGCGCTGTCTCGGCGAGATACAGCGGAGCCGCCTGCGACACAAAGCATTTTCCAAATGGGCTCAAGAAGTTTGTCTTAGTGGGTTGGGCCAAATTTAAGCCCAGAGATTTTTTAGGTGAAATTGATGTTTGTTGGGCTAAATCTAAATGGGCCGTTTTATAATGTGCGACCTGCGTGGTAAAGCCGACGCCGACGCCGAGCAGAATGCGGCCGATGATGAGCATGGCGATGTTGACGGCGGCGGCGTTGAAGGCGGAGCCGGCGAGGAAGAGCGCGCCGCCGGTCAGCATGATGGCCTGGCGTCCAACCATCCTCGTCACGCGGCTCGCCACCAGCGACGCCACCGCGCCGGCGATGTACAGCGACGAGGTGAACGCCGTCAGGACCTGGTTGTCGTACCGGCAGTAGGCGTCCCGCTTCGCGCCACGCATCCCCTTCACCACCTCCGGGAAGAACTTGGTAAGGAACGACTGCATCTGCGTCACACCACCTGTGCAGCAGAGAGAGAGAGAAAATATCGTCGGCACAACAGTAGAAGTTCTTGACCATTTGTATTTTGCAACAGTCATGGCGATGCACTGATATCGTCAGTCGACAATGGAAATCTGACCATCAGCTTTATTTGCTGCACGATTGTCAACTATCATCTCTATCATATCACGGTTGCCAGTTACCACACGAGCGTCTTGTGTGATTTGTTCAACTGCTGGTAGAATTTTTGTGATACATATAGTACCCGTCAATCACGGATGGATCTTTCGGGTCTTTTTCAAACTTCATACGTATCTGCAAGCTTAGCGTACACACATCTGCCGATTTCATCAGTGTACAATTATACATCATATATGTACTGTCAATTTGACATGATCTTTTGATATATTTGTATGAGATATTCGGTGTTGACTACCCACTAGATAAACAGTAATGGATGCCACATGTGCTTATTCTAATTCATTTCCCAGGTCATTTCCAATCATGCCCGTCAGAAGTCAATGTGTCCCCTTTTTCTTTTTTCTTTTTACACAAAGGTAAAAGAAAAAAGAGAAAGGTATCCCAAGTCAGTGGACAGAAACAAGTCAAGCAGAGCAAATTACTACTACTAGCTGATTGATCTCATAGACAAGTCCTCTGTTTGTGTGAGCACTAAGCACTTGTGCACAGCACTTCGATAGGTTGCATGAGTGCAGTAGTGCACACATGTTCCACCTGGGCCCTGGCCTCTGCACGTTCATATATACTCTATCCACTTTGGGCAGCTAGAGCCTAGAGTGTGGCTTTTCGGGTAACTCTTTCAGTGGACTTGGCTTTTGCTGTTCACTGTTCCTGTCATTCTGGGTGGCTGCGTTTGCTAATGGTGAAGTGCCGGCACCTAGCTTAGATCGTTTTCCTTCAGATTATTTAGCGGATTATTGTGACGGATTATTTACTTGATAAATTAAATATTTTTTTAAAAAAAAAATGAAAGATAGCTTAAAACGAGTGTTCAACAAATAATTAGTTTCAATAATCTAGTGAACAATTAAAAAGAACATAGCCTTACACCGCTTGTTGTAGGATCAGCAGCAAACAGTGGACATGCCACTTGGTAGCTATTATGGATGTATATATGGGCTAGGTTCCAGAGAGAATCAAAAGTAGTTACCAGCTGATACAAGTATATGATAAATCCTTGGGATGCCGCATGCATGCCAAGCTAGCTCCTCAATTATCAGTTTATCATGCATCATTCCCTTCCATTTGTGCAGATGCTAGGCAAATATAATTCTTGCGAGCGCATGCACCTCATGAACAAATTTCAACTCCAAAATGCAGGAGGATTTGTGGTGTTAATTACGTCCCTGAAACATTGCTGTAGATCTGATTCCCTACATGCTTTTTCAGCAAAATGTGTTGGTGCTCTTGACTTATCCTTGTTAGCTTCCGTGTTAAGCAACATAATGGAACTCGATCAAATTCGATTGGAATAAGATTCTAGCTAGAGCTATCAAGCGATCGATCACAAGCAACGGAGAAAACAACAGGTTCGTCTCAGGCTCAGCTGGCCAGCATCGTAGCCTCTCAAGGACAGCCTAGCTAGTTGTTGGAGCCTTGGAGGCTTGGAGCTCTCCAAGACAAAACAATTTTTTTAAAAAAAAATCTCTGTGATCTTAAAAAAATGCTAACGAATATGTCCAAGATTATGTTTGACCTGTACAATATTTTAGCTAAAATCTTGCCTCATCTTGTAGACAATATATATGGTGTGATTTTTCTAAAGCTAAGTCAAATTTAATTCCCAGATATGTAGTGACTCTGATAATACAATATTCCTTGCATCAGACTTTGTATCAAAATGGAACTATTAATAAGAACAATGAGCCACCAAGTCAGCGATGACATCTACATCATAAGTACTAGAGAGCAATTTTTTCAATTAACAAAAGGCCAACTGAAAGGATAAGTTTATTCTCTATATATCTTGATAAAACTTTAGGCGCTACTAAATCTGGGAGGATGGAGATGCTTCTACCTAGGAGCCAAAATAGTTTTAAATAAAAATTAATTTCAATCCAAATATCTACGGTATGCAATTAAGGGCTCCTTTTGACCTTTCGAACGGATAAAATTTTACATAAATTTCACAGGAAGCAGTTCAATTTACACGAAAATTTCTATAAATTGCTCTAAATCAAATGAGTTTTAAAGCTGCCTCTGGCACGAAGGAAAACGTAGAACGGCGTGCCCATCTCTGACAAAAGAATTCTGGGTAACCTAGTACCCACCTTTTGATCGACCAATCAATTAGCAGAAGTATCCGATACCTACGTACTAGTATCACCCACTAACTTTGGAAGGGGAAGAAGTAATTCCTTTGTTGGTTTGGAATCATGGCCTTAATTATGGGCACCCAAATGCTGATTAAGTGAACCTCATAACAGTATGTTAAAGGCAAAGTGCCACTAACCCGGCCTCCAAATTTGTGTGAAGCATGTAGCTCTTTTAGCACCGCATAATTAAATTTGGCTTTTTCCACAACCCCAAATCCCAAACAGAATACATGCCTAGGATATGGTTCGGTGGTCCCAACCAACCAACCTTGTCTAGCCCACTGGCACCTGGCTACTGTCTCCGCAAACCAAGGCAGCTGGTGAGAAAGAACAAGATATATGCTTTTTTTTTAAAGAACTAAAAGATAGATATATGCTTTTTTTTAAAGAACTAAAAGATAGATATATGCTTGATGAATGCGTCTTTCATTCGGAGATCAACAAACATGCTGCTGGAGCAGTCAAACATGAGGACACTTTGTTTTTGTTTTGATTGATTATTGCCCGCCCTATCGAGCCGTATCGAAAGTTTTTGTGTTTTTTACCCGGCCGGGTGAGACGCGCAAGAGGTTAATTAATTTCTACCTAGTTGATCAACACGGATTCGCAGAGCATGTGCTGCGTGAAACACAGGCACCATGTATGGATGGAGAAGAGGGAGGCGGCCGCGGGGCTACCTGTGACGCCAACGTCGTAGCCGAAGATGAGGCCGCAGGAGGCGGCGATGAGGCAGGTCACCACGACGCTGGCCGTCACGCCGCCGCCGTAGTCGCGCGCCGCCTCCGTCCCTGCCGCCATTGCGCCCCCAGCGGCCCAGCTTGCTGCCTGCACGCGGCTGCACCGGCCGGCCGGTCTCTCCAACACAGCGAGCAGCAGGCCGAGGCAAAGCGTTCGCCGGCTACTCGGAAATCTGTCTCGGCAAAAGGAGTTTCTGATCTCTACACGGGGAAAGAGAGGCAGCGTCTCGGGGTGTCTTTATAGGCCGCGTCACACACTGTGCTCCCCTGTGGATTTCTGACTTCGAGGGGAAGCACATCAACGAGCGAGTGCGATGAAGTGTGAGGAAAGCGACAACACGTGGACATGCACAGAGACAAAGCCTATGGCCCTGTTTAGTTCCCTTCAAACTTCAAACTTCAAACTTCAAACCAATCACATCGAATGTTTGGACACATGCATGAAGTATTAAATGTGGACGAAAAAAAAACCAATTACACAGTTTACGTGTAAATTGCGAGACGAATCTTTTGAGCCTAATTGCACCATGATTTGACAATGTGGTGCTACAGTAAACATTTGCTAATGATGGATTAATTAGGCTCAAAAGATTCGTCTCGCAATTTACAGGCGGAATCTGTAATTTGTTTTGTTATTAGACTATGTTTAATACTTCAAATGTGTGTCCGTATATCTGATGTGATTTGATGTGATGTTTTTTGAAAAAAAAACTTTGAAACTAAACACGGGCTATATCTCCTGTCACGGCTTGATCTAACTCTATCAAGTTCACCGTCTAAAAAAAAACTTCTATCAAGTTCACGCTGATGTGTGCAGGTTTTATCAAAGTTCAAACCGCACACTTAGGATCAAATTAATCAGCGAGGTGGATGCATGTATGATGTATCATGTGTTTGCCACCGGAGTTCTTCCGCTTTGAGAGCGTGCTGGTAAAAAAAAAGTTTTAAAGGACTTGTACATTATTACCGGGGCTGTCCGGCCACTATTCCATAAGGCGCATCATCTCTTGTATGTTAACTCAGGTCAAATTTTAGTTCGTCACATCCGCATCAAAAAAAGGTTGAAAGACACGCATTATCGAGCGCATGGAAAATTCAAACTGTGATTTTGGAACACATCGAGGGCTTGAAAAGATCGCAGAATCATGAATAAAATAGAGTAACGGTAGTTTAGCCTCCTATTGATTATTGTTCGATGCTAATACCGAGCTCTACATTTTGGTTTCACCCTTTTGTTAAAAGTGAATGGCTGAAAACCTATTTTTGTGAACGGGCTAATTGCACGTTAATATATTAAAAGAAGAAGAATTTGTAGGTACAAAACGCAACGGCTAGAAAGTCATTGCCGAGGGACAATAGGTCTTACTTCGAAGAGTACGAAAAAGAAACGACAAGCTATGACTCCTATAAGCAAAGGAGAAAAAAAGGTCAGCGAAAGAAAAGTCCACTAAACTTTCAACAGTCCTTCAAACAAAGTGTCACCAGTCAAGACCAGAGATGACCCTCCTGAAGAATGGACTTCAAAACTGCCGAAACCGGTAAGAGCGAGGAATCGAAGACCCTGGAGTGAACGAGTTAACAACACAACAGTGAACGAGTTCTAGCTCTAATTAATAAACAAGTTTATTTTGTACTACCTACAAAGTTCAGGCCTCAATTGTCCACCAGGAAGTATAAAAGAGAAGAACATCAAAAGAAACTGCAGGAATCTGCAACGCTAAATGCAGAGTTGGTTCATGTGAACTGAACTGAATGCTGATAGAAGTCTTCAAACTACTCTATAGTATACTACTAGTTGTCATTAGTGTAGTTTGAGACGTGACCTGAGAGCTACTAGTACGTATAATATATTGTGCATACAAAGGCTTGTAATCAGGTCCCACATATAATTTGGGTCAAGCCAACCAGGTAAAGCCCATATTACAGTATATTATCTTTCCATTTCTTTCTTCGATGTACAGCCCCAAGTTTGTCCATAGCTTTGGCTTGTGCTGCAATTTCACCCAACGTTTTATCCACCATTTACCTTCACATGGAGGCAGTTTTAATTTGTATATAACACACAAAGGAAGAGTGGTTGTGTGATGGTGAAATCGTGAGTATATAACTCCACTGAGAAGTTTAAATTTTTTTACTCACGAATATTATACACACGATTATGTTTTGAATAGAAATATAATGAGGTTAGGAATTAACACTGGTCTTTAACTCTAAGTGGGGTATGACTGTATGAACGGGTTTGCATACACATCTTCGGTGTAATCGCACGAAGAGAGAGAGCGCGTGCACGCGTGCAAAATGTCATATAGTCCAATGGGAATAGAAGCCCAGATGCACAACATAGAAAGAAATAAGTTTACTTCAAGTCTCTCAATTTGTCGTCGGGTCTAAAATTCGATCCTGAATCGTAATACCAGATATAACGGATCTCTTCTCAACTTTACCAGTAAAAATAAGATCCCAATACGGTTTGGACGACGATTTCGACTGACGTGGTTCCTACGTGGTGTTAACAAAGTTAAAAAAAATATAAGACCCACATGTTAGCCATTGAACCGTGGGGCCTCTCTACCTCTCTTCTCTTCCCTGGACGAGGCACACCGACGGCGGGGATAAGGGAAACAGGCATGACCCAGTGACCCGGCGACCCACGACCCCACCTCCCCTCTCCAGATGCGTCCGGGCGGCGAGACGAGCTCCGAAACGATCCCCTCTCCTGGGTGAGCGGCAATGGTGCGAAATCCACCTCTTCGATCGCTTCGACGCCGTCCAGCCAGCTCCAGCAGGCCTGAGGGGCCGCTGCCGCCGACCTGCGTCAGCTCTCCTCTGCCGCAGCTGGAGGAGGAGGTTACTACCACCACCACACTTCTTCTCCTTTCCTGACGGCGGCATGGATCCAGCTCTAGAGGGCGTAAGAGGGCGTGGATCCACCCACTTTTCGCTAGCAGGGCAGACTGGCAGCCATGAGGAAAAGGCGGTGGACATCAGTGAGTTTCCTTGCTGCATTATCAGTTAGTGAGCAGGATGTAGTGCAGCATCAACAAGCAAATAGGACATACTGCAGCATAAACAAGGTGATGCAGCTGGAGCTCCTGAAATCACTTCAAATATGTACTTTGTGGCATAGCACACATAACCTCGATCGATCAATCTTGTTTGGACAGTTAAGAATATAGATTTCAATCCCACTTACCTATGTGCGAACCCTGCAGATTAGACGCTATTTTACAGTCACCATATTATTATCAATTAATATGAAATCTTAGAGGACTGCTGTGTGTCCTTTTCTTTAACTAGTTTTCTAGACACTGGCTATTGTTTTATACTAACAGATTGTTTGGGAGTTTTTCCTTCCTTCTAATTTTGTAAAATACATACATAAAAATATTTATGTTCTAATTAAACTTTTGCAAGTTCACTTTGTTGTACTTCTTAACTACTTAGATATTTACTTTCTGAAAGGTCAAATCACAGTTGATATCATTGGTCATTATAAAAAAAAAAGTTGATATCACTAGTGACAGGGATGTTTGGGTACAGAGTAAACCATTCTTAGCTATTAATTAGCAGTTTTTTCAATGTTGCAACCAACTGAACCTGTAAACTATTTATACCAACAGGACTAACAACTTGAGGGCTGACATCTGCAACAACCAGGGACAACCCTCAGTCGAGGCAATCTTCGCTTGTGTGGCAAGAGTGCATTAGTGATTCGGTGCTACCTGTATAATCTGGGCTACTCCTATCTAAGAGCCTAAGACCAAACTTTTTCATACCAATAGAGAAATGGTATTGAGAGGTGCTTTAATATCAGATCACCAGGTCATTTGTGATGTCTACAAAAGGTTGAAAATATCAAGAGGATCAAGAAATTTCATTGTTTTTATAATGGATAGAAATTCAGCTTCTAATCACCTACACGGCTAGGACATGAATTTCCTGTGTACAAGATTGTGACTGTTGTATTCGACACTGATTCTCTTGCAGTTTTCATAATTTATTATAGAGCCCTTATATTAACATATTAATTATCATAGATCATTTAATTTGCTACTACCTTTATTTTTTTAATAGATGATGCCGTTGTTTTTATACACGTATGATCATTTGTCTTATTAAAAATTACATAATTATTATTTATTTTATTGTTACTTGATTTATATTAAAGGTACTTTAAGCATGACTTCTATTTTTACATATTTATACAAAATTTTGAAAAAGATGAATGGTCCCTCAAACGTGGGTTACGATCCCATTTTTCATCTATTGAGTTATGAGCACGGTGTTGGATGCCAAATTATGAAGAATTGAGTACCACTATTAATACTTGGTGGTATTGTTCTTGATGGGTACTTTTGCCAGTTTGATACATATTTGAGAGTGTAAAAATATGTGGTTTCATAGTTAAAAGGGATGTTTTGGATAAATATGATATTTAAAGGGTGTTATATAAACTTATCACGTAAACTATTTTATTCAAAATGTGAGCAGCGTATTACTGTGAGCGTTCTTATTGTGATAATGTGCGGGACCCGTCTACCAATGCTCTTTTTTTTATTGTGCAAAGAAAGAACACACCAAGAGGTCACACGACCTGGACACCGGGTGAATGGATTGTGTACATCAAGCATGTACGTTCCACTGATTGCTTTTATGGAATGGCCTTCCCTACTTAAAGATATTTTTCCTTAATAAACACGACATAGTAACAACGCAGACCAAAGCTGGCAAAGTACAGAAATGCACACAATACTGCTACAACTATAGCATAAAAACCCTAGCGAAAATGAAAACGACGAATAAAAAGAAAATGTCCAAACGCCGTATACCCATCTAGAACTTTATAGCGGACCAAGTGACCTTCACCGAGATTGAGGCGAACTCAATCTTTATTTGTTCACTGGCACATCCATGATTAGTTGCTTTGAAGGATCGACAATGTTTAGCGAAACACCCAGACCCTAAACTTACCTTGAACTTCAAATCCATACACGTTTGTCTCATGACAGCAATGACATACCTCCTCAAGTCACGTGACCCACCGATCGCACCATCAAAGAGCCGAATTTCCTCATGTAACCCACTGGTAAAACAGCTGAGACACAAATCAAAACTTGTCTGCACCTCTGATATGACGACTTCTACAATCGCCTCAAATGCATAGAAAAGATTCGCTTGAGTTATGTCAACTGCGCCGCAATCTCCATGAATGCGATTTCTCACTGGTACATGTGGTGTCAATATATGGTCAAGATCTGTTGCACCATCAATCAGCTGTAGATCATCTTCCTCTCGTTCTCATGTCATATTCAACTAGAACAGCACAAGAAAAGTCGATCCCTCGCTTAGGGCCAGTCATTTCGATGAGGGAACCCTAAAAAATATTAATGTTTAGTAGCTCTTCATAGCAAAGTAAGTATCTAAAGCTAAATACTTCCCTTCTGGCGTTTTAGTCACAATAATATATAGCTAAAGGGATCATTTTACAGTTGATGCCCAAGATATTCGTCATGTATCAAACAAAATGGTTACAATGTGCGTAAGAATGCCAGAGAAGGTTTGTCCCACGCTATTTATTTGAGTTAATTTTGAATTCCAAAATATTAATCACATAAGCTTATGTCAAATGTAAACAAAAAAGGACTTTGTTGTGAAGGGGTCATTCATATGTCTATAGACAACCAAAAAAAGAAAATTTTATGCGGTACTAAGCAGGAACCAAAGGGTTTGAAACTATTCTATTCGATTCTGTTTGTAACACGTACAATCACTTGCACCTCGTTCATGATTAATACAGGTCTGATCAGGGGTGGATTCAATGTGGGTGCAGGGGGGTCTTGAGTCCCCCCTACCCTCTCCGGACCTATGGAGCACTCCCTGAGTCCCTCCTTCAAAAATTTCACCATGGATGATAGAGTAGGGGGTGCTGAAGGTCTCTGGATGGCTGGAGGTTGAAGAAAGCACGAAATTGGGCCAAGCGGACACTATTGGGCTTTAAATTACTCACTTAGAAAATAGGCCGTAGGCCCACATGGCCACATCTAGCCCCCAGCCCAACTACCTAATTCCCCAATCCCCATCCCCAAATCCCAAGCAGCCAATGCATCGAGGCTGGCAGTGAGTTCCCGACCCCGTGTGGCGGCGCAATAGGCGAGCGACGACACCGGTGAGGTAACGACGAGCGGCGCAGCGGAGCGCGCGACGGCACGACCTCGTGAGCAGCGGAACAAAAAAGGACTTTGTTGTGAAGGGTCATTCATATGTCTATAGACAACCAAAAAAAGAAAATTTTATGCGGTACTAAGTAGGAACCAAAGGGTTTGAAACTATTCTATTTGATTCTGTTTGTAACACGTACACTCACTTGCACCTAGTTCATGATTAATTAATACAGGTCTGATCATAATTATCATTCTACAATATAATATTTGATGTAGGTCTTATCAATCCATAATATTATTTTGTTACTTTTGGACATTAATTGCATCCCAACTCACCTTCCTCACTGTCCAGACATGTGTTTATGGAAGCATATTTTTTGCAGCTATAACACTAGAATATCGCTAGAATATTTTGGTTGCCTTTGCGGGCACATATGTTATGTATCTATTATATTTATAATAAAGATAGTTTGAAAAGGAGACACTACGTTTACTTTGAAGACCTACAAATTACGACATTATCAAAGAAAAACTAAGCCGTTAGATCATGGTGGGACAATAAAAATCATAGTAGCGGCCTGTTTCTGTTCAGAAAAGAAAACATTCACATAAGAAATATATATGGCACAACAACCATAGACTACTACTATTTCATTTCTTTTTAATAAAAAAAGATTGCAAACTGAGCCTACACTATCAAACTGAGCCTAATACACTATTTCCACTCTATCCTAAATTCAGTAATGTAAAAGATATTAAGTGGCTGTAAAATAACAACAAAAGGTAAGCTCATTGTTCGCCTAAATGACCATTTAGCCTGTTTAAATGCCACATGGTAGTTAGCCGTTTCTGTTTAAACGGCCGTTTAGCTCAAAATTGCCTAACCATGGGTGAACGACGGTTTAGTGTTAAGGTGAATGTTGAGTAAGCTCTAATCACATTTGTTGCATGCATATGCTGTAAGTTTGACCTTATAATGTGAAACAAATAAAGTAATTTGAAATAATTGTAGAGAGCATGGAAGTATACCTGCTCCACAATGATGGGATCATCCCTGCCAATTTTGACTATATAATTAAGTAATGGATCCTGAAGATCCCGCATGGCAATGTATCCATACAATTCGATTGAGCCATCAACTACAGGATTTTTAGCCAACATTACTGAGAAAATTTGCAACATGCGATTTGCAAGATGCCATGTGCAAGTTCCACCCCTCAGGTCGCAATCTTTGGTGGGATGTGATAACATCATTGCCTCCAACCGAGCTACAACAAAGATGACATGCCAAATTGTAATGAAAACTTAAGAGTAGATAAAGTACCTGCATGGTATAATAAAAGTAAAGGTAGAAAGTCCATTCTAACGACTCAAGTTTTTTGGTTGTCTAGATAATTCCCGTCTCACTTCACTCCCCCACCTAATTACTAAAACCAGATCACTTCATGTGCGACAATATAAGGCAAAAAACAACTTCTATCCAATGTAATTTCTAGTAACTCATCTCAGACTGACAGGAGAAAAGAAAAAAAGGGATAAAGAAAAGGACATCAGGTCCCAAACCAAGGGAACAAACAACCATGGTTTGGAGTTGAGGGGGCTCTGTTCCACTGGTCCACAATTGTCCCCCTCAAGCACACAGTCTGCAATTCATTCTGTGCCACTTCATCGATTGTGGTCGCAGTAGAATGCTGCCTCTGTTCAATGGTGCCATCGAGGAGGCATCACCAATTAGATCATGGCCTACATCGGAATGATCACCTGGGAGGTGGATGAGACATCCTAATGCAAGCTGGCAACTGACCATGGTGGATGATGGCCACAGATGAACGGGGGTGGAGTTAGAACAAGGCAGGGGTAAAGAATTCCTTTTACACCTCTCTCATGTCTTGACTGGTCAACAATTGCAAATAAGGGTGAAATTTGTGAGGGGGATGCCATAGATCCTATAAGATACTTTCCAGTGGCATATCCCAGAATAGGACACATTGTAGTGGCAAATAAAAAATTCTTCCGATACTTAGAGCTGTGGTTTGATAAAAATATCATCTATTATGCCGCCCCTAACTTAAATGGGAGATATATTTCTATTTAAAAGATAACTTCCTAATCTACTAGACTCCAAACTCTTCTAATAATAGACAGAATTTCTCGTCTTGTTTGTTGTTCAGGGCATGTGATCAGATGGCTGCATGGTGGGCCCCAGCAGCCATAGGACTGGTTGGCGCCCTAGGGTTGCATAAGTGGCAGCATTGCTCCCACCCTCCTCCTGGACATAAACCCTTGGGATATGATAATGTATGTCGATAATCATGAGAAATTGCAAAAGTATTCATAACATAGAGTGGGGTGTCATATTATGGTACAAAATCTCAACTTAAAGCAGGGGTGAAGTGACCTGGTTTTAGTAGTTTTGGTGCTAAAACAAGACAGAATAATTTAAGAGATTATCCAGGCAACTGAAAACCCTAGGGGACCAAAATGATGTTTTTTCAAAAACTAATTACTCTTCCCCACTGTGTTGTAGAAAACTACTGTCTATTGTAAAATCTCATGTACCCAATTTATTCATGAAAAAATTGTTCATAAAAAACCATCTAGTCCATTTAGTGGTTGCTTACTATCTCCTTCAAGTCCCTAGCAGCTACGCCATGATTCATGAATAACTGAGGTTATGTGATAGTTTTACTTATACATGTGGTTTTCTACAACTTGTCCACTAATTGGTACACGAAGTGTAATTTATCCTTTTAAGTAAACAATATAATGCACACTAACCTTTCAACATAGAATGTATTAGCTGAACCTATAGCTTGACAAATGTCCTAACTACAAAATAGATAACAATAAGGAAATAGATATCTATCACTTACTCTCGTTATGATCTGTGATACGATAATCCCATTTCCACCCAGATCCAAAGGTGCCCCTATTATCGTATATAGAACCATCACGGTGGCTGCTCGCAATAAGTGGCGTCTAAACAGGACAGTCACAGTGGTAGTTAACTACGCGATCATTGAACTCTTCATATTCATCGTTGTCACTAACCTCACTGGCCCTTTGGTTCCTTGCAACTTCTTCACCATCTATTAGCTCCTGAAATGCCACTTCACCATCTATAAGGTTCTGAACTGCCCCCCTTGGATCTTGTTTGCCACCGGTGACCTCCACAGCTGTCCTAGAAGCATCTTCATCACCATACGTGGCATCAACAATTTTGCCCCCATTCTCCTCAACATTGGTAGGACGGCAATGGCCATAAGGAGAGATGAACTCCTTAGTTGCAACACTATTCTCTTCATTGTCCATGCCTTGGGTGATGGGAAAGTGCTTGTCCATGGAAATGATATTGTCTTTTGGTTGTGTAGATAGGATCTTTGGCAGTAGGGATGAAGCGACGCCTGTATGGTATACCCAATTCCTCGCCTTCCACTCCACTACCGCTGGCCATGTTCTGAGATCCAGGAAATCTATGAACAAAGAGCATAAAAGGGTAAATCTTTGCATTCAATTCAGGTGCCATCAGTCAGGATTGAAATAATTCCCCTAGTTATACTTAAAACACCAACATAAGAACAAATAGTTATAACAAAAAAACTAAATTCATTAGAATCTATATCGAGAACTTTAGCAAGAGACGAAAGGCCCAAACTTTAGAATCAGAGCAAGAGAACACACTGAGAAACATGACAGACAGGACGGTTAAGCGTCCCCGTGACCGAAGCGACTCTTCGTGCAAGCGTCGGTAGCCACCCGCGAGGCAGACCAGAAGCCATGAAGGAGAGGAGAGATTGCGACGGAGGGGAGATGCGGTGCACCAGGGCAGAATAAGGCGCGGCGATGGGGCGTCGGAGGAGGCGAAGAATCGAGCGTGAGGGGATTTGCATGTGCTCCACGGAGAGGAAGGGGAAGGTCAGGCGGTGGTGGCTGCGGCGGACTTCTCCGGAGGTTTAGTCTTCGTGAAGTGTGTCATGTGTGAGCTTGCTAGGCCAAGAGTCAAAACAAGCCCACTCCGTGCGTGATTCTTGGCAGGTTGTCATGCTAGACGCCAGATGGGCCGCCCTGCCCGGCCCCGCCCGGCCGGGGCCAAGGCACGGCCGGTGCGGGCCCGACATGCCGGGCGGGCCATGCCCGTCCATGGGCTTCACCTACAGCCCAGGTACAACCCAATAAGAGTCGGGCCATGCCGGGACCGGCCCGAAGGCACGACCAGCCCATCATGCTCGTCCTTGGAATAAGTCTATATTGTGTCCTTCCTCTTTGGGTCATGCCTTATATATGGCTGGAATAAGTCTATTTTGCGTCCCTCCTCTTTGGGTCGTGCCTTATATATGGCTAGAATAAGTCTATTTTAACTCCCTCCTTTTGGGCCATGCCTTGTATATATGGTTGAAACAAGTCTATCTTACATCCCTCATTCCGGGCCGTGTCGGGCCAGCCCATCGTGCCAAGGTAGAGGCCCAGGTACGACCCAACGGTCGGGCCAAGCCGGCATGGGCCCGACACCAGTCGGGCCGTGCCGTGTCTGGGCCAGTCCAAAACGTCGTGCCATGGGCCGGGCCATCGGGCCTCAAGCCTTTTGGCCAACTATACACGCCGAGCCCGAGCACCAACATATCTTTTCTAAGATAAAATGTTTTTTTTAAAAAACAAGATAGTGGAATTAAATTCTAGTCTTTACAGTAATATATAATATAAGATAATTGAATGCTACATCTGATTTTATATATAGAAAAAAGTCTGAATTACATCTCTAATATGGGTGAGTACAAATAACCTCCATAGACTCGAAAAGCAGACATCGCTCACATGAAACTTTTAATACTGGATGAAACCCCACATACACACCCCATTGTTGCGAGCAGTTTAGGGTTGGAATAGCACACGTGGTTGTCAAACATGGCAAAAAAATGACTCATCAGCATAACAGAGCCCTTCCCCTCTACTCTCTCGCGTGCTCTCTCTCTCCATGAAATTCCCCTCACCCTCTATCAAATCCCTAGCCGGCGACGAGACTAGCGACGAGGGCAGCAAACACGGAGGCGACGGCGGCACGACCGACGAAGAGACCGGTGAACGCAGCAAGGGTGACAAATGCAAAGGCGAGAGCGGCACGGTTGGCCTCTGTGTGCGCAGTCGAAGGTGAAGGTCGGCCTCTCCCTTTGTCTATACCCCCAAAATTCCCCTCCCCCTCTCTCAAATCCCTAATCGGTGATAGACTCAGTGATCGACGATGAAAGGGAAGGTGACGGCGGCACGCTTGGCCTCGACTGCGAGCACACTCTAAGTGGAGGGCCGCACGCTCAATTGCTTTCCTCCCTGTCGCTCGCAAAAAGAGAACATTATATATAACTAGCAGGGTGAACCGTGCAATTGCGTGGCTAGTTTTTTAAAAAAGTATTATGATACAAAATTATCTACATTTTTTCAACTTGAATCTCCATAAAAATTAGAATAGTCGACTTGCTGACTATATCTATCATTAATCGTATCGTATTGCATGTATACATGCATATCTTTTAAACAGGGATAACCTATATGATTAAATGATATATTTGCTAAGGGAAATAATAAATAAAGTGATTATAACAATTTTTCTGCTTCGACTTAAAAATAATCAAGCATCTCTATTTTAATAGGTTTTCGAAGTCCCGCCAGCTGCCACCATCCCCTTGCTCATTTGCATCATGTCCCTCCTTTTCATTTTCATCCTCCTCCAATACTAATCGTTACTTATCTACTTGAACCTCATCGTCATCATGGATTTGTTTTATAGTTTTTAGAAGCTATCATTGTCAACTTACACCTTTGTTGCCCATCAGCTCGCTCTCCCATGTTAATTGATGTCTCCCTACTTCTTTGCGCCCCTCTGCTTGTCTACCCACGACTACTCTTATTCATTAGGTACCTTATAAAATCGTGTCAAAGTTTTGTTTTCATTGTTTGTACAAGTCATCACCGCTACCTTATTCATTTGCCACCCCTCTACTCACTCTCTCATAGCAACCATCATCTTCTTACTCATTTGCCACCTGTTCACTTGTCTGCCTGTTCCTCTATCTCTCATTTTTGTTGTCATCGGCATCTTATAAAATCAAACATTATCCTTGTTGGAGTTCCTTTTTATTGCTTTTAGAAGCCGCCACTGCAACTTTACTCCTTTGTTGCCCCTCGACTTGCTCTCCCATGGCAACCACTACCTTCTCACTCCTTTATCACCTATCCACTTGTTAACCATCACCGTATCTCTTCTTTATTGTTGTCGGCGCCTAACAAAATTGAAACTTATCATGACCATGATTACATTTGAAGTCCTGCTAGTTGTTGCCGCCCTTCATTTTTCACCCAAAGTGTTGCCCTCTCACAACTCCTACTATTAATCACTTGAATAGCTCGCCCTTCCACAGCCCTAGTAGGACTAACTAACGAAAATTTTTTCTAAAGCTTGATGTGCTTTTTTATTGTCACTCTTGGATTTTGTTGTTTTGGTAATTTGTTTTGAAAATCCAAATTCAAAATTTATTTTATTTGTATTTCGGATTTTCATTAATCTCGTATTGTGTTGATCTAGATAGACTTTTCTTTCAATATTCCCTATTTCTATTTATGAAAGGACTTTGATGTCGCCTAGAGGGGGAGTGAATAGGCAATTCAAAATGCAGTGCGGAAGCTAAAACAAAATAGGGTCAGATTGTCCGATATCGGGTCGAATAGTCCTATGTAGATCGGATTGTCTGAACTGACATAGGACTATCTGACCTACATAGCAACGATACAAACAAGCAACAATCTAAAATCTCTAGATCCAAACCACAAGCAAGGAGGTGAGCTCAAACATCAACTAGATTAGCGCGACATAAAGCAATGCAACAAGAAAGTAAAGAGAGGAAGGATAATACCAAGTTTTATGCGACGATGTATTTATCGGAGTTCAAATCCTTGAGGGGATTCTAGTCTCCGTTGAGGATCTCACAAAGAGCCAAGTCTTTTTCAATCCTATCCTCATCAGGTTGCATAAATACACTCCTCCTTCCACTAAGGGTATCTCTTTCTTGCGCAGGCAAGATCTGGCCATCACAAACTTTCCTTGGCCAACCACAAATAGATCGATGGCCCAAGAGCGACACCTAACCGTCTAGGAGTCCTCAACTTCCAAGAGTAATAAACACCACACAACTCTTGGACAAATCCTAGTGTTCAAGCTCAAGAGAAACACACACTAGGCTCCCAAACTCCAAATCGACACTCACAAAGATTGGAATGAAAGGGCTAACCCTAGAAAAAGATTGGTGTGTACATCTCCCAAAAGGTGACCGTTGGAGGGAATCTTCCAACCCACATCGGACAGTCCGACACAAGATCGAATAGTCCGATATTTTAAACCTCCAAGGGAACGAGAGACAAAGAACGAAATTCCATGAAATTTCAGACTTTCTGAGACATTAGATTATCTGATGTTGAATCGGATAGTCCGATATTTTAGAAGCAAAAACTTCGTCCTAAAATAGAGACTCAAGTTCCTTAAAGTTTCAGAGTATCTATGTTATCGGACTGTCTGACCCAAAATCAAATACTCTGATTTACACTTAGAAAAACTCACTCAAGAGGATTTTTCAAATCAAGACAGTGAGTGAAAGCTTGTTTCGATTTCGATGATCTTAGACTCTATCGAAAGCTTGTTTCATGAGCTATCAAACCCAGCATAAAACATGAGCCTATACCTTCAAGAGATGTTAAAAAACATGCAAAGAAACCCGGCATAAGTGTTGTGACATGTGAAACAAACCGAAGTTAGAATTTTGGCTTAGATTTTTCAACTCAGACAAAGATGAATCATTTTAAGCACTAGTATTTGACCAATATATGCATGCGGTATTCCTCTTAATAGTACGACATCCTAAACTCAAATGTAAAGAGGAAAACTATACCGATAGAAATACCTTCACACCCTTTTCTTTCTTCACTTGAAGGGTTACCAACGTCAAAGTTGTTTCATCATCAGAACTATCATTAAATCACATCTTCTTGATCTTTGGAATTTCATCTTTCATATTTTAAATGGTTAATACGGATAATTCATAGCTTCAAATGGCCTTGCACGGTCCATCACGACAAAGTCTTCACTCGCCCTGCACCACCGGTTTCGGTTCGTCGGTGACAAGCTCCTTGCTTGCCCTTCACCACCGCATGGTCCATCGTAGCTGAGCGTCGCTTGCGCTTCACCGTCTTGACATAGGTAGCCATTTCATACCCCGCATCTTTAATCTCTTCTCTTTGATTCTTATCCATCGATAAAGTTCATCTTCTAGCTTCTCACACCATCTTTGTTTCTATCAATCTTCAACCATGGTGTATATCCTTCAACAAGTCCATCAACTCATGATGTAGTCTCATCAAGCATCTCGTTGATTCATAATATGTGAGACATCATCTCTATATGTTACACCATAATCTCATCATTGATCCTCAACAAGTAAGCCATCAACCTTCTTACTTGATGCCAAAACATAACCTATTACTCAAACTCATAGCAATGGCTAGCTCCAAAATATGTTGTCATTAATTACCGAAACTTTCCATAACACAAGGTTAGGGGACTAGATCTTTCAATTTACAATTTTAGTTATTTCTAAATTGTATTCCTAATTGAACTTTTTTTCTCCAATTAATATGAGAATTTCTAGCGCCCAGATTGAGTTTTAGTATTATTTTGTTTTTATTTTTTCAATGATTTTTAAGTTTATTTGGAATTCGTATTAAAAATCCAATTTCTGAATTTATTTTATTTTTTATTTTGAACTTTAATTAAACTTGTGTTGTGTTCTAGATGGTCTGTTCTTTCAATTTCTCTTATTTTTATTCCTTATATCAATTATTTCTAAATTATATTCCTAGTTAAAATCTCATTTCTTTTCTCTAATTACTGTGAAAATTTTATTCTCTAAAGCGAATGTGAACGTGATGTCTCCTTTCAAGTCTATCTTAGGTGTTAGCTTACAAAGATTTGCTTTCTTTGATTAATGTAGAAATTTATAGGCTTTGAGAATGAACATAGAGACTTTTTTTCTGTTATTTTAGTAAGACAATATATAAATTATATACGATATCTAGTCAAAGCTGTTGTACAATCTCCTCTTAAATTTAACCACTATAATTTTGACATGCTATCATCTAACAATTATTATTATTTTTTACCGTGAGAATTTTTAAACCTCAAAATAAAGCTTCTTTTGTAGTTATCTTTTTTAAGAAGATAGGGTATTACGACCATATGCATAGATTTACTTTCATATTATCATGATTTTATCGGGGTTTTGTTTTTTTAGAAAAAAATTAGCGATTGAAGCTGTGATTTCAAATTATGCCATGCTCGAAGTGCAGACATAAACCGTGCTAATGAAGCCACAATGCCATAGACTTATTTTTCTTCCAAGGGCTCAAGGCTTTATGAAATTAAGTACAGGAACATACCTTTAAGCTATGTTTGCTTCTAGACTGTTTTATCCATCTTGGGCTAGTTATTGCATCATAATGTTTCTAGTCTTTGCGTGTACATACAATATTATATGTATGCATTATTCCTCTAAGTCCTGATCGGCACATACGTAATTATGTATGTATGTGTCTATGCCACTGTTAATTCCGTTTGCATCGTCAGAATATGTCAATATTTTTTAACCAATCACCTTGCATTGCTTAATATATTTATCATTATTTTTTTGTCATAGGTGGATGGGGAATACTGTAATTAGATTTGTATTTTAATTACCTATTCCAACACATATATGCATGCAACGTTGTAATTACTTCTCACTTTCCTATCAGGACGTAATAGGCTAGCTTGGACCAGTAGTTTCTATTCAGACTCATATTCTTCAAATTAATCTACACCATTAAAATCTAATCAATTTATGATCTAACGGTTCGATATGTTTTGTTTTTCTCTGATTAATGTGATTGTTTTGTTTTTCTCTGATTAATGTGAGAATTTCTAGCTTCACAGCGAACGTGGTATTTTAATAAAACCCTATATTGGTTCTTTGAGTATATCTTTTTTTTACCAAAGATCTCTATTAAATCAATCTTCATTACCTCAATTTTTTTCCCAAATATTTTCTTCTAAACTAAATTTTCATGATTCAAATTTTAATGGTTGGAGTTCCTCTACTAATTAAAGCATTACAAAAATTCATTAAAAACCTTGTATCAAAAATCACCCAAATCCACATATTTTGTTAATCCTTAATTTTGTTAAGATTAAACTCATATTTTTAATAAAATCTTCTCGGTTACATTCTATTCCACCCAAGATCTAGTAAGTATAGTTTATATCCAAAACTCCTACATATCAAACCTCACACTATAGTTGGCCAAAAGGCCCGAGGCCCGACGACCTGGCCCATGGCACAGAATTTTAACCCGGCCCAGACACAGCACGGCCCAACCATTGGGTCATGCCTGGTCCTTTGCCTCGACATGATGGCTGGCCCGGCATGGCCTGGAGAATGAGGGATGTAAAATAGACTTGTTTCGGCTATATATATAAGGCATGGCCCAAAGAGTAGAGACACAAAATAGACTTATTCTAGTCATATATAAGGCACAACCCAAAGAGAAGGAAGACAAAATAAATTTATTTCACCATATATATAAGGCACAGCCTAAAGAGGAGAGTGATAAAATGGACTTATTTCAGGGATAAGCATAATGGGTTGGTCGTGTCTTCAGGCCAGCCTGGCACGGCCCGACTCTTATTGAGCCATGCCTGGTGGTATAGGTGCAGCTCGTGGGTGGGCATGGCCCGACCCGGCATGTCGGTCAGGCCGTTGGTCGTGCTCGGGCCAGGCCAGCAACCCATTTGACCATCTATACCTTATACCTCACACAATCAAGGAAAAAGTCCATCTCCAACTACTCATTTTTCCCCTCACCATTGTACATTGTTCAAATCCGAATACGAAATATTCCAAAACTTCCTTGGACATCTCTTCTTTTGCCATCCTTTTCCCACAAAATTATCCAAAATGGTGGTCTTTGCTGACCGCTCGCTTCTCAATTTCAAAACTTGAGCTTTGTAGGATCGGAGCAGCCAATGTTGGAATTCTATACATTTGATTTTGATTGAAACAGATGAGTAAACTAGGACGACCAAGCACCATGATTAATTCAAAAGTTATACAAGAGATGTACTAGCACAAAATTAAGTGCATTTACACATTGTGAAACGTCAGTTTCGGTCGTCAGTCAGTTAGCCAGCGGTTGGTTCGTTTCGTTGTCGGCGCTCCTCTTGGCTTGCTCCCGCGCGAACCGCTTCCAGTAC
The DNA here is from genome assembly GCA_008326285.1 of Oryza officinalis. Lineage (NCBI taxonomy): Eukaryota > Viridiplantae > Streptophyta > Magnoliopsida > Poales > Poaceae > Oryza > Oryza officinalis. The sequence continues at coordinate 7,484,686 of BDMV01000004.1, read as the reverse complement.
CAGTGGCGCGCCCAGACGGTGGCCATGGACTCGAGCGGGACGCCCTTGGTCTCCGGCAGGAAGACGGCGATGAAGGCGGTCATGACGGCGACCCACGCGGCGTAGTAGGCGAAGGTGCCGTACCTGAATCGGCAGAGCATGGCGAGGAACGACTGCGTCTGCACGAAGGTGAGGCCGAGGCCGATGGACACGTTCATCGACTGCCCCGCCGACCGGATGTCCACCGGGAATATCTCGCCGGGGATCACCCATCCCAGCGGCCCCCATGACCACCCGAACCCCGCCGTGTGCAGGCACGTGAACGCCACCACCGCCACCGCGTACGGCCTCGCCATCGCCGCCGACCCGTTCTTCCCCACCTGCGCCCCCATGATCCACGCCACCCCAACCTTCAAGAAAAAAAAAAGGGTTCAAGCCGTATGTGTTAGACTCAAACCGGAACAAACAGCTACTGATGAAGCGGACGTGTGCAATTAATTACCTGGGCGATGATCATGATGACTCCGCCGACCATGAAGAGCACCTTGCGACCATAGCGGTCGATGACGAGGGTGGAGAGCATGAGGCAGATGAGGTTGACGGCGCCGAGGATGACGTTGCCCATCAGCGCGGCGTTGCTGCCGAACCCGACGGTGCGGAACACCAGCGGAGAGAAGAAGGAGATCACGATGACGCCCGTGAGCTGGAAGAACATGGGCATGGCCACGGCGAACACCAGGTAAGGACGGTACTCCCGCCTCGTCGCCATCCTGCGGAACGCGCCGTCCTCCCCCTGGCGCGCCACCTCCACGGCGCGCACGATGCCCTTGAGCTCGGCCTCCACGTCGGCGCCCGCCCCGCGCACGCGTAGCAGCGCGGCGCGCGCGCGGGCCGTGTCGCCGCGCATGACGAGGCTGCTGGGCGTGTCGGTGAGGAAGAGCGCGCCGAGGAAGATGACGACGGCGGGCGCCCCCGCGAGGCCGAGGGAGAGGCGCCACCCCCAGGGGACGCGCGACGCGAAGTAGTTGGTGACGGTGGCGATGACGACGCCGACGGCGAGGAAGAACTGGAACCCGGCCGTGAGCGAGCCGCGCCACCGCGTCGGGGCCATCTCGGCGAGGAAGAGAGGAGCCGCCTGCCCATTTCGTTCGTCAAAAACCACACGACATGATCGAATCCGTCGTGCTGCAACGCGCGGTGCACCGCACTAGCCTAGCACTCGTGTGATACTCGCCGCGCGCGCGCGACGTGGTTGGTACTAGTGATCCGTGACGCCACCGAGGCCAAGGCGCGGCATCTCGCGCGGCTCGCATGCGGCTATGCGGGTACTGGTCAGCGTACCAGGTCGCCACCACCGGTGGATTAGTTGGACCAAATGTCCGAATAGGCCATGTGGCAATCGACCTAAGTACTACTAGCTGTCTGTAATTAACTGCAACGTTCTTCATAGCTTAATCCTACTTGGAGCTTCATGAGTGAACTGACAGATAAAAATACTACTACTTGGCGATCCCGTTGATTAATTAGGGGTACTTGATTTGACGACGCATAGATAACAACAAGTCTACTAGCAGTAAGAATGGATTGGCTCTCGTTTTTCTGTATGGGCGGATTCACCTGCCTTCCTGCACTTATATATAAGCCAAAAAAACACTTGGGTTCATGGCAGTGGCTGCTTCGAAGCATATCCTGATAGTATAAAGATACTAACGTAGCTGTCTGAAAGCAAATATCAGATAAGTTCACCAATGAGAAATGATGATGGCTCCGTCTCTGTGTCTGTCAGCCAGAGACTTTGGACAATTCGCTGACGCAGGATTAAGGGCGTTGCTCAATGCTAATCGACGGTCAGAAACTCATTTAGTACATGGTGGAAGATGATGGAAGGCAGTGACAGACACTGACCTGGTTGGTGAAGCCAACGCCGAAGCCGAGCAGCATGCGACCGACGATGAGCATGGCGATGTTCACGGCGGCCCCGGTGACGGCGCCGCCGGCGAAGAAGAGCGCGCCGCCCATCACCATGACGGCCTGCCGCCCCATCGCCCTTGTGACGCGGCTGGCCACGAGCGACGCCACCAGGCCGGCGATGTACAGCGACGACGTGAACGCCGTCAGCGCCTGGCTGTCGTAGACGCAGTACTCGTTCCCGGGCCTCGCCTCCGCCATCCTCCTGAGCACGCCCGGGAAGAACCGCCGGAGGAACGGCTCCATCGTCGAGACGCCGCCTTGATGCATTGGATGCAGAAGCAGGTCAGATCAGTTAATTCCTTTGAGATCAGACTAATCGAGAGGCGCAGGCGTGCACCTGAGATGCCGACATCGTAGCCGAAGATGAGGCCGCCGGAGGCCGCCACGAGGCAGGTGATGACCACCGAGAACGTCAGCCGTCCGCCGTGGTCCGTGGCAGAGCCATCACCGTCGTTCGCCACGATGACACCTCCGGCCATCTTGAATGTTCAGTCTCCCCTTCTCCTTTCTCTTTCTTTCTCCGTATAAGAGGCTAACTGTGGTCAGATGGGCTTGCTTACGTTTCAGAGGTGTACATGTAAGATATATATGGAGTGTCACTTCCTAATCCCACTAGCTTGAATTTGAGGATCAGACAGATAGCTATTTGTAACAAGGTTCAAGGTATCACAAATTTCCATTGTTTGATTATGTAAGCTACCGATACCACCTTCGTGTGCAACCATTCCAACCATCTGACAAATGCTTTAAATAAGACACAACAAAAGCAAGTATATTCTATCTTTTGTCTTCCTGTGTTCAAACCAACTTTCGAAACATCATCGAGCCATTTTGGATTAAGGGCTTATTTGAATTGATGCCTACAAATTCTACAAATTCTTAGTTTTTTTTGCCATTTAATGGTACTGTTTATTTTACTACAAAATTTGGTAATGGCAACCTCACCACAGTGCCAAAACTATTAGGATTTCTAGGATTCGAATTTTATAATATTCTTATGATTCTAATCATTTCAATGATTTTATAGCCAATCATGCTTGAAAAAGGAATCTAAGCAATTCAAAATTTAAAAATTGACAACTAATGTGATAAAAAATGATCTTTTGACCTAAACTTAGTATTTGCTAAACAATCTAAAAATCGTTATATTTTGACATGGAGGAAACACTTCCTATGGGCTATAGCTGCACGAGTAAGGTCCCGTTCGTTTCTCCAACAAGAGTTGGATGAAAATTTGGATACTCGTGGCACGTTTTTCAAACTGTTAAACGGTGTGTTTCGTGTGAAAACTTTTTACATGAAAGTTGCTCTAAAATATCAGATTAATCTATTTTTTAAGTTTATAATAATTAAAACTCAATTAATCATACGTTAATACTACCTCGTTTTACGTAAAACACTTAATCTTCATCTACGGAAGAAAAGAACACCACCTAAGCGGGGCCTTTAGGTGATGCCCAAGGTTTGGTATTTTTTTTAAAGGAAAATGGTATGAGCTCTTTTCAATTAAGAAGAGTACGAAGAGAATCACACACGAAGGTTTCCAGTTGCATATTGAAATAAAAATTAGAGCAACAACTAAGACCTAACTAACCATTCCTAGTTAATTCCCATTTATATACGCCGCTTACACCTTTGGACCTTGGCTCTTGTTGAAAAATTCTTCGACTACGATTTGGTACTTCTTGTCGATATCAAACTAAGCAATATATAGCATAAGCAACTCTCCCAAAATTTTGTCTTCAATTCGCTTTAGCGGAAAATGAAACACGGCAACTTTACTAAAATTCTAGCAGCGGACAAAATTCTAATAGTTGAGGCTCACATCGGACGTTGAACAAAATTATGGTCACCACAAGGGTAACGATGCCGAGTATGCGATCAGGGCTTGAATTGTTTGGTTGGCGACCCGAGTAAAATGCCCGAATGACAAATCTCGTCTCACATGTTGCTGCCAGGCTCACGCCATCAATGATTTGTGTCGCCTGAGCAGCTTAGATGAGGCAAAGCTTCAGCCGCTCATGACGCAAACCAAACAACGCTTAGACACGTCCCAGGGAAGTCTCCGCCTAGGCAAATCCTCTTCATGGTGGCAAATTGGCAACCAAACATCCTCACATGAGTCATGAGTACCTAAAACGTGTGAGATAGTCCGGGATGCACATCTTTCTACCGTACGGAACGTGTCGTACTGAGAGATAGACCCTAAAGCGCGCACACACATATATATGGGACAATATAGGTCCACATATTAGTGGATGGTACGGTATGAACTGTACGACAAAGGATACTGTTAGATAGTCCACGATAGAGCCATTTTTTTAGACAATAAAAATGGTTTATATCTTTAGCCTCTACGAGACACGGTAGTGCCATCTTTAATTTTGCGGAATTTACGTCTAGCTGCTCTAGCCATCTCTGTTTCGGTATATCTCTGTCCTTTCTCTTGCTCCCTCCGTTAAAAAATGGCGATTACGGTCAAGTTGCGTCTTTCTCTTTCACTTACTAGTCTACTAGGCACTAGCTACCCAAATTCGAGCATCAGAAATATAAATTACAGTAAACCTACTAAGTAGAGTTGAGTGTAGTAATAGACTAGTAGTACACTAATATATAGCGGAAGCACGTTCTTTCAACGATTGATGTATTGATAATTACCTCCGTGGTACTATCAATGATCTCAAAGTTACCGCAAGTCATCACCGATGACAGTATTTGTTTGAGCAAGTTGTCAACTTGTCCCAAGAATTTTGTGACCCTCTGACAAAGTGACAAATCTTATAATTGACTAGTTAAGCATGCATGCATGACCGGCATGAAAACTACCTTATATCATACATCTCTTATGTAGATCGACGGGGACGAGTCAACGCTGCTCCGGTTTGCCGTCGCCGCCGACGAACCTCCTCCAGTACCAGTGGCCCGCCCAGACGGCGCCCATGGACTCGAGCGGGACGCCCTTGGTCTCCGGCATGAACACGAGGACGAAGGCCGTCATGGCCGCGACCCAGCCGGCGTAGTAGGCGAAGGTGGCGTACTTGAGCCGGCACAGCAGCGCCAGGAACGTCTGCGTCTGCAGGAACGTGAGCCCCAGCGTGACCGACACGCTCACCGCCTGCCCCGCCGACCGGACCTCCACCGGGAAGATCTCGCCGGGGATCACCCAGATCAGCGGCGCCCACGACATCCCGAACCCGGCGCCCTGCACGCACGTCAGCACCAGCAGCGCCACCGAGTACGCCCGCGGCATCGCCACCTCGCCGCTCTTAGCTTGCGCTCCCATGATCCAAGCGTTCGCCACCTTGATGGCAAAAGAGCAATCAGAATGATGCAACGAACGTTACTGCATATACTTTGCGTGGTACGTACTTACCTGGCACACGATCATGAGGGCGGCGCCGGCAATGACGAGCACCTTGCGGCCGTAGCGGTCGATGACGAGCGTGGAGAGGATGAGCGATGCGAACTTGACGGCAGCGAGGATGACCGCGCCCATCAGCGCCGCGTTGCTGCCGAAGCCGGCGACGCGGAACACCAGCGGGGAGAAGAAGGTGAGGACCATCATGCCGCTGAGCTGGTGGCACAGCGGCAGGGCGAGCGCGAACGTCAGGTGTGGGCGGTACTCCCGCCCGGTGACCAACCTCCGGAACGCGCCGTCCTGGCTGCCGCGCGCGGCCTCCACGGCGTGGACGATGGCCTTGAGCTCGGCGTCCACGTCGGCGCGGTGGCCGCGCACGCGGAGGAGCGCGGCGCGGGCGCGGTCCACCTTCCCGCGCATGACGAAGCTGCTCGGGGTGTCGGTGAGGAAGAAGGCGCCGACGACGATGAACACGGCCGGCGCGCCGGCGAGGCCGAGGGAGAGGCGCCATCCCCACGGGACGCGCGCGGTGCCGTAGTTGGTCAGGTTGGCGATGAGTATCCCCAGCGAGAGGAAGAACTGGAAGCCCACGGTGAGCGACCCGCGAAACCGCGGCGGCGCCATCTCGGCGAGGTACAGCGGCGTGGCCTGGTTCGTGAACCCGACGCCGAACCCCAGGAGCATCCGCCCGACGATGAGCATGGCGACGTTCACCGCGCCGCCGGTCATGGCGCCGCCGGCGAAGAACAGTGCCCCGCCCATCAGCATCACGCCGCGCCTGCCCAGCCACCTGGTGACGCGGCCGGCGGCCAGCGACGCCACGAGCCCCGCGACGTAGAGGGACGACGTGAACGCCGTGAGCGCGTGGCTGTCGAAGACGCAGTACTGGTCCCTCTTGGCTTCCGCCATCCTCCTCAGCACCTTGGGGAAGAAGGTTGCCAAGAACGGCTTCATCTGAGAGACGCCGCCTGGAACAAACAGTCGAACACCATCAGAGAGATCAGAATCGACCAAAGAATCCAAGCAATCCATTATGCACGCGGATGCACAAGCTGGGATAGTGACCTGAGATGCCGATGTCGTAGCCGAAGATGAGGCCGCCGGAGGCCGCCACGAGGCATGTGACAAGCACGGAGAGTGTGAGCTCCCCGCCGTAAGCTGCAGCCGGGACATCGCCGCCGGCGTCGAGGACACCTGTCGCCATGGAGCTTCCTGCTCTCCTGTGCGCTGTCACACACCCTACAAGGTCGCGAGTGCTGCCACTGCCAGAGTGTAAACCACGGGAGCAGCTCGTGGTTAAAGTAATCTAATATAGGGTAGGAAACATGCTAATACTATGAATCTGAATTAAAATATAACAATCTAATATGAGAAAAGATATATCCTAATGCTATAAATTCGGATATGAAACAGTACTACTAATATGAACATGATTATCTCAATATTTAAATTTATACTACTAAAATATATCTCATCTAATATTAGGTTGTTATATTTTGAAACAAAAGAAGTAATAGCTACCAACCAGAGGTGTCGACGAAGACTTTCCTTTAGTCCTCGTACTACTAGATAAAAAATGCATGACACTTGCACCAGCAAAGAGTATTTTAAATCGAGCATTTCATCTATTGCCCAAACTTCAAATCATCGATAGGTATGTAACATTACACTGTATACAGAGATCTCATGGGAACCCACCGCTAAACATTTACACAAAAGTGTTTTTACCATCCTTCAAATGGTCCCACAAGGTACCGGTACTGCTAGGTACCAAATCAAATCCAGTCGTTCAATTTAGGGCAAGATGGAAGGGGGTGGAAGAAACGAGGGCTCCTTGTGACCTGATGACCTGTCTTCACGCACTACCGTCCGTGCCAGCGACCTTTCCACGGCTCCGACGACACGGTGACCCAGTGGCTGTGGCATAGAAGCTGCGGATTTCGTCCATCCTTTCAGCGCTGTCCTCCGAGCTTGGCCTTCTCAGGATTTTGGACGAGGAAGATCCAAGGTCTGGAGTCCCAGTCTTCTCAGTTTGGAGAGTTTCTAGTCTTTCTCAGTTCATGAATCACATCGCCATGGAGAGAGCATGAGGACCCCAGTCTTCTATCGAGCAAAAACGACGAATAAAAAAAAGTGGCATTGGAGAACATAATCCACAACCAGTGCAAGTACGTTGCTTAGCACTTGAGCACTAGGCCACCTGTTAATGCGCGTTGTAGATAAACGCTTCTAGTGCCACCGAAATCGAGTGGTGTCCCTGAGGACGAGGAGATGGTGCTGGACTCATAGGTTCGCAGAGCTGCTGTTGGTGTCGGTCTTGAAGCCGCGGCGCCGTCGAGAGTGGACCAGGGACGGCGGACAGGAGGAGATCAAAGGGACGATGGACGGGAGGAGATCAAACTCGCAGCTGCCACCACCTTTGGCAAGATTTGGCGCGCCCAACCTTCGCGGCAGTCGGATCTAGCCGGGGAGATGGCTGGATGGGAGGCACGGGAGGAAGGGGAGGCACCGCTGGGGAGAGAAGAGAAAGCGCCGCCGGGTGGGAGGAGCATGGGTCCGCCAGGTGCCAGCGACGATGCATCGGGGCAACCGAGGTGGAGGGAAAACGTGCGATTTGCGTTGCAAGTGTCCGTTGCTGGTGCGCCAACCATCCGTACTTCGTTCATCCTGTTAGATGCGCAAAGACGATTATACCCTTCACAGTGCACACGAAGGCTGCTTGGTACCTAGGCGGACGGAGCGCCGGTACCTCCTGGTACCGAGTATCATCAGCCGTTCGATAGCGTCCAATAGGCGGTCAGGATTTGGTACCTAGTCTCCTGAAGAATGGTAAAAATTCTCTTTACACAAACCCATGCTAAAGGACAGAAAGCTTTGCCGCCGGTGGAAGTGCTTCACGAAGATAATATTTGGCGGCCTGACGAGCAACATTGCAGAGATATTCGTTCTTATGATATTCAACCTTCCATTTTCTTTCAGCTGTATCAACAGTTATAACCTCTAGCGCAGGTGCATTTTCCACGAGATGCAAAAGAAACTCAAGTTGTCCTCTGGCCCCTTTGAATCCTGTAACATGGATGCTCTTGAGATATTTGTATTCACTCTGCCCAAATTCATGCCTGAGAGGACCATCTTGCGCAAACCATAAACCAAAGCCGCTAGCAAACTGCAAAAAAAAAATCCAAATATAACAGGCCAATTCAAATTTAACACAACTTCAGCTTGTTAGTATGAAAGGAAAGATACTGAAAGAACTGCTAGTATTGAGGCAATATAGTAACTAAAACTGAAATATAGTAACTAAAACTGTAGTAAGCGTGCTGATGGAATCCATGCTGTAGAAAGATGTGCAACATTAGTTAATATTGCATGCTTCAATACCTACCCCAACTTATGTCTTTCATTGAAGTAGTTATTTACAATGGCAGGACAAGGGAAAGCTTTCTAAGAAGTGTGTATAGTATTTCATCAGATATATGAATCTGTTTTGATACACCATTAGATTGAACATATCAGAGGAATAGGACATTTGCTCATGGAATGACATCGATATCTAGTTTGACTATGTAATTGGCTCTTAAAATCTTTTGACACTGATTATTTTTTGAATGAAGAATTTCAGTAAAGACAATGCGGTATGAAAATAAATATAAGAACCAAGAGGTATACCAAATAGCTAAGAGAAAAATGAGAAGAATACTTACATGCACTTCCACCTTTTTTATGAAGGGTGCAGCCCTCATAAAAGAAATTAAATATAGAATTTTATCAAAATCACGAGGTAATATGAGGCCACACAACTGTATGTGTTTCAGTCTGGAAAACTTGAATGAGTTATCTAACAACCATAGCTTCTGAAAGAAAAAAGAAAAAAAATCATTCTAAAGACAGTGCTAAATAAACTAAAATTTTAGTTCAAAGTTGTTCAAAGGGAAAACCTCTAGCCGCAGATCAACAAAATATAACGTCAGTTTGTGGATGTTTGGAAGGCCATGGAAAAGTCACTACTACACAAATACTCATTGGTACCGGTTCCAAAGGCCTTATAGGTGCCGGTTTTGAAACTGGCACCAATGATTAAAGCTATTGATACCGGTTCCTCAACCGGCACCTATAACATTATAGGTGCCGGTTGTAAATGTCGAACCGGTATCTATATAGTATTATAGGTGCCGGTTCCTATAAATAACTGGCACCTATAAGTGATAGGACGGCACCTTTGATGCCTCATAGGTGTCGGTTCTTTACAAGAACCGGCACCTATAGTCCTGAAGCACAAAAAAAAAAAAATTTCAGGGTCACATAATATTTCCTGAAACACAGAAATCACAGAATATTACAATATTACATTCACATCGCAGAATTCACAGAATCCAACCCATTTTCCAAATCAAACCAAACCAATCCAACCCACTTACCTCATGTGGATTCAATCCACTTCTCAAATCATTTAAAACCCATCTCATCGATTGTGTGGTGCAGCAGAGGCTGCAGGTTGACGGCCTCCGTTCGGCCTCGCTGTGAGGGAGCTAGTGAGGCGGCGCCGACGAGCAGGGGTGGTGGCGGCCGGCGTGCCGCTATGGAGTAGCGACGAGATGACAGGATTGGAGGGGATGATGGATTTTGGACTGAACCCACAGTTCAATCCAACGAAAATCCATGGATTGAGTCCATTTTGGACCCAAAATTTTCTAACCAAACCCCAAACCGCTCCAAACCATTCCGGCCTCCATCCAAACCGCTCCAACCCAATAGCTATCTCAGACCAATTCAACCCAGTCAGCTACCTGCTACCCCCTCCCTCCCTGCCTGTCTGCAACAACACATAATGATCCATCAGCCTTGCTAACATATAGAAATATACATTTGGTTACCAATGTATCTCTTAACACACAGTTTTTCAATCGAGAATGCAGGACTATATATCAATATATCATATACCGCAAATTAAATATTCTAAAACCTCCAGATTGATTGGTCATGCATGCATGTATATACTCTAAATAAATGTATGTACTCAAGCATTGTTGGTGTATGGGGACCGGCAATATATATTGGAGAGGAAGTACAGCATATATATGTTGAAAAGCAGGGACCAGATGAATAAATGGCTGGCCAAGTGGCCATGGATGTTTTTTCTCTTGGACATTACTGACCAGAGGCACCCCTGGTCACCATCATGTTGGTCTGCTGGACTACCCTGCAGCTGGCCAGCACGCCCCACATGTCGCACGAAACCATTCAGCAGAGCTCCAGTAGTTAACCCTTGCAGTTTAATTAACTTGATTCAGAGATTAACAAAGAAAAAATTGCTACAAAAAAGCATCACCACAGTGATCCACAGCTAGCTAGTAGATTGAATGAAAGCATATGGCAAAGGGCTGATGAGAAGGATATTGACATACACATAGCGTCATGCATGTCAGAATTGTATATTTCAGCATGCTATTTGCTATTGCTATTGTTGGTTAGCTGTTTTTTTTCCTTTCCGTACAATATGACAATATAAGTAGTTAGGAGAATCAAGCTAGAGTTGAGCACAAAATTCCAACGTCAACAGCATGCATGGGAGCTAGTAAACAAACTTTAGATACAGTCTTCCTTTGCTCCTGCCCTACATGACAAGAAAGAAATACAAGGTTTAGGCAACCGTTCTAGCAATGTGTCATTTTCAGGAAATCAGCTATTCTGGATGAATGCAACATGATGCCTGCATTTTGTGCTGCTTTGTCATTTGATCAATGAGGAGTGACCACCCAAGTTATGAAATGGCCAAGGTGCTAATTAAGATGTCTTTAGCAACGGGACAAAAGCGTTTCAAGGAAAACAAAAAGATCCAAGAATCTCAAAAGTTCAGTAAAGAACAAATACATCTTTGAAAATACAACATCTCAAATGTTCTAAAGTCGTAATCATATGAAAATTTTAGTTACACATGCTCACCTGTTGCTTACAGAGACAACAATGACCTCCCTCATCCATGCCACATCCAGTCAGTGAGATCACATGTTGCTGTGAGGGATAAAAATATTAACTAGAAAAAATTTAGTACATGGTTAGATATATGTGTCAGAAAATAATAGATAAACATTAACAAATAGATAAACTTAATGCATGTTCAAGACATTAAAAAAACCACATCAATCCAAATAACTAATCTACAAGATACTTAGAAAATATTTGAAAGGTATGACCCACTAATTCTAGGTCTTTGTATGCTTTGTCGTTGATCGGCTATCTAAAGTGACACTAGGGCCGCCAGCCTCAATGAAACCCACTAGCCCAGCAGGAGCTTTTGAAATGTTGTATGCGCCGTTTGACGAGATGATATGGTTGACGATGAATCCACATAGTTGTTCAGCGAGGCCCAAGCAAACATGTGGCAACAATTTACTTGTCGGGAGTTTTAATTTCTTCAAATGGAAGGATTAAAGATGTGGAAAGGTACTATGTGTTTAGAAAATTGGATTTATGTCACAAGAAACATGGCGAACCTCAGCATCTGTAATGTTTCAGTTGCCGTCCTTCATGAAAACCCACATAAATCTCATCACATAGAACCCACATGTGCTCGTGCCCGGATCCTGACATGAGCAATAAGGGTGGCACCAAACTCGGAATGTATTTGCACACGGAGTGTGTCGAATACACTTCTTCTTATACTTCACAAGTGTCTTATCTAGGGTGTCAATGAGGGATTGGTACTTGGCTTGCGGTTTCCTCATTCCATCCATGACGACAATCTTGGAATCATTTAAATGGATTGCAATAAGAATCCAGTGAGACCTACATACAAGGGGAGAGAACAATTAACATCTTAAAGTACAACGATGGGAGGTACAACGATAATGCCACACTTACTTAAAGTGGTAGGGCAATAGGATGGTATTCATGTCCTGCAGCTTGACAAAGGATGTGTAAAGGTAGTTCAACACTGTTTCGGAGGACCGTTCGCCTTCCTCAATATTATAGGAATTGACTATTTGTGGATCAAAGAATCCTAGCTTGTTATGGGTCGCTCTACTTTCAAACGCCCCCATTCTGCATAAAGAAAAAAAATAGACATGCAACGAGGATATTTACTTAGAAAAATGGCGAGAAGTCGAGTATACTTATAATGCCCATAACTGAATTACTGATAAGTCTAGCTCCCTCAGATTGTATAGATGAAATAGTTCTTTAAATGGGACCCAAACTATACCATCATAGTGATGAAAGTCCTCGTCCCTGTAAAAGATGAGGAACATCTCCTTACCCTCCTTGGCCATCTGTAAATACCAGTCTTCTACCCTTCTCATTTGAGTACAATTGCCAACGACCTTGCGATATTTGTCGGTAGTCAAAGAATGATCAAGCTTGAACTGAGCTGTCAATGGGGCCATCTCAATATTATCCACATTAGACAAACTTTTTAGCCCTGCATCTTTTAGAAAGTCTTACATAGTCTTGCTGGCCTCATCTTTCTCGAATTCTTTCTTGAAAAATTCTTGCAATCCCTTTTTCCTGATCGTGCGTCAGAAGCCCGTAATAGGTGGCTTTAGGGCAGGTGGCCTTGCCATGCGAATGAAGTGATTCTGTACTTCAACTGGCACTTTCACATTTGTTGCTTCCTTTGTTTTGTCCACTTTGTGTCTAAGGAGCGATGTTATGCTCCCACTCATCTCCTTTTTTTCCTTCAAAGATGGCTCTGACCTGTTAGGCAATGACGTCTTCTTGGTCTTCTTCAGAGATGGTGGTTCAGACATATGGGAAGTTTTATAGAGGCGCCCCCTCTTTTTCGGCGGGTCTGAAGAAGCTAGGCTCTGATGTGTTGCCTTTGGAGGAGATGGGCTCTTACGTTGTGCCGGTGGAGGAGACGGGCTCTTATGTGGCAATGGTGGTGGAGTTGGCATCCTTTGAGGAGAGAGAGGAAGTCCCTCAGAGCTAGACCCGTCATCGCTTGGCTCGTCATCACCATATCCTGAAGGGAAGATAATGAAACACTTGTGCCACAGGATTATGTTGTGGACGGCTTCTCCAAGAGTGTTCACCCCTTCCTCTGGAGCAAAATCAAGCTGCACTGCCCTGTATCTCCTCGGCACGTCCTCCACTTGGACCCTTGAGTAGCCACTTGGTATCGGTTTACCGTGTATCCTTCCTCCCTCCATTACGGGATGTGCCATAGCTCGTGCCATCTCTTGAGTGATGTTTTGAAGTGGCACATACAGCATGCATGTAGTACGTATAGTGATGTCGTCCATGGGGTAATGAACCGTGTCCAGTTCTTGAGGAACCTCAGTTGAAGCGCAGCTGCTTTTCCTCCCACCTGGACTAGTTACACGGCCAGCATCGCCTCCATCCTGACCTTCAAGCCTCACCATTACCAGTGCCATTTGTTCTTTCAATTGCCTTATCTCTTCCGATTGGTCTCTAGAATTTTTATTGCTCCGAGACCGGTACCTATGTCTGTCTTCAGGAAAACCTTCCCTCCATGGAACTAGGCCTATTCCTCTTGTGCGTCCCGGATGCTCAGGGTTCTGCAATGCAAGTGTAAGCTCATCTCTCTCCCTACTCGCAACAAAAGAACCTTCTGAGGACTTTTGATGGGCATCGTGGAGCCTCTGGGACACTTCTTGCTCTCGAGGACCCTTGTGTACCAACTCGCCTGTATCCGAGAGTGTTGAACCTCGGGCGTATTGGTAATTCTTTCCCCATTGACACCAGTCCTTCGTCTCGATCTTGATTCCCTTTTGCAGCAGCTCATCTTCTCGAAGTTGCCATTTGACTATGTTCTTAGCATATCCGCTAGGGCCGAGATGGTGAGGGTATCGGTTTTTGGCCGCATTGGCCTGGTTCCTTTCGTTAATCTCCTTTGCCTCATCTGATGTTCTATTGGCCACAAAGTCATCCCAGAAAGGACGACTTGATAAACTTTGGTGTCAGGCCCTTCTTGATAAACTTCCTGTTAAGGTCCGTCTTCCACTTCTTGAAGCTGATGAACATCTTCTTAAGAGCCCCGGACTTTGCGAGTTCTTTTGAACCCTCGGGATACTGGAATGTCCGCTTTAACTTTTCCCAAGCAAGTTCCTTGTCTCTGTCTGGTACCGTCCACTCCAATTCATCTCTATCACTGCTCTTCCAGTGCCGGTACTTGATGGGGATGTCATCCTTCACGATGACACCTATAGCATTGCCATATGGGGTGAGTGCCGATTCTGGAGCTGTAGGGGTCCCATTTGCAGTTAACTCTGTGATAGTGTATAGACCTAAGGGCATCTTAGTTGGACCTCTAGCCCTTCTTCCTCTCGATGAAGTTGAAGTATTCGCAGAGTGCGTAGTGGCCGAAGGATCAACCTCCTTCAAACATCGGTATAAATTAGTCATTCAGATCTGACGATATATGTACTTTTAATGTCTTATTTGTTCCAGATGGGTTAATTTACCTCCATATTATCGGGGTTATCACCGGGCTGATTCAAGTTTAGAAAGCCACTTGGGCTACCATTACCACCATCGCTTTCTCCAGAATTTGCAGGCCTATGGACATCTTGTCCCCCTGACATTTCCTTTTTTGTAGACCTAGGCTAGAACTATTGCTAGATAGATACAAGAAATTAGTGTAAGAACTTATTGTCCTCTTGATGATATTCTTCTAAATCTACAAAAGTTAAATAATGCCATCTAATTCCATACGTAACTTGACTGGACCAGTAGGATCTAATTAAATAATTGCACGAGGTAGTAGCTAACCCAGCAGCTTATTTATGTATTTATCTGTCTGCAATGATTATGCATTTTGAGAAGATTGTACAGTAAACTATTTTTAAGTGGTTAATGTGTAAAATAAAGAAAAATAGTTTAGGGTTAAGTGCACCAACAAAATATTTCAGGGGAGTAAAACAGACTATTTTTCAAGGCAGAAAATGTTAGAACGAAACACAGTTAATTAGGACTAGAAGACATACGTACACCACTAATAATTATAGACTTAAGTCTGAAACCATATAATCAACAACGTAGATAATAGTAATGATGATTTTTAACAGACACATGTAATGCAGATTTAAAATAGTGCCATGACATGTTGGTTTAAAATGCTAGCAACAGTACAGCTTCAAAACTTAAACTATATAGTATTTTCAACCAGCTTTTAACAATCTGTACAACAAGCAAATATAGATGATTTGCCATATGTTCAGAAATTACCTCTTTAAAAATATTTGCTAAAGCTAGTTGGCAGCAGGGAGTGGGCAAGCAAACGGGTTGCAGGTTGACACCAAAATAGTTATGATTCCTCTAGGTGCAGTAGAAACCTGAATAAATCAATGGCATAAAAATTAATATACACATAGCTAGCTTAACCTGTCTTTTGCTACTAACTATTTGGGTAAATCCATAGCTAGCATAAATCCATATTTTCCTTTCAGAGACTTTGCCTCTTGTTGCAGTAAATGATGATAGAGTTGTGGAGATACAAGGTGAGCCTGTCGGTGTCCAGAAAGCAGTGGAATTAATACCAAGTCACTTAAGTTAGATTTTGCTCAGGCATTTGGTGCTCATCTCAGTAAATGAGTTCACTGCAGCACACAATTCAAACCGGGAGGATGTCATATCGAATCATAGGGTGTGTTTGGTTCTTGCCAAACTTAACTATACCAAAATTACAAACAGGCACGTAATGTTTAGTTCTTCAAATTATCAAATAAGGCAAGTCACATTGAGAATTTAGATGGCTTTGGCAGCAGTGGATGAACCTGAAAAACCAATGATAGGTCTGGAAAATGCAGACTCGACAGCCATCATGTTCACAACAGAGAAATAGACATGTACTGAGACGAAAAAAAGTGCAGCTACAAAGTAGTTTAAAAAATACAAATCATTCTCAGGAATGACTCTGCAGTTTCAGACAATCAATTCACCTAATATGGAAGAGTCCTACACCCTTTAAATGGTGGACATCAACAGTTCCTCCCCCTGGTTTTATGAATTGTAAACCATGATCGATGGACTTGGTTAAAAAAATGTTTTATGACAAATTTTCTATTTTAAGTTATATGTTAGGGAATCCCAATAACCAATTATCCAAAAGAATAGGTTTTGTTGTAGTATTTTCTAAGACTAGATTAATACCAATCCATGCCTGTTTTGATCCATGCCTAAATATTCACAATGTAAACAACTAATTGACATAATTGCACACCTTTGACAGCGAAGAATGGAGGACAGCAGCAAAGAATGGAGCCACCACCTCCCACAGCAGCAGCAGCAGCAGCTCGAGGAGGGCGGCGGCGACGATGGAGGACGGCAGTGCTGGAGGAGAGCAGCGGCGACGATGGAGGATGGCGGCGCTGGAGGAGGGCAGCGGCGGCAGTGGAGGAGGACGGGGATGGTGATGGAGGGCGCAGGCGGGCGAGCGAGCGAGGGGACCGCGGATCCGGAAGGAGGACGACGGTGGACGGCGACGGCGGTAGATCCAGGCAGTGGGAGGACCGACGGTGGTGCAGGAGGGGGACGGCGGTGGACGGCGACGGTGGGCGGCGGGCGGCGGCCGGTAGATCTTGGCGTCGGCAGGCTGGTTTGGGGGAAATGGCGTCGATAGGCTGGTTTGGGAAAAATGGCGATGGCAGCATATATACTAGCCACATAGGTACCGGTTAGTATTTACAACCGGTACCTATTGTGGTAAAAAAGTGCCGGTTTTAAATTGGAACCGGTACCTTTTGTATCACATAGGTACTGGTTCTTATTTAAAACCAGCACCTTTTACTACTATATGTACCGGTTATAAATACAAACCGGTACCTATGGACATTCTGGGGGGTATGCTTCCAAACAATACAGAGATGCAACCCAAAAATATGATCCAAAAACTATTAAAAAGTTAACTATTTTTTAAATTTACTTATGAACATAAATCATGTAATCGAGTGTTATATTTAAAGACGCTCAACTACTGTGTCGTTATATTTTCAGACAGATGAAATATTTTCTTATTGGGTTATCAATATGCAGTATACTGATCGGTACTACACGTGAAAGAAGAAATGCATATTTCCTTACATGGGCCATGCATATTTTGGAAAAAATTTGCAAAAGAAGTCCTAAGGGAGTATGGAGGTTGATTATCACTGATGTGGCGCCAACATGGGCCCCACATGTCATTAACATCCTCCTCTACCCACTCTCTTATCTCTTCCTCTTTATTCCCATCGGTGGCCACAATGAGGTGGACGGTAGCAGCAAGGTCCTCGCTGACACCGACGGCCTCTTCGTCCCTGCCTGCCCCAACCCTTTCACGATCGCTTCAACCTGTGACCGCCTCCTTCACGATCATGGCGGCAGCAAGCCCGCTCCCTCGCGCCGCTCTCATTCGCATACTTTTGGCAAGGCCGAAAAAGAGCGTACTTCCGGAATTCCAGGTGGGTATAAGAAAACTTTGACAAATTTCAGGGCATGTGTTCTAGGAACACACTCATTTTAGCCTAGAGAGGGCAGAAGAAACTATGCAATCATTTTCAAAAACAAAATATAAAACTTCTGGATCCAAAGAATAAGTTCCCTTAGTGGTGACAATAACAGTAGCGTATATTATGTATAAAAGTCATACCAAGTGACATGTATGATCCAAAATTACACATTCATGTTTGTTACAATAAAATTCAAACATGCAGGTCTATCACAATTACTCCATCTTCATGGTCGCTGCGAACATATGGTGCTTCTTCCTCGTCTTCGTCTTCTTGACTTTCTTCACCTCCTTCTACATCTGTTGCAAAGGGTGCTAGCTCGTCGATTTGATCGTAGCCTTCCTCATCAACGATATTCTCAACTCCGACAATGGTTTGCTTTCCATGGAGAACCACGTGGCGATCGGTCAACGAAGAAGGGTCTTTGACATAGAAAACTTGTGTTACGAATTTTGTGAGCACAAATGGTTCATCTTGATAACCCACATTGTTTAAGTCCACGATGAACATTCCGTACTTGTCAATCCTCAAACCACTTGGAATTTTGACCCATTGATACTGGAAAAGTGGTACCTTCAGCGGTCCATATTCAAGCTCCCAGATTGCCTCTATATAACCATAGTACGTTTGTTCTACACCATTACCGTCGAAGGCGTCTATGTGGACACTACTGTTTTGATACGAGCTCTTGGCATTCTGGGT
Organism: Oryza officinalis; assembly: GCA_008326285.1. NCBI lineage: Eukaryota > Viridiplantae > Streptophyta > Magnoliopsida > Poales > Poaceae > Oryza > Oryza officinalis. The sequence continues at coordinate 7,466,230 of BDMV01000004.1, read as the reverse complement.
TCTCGTGTAAAATGTATATCCATTAATGTCATACCCTTGGAATGAATGAATTGTGCTCGCAGGTCCCAAAGACAAAACATACAACTGGTCACTATCAGTATTCATAGCCATGATATGCTTCCGTAACCAATTGCCAAAATTCAACCTATGCTACTTAGCCATCCATGCCTCTGATTTGCTTTGGTTCTCGCTGCGGAGTGTGTTATAATGCATGTCGACAAATGGAGCCACCAAGGCCGACTGCTGGAGCACTGCGAAATGTGCTTGCCGTAATGTTTCTAGGCTAGGAGCGAATATTGCCTTATGCCCTAGTGTCCCTTTCCCTAGTAGCCTGCCCTCGTGTCGAGACATCGGCACACCAATGGGATGCAAATCCATATAGTCGATACAGAACTCAACCACCTCCTCTGTTGCATAACCCTCTACGATACTGCCTTCTGGTCGAGCTTGTTGGATCAGGTGATGATCTTGCTGATGAACAATTCTCAAAGGTAAGTGTTTGTGAAAATACGGAGATATGTTTTCAGACGGTGAATAGTGTTTGTGCTGACGGTTGTGTACCGGTCAGACCGGGCTGAGGCGGTCGGTCAGACCGGAGGTATGCGAGCGGTCAGACCGGAGGTGCGCGAGCGGTTAGACCAGCCGTCACGCGGTCTGACTGACAGAGTGAGCCGACTTCTTGTCGGATTCGGATTTGGATGTTTCCTTCGTGGATTTGACTTTGAGTTGGTTTCTATACATGTGGATACTGGCGTTATGCTAATGTGAGTCAAGTTGGGGATAACTTGCACTCGGATATGGAGTTTCTTTGTTGTTCATGTGCAGGTGTTGCTTGAGGCCATGGGAGTATAGCCGGTGATGGATCAGGACTAGGCTTGGGAGAAGTTGAGGTCCAGACGGTCGAGGATATCACGCGGGATGCTCAGGCTAGAGAACAATGCATGTGGAGGTGAAGGTTTCCATATGGCGTACACATGGTATTGTATGTGTATGGAAAGCGGAGTCAAATATGGTAGGAGTCCAAATTTGGATAGTGTTGAGTGTGTTGCTTGTATGAGAGGTTTCCTATGGGATTAGGACTTCTTGTATGAGTAGGATTCGTGGCTTGGGGCAGCCACGTTGAGGGTATAAATAAAGGGGCAGGGTGTTGCCTCTATGTGGGGAGTTTTATATCAAGCTTTTAGAGCTTGGAGTTAGGGTTTTGATATTAGTCGAAATTGTGGAGAGGAGTGCTGTGGTTGCACTTTGTAAACACTAGTTGATGCAATAAGGTCGTGAGATTTGATCTACATCTTCAAGTGTTTTTCTACCGGCGTTGTTCTGGATCTCAACGGTCAGACCGAAGTACTACGGGCGGTCTAACCGGCGAGAGGCAGCGGTCCAACCGGCGGCTTAGGCTCGGTCAGACCGGCGACGTTTTGACAGTGGCGGCGGCGGCGATGGCGATCTACATCGAAAAGAGGGTAACTTTAATTTCCACTTAAAGTTTTTTGGTTTTTGGTGTTACAACCATTCACCCCTCCCTCTGGTTGGCTTGGTATTTGGGATTCGATCCTACAAGTGGTATCAGAGCCTTGTTTTTCTTCTTTGGATTTTTACCGATCTAAAGTTTTTAAGCCATGGCTGACAAGTTTTCAACCAAGCCACATGTTTTCAATGGTGTCGATTTTCCTTATTGGTGTGACAAGATGCAATCTTATATTATGGCTCAAGATTATGACATTTGGCTTAAGGTTGCTCAACCCTATGAAATTCCAGATCAAATTAACACTACTGCTTTGAAAACTGAGTTTGAAAATAATTGCAAAGCTAGAAATATTTTATTGAGTGGAATTTCTCGCTCGGATTTTGATCGAGTGTCACATCTAAAAACTGGAAATGAAATTTGGAATGCTTTACGTAATTTTCATCAAGGTACTTCCAACATTAAAGAATTACGTAAAGATCTTTTCAAAAAGGATTACATAAAATTTGAGATGAAACCTAAAGAAGCTTTAGATGACTATCTTGCTAGATTCAACAAAATTTTAAGTAATCTTCGATCTGTTGATTCTGCTTTTGAAGTTAACTACTCTCAATCCGAAGTTTCTCGCCACTTTTTGAATGGTCTTGACATGTCTATTTGGGAGATGAAAGTTACATCAATTCAAGAATCTGTTGATATGTCTTGTTTGACTTTGGATTCTCTTTACACTAAACTCAAAACTCATGAGATGAACATTCTTTCTCGAAAAATTGATCCTAAGTCTAGTGCTTTGGTTTCTTCTTCTTCTTCATTGAATCTTGGTGTTTCTTCGTCAACTTCTATTGCTCTTGCTTCCATTAATGCCACATCCGATGATCAACTCGAACTACTCGAGGAGGAGGATTTGGCTTTGGCTATTAACAAGTTGTCTCGAGCTATGAATAATGTCAAGAACAGGAAGCGTGGAGGATCCGTTCGATGCTTTGAATACGGAGAGTTGAATCATATCAAGTTCAATTGTCCTAACCGCAAGAAGGCGAACAAGGAGAAAGAAGAAGACAAGAAGGAGTTCAAGAATTTCAAATCGGAGAAAAAGAGAAGTTGCGTGCAGATGCTAATTTGAGAACTTTTAGAAGCTTGTGCAGACGAATCAGACTCAGAAAAAGAGAGCAATGGCAAAGGTAAGCATGTTGTTGATTTAGCCTTTATTGCTCGCAATGCAAGTTCTAATGTGGATGAATCTGATAGTGATACTGAAGAAAAACTTAGCTATGATCAATTAGAACATGCTGCTTTCAAATTTGCGGAGAAACTTAAAACATATTCTAATATGCTTGATCAGAGGGATCACACTATTGAGATTCTAAATGCTGAAATTGGTAGATTAAAATCTCTAATTCCTAATGAAGTTAATGCTTTACAAGATGTTAATTCTGTTAATTGCTTGAAATTGGAATCTGAGATTGAAAATACCAAAAAGCTTGAGTCTTCTTTTGCACTTAGATTTGCTTTGCATGCTCGTGTTGTTGATGAGTTGATTTTGACAAAGAACGTTTTGAAAAAATATCAAACTGCTTTTTGTGCAAGTGCTTTGTTCAATATTTTGAGTGCAAAAAAGGTTAAACAACACAATATTTTGAGTTCAATATTTTGATTTCACAAAATTGCTCCAAGTGCTTTTTGAATGAAATGAAATTAAAAGATGCTTTAGGATGTGTTGAGTACATGGAAAATATTGTAAAACAAGATGAAGTGCTTTCTTGTTCTAAGTGTCACAAAAATAAAGGTGTTTTGGTTGATTGTGAAAATTGTGTTAATTTGGAAAAAGAAGTTTCTTATTTAAAAAGTTCTTTGGAAAAGTTTTCAGATGGTAAAAAGAAACTTAACATGATTTTGGATCAATCAAAAGTGAGCACTTTCAATCGTGGTGTAGGTTTTAATACTAATGCCTATTTTACAAATCACCAACCTGCTGTTTTGAGCATAACTAAAAAATGTGATGTTTTGACAAAACCCGAACAAAAGAAAACGATTTTTAAATCCGGTGAAATTTTGGCTTCTCTTTCTTCAATGATTCAAGAGAAAAATCTTTTGCAAAGCCATCAATTTCAAAACCATCTACTTCAAAAACTTCTTGTCATCAGAAGTATACTTGTTCTTTTTGTGGAAAAGATGGACATTTGGTTGGTTTTTGTTTTAGACTTGCTCATAAACAGAAAAAAGAAAGAGAAATTGCTTTTGCTAAACAACGGTGGTAAAAATCGGGTTTTGGATCGAGGAGCTCGGTTAGATCGACACTGACTAGTCGGTCAGAGTGGCCTCGACCAGCGGTCAGACCGCAGTTGTACCGGCAGTCAGACCGGTAGCCAGGTTCGGTCAGACCGCAGGGACAGCGACGGTCAGACCGGCCACAGGGCAATTTTGCGCGTAATTTAAATCGGACTTTTGTGAAGCATAAAGGTAAGTTTTCAGGTAAGTCTGATTCTGATTTTGTTCGTGCATATGTACCTACTGGTTCTATTGGTCGTGTGACTCAGTGTTGGATTCCAAAATTTCTTATTTCTAACAACAACATGGAGGCCTCGACATTTTCTCATTCATAGGTATTTTTGGGCATACTTCCCATGAGTGTTCAACGTTGAGACGACGGTTGCTTTTTAAGGTAACGTCTAGGTAATTTTGGATTGACATAATTTTGTTCTACTCTTTTGATTATTAGCTTTTTATATGCTAGTTTGTGAGGTAGTAGTTTTGGTCAATTCAAGTGGATATATGTCAATTCATGAGAACCTTGGTGATATCATTGGCAATGGGATGTCTTTTCCAAAATCTTTGATTTCTTCTTGATTTTTCTTCGAGGGAAATTGGAGGTTAATTTGAGGGGAAGTTTGTGCTTTTTAATGCATTCATGTTTATTTTTATGCATTTGTTTATAAATATGAAAATAAATATAATGATAAAAAGAGAGCTTTGTCTTATACCTTTAGTATGTTCTTGTGCATGCTAGCAAAATAATTGAGGTTTATTTGTTGCTATGTTAGCTTGTATGCATTTTAATCTTTTCATGAAGCTTAAATATTATATTTAAGGGAGATGATGCATGACACTAATTCTTTTACTTAAATTAAGGAAATATGCAATATTGATGCTAGCATATTGGTTGAATGATGAATGTTTATATATATATTTTTATTGATTTGTTATTCCTCAAATAGCTTGTAAATGCTCATTGTACAAGAGAATAAAAAATATCTATGAGAGAAAATAATGAATACCGGATCCTTGGAAACAGTCTTGACGACAAGGACGTATTCGATGTGAGCAAAAATAATGGGTGCCGAATCCTTGGAAACAGTCTTGACGACAAGGACGTACCCGGAATAATTGAGAGAAAAAATATGAGCAAAAAGAAGCTCAAATAAAAGTTAAAAATTCCCTTGATTGTTTTGTGCTAAAGCTTATTTGAGACAGAGTGATAAATGCAATAGGTGTATATGTATAGATGTTTATTTTTCAATCTATGTGCTTGTGAATATGTTGCATTATAAATCGTTTGAAATCATGAATTTTTATTGCTAAGTTGAGCTTAATTGTAATATCTTTGATTCATGTTTATACTAATGCATGCTTGTTAACTAGTTAATAAATTAATCTCCTTGTCATGCAAAACATGATCATGAATTGCTTTTGGTATACTTTAAAGCTCTTGATGATAAAAAAAAACTTAGAAAATAAAAATATTGCATTTGTGATACACTTGTTATTATTTCTCTTTTGCATTCTTGATGAAATCATTGTCAAAGGGGAAAAAATATACAAAATGCATGCTTCTTGAAAGGGGGAGAATTGATTTTTGTGATACATTTACAAATATGGGAAATTCTTTCTTTTAAAAAGGGGGAGAGTTTTCTTTTCGTCACGTTTGTGATTTTTGAGGCGTCTGAGCTTTTCGATTCGTTTTATCAAAAACACTAAAATGCATTTTGAAGATGTTGCCAATGTGTTCATCAAGGGGTAGATTGTTGGATCATGTAATGATCTTGGTGATGAACAATTGTCAAAGGTAAGTGTTTGTGAAAATACGGAGATATGTTTTCAGACGGTGAATAGTGTTTGTGCTGACGGTTGTGTACCGGTCAGACCGGGCTGAGGCGGCCGGTCAGACCGGAGGTATGCGAACGGTCAGACCGGAGGTGTGCGAGCGGTTAGACCGGCCGTCACGCGGTCTGACTGATAGAGTGAGCCGACTTCTTGTCGGATTCGGATTTGGATGTTTCCTTCGTGGATTTGACTTTGAGTTGGTTTCTATACGTGTGGATACTGGTGTTATGCTAATGTGAGTCAAGTTGGGGATAACTTGCACTCGGATATGGAGTTTCTTTGTTGTTCATGTGCAGGTGTTGCTTGAGGCCATGGGAGTATAGCCGGTGATGGATCGGGACTAGGCTTGGGAGAAGTTGAGGTCCAGACGGTCGAGGATATCACGCGGGATGCTCAGGCTAGAGAACAATGCATGTGGAGGTGAACGTTTCCATATGGCGTACACGTGGTGTTGTATGCTGACGGAGCGTGAAACTCCTCACCGGGAGACCGCGGGGGCCCCCCTTTGCCAGTTCGGCTGGGGGCGCTAAGTGAGGTTCTTCGCCCTCGATTCAAGGAATGTCAGCGAGAGAGGAAACGCACAAGACGCGGGCGACGTAGACAGGTTCGGGCCGCTGAGAAGCGTAACACCCTACTCCTGTGTTCTGGTGGATCTGAGGGTCTCCAATGATACAAAGGGAATTCTCTCCCCCCTCTCTTCCTAGGCCTGGGCCTCCTTTTATCTGATCAGGGGTCACCACATGGGCCTCAAGTTGCCTAAGAAAAGAAACATTCTTTTTACAATCAGGGCTAGTCTACAGCCGGAAGTGACTTCTGACAAGCATGGTGCTCGCCTTCTGCCCCGCTCGCCAGCTCTCCCGGTGGACGCCCGTTTCAACCTTCATTCAATGGCCGGCGACTTCCTTGCCACGCCTGCGCTGAAATCTGGATTGGATCTGACCGGGACTGACATACCAACTCCAGGAGTTAGCACGCCGGCTCCGGCTAGGGACGAGAGCCAGGAGGCTCTCATCATTCCGACGGGACGGGGCGAGGCGTGCGATCAGCCGCCTGTCGCCACCTAACCCGCGATCTGACCGGTCTGTGACCGGTCACACACCGCGACCGGTCACGGACCGGATAAGCGTGCGCTGCGCCGCATTAAATGCGGCGTAGTGCGCTCGCCTGATCCGTTATAAATGCGGTTAGGTGAGCCCTGCCGTGCTCACCTAACCCGCACACGTGGCGCCAAAATCACAAGGGGTCGGGGCGCCCCAGCCCTCGGGGCCGAAACGGGAGCGGCCCGACCCCTTGGGGAGACAGATGAAGGGGTGACCACGTCGCCCTCGGGCCCGACCCCCCCCGAGGGGGTCGGGACACGCGGAGGACCGCGGCCACCCAGGTCTCTAGTCATGACACCCCCGGTCCCATGTCACCGACAGTAGCCCCCGGCGTTATGCCAGGGCGACCGCCCCCCTCGAGGGAAGCGCTCGGGCGTGACGCCACTCCTTAGGCCCGGTGACGAATGGGGCCGGTCCCTACAGGCGGACAGGAACCCAACGGTCGCGAATCGCGCGCATCGGCAAGAGAAAACCGACCGACGATAATGAGCGGCCTCTTCAAGACCGCTGCATTACTCGAGCAGCGCGGGAATCGGGACGTGCCGGTTCGTTTCGCCTGGGGATATGATGATGGCGTTTTTCACGGTCGGCGAGCGCAGTTAATGCGCGCATTATCTGCCCCATTTCAGCCGCCACGTCCGCACGTCTGCCGCGTGCGCCGCAAGCGGGCGAGTGGGGTTAGTGGAGGCGTGGGAGCGAGAAACGAGGGGGCGAGGTAGTGGGCGCGGGAAGCGAGGAGCCGGGCATAGCGTTGGCAAGGGTATAAAGACGCCGAGGAAGGGATTTGTTTCCTTCCTCTCTCCATTTTCCCCTTTGCCTTCGCCACTCGTGCCCTAGCTCTTCGTTTCCTGTGCCCTACTCTCGCCACACGCGCTCGCTCTCAAGCTCCTCCTCCGCCGGCGTCATGGCACGGGGCTCCGCACCGCTCGACGGTAGCGTGCTGCCGCCTTCCCGCATTACAAGCGAGAGGCAGGCCGGGCTGCCGCGCCGATTCATGCCGGAATCTGCCACCGGCCGGGAGGTGGTCACGCTGGGCGAGGGACGCCCGGCGCCAGACTACCCGGGGCGGTCCGTCTTCTTCCTCTCTTTCGCAATGGCGGGGCTGGTCCCGCCATTCTCTATTTTCTTCATGGATATTCTGGAGTTTTATGATCTCCAGATGGCGCACCTCACCCCCAACGCGATAATGACGTTGGCCATCTTCGCACACCTGTGCGAGATGTTTATCGGGGTGCGCCCATCTCTCCGGCTGTTCCGGTGGTTCTTCACCGTGCAGCCGGTGTCGCCGCCGACGGCAGTCGGTGGCTGCTACTTCCAGCCGCGGGGGCAGGTGCTGAACCGCTACATTCCCTGCGTCCTCCGCAAGAAGTGGGACGACTGGAAGAGCGACTGGTTCTACACCCCCCTCGCCGACGAAGCGCGCCTCCGACTCCCGAGCCAGCCCCCGGCGCAGGCCTCCAGCTGGCGGGCGGCGGTGGATCTGGGGGACGGCTACGACGCCGTTCTTGACCGCCTGGCGGGTCTGCGATCCCAAGGGCTCACGGGGGCCATGGTGTTCGGCGACTACCTTCGTCGCCGGATCGCGCCGCTCCAGCGGCGCGCCCGAGGCGCCTGGGAGTACACCGGGCCCGAGGACCACGTGAGGACCCACCTGGGGCGAAAATGGGACTGGGACCCCGAGGACTTCAGGATGGTGGTCCAACGGGTGCTGAATCTCAGCTCCGTGGAGGCATCCCTCATCCCCCAAGGGGTCCTCCCCCTCTGCTGCGACCCAGAGCGCGCCAACATCCTGGCCATCATGCAGGTGGTCGGGGCGTCGGGGGAACGGGCCCCCCGAGGCCACGATGGCGCGGGCGGGAGCCGCAGGGGGGAACAATCTACCCCGGGAGGGGGTCGTGCTTCTGGGCCCCGCGACGGGGGCCCGGGGGGCAGCCGCCCCGCCGACGCCAGGGGGAAGAGGAAGCAGGGAGGTACTCCTCCCCCATCTCCTCCCCGAGGGGGCGGGGCGGTGCGTGCCAGCAGCAGGCGCCCAGAGGGTGCCGTGCCGGCGCCGCAGCCCGAGGGGGAGCGAAGGAAGAAACGGCTCCGCAAGATGGGGGAGAGCGAGCCATGCCGGGGGAGCCTCATCTCGCCCCCGAGGTGGTCGTTCAGCCGACCTCCCCGCAGGTTCGTTCCCACGCCCACTGCGGCCGTATCTACTCCCCAAGGCGAGTTTTTACTCACCCGCTTCTTTTTGTCTTTGGTTTTTCTTCTGCCTCAGCGAGATCCCGTCACGCCCCCCACGCCATTCCAAGTCCGGCCGGTCCGAGGCCGAGGAGACGGTGACCGCGGAGGCCCGGAGGCGAGAGGCTGACCGACGGGAAGCCGCGGACCGCCTCCGGGAAGCCGAGGAGGCTGCCCGGGAGGCCGCCCGGGTTCGCCAGGCCGAGGAGGCCGCTCGGGAGGAGGCCAGACTCCGCCGGGCCGAGGAGTCCGCCCGGGAGGCAGAGGCGGCGGGTGCACGCCGGGCAGCCTGCCAAGCCCCCGACCCGACTCCGCCCGAGACCATGACGACCCCCGAGGCCACCCACAACGAGGCCGCGGGCGCGCCGCCCGGGCCTGACGCCCCGGGCGACGCGCGGGACGAGCCAGCTTCGGGGGGCGCCCCCGAGGCCAGCACGCCGATCGGCGGGCCGAGCCGCGCGGCACCCACACCGAGGCGGCTCTCCCCTTTGCCTTCCGCTACCCCGCTGAGCGCGGAGCCCCTCCTGCAGGCCCTGGCCACCGCGAACAGCACGGTGCTGGACGGGCTAAGTGCCCAGATGGAGGCCCTGCAGGCGGAGCGGGCGGAGCTCGACGCGGCGTGGGCGCGCGTCGAGGAGGGGCGGCGCTCGGTGGAGGCCATGGTGGAGACGGGCCGCAAGGCCTACCGCCAGCACGCCAAACAGCTCGAGGCCCGTCGTAGGGACCTGGCGGAGATCGCCAGGGAGGTAGAGGAGGAGCGGGAGACCGCCCTCATCGCCACCGCCGTGCTCGACGAGGCGCGGGACGACCTCCGCCTCCAATACGGGACCCGGGCGGCGGAGCTAGAGGAGAAGCTCGACGCCGCCCGGGGAGTCCTCGACGCCGCCGCTGCCCGGGAGCGGCGGGCGGCGGAGAACGAGGCGGCGTCCCGTCAGCGGGAAGAGGCCCTTGAGGCTCGCGTCGCGGCGCTGGAGGAGCGCGCCCGCGCCCTGGACGCGAAGGAGGGCGCCCTAGCGGACCGCGAGGCCGCCGTCGCCACCCGGGAGGCAACACTGGCGGCGCACGAGGCCGCCTCCGCCGAGGAGGAGTCCGCACTCCGCCTCCGCGAGGATGCGCTCGCCGAGCGGGGGCGAGCTCTCGAGGAGGCCGAGGCCGCGGCGCAGCGGCTGGCGGACAGCCTGTTCCTCCGCGAGGCGGCGCGGGAGGAGCAGGCGCGCCGCAATCTGGAAGGCGCCCGCGCCGAGAGGGCCGCGCTGGACCAGCGGGCCGCTGAGCTCGAGGCGCGGGCGAAGGAGCTGGACGCGAGAGCGCTCAGCGGCGGGGCGGCCGCGGGCCACGACGACCTAGCCGCCCGCCTCGCAGCCGCCGAACACACCGTCGCCGAGCTGCAGGGCGCGCTGGACTCGTCCGCCGGGGAGGTCGAGGCCCTCCGCCTGGCGTGCGAGGTGGGGCCCGGCATGCTTCGGGACGCCGTCTCGCGTCTAGACCGCGCCGGGCGGCAGGCGGGCCTCTGGGGCGGGCGGTACGCGAAGTACGCCGCCAACCAGGGGGGCCTCGCCCAGCGCCTCTCGGAGATGGCCGGGGTCCTCGAACGGCTCCCCGAGGAGCTCGAGGAGACGATCAAGTCATCCTCGAGGGACCTCGCCCGGGGGGCGGTGGAGCTCGTACTGGCGAGCTACCAGGCCAGGGACCCTGACTTCTCCCCGTGGGCAGCGCTGGAAGAGTTCCCTCCCGGAACCGAGGACGGCGCGCGCGCGCAGGTCCGGGACGCCGCCGACCACATCGTCCACAGCTTCGAGGGTACGGCCCCTCGGCTCGCGTTCGCCCTCGACTCCGAGGAGGAGGACGGCGACGACGGTGCGGACGACAGCGACGGCGAGGCCGGCGGCCCGGGTGCGTCGGAGTGAGCCCCCAAGCCCCCGCCGATCTTAAATTTTACCTTCTCCTTCCGAGGCCTTCGAGCCCCCTGCTTGTATAGACTGGTTTAATCTGCAATCAAATAAAGAGGAAATTTCTATGTCAGTCATGTTTGCTGTGCGTATAAGACGAGGATGGTCTGTGCCGCGGTCCTTCTGAGTCTTGGCTTGAGCAAGGGCTCGTGCCCAGGTCCCAGCCTCAAACGGCGCGGGTCGGGGCTAGTGCCTGGGGAGATCCGCGTGTCGAGACTGGCCAGGCCGGGAGCGCGGTGACCGAGGGTTAGGAGGACCCGATTGTGGGCCTTTGCCGATTCCCCCCCGGAGTTCACCACGCCCCGGGGCACGGCTCGGTTCTGGGCCCCGTTTGGCGGTTTTAGCCGGCCCGGGCCGCCGAGGGCAGGGCCGAGCACGAGCGTACTAACTCAAGCCGAGATTCTTCAAAAGGGAGCGGCGGCACAGACACGGTCCTCTGGAAATCGAAAGTGCTTTTATTGAAATACGGAAGAGACAAAAGATAAGTATGTGCATGTGGTAGCCCCCGGCCAACCCTGCACGCCCGGGGGGGGTGCGGGGTTGGCCCGAGCCCGAGACATGACACCCGACCCCCATCAGGGGTAGAAGCGACGAAGATGCTCGATGTTCCACGGGTTAGGCAGCTCTGTGCCGTCGCCCGTGGCCAACCGAACCGAGCCCGGCCGGGGGACGCCGATCACTCGATACGGACCCTCCCACATTGGTGAGAGCTTGCTCAGTCCAGCACGCGTTTGGACGCGGCGTAGGACGAGGTCGTCGACGCAGAGTGATCGGGCCCGGACGTGGCGCTGATGGTAGCGCCGCAGGCTCTGCTGGTAGCGCGCGGCTCGAAGGGCCGCGCGCCGCCTTCGCTCTTCCAGGTAGTCGAGGTCGTCTCGGCGAAGCTGATCTTGATCAGCCTCGCAATACATGGTGGCCCGAGGGGACCTCAGTGTGAGCTCAGATGGGAGGACCGCTTCCGCGCCGTAGACGAGGAAGAAAGGCGTTTCCCCGGTTGCTCGGCTTGGCGTGGTTCGGTTCGCCCAGAGCACCGCTGGCAGCTCCTCGATCCACGAATCGCCGTGCTTCTTGAGGACGTTGAAGGTCTTGGTTTTGAGGCCCTTGAGGATTTCCGCGTTGGCGCGCTCCACCTGGCCGTTGCTTCTGGGGTGGGCGGGTGAGGCGAAGCAGAGTTTGATACCCATGTCCTCGCAGTAGTCGCCGAAGAGCTCACTAGTGAACTGGGTGCCGTTATCCGTAATGATACGGTTAGGTACCCCGAACCGAGCAGTGATGCCCCTGATGAACTTAAGGGCGGAGTGCTTATCGATCTTGATGACCGGATAAGCCTCGGGCCACTTAGTGAACTTGTCGACAGCGACATACAGATACTCGAACCCGCCCGGGGCCCGCCTGAACGGTCCCAGGATATCGAGCCCCCAGACAGCAAATGGCCACGAAAGAGGTATGGTCTGCAGGGCCTGGGCCGGCTGATGCGTTTGCTTGGCGTGGAACTGGCACGCCCTGCACCGCCGGACCAGGTCGACCGCATCGGTGAGAGCCGTCGGCCAATAGAAACCCTGGCGAAAGGCCTTGCCAACCAAGGTGCGCGAGGCGGAGTGGGCTCCGCACTCGCCTTCATGGACATCGGCGAGAAGCTCGACGCCTTGTTCCCGAGGAATGCACTTCAGGAGGACTCCGTTAGCCCCGCGCCGATAGAGGGTCCCTTCCACCAGCACGTAGCGCTTGGAGATGCGACGGACGCGTTCACTCCCTTCGCGGTCCTCGGGTAGAGTCTTATCTGCGAGATACGCCTGGATCTCAGTGATCCAAGCAATCAATCTAGGGGAGCTGGGAGCGCTCCCCTCGGGTCCCGAGGCCTGGACTCCGACGGGCCTCGGGGGCCGTTCAGGCGCGTCCGTCTCCCCTAGGGGGTCGGGTCGCGCCGACGGCTGGGCAAGCCTTTCTTCAAAGGCGCCCGGTGGGGTCTGGGCTCGCGAGGAAGCGAGCCTTGAGAGTTCGTCGGCGACCGCGTTATCCCGCCTGGGCACGTGCCGAAGCTCTATCCCGTCGAAATGGCGCTCCATACGCCGCACCTGGCGGACGTAGGCGTCCATCTGCGGGTCGGAGCACTGGTACTCCTTACGGACCTGGTTAACGACCAACTGGGAGTCGCCTAACACCAGGAGGCGGCGGATCCCCAGTCCAGCCGCCACTCTGAGTCCCGCAAGGAGTCCCTCGTACTCCGCCATATTGTTGGTCGCCCGAAAGTCGAGGCGGACCAGGTATCTGAGGACGTCTCCGCTCGGCGAGGTCAAAGTGACCCCCGCACCGGCGCCCTGAAGAGACAGGGAGCCGTCGAACTGCATCACCCAGTAGGCGGTGTGAGGCAGCTGCGAGGGGCCCGGGCTGGCCTCGGGGGCGGAGACGGGCTCGGGAGCTGGGGTCCACTCCGCCACAAAGTCGGCGAGGGCCTGGCTCTTGATCGCGTGGCGTGGTTCAAAGCGCAAATCGAATTCAGAGAGTTCGATTGCCCATCTCACCACCCGTCCAGTACCCTCTCGGTTATGCAAGATTTGGCCGAGGGGGTAAGACGTAACCACCGTGACCCGATGCGCCTGGAAATAATGGCGCAACTTCCTCGAAGCCATCAGAATAGCGTAAAGCATCTTCTGGGCCTGAGGGTATCGGGTCTTGGCGTCCCGGAGGGCCTCGCTAACGAAGTAGACGGGCCGCTGCACCTTTCGGCGGGGCCTATCCTCTTTGCCAGGGGCCGCGTCTCCAGGGCGCTCTTCGTCCGAGAGGCCGTGTGGGGCGCACTCGGCTTCTGTGCCGACGACCTCGGGGTCGGAGGGCGACAGGCGCGGCCTTCCCGCAGTGGCCCCGGGGCCATCCTGGGGGTCGGGGGCGCCTGGCACCGTCAGACAAGCAGGCGGAGGGCCAGCTCCGGCCGTCGGGGGCCTTAGGCCGCCGTTCGGCTCGGGGGCCTCTCCTCCCTGCTCTCTCCCGGGTCGAGCCGACACAGGGTGGGGGGGCGCGGAGTGAGGGTTGTCCTCGTCACGCTCCACGACCAACGCCGCGCTGACCACCTGCGGGGTTGCCGCCAGGTAGAGTAGCAACGGCTCATCTGGCTCCGGGGCGACCAGGACTGGGGGAGAACTGAGGTACGCCTTCAACTGAGTGAAGGCGCGCTCAGCCTCCTCCGTCCAGGTAAACGGCCCGGAGCGCTTGAGGAGCTTAAATAGGGGTAGCGCCTTCTCTCCCAGCCTCGATATGAACCGACTTAGGGCGGCCATGCAGCCGGTGACGCACTGCACGTCCCTAAGCTTGCTGGGGGGGCGCATCCGCTCTATAGCTCGTATCTTCTCGGGGTTGGCCTCGATGCCTCGGGCAGAGATCAAGAACCCGAGAAGTTTGCCCGCAGGCACGCCGAACACGCACTTATCGGGGTTCAGCTTTATGCGGGCGGAGCGGAGACTTTCGAAAGTTTCCGCTAAATCCGAGAGCAAGGTCTCTTGGTTGCGTGTCTTCACAACCAAGTCATCAACATAGGCCTCAACATTGCGTCCTATCTGGCTACCCAAGGAAATTCGAGTAGTACGCTGAAAAGTAGGACCTGCATTCTTTAACCCGAAAGGCATTGTCGTATAACAATAGGTTCCTATGGGGGTAATGAATGCAGTTTTCTCCTCATCCTCCCTAGCCATGCGAATCTGATGATAACCAGAGTATGCATCTAGAAAACACAAAAGGTCGCACCCCGCGGTGGAGTCGACAATCTGATCTATGCGTGGCAGGGGGTAAGGGTCCTTAGGACATGCCTTGTTGAGGTCGGTGTAGTCGATGCACATCCGAAGCTTGCCGTTCGCCTTGGGGACGACGACCGGGTTCGCCAGCCACTCCGGATGGATGACCTCACGGATGAATCCGGCCTCCAGAAGTCGCGCCACCTCCTCGCGGATGAAGGCTTGACGTTCCGGGGCCTGCCGCCGCACTTTCTGCCGGACCGGCCTTGCGCCCGGCCGCACGGCGAGACGATGCTCAATCACCTCCCTGGGGACCCCGGGCATGTCCGCCGGTCTCCAGGCGAAGACGTCGGCGTTTGCCCGCAGGAAGGAGACGAGCGCGTCTTCCTATTTGTCGTCCAAAAGACCACCGATCCGGGTGGTCTCGGACGGGCCGTCGCCCAGGGCAACCTCCTTGACCGGGACCTCGTCGCTCGTGACCATCCGCTGCCTTGGGGCGGGCGGGACGGAGGTGCTGGGCCTCTCGTCGCCGTCCGCGGGCTTGGATGCCGCGGCGAGGTGGTCCGCGCGCTGCTCCATACAAGCAAGCGCGACTTTGAGGTCGCCATGGACGGTGATGGGGCCACCGGGGCCCGGCATCTTCATCTGGAGATAGGCGTAGTGGACCGCCGCCATGAACTTCACCAACGCGGGCCTCCCCAGGACCGCGTTGTAGGGCAGACTGAGGTCCGCCACATCGAAGTCCACCCGCTCCGTGCGGAAGTTGGCGGAACCACCGAAGGTGACCGGGAGGTCGATATGACCCAGCGGCCAGGTGTGCCCCGGCGTCACGCCGATGATCGGCTGGGACGGTCGGAGCACCATCCCCGGGGCCTTGATGGCATCAAAGGCTGCGGGGGAAAGGATGTTGAGGGCTGCACCCCCGTCCACGAGGACACGCCCCAACTTCACGTTGCAAACGGTGGGGGAAACCACCATCGCGATCTGTCCTCCCCGGGCAACGCACGGCGGGTGGTCGGTCTGGTCGAAGGTGAGGGCAACCTCCGACCACCGCGCCCGCCGCGTCGCCTCATGGGTAGGGGCCGCGGCCAGAAGCTCACGCTTCATGGCCTTGAGGCTCCGGCGAGAAGCGTGAGCACACGCTCCCCCATCGACGGTGGCGACGGTGGCCTCAGGCTCCTGAAACCCCAGGTCATCGTCGCCATCGTCGATGTCCTCGGCGGGGGCCTTCTGCTTGGCCTCACCTCGCCGGTTGCCGGCGGGAGCCGCCGGGGCCTTGCCCTCACGGCGCTCCTGCCTCTTCTCCTCCTCCCACTTCCTCGTCCGCTCGGCCAAACTTTTGACCGCGCGGCAGTCCGCGAGGTCGTGGAGGGAGGTGTTGTGCACGGTGCACCACTTGCCGGTCGGACGCTCCCTGCTGGGAACGCCGGCCTCCTTCTTTTTGTCGCCCGCAGGCCTCCCCTTTCGGGGGGCCCGCGAAGCGCCCTCGACGGCGAGGACATGACCCTCGTCGTCGGAACGGGCCGACCTCTTCTTCCTCCTCCTGTCCCGTCGCCCTGACCGAGCGGCGGACCCGGGGGCGGCCGGAGCTGCCACGCCAGAACCGGAGGAGTTCCAGGTCCAGGCCTCCTCCTTGCGGGCCACACGGTCCGCGAGCTCAAAAAGCTGCGCGGTGGTCTGGGGCTCCTTGGAGGCGATCTTCTCGAGCATGCGGTTGTGCCGCACGCCCCCCCTGAACGCGTAGATCACCGCGTGTGCGGGGATGCATGGTATGGTGTTGCGGACTTGACAGAACCGCTGAATGTACGAGCGAAGAGACTCATCGTCCCTTCGCTGTACCGCGTGCAAGTCCGCCTCTTCGCCTGGGCGCGGATACGTGCCCTGAAAGTTCGTGGTGAACTGCTGGCACAAATCCTCCCAAGAGTGGACCGACGCAGGTGGCAAGTTCATTAGCCAACCCCGCGCCTGACCCTTCAGGGCCATGGGGAAGAAATTCGCCATGACCCTGTCGTCACCCCCCGCGGCCTCGATCCCGGTCGTGTAGATCTGGAGAAACTCGGCGGGGTTGACGCTTCCGTCGTATTTTTCGGTGATGGTGGGCCGGAACCTTGGGGGCCAACGGACGTTCCGAAGGCTCGCCACAAAGGCTCGACAGCCGGCACCGCCGACCGGGGACACGGGGGGCCGGCCCCCGTGACCGGACCGAAGTGGCGCTCCGGACGAGGAAGCGCCCTCCGTTGCGTGGGCGGCGCGACGAGCGTCGCGCCGGCGCTCGATATCGAGCCGGGCATCCGGCCCCCCACGCACATCTTCTTGGGTCGGAGGCGTTGACGAGGGAACGGCGGACGAGCGGCGTGTAACGGCCGTCGTTCGCCGCGCCCTCCGCCTCGACGACATGGAGCCGGCGGCGGCAGCGCCAGAGGCCCCGGCGGCGGAGGACCGCCCGCCGGCGCCTAGGCGCTGCTGCGCCGTCATGACCAAGTCGGCCACGTCATCCAGCCAACGTCGGGCTGGAGTCTCTGGATCGGGGACGACGGGCGGGTGACGCAGGAGCGCGCCCGCGGCCTGGAGCGCGCCCTGGGGCGTGCCGCCATCGCCGTAGACGAGGCGGCGACGCGTCCCGTCTCGCCGTCCTCCCCCGTCACCCGCGAGCGGCGAGGTCGCGGATCCTTCGACCTCCTCGAGCGCCTTCCCCCGCCCAAGACTTCGGCGAGAGGGGGACGGCGGGGTGCGAGCCCGACGGCGCGGGTTCTGCTCCCTGTCGTCACCGCTAGCGCTCGGAGAGAGGCTGTGCGCCACTGCCCGCTCGGCCATGGGGCTGAGCGAGCGAAACTTGGCACACACGAAAGAGGATGAGGGCTTAGAAAGACACACGCGCCCCCTACCTGGCGCGCCAGATGACGGAGCGTGAAACTCCTCACCGGGAGACCGCGCGGGCCCCCCTTTGCCGGTTCGGCCGGGGGCGCTAAGTGAGGTTCTTCGCCCTCGATCTAAGGAATGTCAGCGAGAGAGGAAACGCACAAGACGCGGGCGACGTAGACAGGTTCGGGCCGCTGAGAAGCGTAACACCCTACTCCTGTGTTCTGGTGGATCTGAGGGTCTCCAACGATACAAAGGGAATTCTCCCCCCCCTCTCTTCCTAGGCCTGGGCCTCCTTTTATCTGATCAGGGGTCACCACATGGGCCTCAAGTTGCCTAAGAAAAGAAACATTCTTTTTACAATCAGGGCTAGTCTACAGCCGGAAGTGACTTCTGACAAGCATGGTGCTCGCCTTCTGCCCCGCTCGCCAGCTCTCCCGGTGGACGCCCGTTTCAACCTTCATTCAATGGCCGGCGACTTCCTTGCCACGCCTGCGCTGAAATCTAGATTGGATCTGACCGGGACTGACATACCAACTCTAGGAGTTAGCACGCCGGCTCCGGCTAGGGACGAGAGCCAGGAGGCTCTCATCATTCCGACGGGACGGGGCGAGGCGTGCGATCGGCCGCCTGTCACCACCTAACCCGCGATCTGACCGGTCTGTGACCGGTCACACACCGCGACCGGTCACGGACCGGATAAGCGTGCGCTGCGCCGCATTAAATGCGGCGTAGTGCGCTCGCCTGATCCGTTATAAATGCGGTTAGGTGAGCCCTGCCGTGCTCACCTAACCCGCACACGTGGCGCCAAAATCACAGGGGGTCGGGGCGCCCCAGCCCTCGGGGCCGAAACGGGAGTGGCCCGACCCCTTGGGGAGACAGATGAAGGGGTGACCACGTCGCCCTCGGGCCCGACCCCCCCCCGAGGTGGTCGGGACACGCGGAGGACCGCGGCCACCCAGGTCTCTAGTCATGACACCCCCGGTCCCATGTCACCGACATATGCGTATGGAAAGTGGAGTCAAATTTGGTAAGAATCCAAATTTGGATAGTGTTGATTGTGTTGCTTGTATGAGAGGTTTCCTATGGGATTAGGACTTCTTGCATGAGTAGGATTCGTGGCTTGGGGCAGCCACGTTGAGGGTATAAATAGAGGGGCAGGGTGTTGCCTCTATGTGGGGAGTTTTAGATCAAGCTTTTAGAGCTTGGAGTTAGGGTTTTGATATTAGTCGAAATTGTGGAGAGGAGTGCTGTGGTTGCACTTTGTAAACACTAGTTGATGCAATAAAGTCGTGAGATTTGATCTACATCTTCAAGTGTTTTTCTACCGGCGTTGTTCTGGATCTCGATGGTCAGACCGAAGTACTACGGGCGGTCTAACCGGTGAGAGGCAGCGGTCCAACCGGCGGCATTTTGACAGTGGCGGCGGCGACGATCTACATCGAAAAGAGGGTAACTTTAATTTCCGCTTAAAGTTTTTTGGTTTTTGGTGTTACAACCATTCACCCCCCCTCTGGTTGGCTTGGTATTTGGGATTCGATCCTACAGAGCTCTATTACGCACATACTTCTTTATGATCCCCATCAACCTCTCGAAAGCCCACATGTTATGCAGATACACTGGGCTGAAAATCTTTATCTCTTTCACGATATGTGACACGAGGTGAACCATTATATCAAAACATGATGGTGGAAAACACATCTCGAGCTGGCAAAGGGTAATGATTGCATCCGCTTGGAGCTTGTCTAGCGTGCTTGGATCGATCACCTTCTGATATATAACATTGAAGAACGAGCACAGCTTTATGATTGGGTTTTGAACCTTATCTAGCAAAATACCTCTAATAGCAACAGGAAGAAGTTGTGTCATCAGCACGTGGCAATCATGTGACTTCATGCCCACTAATTTCTTCTCTTTCATGTTGACAAGTCTTTTAATGTTCGCAGAGTAACCAGAAGGGACTCGGACAAATTGCAAGCACTGCAACAGGCTTATTTTCTCTGCAGCACTAAGGGTGTAGCACACGGGAGGGAGGTACTGGCGACCATTGGGACGTTCTTGAGGATGTAGCTCGGACCTGATGTTCATGTTTGCGAGGTCTCTTCGGGCTTTCAACGTATCCTTTGTCTTGCTGGGTATGTTTAGCAGGAGTCCCATCAAACTCTCGCACACATTCTTCTCAACGTGCATCACGTCAATTGCGTGGCGGACATCCAAATCTTTCCAATATGGTAGTTCCAAAAAGATAGATTTCTTCTTCTAAAGAGGTTTCTCACCACCCTTACTCGTTGCGCTTCGATTGCCTTGCCCCTTACCAAATATACATTCAATATCTTGTACCTCTTCAAAAATCTCTCTGCCGATACGGTGTGTTGGAGCTGTACCCTCCTCCACCGTGCCATCGAAATCTCTTATATTGCTACGGTACTGGTGGCCAGCTGGAAGAAACCTCCGATGGCGCATGTACACAATCTTTCCGGAGTAGTTCAGCCACCTGCTCGTTGTATCCCGCATGCACTGCACACATGCACAACCACCTTTCACTGTTTGCCCGGATGTGTTACCAGCTGCAGGGTAATCTTGGATGGTAACGAACAACATTGCCCTTAAGGTGAAGTACTCTCTTTTGTACGCATCCCACATCTGCACACCCCGGTCCCATAGAAACTTAAGATCGTCCACTAATGGCCTGAAGTAGAAATCGATATCGTTGCCAGGTTGCTTGGGCCCTTGGATTAGAAGTGGTATCATAATATACTTACGCTTCATGCACAACCATGAAGAAAGTTGTAGATAAGAAGTGCCACTGGCCATGTGCTATGCCGACTGCTCATGTCACCGAATGGATTTATCCCGTCCGTGCTCAGCCCAAACCTTATATTCGTAATCTCTTGTGCAAAATGCTTTTTGTACTTTCTATCTATCTTTCTCCATTGAGATCCATCGGCAGGGTGTCTTATCATTCCATCCTTCTTACGCTCTTCGTGGTGTCAACGCATCATCTGTGCATGTTTTTGTTTGCATACATGCATTCAATCCGAGGGATTATAAGAAAATACCACGCAACCTTAACGGGCACTTTCTTCTTCTTCAGGACTGGGCCACCATTGTCATCATCAACATCATCATCATCGTTAACTCCACCCTTATACCGCGGTGCTCCGCAAACTGGACATGTATCCAAGTCTGCATAGTCACCTCGATATAGGATACAGTCATTTCGACATACGTGAATTTTCTGCACTTTCAGTCCAAGTGGGCAGACAACCTTCTTCGCTCGGTATGTTGTTTCTGGCAGTACATGACCCGCTGGAAGGAGGTCTCCAATCAGCTGTAGAAGCTCTGTGAAGCTCTTGTCACTCCAACCATTGGTTGATTTCATCTGCAGCAACGAGAGGACGACGTGTAACTTGGTGTGCTACTCGTTGCATCCTGGATAAAGCGGGGTTTTTGAGTCCTCCACCATGCCCTTGAACTTCTCGTATTGCCTGTCATCGTCGTAGGCTGTCTCCCCGTCGCGTAACATCTGATCTAAACCATCTGATTCGTCACTATCATATCCACCTCAATCAGCAGGCAACTCCACATTGTCTCCGTCCATTACATCCGGATTCTCATCTTCACCATGATTGTCCTAACATGTGTAATTAGGCATAAAACCCCTTGTTAGGAGATGCTCATGAACTTGTTTTGCACAAAACTGTCTCTCATTCCTGCAATCAGCGCATGGACAACACAAGTGTTCCGTCGTGTTCAATGATCTGGATCTCATGGCTGCGATCACGAAGTTCGTTACTCTCCTGGCATATTCCAAGGTACTGCACTCCGCAACGTTCATCCCTCCTTCATCCATCGCTCCTACAAAAATTCTTAAATTAACCACTAACATATATATATCATTCTCTATATCTATTGAAATTCTAATATATGTTAATAATAGGTACATAACGCATTGACGATTAATCTCTAAATTACTCCAATATTAATAAGTCATCATACTTTCTCATGCTTCTCATTCAACAAAACAAATTGCAAAAATAACTTGGCAAATATTAGTGCGAATTACATATAGAATCAACATATACTAACCTTTACGCATGCAAACACCTAGATCTCTCGATATTTTTGAACTTTTTGGGCAAAACCTCCTCCCCCCGTTTGGATGAGCTGAAGAGAAGCCTCAAAATCGTGAGTATGCAGTGAAACGAGGGGTGCATATAGACTGGGGGATATAGGTGTCGGTTCATGTTATGAACCGGCACCTATTTAGTTTTCCTTCCGACGGAAGCCACCACATAGGTGCCGGTTCTTATTAAAAACCGGCACCTATGTTATATGTGCCGGTCTATTAGGATAAAGCGGCACCTTTTTGGCCGTAACATAGGTGCTGGTTCTTATTACGAACCAGCACCTATGTGATAGGTGCCGGTTTGTAAAGAAGGCCGGCACCTTTTTGGGCACGAGGACCGTTTGGAGGGGAGTCATTGGTGCCGGTTTTTCTTACAAACCAGCACCAATGTACTTCTCCTAACCAACCGGCACCTATAAGACCTTATAGGTGCCGGTTCATGGAAAAATAGGCGGGAATTGTCTTTTAGGTGCCGGTTCTAGCAAATCCGGCACCTATGTGGCCGGTACCTATGGAGGTTTTTGTAGTAGTATGAGCATGCATAGGAGCCATACTCGTACACAACATCCGTATACAGCAGTTGCATTGCATATACTCCATCCGTCTCGAATTATAGGACCCGTTATGTTAGAAAAATAAAACTTGATAACTTTTAATTAATAATTGTATTAACCATATTTATGATAAGTATTATGCATGTTATATTATTAAATTTATATTATTTTGAAGTATTTTAATATGATGCTAATTTCATATTCGTTACACTACTGAAGAAGTGATCTTTGCCTGGAAATCAAAACTTACATTAGTCCCGATTTGAATAGGAACCGGGATTGCACCAGGACTTTATAATCTTTAGTCCCGGTTGGTTTAAAGATCCTAATACGGCCTGACAAAAAGTGACCAACCGGGAGTAAAGATCCTGACACGGCCTGACAAAAAGTGAACCGGGACTAAAGATGATCTTTAGTCCCGGTTAGTGTTAACCGAGACTAAAGATAATCACTTTAGTCCCGGTTGGTAATACTAACCGAGACTAAAGATAAAAAAGATCTTTTAGTCCCGATTGTTGTTACCAATCGGGAATAAAGATCAAATACCTTTATATACTTGTTCTTCCTTCTGCAGCCAAAGCCATTGCTACAAAGGTCGGGAGGAGGAAGGGAGGTGGTGTCAAAATTTTTTGTGAAAGTGTTTTGTTGATAATATATAAATCGGAGTGTTCTAAAAGGTTAGCAACTTCATCCAGAAATGATGTATGCTTAGCGTATTACATTTATAGCTATGTTTCTATATATTATTGTCTCTAAAAAGGTTTATGGAAATGATGAGAGAGAAAATTTGTTTAGGGAAAATGAGGTTATTTTTCAAAATTAGAAACAAGTGGATAAAAAAGTTATAAAAGAGATGACAAAGGAAAAATATAGAAAACTACGATAAAAGGATAGAAAACCAAATTAATTTAAAAATCATTAAAATAGTTAGAAATAAATACGACACATTAATATGTTTAGAACTTAAAAAAAATTTAAACATGAATAATATGTGAGATTATTGTATAGTTGTTGTATGATTACTTATGTGTAATTATTGTACGATTATTTAATTATTTTGACCTTTGTGGATTTTCTTTTTACGATTGTTGTGCATTTCAGGTAGATGGATTGGCAATGGATGTACACCGCGGACCGACGGTCGTCAGAGTTTATTGAAGACGTGCATTATTTTTTGAGTGTTGCCAATGCCAACAAGCATAAGGGTTTTATACGTTGTCCATGCGAAAACTGCAAAAACCAGAAAGAGTATTCTACATCAAAAACTATTCATGTCCACTTGTTTGAGTTGGGATTCATGCCTAGCTATAATTGTTGGACCTCGCACGGAGAGTTAGGAATTGCAATGAAAAATAATGAAGAAGAGGACGCGAACATTCTTGACTAGGATCAATACGGTGGATTTGAAGGAAATACAACAGGCGAGGAGGACGGGGCTGATGAAGATAACAACGGTGCGCATGATCTTGGTTAGATGTTGTGCGATGAAAAGAAGGACTACGAAAGTGAAAAGGAGATCTAGAATTTGGAGCGTATGTTAGCGGACCACAAAACGTCCTTATACCTAGGTTGCGAACAGGAACACAAAAAGTTGGGTACCACAGTTGAATTCTTGCAATGGAAGGCAAAAAATGGTATGAGTGATAAGGCATTTGGCGAGTTACTGAAACTCGTAAAAGAACATTCTTCCAGAGGAAAACGAATTGCCCGAAACAACGTACGAAGCTAAAAAGGTAGCCTGCCCTCTAGGTCTGGAAGTATAGAAGATACACGCATGTCCGAATGATTGTATCCTCTATCGCGATGAGGAGTACGTAAACCTAGAAGCATGTCCTATTTGTAAGGCATTACGATACAAGATTAGACGAGATGACCCAGGTGATGTTGACGGATAGCCTTTGAAGAAGAGAGTTCCTGCTAAGGTGATGTGGTATTTCCCTATAATACCACGACTGAGGCGATTGTTCAGGAACAAAGCGCATGCAAGAATGATGCGCTGGCACGTAGAAGAACGTCAACAAAATGGGATGCTGAGACACCTAGCTGATGGTTCGCAGTGGCGGAACATCGACGGAGTATATCAAGACTTCGAAGAGGATGCACAAAACGTAAGGTTTGGTTTAAGTACGGATGGCATGAATCCATTTGGAGAGATGAGCAGCGGCCATAGCACTTGGCCTATGACCATGTGTATCTACAACCTCCCCCCTTGACTATGCATGAAGCGAAAGTACATCGTGATGTCGATTATTATTCAAAGCCCAAAGCAACCTGGTAACGACATTGATGTGTACCTAAGACCATTGGTTGAAGATGTTAAACTTCCGTGGAAGAAGAAGGTGTCACCATGTGGGACGAGGACAAACAGGAGCAATTTAACCTACGAGCGTTGTTGTTTTTAACCATTAACGATTGACCCGTACTTAGCAACCTATCCGAACAGTAAAACAAGGGGTACAAGGCTTGCACCCACTGTATGGATGAAACTGAAAGTATATATCTGAAACATTGTAGGAAGGTTGAGTACATGGGTCATCATCGATTTCTTGTTGCAAGCCACCCTATCTGAAAGAAAGGCAAGCATTTTGAATAGAAGGCAGACCACCATACTAAGCCTAAACATCGTAACGAAAAAGCCGTGTTTACTATGGTGAAAGATCTAAAAGTAGTATTTGGAAAGGGACCTAGTAGCAAACCTAAAGCAAGTAAAGATGGTCATGCGGCGATGTGGAAGAAGAATATTTTTTGAGAGTTACCCTATTAGGATGTCTTGGACGTCAGCCATGCAATCGACGTGATGCACCTCACTAAGAACCTTTGCATCAATCTGTTGGGCTTCCTAGGTGTATATGGGATGTCAAAAGATACACTTCAAGCACGTAATGATCTAAAGCATATGAAACAACGCAACGGCCTTCATCCGG
The DNA here is from genome assembly GCA_008326285.1 of Oryza officinalis. Lineage (NCBI taxonomy): Eukaryota > Viridiplantae > Streptophyta > Magnoliopsida > Poales > Poaceae > Oryza > Oryza officinalis. The sequence goes on along the minus strand of BDMV01000004.1, from coordinate 7,441,201 downwards.
AACCAAAGGAGAAAGAAAACCATTACTTGAGTCCGGCCAGTTACACTCTGAGCAAGGCAGAGAAGGAAAGTATGTTTGAATGTTTGGAGAGCATCAAATTACCATCTGGATACTCCTCAAATATAACGTGAATAATAAGCATGAAGGAGAAGAAGTTCAAAAACCTAAAGTCTCATGACTACCACGTGTTGATGACACAACTGCTTCCTATTATAATTCGAGGTATCCTTCCTGATAATGTCTGAACAACAATAACAAAGCTATGTGTTTTCCTCAATGCAATTTCGCAGAAGATCATCGATCCAGACAGTTTAATAACCCTTGAAAATGATGTGGTGCAATGTCTTGTCATCTTTGAGATGATCTTTCCACCTTCCTTCTTCAATATAATGACGTATTTTCTATGTCATCTTGTTAAAGAGATCCGTATCATCGGTCCTGTGTACCTACACAACATGTTCCCTTTCGAGAGGTACATGGGCGTTCTGAAGAAGTACGTTCGTAACCGTTCTTGTTGGGAGGCAAGCATTGCCAAGGGGTATGGAACAGAGGAGGTCATTGAGTTTTATGTAGAATTTATTGAAGTCCTTCGTCCAATTGGGGTGCCCGAATCAAGCCACGAAGGGAGACTACGGGGAAAGGGGACTCTTGGAAGGAAAACAATAATGACTATGGATAAAAATTTATTTCGTAAAGCACATTTCATGGTTTTGCAATAATCTTCGTTGGTGGCACCTTACATCAAGGAGCACTTAGCAATTGTTCGCTCCAAAAATGTCAGAAAGTCTGATGCCTGAATTATGAATTACACGCCATCACATTGATACTTTTCCCGCTTGGCTACGACAATATCTCATGGGTAACGAGACGATTGACCAACAACTAGCCTTCTTGGCGAGGGGACCATGTTGCTCGATCTTGACATTCCAAGGATATGAAATCAATGGGTATACATTTTACACAAGAGCCCAAGACACAAAAAGCATGAACCAGAACAGTGCTGTTCGTATCGATGCCATGAGATACGATGGGACAACCAGCACGTATTATGGTGGCATTGATGAGATATGGGAACTTGTCTTTGGACTTCTGAAGTTGCCTTTGTTTTGGTGCCAATGAGTTAGGCTAACTGGTGGAGGCGTAACGATTGATGATAGTTGGATGACAACGGTTGACCTTAACAAGGTTGGATACTCAGACGAACCATTCGTCCTAGCCAATGATGTAACGCAAGTTTTCTACGTGAAGGACATGTCTAGCAAACCAAAGAAGGGGAAGGGCCCGACGAGCCAAAGCGCCACGTGGTTCTCCCAGGCAAAAGGAGTATCGTCGGAGTCGAGGACAAGACTGATGAAGATTACGATAAGTTTGACGGACAACCACCATTTGCGGTGACGGTTGACCCGAGCATCCTCCTATCAAATGAGGACACCCCTTACTCACGCAACGATCATAGCGAAGGAACATTCGTGAGGAGAAAGTAT
>BDMV01000004.1:7429717-7432217 GCA_008326285.1 Oryza officinalis | reverse complement strand
ACTTTCACGAGTTTAATGATTTTCATGACTGTACAAGTTTAATGACTTTAACGAGTTTAAGGATCGAACGACTTTCACGACCGAGCGACTTTCATGGCTTTCACGAACGAATGACTTTCATGACTTTCAGTACCGATGTATATGCAATCTACATGTTTTAACTAATTATTTTTTTATTGTCAGAATTACCTGGTCCAGTTGCTGACCGCCGACGTCGCTCATGCTTATGTGGTCCCAAGGCCTCCAAGCAAAACTAAGGCAAGTTACATGAAACTATAAAAGTTTTTGTACATTCCTATGAAACGTATTAGTTGTATTTAAAATGTACACATGTAGGTTTCATATTTCTTAACTAGGTGAAATTTAACGTAGGTTTCATATTTCTTAGGTAGGTGATAATTAGCTGGTCATTGTAGTTCTCGAGAATGTCAATATATATATAACAATATACCTCGTGCATATTACGAACAGATGGCCGATCGCGATGATGAACAGATCATCTACGACCAAATCGCAGAGGGCAGCAGCCAATACTGGGTAGACGAGGATGGGAACGAGGACCCTAACCAATATTTGAATGAAGAGGGCAACAAGAAGGGTAATGAGGAGGGAAACGAGGAGGGGCACAAGGAGAATAGTGACAGCCAACCGGCCGTTGGAGAGAAGAGGGGATGCGTACAATGAGGTGCCTCGAGGAAGGTGGAGGGGAGACACATTATTACTGAAGTGAATCCAGATGGCCGACCAGTTGCCCCTGTTGATGCAGCAACGAAGTTTGTGTCACACAGCGGTTGGGTCGTGAGGGATCACGTGCCCATCAGCATAGTAAACTAGCGCCAAACAAGGGCACATGGGGATGAGGAGGAACAACCTTATCTCCGTGATACAGAGAAAGAAATGTTGTGGACCATGATGCTTGAGACATTCACGGTCCCTGAGGCGGAAAAACAAAAAGTGAAGGATTGGACTTTAAAGAAGATGGACGAATAGTTCTGGCAGTACCAGAAAGATTTGTATACACCTGACTTTGACAAAATGACCAAGAAGGGGAGCAAGGCCAACGACGGATAGAAAAGTATAAAGCCAATGCTGCTAGAAAGAAGTACCATCACCGGCTAGAGTTAGGCGGTTATAAGAAGGCAGTGCCGGAGTGGGAGAAAATGGAAGCAGGGTTGCTAGAAAGAGGTATCATTCCGGCCACAACCGATTGGCCGGAACGATCAAAGCATTGGTACTATGCTCACGGTGGAACGCTCGATCTTGGTGATGGCTCCTTGATATTCGGCGATGAGATTCATGAAGCAGCAAGCCAACTGACGGAAGCAGTCGAGGCCTCTGCTCAGGGAACATTCAGGCCTGATAGAGAGAAGGACGAGCTTACGCTCGCACTACAGAATGACGAGCATCCCGGCCGAACGCGAGGATAAGGCTTGGTTCCATGGAAATTTAGATTTCAAGAGGACATCCACATGTACAAGTGTCGCATGATGAGCAAAAGAGATACTGAGGTAAAGTTAACAAATCTTGAGTATAGGGTCACAACGCAAGAGTTAAGGATGCAATAGGAGGTGGAAAGATGGGTGGACCAACGCCTGGGCGAACAGCAGAGGGAGCCGACCCAACAACATGTTCCTCCCGTCTTGGTAAGCCTCTTAGGCAAGCGCAGCAGCTGCGCTTCTATAGGGCAAGTAGGAGAACATGGCATGGAAGCTGCAGCAAGGCCAGCTCACGATGAGCCACCATGCCCCGTTGATGAAATCATGCAGCGGACACTGTGTGAGCTGCATAGTCCCTTCAAGAACATATCACTCAAGGTATGCTTGTAGTTATATGATATATGTCTTGTACATTGCAAAAGTTGGTGCACATGTTAATTACTAATTAACCTCGATTCTCGTGAAGGTGGCGTTCGGCATGGCCATACCAGTGGACCCTTTAGGGACATACCATTGCAGGCTGATTCCACCTGGATACTCAAGGGTCGAAGTAGAACTGGTGAAACGAGGGTTCGAGGACCTCGAGCTGGACATCCCAGGAAGAGACGAAACTAGGAGACATAGCCCACTCCATTATACTATGGTGCAATGTCACGCCCAGAAATTCACTACCAGAATTTCCAAAGCAAATTGTGTATTAAAATCCCTGTCCAGGACCAGCCAGGGTACACAAATGACAAAGTTGCCATACAGATCCACGGGCAAGGTGGAATTTTTCCTGAGTTCCCCATGTCAAAATACATTAACAGGATTTTTAGTGGAATTTTCAGAGCCCTAAAAATAATTTTAACCAATTAAAAACCCTCAAGCGCAATAAATAAATCCCTGGGAAATCCTTTTTCCTTTTCTTTTTCCTTTTCTTTTTCTTTTTCCTCTTCTCGGGCCGTCGGCCCATTTTCCCCTCCGGCCCAAGCCGCTGCCGCGTGCTCCTCCTTCCTTCCCGGACCGGCCCAGCCGGCCCAGGCCGTTTCCCCCTCCCGGCCCCGGGCCGCCTCTTCCCCCCC
>BDMV01000004.1:6874271-7429617 GCA_008326285.1 Oryza officinalis | reverse complement strand
ATGCGGAAGAAAAGGTCAGAACCGTCAGAGAAAGGTTGAGAATTGCGCAGTCTCGACAGAAAAGCTATGCCGACAATCGTCGAAGGGAGTTAACTTTCGAAACAGGGGACTACGTGTACCTTCGTGTCACACCGCTTCGAGGAGTACACCGCTTTCAAACTAAAGGCACATTGGCACCACGCTTTGTGGGACCATACAAGATCTGCGAGCGTCGAGGAGAAGTAGCTTACCAGCTTGAGCTTCCACCCAACATGGCCGGTATTCACGATGTGTTTCACGTCTCGCAATTGAAGAAATGCTTGAGAGTACCGGAAGAACAGGCCAGTCCCGATCAAATTGAGATTCAAGAGGACTTGACTTATGTGGAGAAGCCGGTTCGTATTCTCGAAACCAGCGAGAGGAGGACCAGAAACAAGGTTACCAGGTTCTGCAGAGTTCAGTGGAGCCATCATTCCGAGGAATAAGCTACATGGGAAAGAGAGGATGAATTGAAGGCTGCCCACCCGCACCTCTTCGCCAGCACCTCCGAATCTCGGGGTCGAGATTCCGTTTAAGGGGGGTAGGTTTGTCACACCCTGAGGTTCTCCCAAATCGTAAAAATTAAATTTAATAATTTATCTGAGAAATTGTTGAATTAAATCTGGAGAAAAACCCAATTAAATAATACTTTAAAGAAGTGGAAATGGCAAGGTGGAATTTTTCCTGAGTTCCCCATGTCAAAATACATTAACAGGATTTTTAGTGGAATTTTCAGAGCCCTAAAAATAATTTTAACCAATTAAAAACCCTCAAGCGCAATAAATAAATCCCTGGGAAATCCTTTTTCCTTTTCTTTTTCCTTTTCTTTTTCTTTTTCCTCTTCTCGGGCCGTCGGCCCATTTTCCCCTCCGGCCCAAGCCGCTGCCGCGCGCTCCTCCTTCCTTCCCGGACCGGCCCAGCCGGCCCAGGCCGTTTCCCCCTCCCGGCCCCGGGCCGCCTCTTCCCCCCCCGGCCCAAGGCCGCCGCGCCTCCCCGCGCCCCTCCCCTTCCCGGGCCGGCCCGAGGCCGTGGCCCGAGCCGCCCGGAAGTCCGCCGCGCCTCCCTCGCGCCGCGCGCCCGCTGACGCGTGGGCCCGCCCGCGGCCGAGTCCGCCTCCGCCACGGCCGGCGCCGCCGCCCGCGCCGCCGCGTTTCGCGGGGAGTCCGCAACCGCCGCCGCCCGTGCCCTAGCCGGCCTCCTCCCCTATTTATTTTCCCCCCCCGAGGCCGCCGCCCCTCGTTTTCCCCGCGCCGCCGCCGCCCTAACCCTAGCCGTGAGCGCCGCCGTCGCCGAAGCCGCGCCGCCGCCGTTTTCCGCCGTCGGTAAGGCCGCCGCCGCCGTCCTTTTTTCGCCTTCCCCTCTCGGCGCCGGCCCCCGCCGTGCGCCTTCGGGCCACCGCCGTGCGCGCCGCCGCTGCCGCGCGCACCCGCCGCTGCCCCGCCGCCTCCCGTGCGCCGCCGCCGCGAGCCGCCGCCGCAGCCGCCGCCCCGCCGCCGCCCGCGCCGCTCGGCCCCAAACCCTAGCCGCCGCCGCGCGCCTCAGCCGTCGGATCGGCCACTCGGGCCGATCCCGACCGCCCGCTCCCGTCCCGCGTGGCCGCCACGTGGGCGCCGCGTGGCTGCCGCGTCGGCGCCACGTGTGCGCCACGTGGTGCGCAGCCGCCGCCGCGGCTGACGTCAGCCCTAGCCGCTGACGTCAGCAGTGACGTCAGCCCTAAGGGTTTATTGCGCAATAATTAATTAAGGATTTTTTCTGTTTTAGTAAAAACACAGATAACTTCAAAAATTCATAACTAATTCATCCGGACTCCGTTTTAGTCCGTTCAAGTCTCAGAAAATTCATAAAAATGCAGAGAATCCATTAAAAATAGTTTTGTTCTTTGTTTCAGTAGACTTATAGCATGTATTGTTGTTTGCTTTGTTTGTCGTGTAGATTCCGGTAATTCCGATTCTCCGGTTTACTTCGAAGTCGTTGCCGAAGTCGACCCAGCGCAAGAGCAAGGCAAGTCATACTTATTCATTTGATCATGTTGTACCTAAATTGCGAAAAGTCTTATTTTTCTCTAAATACTGCATTGTTTTATAATGTCATTTATGGGATAGTTTACCTATTGTACTCAGCCTTATATTGCAATTACCTTATTCCTTTGATAGCTTGGGAAATAATTTGAATAGTTGCTATAATAGAACTTGCTTAGCCCTGCTTAGAAACATTAGCTCACAAATGGGTTATTTAAAGCTTCATTAATACTTAATGATGGTTATTTCATGTTGGCTCGCGATGGTTAATCGTGGGTGATTTAATTAAATGTTTCAACTAAAATATTGATTAATGGTGGGTTGTGAGCACATGGTTTTGATGGTCGTGCTCATGACGATTAAGGACCGGTTCGCGGGAAACCCTGGAAGAATTACCGTACTTTCCACAAGCCAGCGTGGGTAATGGCTGGATTCGGAGTATAGCTTTTTCCTAGCCGACGTTCCCCGGAAAGGGTGGGCGTGATGGAGTTGAGTCGGCCGGGGATATACCGGTTGCTTGGCTGCCGGATTCACCAAGGCACGAGAGGGGGCTGCCCGTTGCCGGGAAGCGGAGCGGGGGCGAAACCTGAGGTGTGGTGCGATTGGTTAGGAAGGGTTATGCGAAGGGTCCTGTCACAGCTCCTTTTCCAGTGTACCGTGGTGGTATGTTGGCGCACAGTAATGTGTTGTAGGACTGTGTCTTGTGGGTACAGTTGTACACCTCTGATCAGAGTAAAACTATTCGAATAGCCGTGCCCGCGGTTATGGGCGATCAACCAGATTCACCGTGATTAGTTGAACTCTCTAAATAATTTGACTTAATGGAAATGGTTTAGTTCAGGTGGATGGTTGGGCCTGTCGCAACGTGGTGTAGCGTTGGACAGTGATGGTTTAATTATGACTAATTAATTCAACTGTTTTACTGTTTTCAACTATTGTTTTTAAATGCGTATTTTATGCAAAATAACCATTGCAGCTCTCCTTTGTTATTACTTGCATCATTATTTTCCTTTCCGGTATGACTTGTTGAGTACAGTGGGTAGTACTCAGTCTTGCTTTATTTTTCCCCACACCAGAGTTGGAGGTTGTTTCAGAGGAAGACTTTTCAGAAGAGTAGGCTTGTTGCTACCGTCGAGGAATGCCTGTGGTTTGGAGTCGCTACGTTGCGAGTGTTTAGTTTATTAGAATAGTTGTTTCCTTTTTCCGCTGCAGTTTTGTAAGAGATTTTTATTGTTTTGTAAGAATTTCCACTTCTTTAAAGTATTATTTAATTGGGTTTTTCTCCAGATTTAATTCAACAATTTCTCAGATAAATTATTAAATTTAATTTTTACGATTTGGGAGAACCTCAGGGTGTGACATGCAAGTGCTACAACATCGTGTTTCCCAAGCAAGAAGCGGCGTCTGTTCCTACATCTCCTCCGCCTGCACCGTCTCCTCGGCGGGCACTGATTCCTCCGAGGTCTCCGCTGCGGGCATCGTCTGCTCCATCTTCAACGCCGCAACCAGCTGCAAGTACAAGAAAGACTTGCCCACCTCGTCCCGCGCCATCAAAGTCTTTTAAGAAGGCAAAAGAAAAGTCCAAAGAGGTCCCTCAGCTCAACCAAAACAATCGATTGATCCATTGCTACCGCCAGGTGAAACAGAGATAAGACAATATATGGTGGAGATGGGACTAAACAGGGAGCAATTACTGGCTGACGGACCAACAAAAAAGGCAATGGCAGAGGATCTGAAATACAAATTTACCCTCAGTGAACCACTTGTCTAGCCTAATCAGGTGCAAACCCTATCTACACAGATGTATCGATTCCATCAATACTACATGGAAAAATCAGCCGCCGGAAGAGTGATGTTTGATACGAGGGTAAAAAACTCAGATTACTTCCAAGGAGATGATGAGTTGTGGGTCCGTTTCCAAGAAATCTTCGACGTGTACCATCAAGATGCCCTCGACGTCTCTCATCTCAGTCTATGGGTTCTGTATGTATTGTTTAATTAATTTTATTTTGTTCCTTAGCTCCTTGTATGTAGCATCGAATGATTGCAGTGTGCAGATAGCTGATGACAACGTCCTTTTTTTCCATTGTAGAATGGAAATTCAAATATGCCGTAAGCAGGGAGCTTTCAGGGTTGTATTCATGGACCCCTGCAAAGTTAACACTACGGTGAGAAAGGATTTTGAGCAAGAAACAGAGGATAATATTCTCCATTTCCTGATGTAACAACATTTCAAGACCTTCATATTATTGTCGTATAATACGTCATGAGTTTTTACCTCCTTTCGTACCAATTTGCTTCTTGTACTCACATCGTGACATATATATCATCTCACGCAATTTGCAGATTCCACTAGGTCCTTTTTGTTATAGACCTTACTGAAAGCAAATTCCATGTCTATGACTCAATGGATAAACCGGAGGAAACTTTCATCAAAATTTTTGAAGTGCTAGGCAGGTAATGCCATCCATTGCATTGTTATTATGAGTGTTGCTATTTCTACTATATATGCGGATCTCTGATAATTAATCATAGCTTGCAACTGTGCATAGGGCATGGACACGGTTCCGTACACTTGTCCACGGGAATTTCAAAGAAAAACTAGATATCAGGATGAACTTTCCGGTGAGTACATGCTCCAAAATTATATCGAATCATTTAATTTGTTCAAAATAAAAATATATATTAAATCTATTGTTTTGATCTCCTTTAGTGTCCAAAATAGAAGCAAGAGACGAACTTATGCGGCTACTACATTTGCAACTATATTCATACCATAACACATGGAATCAACAGTGACAAGGATCTCGATGTACGTAAATATCATTCGTACATTATGTCTTGATTTCTTATTGATTTCATATTTATATCTCATTTTTTGAAGTGATAGGTTATTTGGATGATGGAGCAACTCTCTCACAACTGATGGGGTTTATCATGGATCAGGTTATTGATCCCGCGGGAGAATTCCACCACGATGGAAAACCTATTCGTCAACCCCACCCACGATTAAAATAGAAGGATTGTAATATATATATATACATACCATAGATTTTATGTGTATATGTAATTACTTATATGTCTGTATATATTTTGGTAATCTATATATGTATATATTCACTTATGTGTCTCTACATATTTTGGTTATACATATATACATATGTAATATATATATATATATATGTATTTATACATATATATGCAATATATATGTATAAATACATTTATTACATATTATATATATTATATATTATGCATATATATATATATTTATACATATATATACATAATATATAAACAAGCAGAACGCAGCATATGCAAATTAAAAAAATGTAAAAACATCTTTAGCCCCAGTTGGTGTTACCAACAGAGGCTAAAGTGTCCATCTTTAGCCCTGGTTATTTCAACCGGGACTAAAGATGCCTATCTTTAGTCCCGGAATCAGTGTCCCGGTTTGCAACTCTGGACTAAAGGGGGTTACAAACCGGGACTAAAGATGGATTCTCCAGTAGTGTTAATAACCTAACATGTAATAAATATAATAAGTTAATAGTTATAAATTAATAATCAAAATATGTCATTAAAGACAATGTAAAAAAATATAAACCTTATAATTTAGGAAAAAAGTATGCCCTACCAATGGGAGTATTGCCTTCTCATAGGACACCCGACGCGTAGTGACGTCCTATCAAAAGGCGCTGGATTTGTAAGACGCAAGGTTCATAGACAACCAGACAACCAGACAGGGGTCGAGCATCTCCTACCCACCTCCTATATTAGTCTGACGCATTGCAAAAAAGAAAAAAAAGGAAGGGCCATATATCCATTTTATTATACTCAAAACAACACATTTTTAAATTGGCTCATCGAGACGCATAGTTCTTTTTATTTTGTTCTAATGTAATTGTAGGTATTGTCCACTTGACGGTTGATAGAAAAAAAACCTTGTAAATATTACAAAGTTTGGACCATTAGATTGTTTTAAGATTCGTGCAGACTCCGCAAGCCTTAACTATCTTCCTCTTATCCTTCCTTCTCCCTTCCCACCGCCATGAGCCCTCCCGTCTCCTACTCTATCATCGTCCAGCCTAGCTCGCCGGTCGGCCGAATGGCATTGGCAAGGCCGCCCAGCCGGCCTCCTTCCCCTTTCCTTTCTCTCCTCCTCCTCAAGCGGACGACGGTGAGGTGCCCTTGACCTACCGTCTTCCTTGTCTTCAGTGGCTCTCGCCGCCGATGCCTCGCTACCTACCCGAGTCCACCACGCACCGTAGCCCATAGGGCTACTGTCGACAAGCTATACGCCAACCACGGTATTTGTAGAGTATGGGAATCGTTGAAACCAAGATACATGCAAGAATCGATCAAGCAGACAAGGGACAAACATTTATACTGGTTCAGGCCCTCGGAGTGAGTAATTACCCTATTGCCATTTATATGTATTATGGATTGGAATATCGCTCAAAATACAATGAAAAATAGAATAAGTAAATGAATCCGCTGACTAAAGGCTATCGAGAACGGCCCAACAAGATCTATTCGGCGAATATCGTGCCAACTTCCTCCAGATTGCTTCTGGACATGGCTTTTGCTATGGCTTGTAACTCCCTCCCCTCCCCCTAGACGAGGGGGCGTTGTATTTATTGCGTAGATGATCTTCCTCTCCAAGTAGATCTTGGAGAGATAGAACAGGATATGGGCCTATGGAAATCTTATCTTCCCTGACTAGGACTATGACATCTTATATCCTGGGAAGATAATTTTCTACCGTTTGAGTCATATTTTTAATTAAAGGGTACCTTCTCGTATATTATCGGGTATATGGTATAGCCGTATTTTATTAACCTGTATATAGGAGGTAAGTCGTATTCTTGACATTAACTGTAGCCCTCGACTTAAATGCAAATGGTTTGGCCAATGTTCCCAAGTAGAGATTATGAGAACAACCATTGTCAAACTTGCCAAACCCTTTTCAGCCACCCGAGAAGAGGCAGAGTATGTGACAAAGTCCTTCCATCCTCATGATTTGAGAACTCAGATTGAGTATGAGTTTGTATTGAGGTCAGAAACTTTAACGGTTATAAACAAGCAATAATTCTGGCGATGATCTCTCCGTCTTTCTCAAAATTCAAACCGTCAAACGTGACCTATAAATTTCATTTGTGAGATCCATTTGGGTTCCGTTCGTCCAAACAGAGCCCTAACTTCTTCTCTTGCGCCACCAATCCCCTTCGCCTCAGCTCGCCAAAACCCTAAACCACAACTTCCCTCGACTCCCTTCGTCAATCTCCATGGATCCCCCAGACTCAGTCGCCAACGACGACGCTCTGGCCAGGATGCAATTTGAGGGATCGCTGCCAAGCGAGCAGGTGCTAGGGTGCTCGGAAGGAGGTACTGACCTTATGCCCAGCCTTGGGCAAATTGTCACCTTGGCCTCTTTTGTTCAATGCGGTTTTCTTCCTCCTCCTTCAAATTTCTTCACTTCTTCCTTACTTCTATGACATTCAACTGCTCTACTTGAACCCCAATTTCATTGCCTTCCTAAATATGTTTAGATACTTTTACGAGCTTAGATGGATGGAGGCCTCTTGAGTATCTGGATGTTGTGGTTTTCGTCTAAGGGACAAAATGAGAAGTAGGCACATCAGCTTCAACTGTCCTACTTCCAAAAATAATTGGAGGGACAACTGGTTTTCTCTCCACGTAGTTGACACCGCTCCTTGTCTTGCTATTCCCGGAAAACAACCTTCACACTCAGAATCGTGGACCTCCAAACATCCTCTGACTCGCACCCTGAAAGGTTTTGTGGATAAAATCTTTGACTTTCGACAACGTGGCCTAACTGGGTATGAGATCATACAAGATTTTGTTTGTTGTCGGATCTATCCTCTACAAGCCCGTGCTCATCCTACGTACGAATACACGGGGGCAAAGGACGTGATGCGGATATCGCGCTTTGGTATATGACCCGAAGTCCTTCTGACAGCTTTGAGTTCCCTGACTTGGTCTCACCTACTATTGTTGTCTTTGTCACAACTCTCTTTGACGAGGCGGTGGCGAAGCGAGTAGGCCAGGTGGTGACAGATCCACTATCGGATGCCGACGACATCCCCACTCTGGTCTGTGATCTGCCACAGTCAGAGAAGGACACCATCATCAATGTAAGTCCTTGCTCGTAGGAGTAGTAATCCTTAGTTTTGTAGGCATGGCCTTTAACCGACGTGGTCGGCCCACTTGTCGATCACTAGACATCTGATTCTTTGAAGGAGCAGGCGGTCTTTGAACACGCTACTGCGGACCTTGCCCCTGGAGGTAGTTGATCAAAAAGGAAGCACTGGCCTACCTTGGCAAATACCTCAGGGGCGGGGAAACTGGTCTAGATAGTGGCTCCGAGGTGAGGCCCTAAACACAGGTTCATCTTACAACCGTGGTAGTCGTTCTTGTCTATCATCCCTCTTTTTCTGCAGACAACATCCAGTGTAAAGCCTGCCTCCTCGAAGAATGTGTTGCAGCTGAAAAGGCAAAAAACTAGGTAAGAGCATCCTCAGTGTGTTGGTATTTTGTTGGTTATCGCCCATCCCATGTAATCATGAAGTCTTCTATTCAGAGCCCATCCCCCGTAGCCTCAGAACAAAGCATGGGTGGCCACGGTGAAGTGAGCTCCAAATCTCCGACAATGACTACCACCATTGCTCCCTCTCTCCCTCCATCCTCAGGCCCCCATTGTCGTCTTGGCACTGTCCTCAGCTTCAGACAAGCTACTGCACACTTGTCGATTGCTGGAGATGAGTGCCCGCGACATCGTTGCCGAAGTTGTGTGCCTCACGAAGATTGCTTCCTCTGCTGACAATCAGATTCCACCCTTGGAAGCTCAATTAAGGGAGACGCATTCATACAACACGAAGTTACGAGAGGAGGTAGCTGGGAACAAGCGACAGTGGCATGGACTTGAGCAATCACTGGCTGAGTCCAAGGAAGACTTGGGCTCCCTTCGGCATGCTCTCCAAGAGAACTATGGTCGCCTGGGTGTGCTTGCCAAGAGTCTTTGCAAAGATGTCCAACAACCCGAGTTCTCCAACGAGATGATGCTGATGGGTCCTTGGGCTCGCTCATCACAACACTTGAGGAGGCCATGAGTTCCCACATTGAGTAGGTGGCTGATCGCACACGTCCTTGACTGCCTCAAGCTCACGCACCTGGAGATCAACATTAAGAAGATGATGACCCAAGGAGGTGCCGATGAGCGTCAGGTAGGGGGCTTGGTGCTAAAAGGTTTTGACAAGATGGATTCAAGAGCGGGATTTTCTTACGAGGGCTTCTACGACCAACCTAGCTTGGGAGATCCAACCCAGCCAGCCTTCACCTTGGTCCAAGTCGGCTCCATCGCCTTTTCAGTCTTCGTTGCCGTTCTGATCTCGCCTCCTAGCACGTATCGAGGACGAGGCCATGACAATGGCACAAGTGAATACATCTTGTCATATGGCCGCCTCTCCAATTCTTACCGAGAATGAGGCGCCGAAGTCTCAATCCATCGACAGAAGGCCTAAAGCAGCCCGATCTTCGGCTTCGGCCGATAAGCATGCGCTGACAAGGAACTCTGCCGACAAGGATAGTGCATGGTATCAAATCAACAAGACTTCTAGTCACCCATTGGCTGAATGCCATGTCATAATCCAAGGAAAAGCGGAACTCAACGCTTGCAAGGAGCGTGGGATTCAGTGTGTTTCTCCATACAAGGTGTGGTGCCCAATCCATAAGTCAAAGAGTCATCCCCTACCTAGCGCGCCACTATCCATGGACCATACACCGACCACGGTATTTGTAAAGTATGGGGATCATTGAAACCAGGGTATACGCGAGAATCGATCAAGCAGACAAGGGAAAAAGATTTATACTCGTTCGGGTCCTCAAGATGAGTAATAACCCTACTCCAGTTTATATGTATTATGGATTGGAATATCTCTCAAAGTACAATGAGGAATAGAACAACTGAATAAATCTGCTAACTAGAGGCTGTCGAGAATGACCCAAAGAGATCTATTCGGCGAATATGGCGCTAACATCCTCCGGATTGCTTCTGGGCGTGGCTTTGGCTATGGCTTCTAACTCCTTCCCCTCCCCTGGGACGAGGAGGCCTTGTATTTATAGCATAGATGATCTTCTCTCCAAGTAGATCTCAAAGAGATAGAACAGGATACAGCCTTAAGAAAACCTTTTCTTCCCCGAATAAGACTATGACACCTTCTATTCCGGGAAGATAATTTCCTACTCTTTTAGTCGTATTTCCTTAATTAGAGGGTACCTTCTCTTATACCATCGGATATATGGTATAGTCGTATTTCATTAGCCCGTGTATATGAGGTATGCCTTATTTTTTACACTGACTTCTACCATCTCCTACGACCATCCTTCTAAGCCCGACGATCTTCCCCTCTCCCCACCCCCTCCTACCCCCACCTCAACCCACGACCATAAACCCTAATTCCAATACTTTTGTCGGGATCAACAGAGCTGGAGAACAAGTTGTTGTCAGAACTAGAAGAGAAAAGCAAAGGTTAATTATTGAAATACGAATCATGAAGTAAATCCCAAGATAAAAAATTTGCAAGATTTTAGCCCTTATAATATGTTGAATGCCATTTAGCAATTCCGAAAATTATATTCAGTTCAAGCATGTACTTGCATCACTAATATAAAAAGCATTTCTCCATGTGGCCAGATCCTATTTTTCCATGCAGTTGGGACACTCGTCTACCCTAAAAGGTTTGCGGAAATAGTGATTTTTTTCATGCGGGTGCTTATGTCGTCCGCATGCAAAAATAAAAATCCAAAAAAATTAAAAAATCTCAAAAAATCAAAAATCAAAACCCTAGCTCCCATCCTCACCTTGATGGCGGTAGCGGCGCGGATCCGACCATTATGGGGCCACTGCCACCCGTCGCCCGCCACCAAGCCCGCTGCCACCTGCCGGCCACCAAGCTTGGCTGCTCCCGGCCTCCTCATTGTCGTCGATGGTGAAAGAGGTGGGAGCGGTCGCCGCACATTGCCAGCTCGTGGTCAGCGAGCCAGCGCCGCCAAATGCCCGTCACACTCGCTGGAGCCAATGAGGAGAGGAGGTAAGAGAGTTGGAGAGGAGATAAGGATGATGACTTAAAAAATTTGAAGTGCTAAGAAGAAAATAAGGAAGTAAGTCAGGCTTATAGGCAGGCCTTCAAGAGGCCTGTCTACGAAAATACCTTTTCCAATGCGGCCGTTTAAGAGGCCTGCTTGGAAAAATAGGCTTATTTTTGCATATGGCTTTTTAAGAGATCCGTTTGTGTAAATTTTTGCATACGGGTCTGTTAAGGAGCCGTATGAGAAAATAGAGGCTGATTTTTACAGGCACGATTAGTTACGGTCTACCATATAGAGATACTCGAAAAAAAAATTATTTATGTAGTAGTGCATGAACTCTTCACAGCTGTTCTGGCTAGACGATGTTCCAAATCTAACCATCGCAAGGTGTAGATGACTATCAAAAATTTTACCTATAAACTATCTTTTTTCACTTTATTGATATTCTTCACGGCTTATCTCTCATAGCCCAAACTACCATAGACTTGGCACTTATCGAGGCTTGAGCCCATGTCTCCACCCATCTCCATCATAGGAAAATACAAAGTTTTTTTTCTTTTGACACCGATAGGAGAGTACAAAGTTGAAGAAGAGGAGCCCGTGAAAAAGAAGAGAAGTGGGAGGCCTAGTGTAAAAAACCGGATCAGACCGTCAGTTGAACCATAAAAACCAGAACCAGCAGCCTCGGGTCTCCCGACATATGTTGCGCTCCTCTAGCCACCCAGTAGTGTAATAATAGTGCTATATAGGAAAACTTTGATCTATTTGATTGGTTTTTGACTAGCAACTGAACTGAACGAACCGGCAGTTAGACCACTCAACCCGTAAACCAGTAGCTTCGTCAGTCTTCGTCAGTAAACCAGTAACCCGTAAACCATGGGGTCTTGTTAATATAGCAAAGATATTCCCTTTCTCCAAGTAGAACTCAGGGAAATACAATGGAATACAGCTTAAGGAAACCTTATCTTTCTCGATTAGGACTCTGACACCTATTCCGGGAAGATAATTTTCTTCTTTTTCAACCGTATTTCTTTCATTAAAGGACACCTTATTGTATACTATTGGGTATATGGTTCCACCGTATTTCGTTAACCTATGTATAGGAGGTATGCCTTATCCTTGACTTCGGTCGCACCGTACTTCGGTCAGACCGATCAACATCGATTTGAGGGTAACTTTTAATTCCGCTAAAAGTTTTGGTTTTTGGGTACTACAACCATTCACCCCCCTCTGGTTGGCTTAATTCTCGTTCTTCGATCCTACAAGTGGTATCAGAGATTTGGATTTCTCGTTTGGATTTTGATCGTGTGTCACATCTTGAAACCGCCCATGAGATTTGGATTGCTTTGAGAAACTTTCATCAAGTAACTACTAATATTAAAGAACTTCATCAAGATCTTTTCAAAAAGGAATATATAAAATTTGAGATGAAACCTGGAGAAGCTTTGGATGATTATCTTGGTAGATTTAATAAGATTTTGAGTGATCTTAGATCTGTTGATTCTTCTTATAATTCAAATTACACACAATCTGAGGTTTCTCGTCACTTTTTGAATGGTCTTGATATATCTATTTGGGAGATGAAGGTTACATCTATTCAAGAGTCTATCGATATGTCTACTTTGACGTTGGATTATCTTTACACAAAACTAAGAACTCATGAGATTAATATTCTTTCTCGCAAGATAGATTCTAAGTCTAGTGCTTTGATTTCTCCCTCAACTTCTTTGGATGTTGGTGCTTCTTCGTCGAACTCTACCGCTCTTGCTTTGATTAATGCCATGTCCGATGAGCAACTCAAATAGTTCGAGGAGGAGGACTTGGTTTTGGCTGCTAACAAGATTTCTCGAGTTGTGAACAATGTCAGGTATAGGAAAAGAAGAGGTCAAACTCGTTGCTTTGAATGTGGCGCACTTGGTCACATTCGTTCACATTGTCCTAAACTTGGGAGAGGCAAGAGGGAAGACAACGGTGGAGAGAAAATCAAGGATGACAAGCCCAAGTCGAACAACACCTTCAAAGGACTTTGAAGGAAATCCAAGGATGTGGTCAGGAAGGTGTTGAGTCAAGTCTATGCTGCTTTTGAGCCATTAAGCGATATAGATTTTGATAGTGATGAAGACAAGGAGAAGGAACAGAACATCTCCGGTGTTTGTTTCATGGCTCGTGGTGAATCGGATTCAGAATATGAAGATAATGAGGTGAGTTCTCTTGAGGAAGCTATTCTTATTTTAAGTGCAAAAAATAAGAAGTGTGAGAAGATGTATAAAAAACAAGAGTTTATGATTGAATCACTAAATGCTAAAATTGCTAGATTAAAATCTCTTATTCCTGATGATGATAATTGCAAAAATTGCAAGATTTTAATGAATGAAATTTCAAACATTAGAAAAATTAATGTTGCTCATGATTTGAAACTAAAATCTTCTTTTTCTCTTGGTTTTGCTATGTACACACGCACTTTGGATGAATTGTTTTTAGCAAAAAATTGTTGAAAAAATATCAAGTTACTTTTTATGCTAGTTCGATGTTTAACAAGATTTGTGCTAAAAAGTTAAAACAACACAATATTTTGAATTGTTCAACATGTACTCTAAACAAGATGAGGTTGAAAGATGCTTTGGGTCGTGTTGAATATATGGAAGATATTGTAAAATCCGATGAAGTGCTTTCTTGTTCAAAATGTCGTAAGAACAAAGGTGTCATGGTAGATTGTGAAAATTGTACAAATTTGGAAAAAGAGGTTTCTTATTTGAAAAGTTCTTTGGAAAGATTTTCTAGTGGTAAGAAACAACTTAACATGATTTTGGATCAATCTAAAGTGACTAGTTACAATAGAGGTGTAGGTTTTGATGCTCATGATCATTTCACCAAAAATCAACCCAATGTTTTGAAAGTGACTGAACGTGGTGAAATTTTGACAAAACCTAATGTTGTGAAAACAGTTTTTAAATCTGCTGAAATTATGCCCTCTCTTTCTGCTACACCAAAAGAAACTAAAACTAATTTTTCAAAACCATTAAATGCTAAGGAAAAGTATACTTGTTCCTTTTGTGGCAAAGATGATCATCTTGTTGATTTTTGTTTCAGATTAACACGTAAATAGAAAAAAGAAAGAGAGATTGTTTTTGCTAAATCTAAGTGGTAGAAATCTGGTTTTTCCTCGAGGAACCCGGTCAGACCTCAGTGGTTTGCGCGGTCAGACCGGCCACCGGTCCGACCGGCTACTGAGCGTCGGTCAGACCGGGCTCCAGTCAGACCGGAGATACAGAAGCGGTCAGACCGGCTACTGTACTTCGGTCAGACCGGCCTCAAAGGAATTTTTCTAAAAATTCTCAAACTGTTTTTGCTCGTGGATATATGCCTATTGGATCTACTGGTCGTGCGTCTCAGTACTACATTCCTAAATTTCTTTTATCTAACCCCAGTACTAAGGCTTCTACATCTTCTTCTATGTAGGCTTTGGTGGCGAGGAAGGAGAACGTGTGGATTGTGGATTCCAGTTGTTCACGGCACATGACCGGTGATAAAAATTGGTTCTCCTCCCTCAAGATGGCATCCAAGATGGAATCGATTATCTTTGGCGATGCTTCTACTAGTGTCGTTCTTGCTACAAGATCTGTCAAGGTAAATAACAAGTTTGAATTAAAAGAAGTAGCTTTGGTTAAGGATTTAAAATACAATTTGCTTTCGGTTTCACAAATTGTTGATGAGAATTTTGAGGTTCATTTTAAGAAAACTGGAAGTAAAGTATTTGATTCTTGTGGTGACTCTGTGTTGAATATTTCTCGCTTTGGAAGAGTGTTTAAAGCTGATTTTGAAAATCCTGTTTCACCGGTTATAACATGTTTGGTTGCTAAGTTTAACAAAGATTTGATGTTTTGGCATCGTAGACTTGGACATGTTGGTTTTGATCATCTCACTAGGTTAAGTGGTTTGGATCTTGTTCGTGGTTTGCCTAAATTTAAGAAAGATCTTGATTTGGTTTGTACACTATGTCGTCATGCTAAGATGGTTGCTTCTTCATATGTTCCTATTCTTTCTGTAATGACGGATGCACCGGGACAGCTTTTACACATGGACACTGTTGGTCCAGCTAGAGTGCAATCTGTTGGAGGAAAGTGGTATGTGTTGGTTGTTGTTGATGATTTTTCTCGATATTCTTGGGTTTTCTTTATGGCAAGTAAGGATGAGGCTTTTGGACACTTTCGGAGTTTGTTTCTTAGGTTGAATTGTGAACTTCCTGGTTCTTTGAAGCAAATTAGAAGTGATAATGGTGGTGAATTTAAAATTGCTTCTTTTGAACAATTTTGCAATGAAAAAGGTCTTGAACATCAATTTTCTTCTCCTCGTGTTCCGCAATAAAATGGTGTTGTTGAATGGAAAAATCGTTCTTTGGTTGAGATGGCTAGAACAATGCTTGATGAGTATCATACTCCTAGAAAATTTTGGGCCGAAGCTATTAGAACTGCATGTTATATTTCCAATCGTGTTTTCTTGAGATCAAAACTTGGAAAAACTTCTTATGAGCATCGTTTTGGACATCAACCCAAAGTTTCACATTTGCGTGTTTTTGGTTGCAAGTGTTTTGTCTTGAAATCTGGAAATTTGGATAAGTTTGAGGCACGTTCTACCGATGGAATGTTTCTTGGTTACCCCACTCATTTTCGTGGCTATCGTGTACTTGTTTTGGAAACTAATAAAATTGTTGGGACTTGTGAAGTCACCTTTGATAAGGCTAGTCCAGGAACTAGACCAGAAATTGCAGGTACATTGTCATAGGTTCAGGGGGAGGATGGTCATATTTTTGAAGACAAGAGCGATGACGATGACGATGAGGTCGGCTCAGCCGTTCAGACCGGGCATCAGGCCGGTCAGACCGCCGGCACACCTCCGATCAAACCGGCGCAGGAGACGCGATCAGACAGACCAGGGTCATCGGCTTCTAGTTCTGTTGATGCTAATCGAGATGGTCCTCCAGAGGCTACAACCTCGACTAGTGAGGGTACAGAACGTGAAATAACTTCAGAAGTCATTGCTCCTTTACTCATTCAACGACATCATCCGCTGGAACAAATTATCGGTAATATAGGTGAGCGGACTACAAGGTCTAAGGTAACAACTCATGATGTTTGTGCAAATTCTGTATTTGTTGCTTCTTTTGAACCCAAAGATGTTACTCATGCGCTAACTGATGAATCGTGGATTAACGCTATGCATGAAGAACTTAAAAATTTTGAGAGAAACAAAGTTTGGACTTTAGTTGAACCACCTTCTGGACATAATATTATTGGAACCAACTGGGTTTTCAAAAATAAACAAAATGAGGATGGTTTAATTGTGCGAAATAAAGCTAGACTTGTTGCTCAAGGTTTTACTCAGGTGGAGGGTCTGGATTTTGATGAAACTTTTGCTCCTGTTGCTAGGTTTGAGGCAATTAGACTTTTGTTAGCTTTTGCTGCTTCAAAAGGATTTAAATTATATCAAATGGATGTTAAAAGTGCTTTTCTAAATGGCTATATACAGGAGGAAGTTTATGTTAAACAACCACCGGGTTTTGAAAATCCTGATTTTCTCAACCATGTTTTTAAATTGTCAAAAGTTTTGAATGGTTTGAAACAAGCACCTAGGGCATGGTATGATAGACTTAAAAACTTTTTGCTTGCGAAAGGTTTTCAAATGGGAAAGATTGACAAAACGCTTTTTGTTCTTAAGCATGGTGATAGTCAACTTTTTGTTCAGATTTATGTGGATGATATCATCTTTGGTTGTTCTACTCATGCTTTGGTTGTGGAGTTTGCTGAGACTATGCGCAGGGAATTTGAGATGAGCATGATGGGTGAGCTATCGTACTTTTTGGGATTGCAAATTAAGCAAACACCTCAAGGTACGTTTGTGCATCAAACGAAGTATACTAAGGATCTTTTGAGAAGTTTCAAGATGGAGAATAGCAAGCCAATCTCTACACCAATTGGTTCTACTGCTGTGTTGGATCCTGATGAAGATGGTGAAGCTGTGGATCAAAAGGAGTATAGAAGTATGATTGGATCTTTGTTGTATCTAACTGCTTTTAGGCCAGATATACAATTTGCTATGTGTTTGTGTGCACGCTTTCAAGCTTCTCCTCGTTCTTCACATCGTCAAGCGGTCAAGCGAATAATGAGGTATTTGAATCATACACTTGAAGTTGGAATTTGGTATTCTACTTCATCTTTCATATGTTTAAGTGGATTTTCTGATGCTGATTTTACGGGCTGTAGAATTGATAGAAAAAGTACCAGTGGAACATGTCATTTTCTTGGTACATCATTGATTGCATGGTCTTCTAGGAAACAATCTAGTGTAGCCCAATCAACTGCTGAATCAGAATATGTTGCTGCTGCTAGCTGTTGTTCTCAGATTCTATGGCTTAATTCAACTGTAAAAGATTATGGTCTTGTTTTTGAAAAGGTTCCTCTATTTTGTGACAATACAAGTGCTATTAACATTGCTAAGAATCCTGTACAACACTCGCGCACAAAGCACATTGATATTCGCTTTCACTTTTTGACGGATCATGTTAAAAAGGGAGATGTTGAATTGAAATTTTTTGATACAAAATTGCAACTTGCGGATATTTTCACTAAACCTTTGGATTCATCTCGTTTTGCTTTTCTTTGTGGAGAGTTGGGAATCATTCATCCTTTTAGCACGGTTTGAGGCGGAGTTTTTGTGCTCTTGGTTTTATCAAACAACAATTAAAAGAAACAAATTGAAAAAGAGCTTTGTATTATACATATAGTGTTTTTGTTCGTGCTAGCAATACTTTGAAGGTTTATTTGTCTATTTTATAGCTTGTATGAATTTTAGTATTTTCATAAGACTTAGATATTGCTTTTAAGGGAGATGATGCATGACACTTAAATTTCATATTTGAATTAATGAAATATGCAATATTGATACTACTACATAGGTTGGATTGTAAATGCTTATGTATATGCTTTATTGAATTGTTATTCCTCAAATAGTTTTGAAATTGCTCATTGTGCAAGAGAATTTAAAATATTTATGAGAAAAAAATAAATACCGAATCCTTGGAAACAGTCTTGACGACAAGGACGTATTCAATATGAGCAAAAATAATGGGTGCCGAATCCTTGGAAACAGTCTTGACGACAAGGACGTACCCGGAATAATTAAAAAAATTAAGAAAAATATATAAAAAAGGGGCTCAAATAAATATGAAAAATCTCTTGGTTGTTTTGAGTTAAAGCTAATTTGGGAAAGAGTAATGATTGCAATAGGTCTATATATGTGGATTTATTTTTCAATCTATGTGCTTGTAACGATGTTGCATTATAGATCTTTTGAATTCATGAATCTTGATTGCATCATTGAACTTAATTGTAAAATCTTTGGTTTATGATTGTACTCTAGTTTATGCTTGCTATATAATTGATGGGTTTATCTTCTCTTTGTTGCAACACATGACATGAATTATTATATGTATGTTATTAAGCTCTTGACTATTCACTCAACATAATTCCATTGCTTGATGAAATCATTGTCAAAAGGGGGAGAAGAGAAATGCAAATGCAAGTATTTTGTTTTTTCTTTCTTTGTTTTTCTTTCAATGGAGGAGAAATTTTTATTTTTGTTTTTTATTTTTCCAAACACCAAAACAAACATTTTTGATGAGTTTGCCAATGTGTTCATCAAGGGGGAGATTGTAAAATCAAAGTGTGTTTGATTCTTTTGTTGTGATGAACAATTGGCATCTGAGGTTATTGGTTTTGATATTTAGAGTTTATTGGCAAAGTGGTTTTTGAGATGATTGAATTTTCAGATGGTGAACAGTGGGTCCAGTCAAACCGAGCAGGCAAGGCCGGTCAGACCGGAGGTATGTGTGCGGTTAGACCGGCCAGCCCGCGGTCTGACCGGCCGATCCTGTGTCGGTTTTAGTTTCGGGTTGTTTTATTGGATATCCGTGATTAATTCATGTTTATGGTTTCTAGATGGATACTATGCGTACGTAATACTGTTGTGTGCTAACAATGAGTCAAGTTTGGGATAGCTTGTGCTCGCATATGGTTTCTTTGGTTGATTCATGTGTATGTAATCTTTACGTCTCGGGAGAGTATTGCTGGTGATGGATCGGGAGTCAACTTGGAGATAAGATGACGTCCAGATGGTCAGAGATCATGCGGGATACTTAGGCTAAAGATTAATGCACGTGATTGATGATGATTCCATATGGCATACGATGGAGATATTGTGTGCTTATGGGATGCGGAGTCGATTTTGGAAGGAGTCCAAATTTGGTAAAATTGGAATATGTAAAGTTGGTTTCTTGTACGGGAAGGTTTCCTAGGTGGATTAGAACTTCTTGTATGAGTTTGGTTCGTGGCTTTAGGCTGCCTACCTCATGTATAAATAGTGAGGGAGGGTGTGGCCTCCCGGTATCTTTTTTGAGAGCTTTGAGTTGAAAGTTTAGTTAGGGTTTTGAGTTTAGTCGAGATTTTCGTGAGGAGTGCTGTTGTTGCACTTTGTAAACATAGAGAGAAGTATTAAAGTTGTCATCTACTTTGAAAGATCTTCAATTTGTGTTTGCTCGGGTTTTGCGGTCTAACCGGCGAGACACCAGTGGTCAGACCGGCGAATAGCAGCGGTCAGACCGGCGGGTACGCGGTGGTCAGACCGGTGACGGCGGTAGGAGGCAGACACGACTTTGAGGCGGTCAGACCGAGAGATTAACTCCGGTCAGACCGACGGCACAGGGCGGTCAGACCTGTCGATTTACTTCGGTCAAACCGATCAACATCGATTTGAGGGTAACTTTTAATTCCGCTAAAATTTTTGGTTTTTGGGTACTACAACCATTCACCCCCCCTGGTTGGCTTAGTTCTCGTTCTTCGATCCTACAAGTGGTATTAGAGCCTCGTTTTCTTCTTTGGACTTTTACCGATCTAGAGTTTTAAGCCATGGCTAATAAGTTTTCAAGTAAGCCACATATTTTCGATGGTTCGGATTTTGCTTTTTGGTGTCATAAGATGCAATCTTACATTATGGCCCAAGATTATGATGTTTGACAAAAGGTTGCTCTTCCTTATGAGATTCCTGATCAAATTACTACTGAAGCTTTGAAAACTAAATTTAATAACAATGGCAAAACTCGTAATATTTTGTTGAGTGGAATTTCTCGTTCGGATTTTAATCGTGTGTCACATCTTGAAACCGCCCATGAGATTTGGATTGCTTTGAGAAACTCTCATCAAGGAACTACTAATATTAAAGAACTTCGTCGAGATCTTTTCAAAAAGGAATATATAAAATTTGAGATGAAACCTGGAGAAGCTTTGGATGATTATCTTGGTAGAT
This sequence comes from Oryza officinalis, assembly GCA_008326285.1. NCBI lineage: Eukaryota > Viridiplantae > Streptophyta > Magnoliopsida > Poales > Poaceae > Oryza > Oryza officinalis. The sequence continues at coordinate 7,409,113 of BDMV01000004.1, read as the reverse complement.
TTAATAAGATTTTGAGTGAACTTAGATCTGTTGATTCTTCTTATAATTCAAATTACACACAATCTGAGGTTTCTCGTCACTTTTCGAATGGTCTTGATATGTCTATTTGGGATATGTCTATGTGTTAACCAATCGGTCAATTATGATATGATAGAATAAATGTTGATCCGATGGTTAAAGCATACATTGGCTGGATATCCGATGTCATTAAATCCAAATGATTAAATAATCCATGAAATCTTTGCTATCATCGACTAAAACCAACTTGTATGTAATCCTTATAAGCCGATGCAACACTGTCTAGATAACTCGTCGGTTGAAACCCCAATGAAACAATGATTGATGCTTACTGACTTAAATAAATCTAACTTACAACCACAACCTCATAGGACAAACCCAATTGATGTAGCATAAGGTTGATAATTGCCTGATAGGTTTAAGCAAGCTGATATGACACCGATCAAAGTGGTCATGTAATGAATTTAACCAAGACAGTAAACTATTCAAGAAAAATTTAGCACATCAGATAAGATCGACTAACTCTCCAATGAAATATTAGCATAAACCTATCGGCTTAACAAGACGTAGATTATCAACAAGAATCTAGTAGGTCGAACCTAACCGATGCAACACGAGATTATATATAATAATCTAATACTCTATGAGCCGATAAATCTGTCTAATCTGATGGATATAACAAATCTATCTAAAGCATCAATGTGATTGTAGAGATATATCGGCTAAGACAGAAGATCAGACCTAACCGAGACAGTCCCAAGTAAACCGATGAGTCTCTAAACACAATGCTATTAAAGATAGAATTGAAATATCAGGTAGGCAAATATATCAACCGAACCAAAGCAATCCAAGAGGTCGAAGTGATGCAACCTTGAACAACACCAATGTAGCCGATATATTCACCAGGGCTGGTGAAACGTAGGGCTTACCCCTTCACTAGAGATTGAAGCCGATGCAGCCCTACGTTAGGTTCCAAATTTCATTAGTGATAAGTAAAAATCTCGAAAAGAGGGTGGCGATACGCCAAGAGTCATTATATCAATCGAGAGATAGATTACAAAGACCCTGCGTGTACATATTTATACCCTCAGGCCAATCTGAGTCCTAATTGGACATGACACAAACTTTCCTAAAGATAAAAGGAAAAACATAAGTCCTGATCAGACACTAAACACACTTTCCTAAATATAAAAGGAAACTAACTGACTCTGCCTAATTAATAAATAAATTGCCACACTGCATCCTCTTCGAACTCGACATCTTCTAGATAAGCTTCCTTTAACTGATTAATTTCCTTTACCGAATCCACTAAGAATCCAACTGCTGGCGACTAATAATTCTCATTGGCCAACTCTAGGACTTTGAAGCAGATACTAACTCTAGGCCAATGACGATTTCAGGGTTTACGAAATTTTGGCGTTAACAAAGTAGTGGCGCAACTTTCGGGATGTCATGACCATAGTGTAGAGCAGTTTCTGGATCTGTGGATATCTGGTCTTGATGTTGTGCAGTACTTCACTAACATAGTAGACTGGGCGCTGTATCTTTTCGCGTTCAACAACCATGACGGTGCTTACGGAGTACGGTGTTGCGGCGATGTAGAGAAAAAGTTCCTCTTGCAGTTGTGGGGCGACGAGGACAGACGGACTGGCGAGGTAATGCTTGAGTGCGGAGAACGCGTCCTTGGCCTCAGTTGTCCACTCATGTTCTCGATGGCCTTGATCTTGTCCGGGTTTGCTTCCATACCTTGTCCGAAAATGAGGAAGCCGAGAAGTTTGCCCGATGGTTCTCTGAACGTGCACTTCCCTTGGTTTAACTTGAGCCGGTGTCTTTGGAGATTGTTGAACGTTTCCCTTAGGTCATCGATGAGGCGATATCGTGTTTTTGTTTTGACCACAATGTTGTTGTCGATATAGGCTTCCACGTTGTTGTCGAGTTGGGATTGGAAAGCTCCCTGAATCTCGTGCTGATACGTGGACCCAGCTTTGATCAGGCCGAAGGGCATATTAACATAGCAGAACACACCGAAGGACGTGATTAAGGCTGTCTTTTCCTTGCCCTCGTTGGCCATGCTGATTTGATGGTACCCGGAATAGGCATCTGGAAAACTCAACAACTCACTTCCGGTGGTAGAATCTATCAATTGGTCGATGCGTGGAAAGAAAAAGTAGTCTTTCGGGCATGCCCTTTTTAGATAGGTGAAATCTACACACATCCTCCATTTGCCATTGGCCCTGCGCACCATGACTGGATTTGTGAGCCATTCTGGATGAAGGACTTCTCTGGTAAAATTGGATTTGAGAAGTTTGTCAAGTTCTTCTCGTATAGCCTCTTTGCGATCTATAACAAAACAACGCAATTTTTGCTTGACAAGTTTTGTATCGGGCCGGACCATCAATTTGTGCTCAATCATCTCCCTGGGGAACCCAGGCATGTCGGACGGTTACCAAGCAAACACGTCTGCATTGTCATGGAGGAAGGTGATGAGCTCGAGTTCCTATTTGCTATAGAGCTCGGCCTCGATCTTGACTATCTTGTCGGGGTTGGCACTGGTCAGCAGGATTATCTTTATCGTGCCTTCTGGCTTGTTCGCTAGGTTGGGCTTGGTCACTTTCTGAGGAGGTTCAATTGGGGTGGGTGTGGTTGGAGTTTGCTCAACCATGTGGAGTCTCCTCTTGTCACACTGCACGACCATCTTCGCGTTCCCCGATATCATGATCATCCCTTTGTGTCCTGGTATGTTGATTAGCTAATAAGCATAATGTGATGTTGCCATGAACTTGGCAAGTGTTGTCCTTCCGAGAATAGCGTTGTAGGCTGTGTCAAACTCGGCTATGTCGAACGTGATCTGCTCCGTTTGGAAGTTGTCAGCTTTACTAAATGTCACCGGCAACGTGATCTTTCCCAAAGGCCTTGATTCTAGGGTAATGCCATGGAAGGGTTGTTCTAAAGGGACGAGCTCGCTTCTCGGGATCCCTGTCACGCCCGGAAAATACCTTTCCCGAACGTAGTGTATTAATCCCCGTCCCAGGAAAAGCCGGGGTACACCACACAAACTTGATACAAAAGACACGTCTTTATTAATTATCACGATAATATTTACATTATTACAAAGGCACATAAGGCCTGACAACAAAAGAAAAACAATAGCGGACTAACGGGCCTACGGCTCCATCTTCACAGGCGCTCAACTAGGGTATAAGCCAGGACTCCACCTAAGACTTCTTCTTCGAGAGCTTCTCAGACTGGAGGGGGAAAGATTGAGCAAGGATGAGTACAACCACCGTACTCAGCAAGCCACACCAGAAAATGCACTTAATGCAAGGGAGTACAAGGATTCATTTATAAGTCTATTTTGCATAAAACTAGCATTTTAAAGCATTAAAATATTTAAAGGCATTTAAATAAAACACGAGCCTATCTTTAGTCAAATTATAATCAAACCGCGTACCGACGTGATCTTGCCTTGAACCAGGCCAACAAGTGACAGTTCCAGTTAATCCAGTTTTATCAGAATTAAACTCTAACTTGGGTACATTGCTCGGCTTGCCCATAACCGAGGGCGCGGCTATTCGAATAGATTAAACTCTGATCAGAGGTGTACATGTTTACCCACCAGACATGTCTTCCTCACGTGTTGCGACGTGCCACATGCCACCACGGCATACGGACGGAAGCCATGACATAACCCATCGCTTAGTATTGCCCTGAACCAAGAAGACCGACATAGACTTCACCCGCCAGGCGCACTGGGTCGAGCAGACAGTCTATGCCCCCGGGCGTATTGCTAGAGACGTCAACCCCACCAAGGGCTTCATCCATCCCTATCCGTGTCTGTCTTGTTCATGACCATACTAGACGACGTGTTAAGCCTTACCCATTAGACAGGTGGTAGTACGGAATATGCTTTGCAATAGAGGCCCGAAGACTGGTCCTTATGTCGGCCGAGGTGCGACTAGCAAAACCATACACCTCGAGCCCAGCCAAAAACAAGTTTGGGAATTTTGAAAGGGGAGTCCAACATGTCCAGGCTACCAAGCCTTTAATCCAATTAATCAAGAACATAGTGTTATTCCCAAAGTCTAGAGATTATAAAACAACTAAATGTTTCTATTGAAGCAGGGCTAAGCATAATCCTAAAATATCTAGTAAGCACCACATATAGAGTTTTTACTAGTTGGTTTTTGTTACGTAGGGTTGTCAAAGGTAAATACACAATAACCAATAATAAGGCTATAACAAGGATTGTACGAAAGGCTAAATAAAACAGTTATAACGCGGTAAATTTAATAAAGCGAATGCAATAATTTAAATTAAAATACTTTTCACAAACTGGGATTCAATATGCTCAAGGAGAGCGTGACTTGCCTTGCTCACGGAAAAAGGGAGGCTTCTGAAGCTTCAGCGGGAACCACCGAAACGGGAGCAACTACACGAACAAACAAAACAAAGCTACAGCTCTAAGAAAGAAACAAGAACAATACATAAAAACAACAAACACGGGTTCTTAAAGTTATAAAAAAAACTAAGCAATTTGAACGGGTTAGTTTGGAGGTTGTATGGCCGAGAAGCGACCATCCGAAATTTAGGTGCAATTAAAGTGGAGATTTCCGAGTTGTTTAGTTATCATTAAATCAATAAATTATGTGTAATGCAACATCGCTCGAGGAAAGAAAGGATCGAGCGACCGGTAGTCGGGACCCACAGGTCAGACGGCTAGTTCACCGTGGATAAGGTACACAGAGACGATCCACGGGAAGGACGGAGTGAGAACATACGTGTCAACCGAAACAAGTGGCTGACAAGCGGGCCTCACGAAAATGCCACTCAGGCTGCACACGTGGGAAATCACGAGGCGGCCAAACGGGCAGACGAACACGACTACCACACGTGCACGCGAGTACCGCACGAACAACCATCGACACCGGTGAACGAGACCGGGGCCGACCACGATACAACGTGCACGGTGGCAACACTGAGAGGACGAGGAAGGGGCAGCAAGGAAGGGATCCTTACCACAACGCGACAACGGCGACTACCGACAACGAACGGAGGAGACGGCCGATGACGAACGGACCGACGACGAGGAGGATGGCTTCGGCAGCAACCCTTGCGCGAAGGCGTGGACGAGCTTGACGATGCGGAGCTGAGGACAAAGGCGATGACGAGGGCAGCATCAACGACTTGACGGAACGACGGACGGCACTATGACGACCTCGGGGTAGCGATGCCACTTCGGCTTGACGAAAAGGTGAACGGCAACGGTAGCTAGCGGCAGCCACGGCGCAGCAGGACGACACCCCAGCGAGGAGGGAGGGGCTGCCGAAGGACGAGGAGGACGACGGCAGCAGCGCCACTGGTCGTTGGCGTCCACGGCGCTCCGGCTTGCCTCAGGCGAAACGGAGGCGAGGCCGGGGAAGGGGAGGTGGCTGTGAGGTCCACGGTGGTAGCTGTGGTCCTGTGCTGCTCGGCTCGACGAGGAAGGGTGGCCGGAGCTCGCCGGCGCCGTGGAGAGAGGAGGCTGCATAGGGGGACAAAGAGAGAGAGAAAAAGGGCTTGGGAAATGCCACGGGGAGAGAAGGGAGGAGGTTGCCGGTCCCTTTTATAGGCCGGGAGGAGGAGGGGAACGGCCAGGAGAGATGGGGAACGGCCGGGAAGAGGAGGGGAATGGTCGGGAAGCTCACCGGCCGGCCATCCATGGCAGCCATTCCTCAGGGATTAAATCCGGCGAAATTAACACAAATTGGAAGGGGAAAAGTTGGGGGAATTAATGAGGGAGAGGAGAGGAACCCATTTTTGCACTTTAATTGGGGAGGAATCAAGTTGGAAGGGAGGTCATGAGGAGAGATAGCGCTTCTGTTCAGGGAGAGAGAGAGGAACAGGCGACCGCTCGGCTGGAGGAGGAAGACGACCGACGTCTTCCCTCCTGGGCCAGCTGGGCTGCAGCAAGGTGGGCAGGCGGCCTCCACCTGGGCCAAACAAGGGAGGGGAGAGGAGATGGGCCAGGCGGCTGCAGCCCAAGAGAAAGAAAGGCCCGGGAGGGAGAGGGAGGGAAGGAGCGGCCAGGCCGGGCCAAGAGAGGGACAGGGGGAGATGGGCCGGCGGCCCAAGAGGAAGGAGAGGGGTTTTTTATGTTTTTCATTTTAATTAACTCTGAAATTGGTTATTGTTGCATTAAAATTATTTCTTGTGCTCTAAAAATTCTCGTAAAAATTGAGGGCTCCTTTTAGACCAAGGAGAATTTAAGAAAAATTCTCCGGGCAACATTTGAATTTTTCTTGGACGTATTTTAGTGTTTTGTCATTTTCTTTTCAAATTTTAATTAATTCTATTATTCCTTTTAGAAAGTGATTTTTAACTCAGGATGAATTTATCAAGACGTGACAATCCCCATTGCATCAAGCGTGTTGGTGAAGAGGAGGTTGATGGAGCTGCTGCCGTCAACGAGGACTCAGCTGACTTTGACATTCCAAATAGTAGGCTCAACTACTATCGAATATCAACCAGGGGTTGTTGTCAGGGTTAGGTGGTCGGCATTGGAGAACACGATCTAATGATTTGACCAATTCATTTTAGACACTGTGCCCCGAGTTGTTGAGGACACTTCGCGTTTCACCTTCTTGTATTCCCTTTTTGAAGAATAAGAGGTTGATCCGTCGAAGATGTGGGCTACGTATTTTCCAAAATCGATGAAGTCGGGGAGTTTTGGTTCGTTGTCGGTTGCAGGATTGCGGTCGTCCTTCTCTACCTTGCAAACTCTTTTTCCCTTGTCTTGAGCAATCTTCCAAGCCATAGCCTTCTGAAACATGCTGCATTACTCGAATGTGTGAGCGTTGGTCTTGTGAACCGGACACCATTGTCGTACTTAGCCGTCGTCTTGCAAAGGAGGTCGTTGGGAGTTTTCTTATCTTGTTCTGCGACAAGGACATCCGATTGTGTCTTTCTCTTTCCATCTTTCTTGCAACTGGATTTGCGACTTGGTTCCGGGTTGTCTTTATTAGCCGGTTGTTTCTCTTCCACCGCCTTCTCCTTCCTGTTGTTTCTTCAGATAGCTTCGTATGCATGAGCTCACCTGTCAATGATCTTGAACAGCTTCATGGCAGACGACACCCCCCTTGTCGCCAGCTCTTGAATTGTATAGTGATCTTGGACGTCGGATTTGAAGGCTCGTATCACAGACACGTCGGTGATCTTGGGAATTCTATTTTGACACTTGTTAAAGTGCCGAATAAAGTCTCGGAGGGTTTTGCGGGATCCTGTATAAGGGCATGAAGATCGTCCTCGACCGCATGCCTCTTATAGGTGCCTTGAAAATTTGCGATCAACTGCTTCCAAAGATCCGCCTAGGAAGATATCGAGTTTCGGGGAAGACGGATGAGCCATGACCGAGCATATCCCTTCAATGCTGCGGGCAAATAATTTGCGAGCACATTTTTGTCTGCATTGGCGACATACAGAATAGTAGAGTAGACATGCACGAACTCCTCAACTACCATGGGACGAAATTTCGGGGGCCAATTTACTTCCCGAAGAGAAGGCTTAAAGGCCCTACATCTGCCTCCAAGTAGGAAGGGTGGTTGGCAACCATGGCGGCCACGCGAACCATCCCTAGATGACGACGAAGAAGATAACGAGGGATCATCATAGTTGGGTGTCTGGTCACGACATCGCCGATCGTGCCCTCGGACGTGTCTTGGGTTCGAATATCGAGAATCATCGTCCTTGTTGCGTCTGCTGTCACCTCGACGTGCTGGGGCATCTTGGTGACCACAAGTTGGGTGACGATCTGGGATGTCGTCCCGACGACTGCCCCTTTGGTGTTGATCTTGGGATTGTCGGTGTCCGTCATCGCGTCGATCTTGTTATTGTCGCCTTCGGCTGTTTAGCCGTTCGCAAGAGATCGCAAGCATCATGTCGGGGAGGCGCTTGTTGAGCCTGCCGTTGTGGCGAGGCATTCTCAGTGATGCAAGGTTCATCGTTCCAAGGGGCATTGGGATTGCCAACTTTCTCGGTGACCTCAACGACCTGAGGGGGAATCGGTGGCGGCGGCGGACCGATCGCCGCTTCAATGGCAGAGTTGATGTTGATGATAGTGGACTACATTCGTTTTAACCACGTGTTCACCTCTAGAAGGGTTACTGGGTCGAAGGGAGGTTGTTGAAGTAAATTGTTGATGACGGTAAAGTGCTCGGCAGGGGTACTGACAGGCTTCGAGTTATAAGGGGCAGCGTCTCGAGATCGGACGAACTCGTCTTCCTCTGTGGAACCCTGCTGTGTGCGGTCGTCCACACCCCTGTCCACGATCTCGACATCGACCATGTTCACGTCGCGCAGAGAACTTGAATCAGAGGATTCGACGTCATCCAGGCCATGAAGGACAGATGGCTCGTGGGGATCGATTCCGATGTATCCCATCATGCGATCTGAAGGGTTGTTGTCCATAGACATCGCATGAGATCGATCTCTACAAGCATGGATCGAACAACATGGAACTCAGGTGATTGGTTTCGCAAGTTTAAGAACATCTTGTAGCTTGTTTGGGGGTGACTCTTGGTTTGGTGTATTGGGCACCACACCTTGTACGAAGAAGTACGCTGAATCTCTCGCCCACCACAAGCGTCGAGTTCAACTTTTGCCTAGATAATGATACGACATCCAGCCAGCGAATGACTAGAAATCTTGTGGATTGAACACCATGCACCATCCTTATCGACAAATTTTCTTGTCATCACACGCTTGCTGGCCGAAGCCAATGATTGGGCTGCTTGAGGGTTCTTATAGATAAATTGGGTTTTCGACGCTTCGTTCTCGAGTCGAACTGGAGAGGCGGCCGGTGGAGTGGACGTATTTGCCCGCGCCGTTGTCATAACCACGCTCTCGGCATCTGCTAAGAGGGGCAAAATCGGGACGGCGGCGAAAACCAGGAAGACGTTGGAGCCGACTTGGACCATGGCGAAGGCTAGCTGGGCTGGATCTTCTTGGCCAGATTGGTTGTGGAAGCCCTCGCCGGCAAATCCTGTTGTTGGACTCATCTCATCGTAACCTTGAAGCACTGAGTCCCTTACCTGACGCGCCATTGTCAACGTATTGATCGCTGACCAAGGTATTTGTAGAGTGTGGGGATCGTCATAACCAGGGTATTCATGAGAGTATATCAAGCAGACAAAAGGCAAAGATTTATACTAGTTTGAGCTCTCAAGGTGAGTAAGAACCCTACTCCAGTTTATATGGATTAATATTGGAAAATACGCTCATAATACTATAAAGGATAGGACAGCTGACTGATTTCGTCGACTAGAATCTGCCGAGAACGGTTCGGTGAATACAGCGAAGACTTCCTCTAGGTTGCTCCTAGGAGTAGATTTTGGCTTGATTGTAACTAGTTACCCCTCCTAGACCATAGAGGTCTTGTTTATATAGCAGAGATCTTTCTCTTCTCCAAGTAGAACTCGGAGGAATAGAACAGAATACAATACAGCTCAAGAAAACCTTATCTTCCCCGATTAGGACATTGATACCTTCTATTCAGGGAAGATAATTTTTTCTCTTTCAATCGTATTTCTTTGATTAAATGATAACTTATCGTATACTATCGGGTATATGGTTTCACCGTGTTTGGTTAACCCATGTATAGAAGGTATACTTTATTCTTGACTCTGACAGTTGCAGATTGAACATAAAGAGGTTATAAATTAAACACGTACAAATCATTTTTATTATAATAAAAGTTATTCCTTCTTTGTTTCAAATAAGCTACAAACACCAATAGACGTTGCAAATTGAACACCTACAAATTGTAGAATCACAGCTTAATTAAAAAAGAAGACCATTTATCAGCCTATTGCTAAACTTGCATTATGGTTGGCGCGAATCTGTTAGTCTATAAAACCATCTTTATTAGCGGTCTACAAGTTGTGTTGAAACTAGAATTCGGTAATAATAAAAAAAGGTAACGCATAAGACCTAAAAGTGGATGGATGCAAAAGACAAGAATCTCGACAGGTTCAGGCCCTCTCGATGAGAGGTAATATCCTACTCCTGTTTGAAGATTGTATCCGCCAGATATATATTGATATAACGATCGAGTTGTGGTTATCTCTGTGATCATATCAATGATCATGCCCTTAGAGAACTCCCTGCCCACCTTAGATAGGTTTAGGGACAGAGTTACAAACAGAAAAACCGAGCTAGATACAACATCAGTTTCCTAATCTATTACATGGTAGTACTCAGTCGGGACTCTAGGTCATGCCATAGAACATAAGACAATATTATGATCGAGTCCTATTCTATTACATAATATATGGATCTAGCCCACCTCCTATCTCTAGTCAAATATAGAGACCATATAGGCATCCGGTACCCATATTCTTCACAAGTTGTACGTAGTTATTATCTTTCTCAAATTATAAAACAAAATCTTCAAAATTAGTGTCCGACCATTTACCGATCAAATTTTACTCATATCATCGCTGGCAACTGACGTCAAAGCAAAGAGGAAGATAACGTCAGATAGCAAGTAAGCTGCAAATCAATCGTTCATATCCAGATTTTACCATCACTGCAACATCATAGCCGATCCGACTGACGAGGACACATACATCGTATAATTTTTTAGTATAATTATGATTGCAAAGGGTATTATTTATTTCTATTCAATAAATCAATGGCTGACGACAGTTACCTTGTGTGATATTAATTATTGCCATTGTTTACTGATAATAACATGCATGGTTGGCCTCATCTTCTTCCACTGTCGGTCGACGCCGTATCGCCGTTTCCCAAAAGATGCCACTATTGTCAACCACCTTCTCGAATTCTCGATCTATAGTTTTCCAAAAGATGTCATTGTCAACTAGGCGGATTACTGTATGGTGGCCTGGTTGGTGCAGATAAGTGCTATAGCACTGTAGATAACTTGATCATTATCCTACCCAGATGGTCTCTTACTAGTAAAGAAAATTAATAAATATAAATATAATTTTACGGTCTTTAAAAAGAAAATCCTTCAACCCGTGTATTCCACATCTTTTTCTGCCTTTCCTAAATCAAGAATATTGTATCCAAATTATATTCTTGTCAATTTAACTGAAATCTAGAACAAACAAAATGGGTCTTCAGAGTTCAAGGTCACATCAAATCATGGCGACATCTTAGGAGCTGAAAATTGGATGTTACATTTTTAACTCTTTTCATATGGAATTGCTACACACGACGAATATCTAAAGTGATAAACCCTAAACTCTACTCGATAAGCTCACGGCTTTGATTGGCTCAATTTTTGGATGAGTTGAAGATAATTACTATTTAGAAGAGACGTTGACGACCCGACTACAACCGTACGAGACGTTGTTGTGTTGCGCCTTAGTGATTGATACACCTCTTCATGAGTTGATCTTGCCGGTGCAGATCAACCTTATTTCTACAAGCAAATCAAATAAACAAGCAATAACAAGATAAAAACAATCTGAATTACAAATAGAAATTGGATACAAATGATAAGTTGGGGTTTCGTAATGAACAAACCGGCGATCTAACCGATCATGAAATTACATGGCAAAGTAGCGAAACTAAACTTTAATCTAAACAAAACCCGAGAAACCCTAAATGGGTACCTAGCTATTTAAGGAGATAGGAAGACGACCAAAGGGTCCCTAGAGTTGTGCTCTACTGGATTGAGGCGCATCCCACATGGGCCCTACTTGGGGGGTCCCAGATGAAGTTACAAGCACATAAACCCATTATAAGTGATGCAACATCTTATTTTTATGATTGCGGCCGACTGAGAAGGAATTTGGAGATGCCGCTGGATCCATTAGAAAAAAAACTCCGAGAGCTTTCCATCAAGTACTTATTGACCCGAAACGGAGTTCGTATGTATATTTAGCGGTCGTTTGAACTCAACATTCTAGCAGGTGGCCAAATTGGATTACAGAACTTGGACAACTTGATCTTCACATGTTTCTATTGACATATAATATCAACAACGTTTGTATCCATAGTAGCCATGGTTATATAATAAAATATATGTTTTTTATCTTTCCTATTTCGTCTTCTAAATATGTACTAATCACTAGCTTTTTACCTTAATTATCTTTTTTTATTTAGTATGTATTAGAAAAAATAGAGTGTAATTATAGCCTATGTTTTGGAATTTACAGTGTATGTTTGGAAATGCCACATTGTAATTATAGTGTAAATATATCTAATTTAATACCATGACATTTTTGGGTAGATAATATAGAATAAGATCACAACCACCCCCGATAACTTCAGGGTTCGGATTTCAGAAACAGAGATTGTGAGAGAAACAGAGTCGTGCCTTGCTTCCATATAGTCTTGTACTCATACTGACCACACAAGCTCACATGGATCCGTACACTCCGGCGAGTGGTGTCGCCGCCGGCGATGACGAGGAGGCGGCATGCCTGCAGGCGTTTGAGCTAATGTGCGCCATCACCGTCCCCATGACACTGAAGGCGGCGATCGAGCTCGGCCTCATCGACGCACTTAACGACGCCGCCGACGGCCGCGCGCTCACCGCGGACGAGCTGGCCGCGCAGCTCCCGGCGGCTGACAAGGCTGAGGCGGCGACCTCGGTGGATCGGATTCTGCGGCTCCTCGCGTCGTTCAACGTCGTCAAGTGCTCGACGGAGGTGGGGCCTGGCGGCGAACCTCTCCGGCGCTACTCGCCGGCTCCGGTCTGCAGGTGGTTCACCGGCGGCGGCAACAGCCACCAAGGGTCTCTGGCCCCCTCGGTCTTGTTCGGCGTCGACGAGGACTACCTGTGCACCTGGTAAGATCGACCTCAGAAATTCGATCCATGGCAGCTCAGCTACCAGTTTCAAGTCCAAAGTAAGTGTTCCACTACAAGTTGTTCCCTGTGAAGGCGTCAGTTGGCGGCGGCGGCGGCCGGCGGAGGGCCATCGGCGTTCGAGAGGGCGCACGGGATGCCGATGTTCGAGTACATGGGGACGAACCGCCGGCTGAACACGCTGTTCAACCAGGCCATGGCGCAGCAGTCCATGATTGTGATAAACAAGTTGCTCGAGCGCTTCCATGGGTTCGACGGCGTCGGCGTGCTCGTCGACGTCGGCGGCGGCACCGGCGCCACCCTGGAGATGATCACCTCCAGGTACAAGCACATCAGCGGCGTCAACTTCGACCTGCCCCATGTCATCTCTCAGGCTCCATCTCTTCCGGGTAACTGCAATATAATATCCTATCCATTGCTATGGTAGTTGTGAAACTTTTACCCTGAATCTCGAGACTATTTGAAAAAAAATAAAAACTTTGGAAATTTTTTGCATAACATATGCCTTGAAAGCTCAATTTTTTGTGAAATTTACTCAATCTTTTCAACAACCCACTAGGGTTCTATCTAGTTTAAAACATGAGTTACTTAAGGGAGGATAATGAATAGGAGAGTTGAACAGCATGTGGTTCAATTCTGTATCAAAAGATATGAAAATGACTCAAAAGATGGCTAAGTAATACTACCGATATGAGAGTTTTTCTGTGTTGGTCTTTCCATGCAGGTGTGAAACATATAGCTGGAAATATGTTTGAGAGCATATCTAATATTGGAGATGCAATTTTCTTAAAGGTATGATGAATAACATACAACAGCTCCTTCTCTATAAATTCAATATTTAAATTTTAAACTAAGATAGCATAGCGGTTATAATTTTAGCTAGGTCTAATCAAATGAGTTTAACAAAAACAAATATTTCTCGAAATATATGTACAGATGATCCTCCACATGCAGAACGACGAGGAGTGCATCAAGATCCTGAAGAACTGCCACCAAGCTCTCCCAGACAATGGCAAGGTGATTGCTATTGAGATTGTCCTCCCGACAATCCCAGAGCTGGCCCAAACAGCACGATACCCGTTCCAGATGGACGTGATCATGCTCAGCAATTTCCGGGGAGGGAAGGAGAGGACAGAGCTGGAGTTCGCCAAGCTAGCCATGGACTCTGGTTTCAGTGGTGCTTTGAGGACAACCTATATCTTCGCCAACTATTGGGTTCTTGAGTTCATGAAGTAGCGCTCAAAAATCATGTGAAGTTCGTATTTACTATGCATTTGTAACATACCCAAAATTTGAATTTCAAATTTTGCATTTAAAAAAAATGTCGAGAATATTTATTCTAAATAGGAATACTAATATTTTTCAACTAACAACCTAGGTGAGTCTAATATGACCAGTTTTAATATACAAATTTGTGAATAATTTAAATCCTTTTACTTGATAGCTCAAAAGAAGAAAATAAAACACAGTGTGTGCATGTATTTGCATAATGTATTGTTGTGACTTAAGTCCTTTTACTTGTTTTTGGATTTTACTAGCATTTCATAATAGGATGAGCATAAATTAAAACTTTGAGGCAAATACTAAAAATATATTTACAAGAATGTATATACATGTAATACATAAAGTTGAGTAATTAAAAGTTTAAAACATACTTAGCAAAATCTCAGGTCAAGTACAGATTAAATGTAATTTTATAATCATTTAATCATATTTTTATAATAGGAAACCTATATGTAAAGATAAGCTTAGTGAATTTCTAAAAATAATTGGTGTAAGATAAAATCATGGAAAAATTCATGTGGATGCTATTCAATATGTTATAATCACTGAAATTTTGGTATGATTTTATCTATAAATCTAGACCCTCAATTAAATTGGTCAAAGGAGTCAAAACCCGGTTTAATCCTAAACCCTAATCGGCAAAACTCATACCTCATCCAAAAACACATTAAATTATATGAAAGTGTATATGGAACATAATTTATTCAAATACTAAATTATTTATCATGAATTAATATAATTTTTCTAGAATTTATTTCACTAGTTCTGATGCCTTAAAAATTCAAACCAATTTCAGCTAGACCTTTGTTCTTTATTTTGCTGAGGATAAACTATAGTGAATTTTTGTGTGCAACGAAAGAAAATGGAAACTATATCATTTTATCTATCTCCAGAAAAATCCACATTAATTTATCATGCACACAAATTAAATTGTGGAATTACAAAGAAGAGGGAAAGAAATAAATAAGAAAAGCTTTTGTAAATCACATACACAGTAGCTCACCAAGAGTTCTACCCATCCCTCTCACTCTATCTCTGTTTGCACCGCCCGGGGCCCACATGGCAGCCTCATCGGCTTGCCCTCACCCTGGTCCACTTCTTCTCTTCAATGCTTAACACAGAGAGAACGAGAGAGCGAGAGAAAAGCGACGCAAGGTTCCTGCTCGACGCGTGTCCGTCATCGTGGCGATGCCAGGCTCCTCCTTTATCTACCCTGACAGGGTCGCATACCTCTTCTCTCCTTCCCAGTTCCGATCAGATCGAGGGAGGGAAACCCTAGCCCCTCCGACACTCTCAAACTCGCTGCCGGCCGTGAGGAAGATGAAAGCCGCCAGCGCCAATGAGCCACGGTTGCCCTCTCCTTTCTCGCGTTCCATTCTCTTCACATCATGCCGGGCATTTACTCTTTTGACACCGATTCATTTTGTCCATCGTAGCAACGGGAATGCCGCCGTGCCGATGACACTCTAGAGCACGCACCAAAGGCCGCCGCCGCTGGCACCATGGTCGCACAGCACGAAGAAGACCACTTCGAGCCGAGCCGTTGCGCCATCAACACTGCCTCAAGGTCCTCTCCAAAAGCCCCCAATAATCCCCGAGGATGGAGCGCCGACGAGGTAGATTGGCGTCCTCTTCTCCAACTCCGACCGCAGAGCTCCATCTCCGATTCCATCTACTCCGGTGAGTCACCATGCAATCCTTCACGTATATATACTCCCTAGGACCTCCATAACACCATCCGTGTGCAGGCATGGCAGCTCTTCGAGTAGATCGAGCCGTCGCTATCTTCCCGGAGCTCCGTACCGCCGCCGGGCTATCCTCTCCACTGCCGCCACTGTCCAGGCCTTACCACACCTTGTTCAAGCTTCGGTGAGCATTCTTGAGCTCACAGGACCTCATGCATGCATCACACACTCACGGAAACGATCTCCAAACCAATATGCATCGCCACCCGAGAGTTACCTCCGCTTGCACTGCTGTGGACGTTGATTCCGGCCACCTCAGGCAGTGATTCGACCACCGGCGGGTTCGCACTTGAGTTCTCTCCATTTTCTCTTTTGGTCACGATGCCTAACTCGCCACCGTTCGCCGCCGACGCCGTCCACCAGCTCGCCTGTGCCGCCTTCACCCTGCGTCAGCTGCTGCTGCCTTCTCCTCAATCCCTCGTCTCACTGACAGGTAGGGCCCACTCATTTAGGGCATACAAAATTTAGTCCGAGGGAATTAAAACATGTAGGGTTCTATCTGTGAAGTTGCAACCTATGACTTGTGGACCTAGGACCTATTTGTAATTAAGGAGAACATTGAGGACTCTTAAAGAATACTCATTCAACACGTGCTAAGGACCTCGGGTTCAAATTCAAGAACTATAGGGGGTTTTCTGCAAAGCTACCAGTCACTGACCAGTGGACCCATTGCTATTAAAATTTAGAAAATATAAAGAAAATAATTAAAGCAATTATTGTTCATTTGAAAAGTCATCAAACTTTGTAAATTCCTAGAAAATTCATCTTAGCTCGATTTTGAGTGAACCAAATTTCAGATGACTCATAAAATTATGATCTTCAATATGGTAGTATAAAATTTGTCACCTACAGTAGAAAAAAATATCTCTAATTATTTGTGTAAAGAATAACTTGCATAAAGCACAATATAACTTATAAAATTTACAGGAAATTAATTTTAGCTCTAAATAACTTGAACTAAAATTTGTTAGAATCATCAAATTCTCAACTTAATTTAGGTGAATTGAGTTATAGAGCAACCAGCATATATATTTTCATACATTTTAAGTAATCATAAATAGCCATAATTAATATGATAACTTGTAAAATTCTTAGGAAATTGATTCCAACTCCAAATTAGGTGATTCTAGTTTTGTTAGATCCATAATTTCATAAAATTAATTATCATGAATTAAGATATGACATGTACTGTAGTAAAAATGCTTCTAAAATTTTATATATCAAATAAATAGTGCAATGTGGCACCTACCTTATAAAATTCATAATAAAATCATGTTAGCTCTAAAAATTGTGAAACCAATTTTTTTTAAACTCCTGGAGACCAGGGCCTCACTGCAGCAGCCCAACACTTTACAAAACTTGGCCCTAAAATGCACCTAAAGACTAATAGGGCTTAATTAGTCTAGTGCTAGTACTAAACTTTGAAAATTAATAACTTACTAAAAGCAAAGTGATAAAATAGAAATTCCTTCACCCTAAACCATGTTTAGTCAGTACCTATCCACTACAATGAATTCATGCATATTAGAAGCATTCTAGATCTTTGCTTGCTTTGGTGTTTATACTGTTACCGTTATTTCGTATAGTAATCGACATCGCTTTCGGTGAGAAGTTTGGGTTCTGTTGCTGACCATGAGGGAGATTCTAACTAAGGCAAGTGCCCTCCCCCTTTGAACATCTTGATCCTATGTTTTTATTGGGCAAACGTTTTCTATTGCAAAGTTGCATAAGTTAGATAGTTATGTTTGGGAAAATTATTTTGAAAGTGATGAAATGGTAGCTATGACCTATTTGTTGCATAATCCTCCTTCAGAATTGTTATCCTTGATGTTTGTAACCTTAGAATGGTTTAGAGTACTCTCCATGTGCTCAAATGGGCCTACAGTTGCTAAATATGATATCGTATGCTTAGCCATGCCTAGTGAAATGGTTTCGGACATTGTGATTACCTTATGTATTTGAAAATGGATAATTTACAAACTTCTGGATAGAGGTGAAGCCTCTGGTTATTTGTGAAATAAAATGGAGTTAAACATATTTCTAGACTTGGGTGGCGAGTGGTGCGCAAATGGTAGTAGTTGTGCACCGATAGGGGGAGCGTTCGCCTGAGTCAATTAAGGACCAAACTCTATGTTACCAACTAAGTATACAGTACTACCACATGTGTTAGTATGGGATGACCTTAGCTTATTAAGTTGTTTAGTGTTTAGCCTTGCATATTGGTAGGCTGGAGTAGAATGAATTAGTCTGAGCGATGATTCATAGGAACTACCCATGTGTGTGTGTTGATTATAATGCTAGCAACATGACTAGCTGTGTGTGTTCTGTGAGGGGATAGGTGGTCTGCCTCACAACATGGGCGTCTAAGTCTATCCAATTCAACGGTATAGTGCCTCGTGGGGGAACGGATGTGTTCGCTGCCACGGCGTTAGGTTGTTAACGACCAAATTTGGTAAATCAAGTATTGGATTTGAAGTAGAATCGAAGCGGATTTGGAGGAAGCTGGCGGTTATCAAAACAGAGCAGGAATCGGTTGGTGACCGAATTGGCTACGGTGTGTATCGGCTGGTGACCGAGTCGGCTATCGTGACCATCGGCTGAGACAGTGTCGGACAAGGATAGCCGATGTAGCCGATTCCGATAAGAAGATAACAGAGTCTTTGTAGGGTTCGGTTGATGAGCTTCATAAGGATTCCCACGTACGGATTGGGTCCGAAGAAGGGAATTGTATCTATTAATTAGGATATAATGTTAGTTTCCTAATAGATATTGTCGGCTAGAGTTTGTATTAGGGAATTATCTTCAATATGAGTTGTAATAGAGATAAGAGTCGTGTCCGACAAGGACATATTGTGTAATTCTGGGTATAAATTAAACCCAGGTTCGTGTAAAGAATAGACAGATCAATACAACAACTTCGGCGCATCGCCACCTTTACTCTTTCATTGTTTCCGACGAGTTCTTGCTTTCGAGTTGGGCTGCATCGGTTTCGATCTCCAGCAAGAGGTAAAACTTGTTATGGCGGCTTGCGCTCTCGGGATTAGTGCTTCCATCTTTATGACACTCTGATCCTGTTTGTGTGAATCGTCGAGTTATCATATATATTGTATAATCTGAATTGATATCAATATATAACCTAGATCGGTTGATGTCTGTTTCACAGAAAAGCAGCCGATAGGGTTATATATCGCTGTTGATCTAGATTATATAATATATCTACCATCTCGAAAAGGTTTTCATCGACTTGATCATCTAGACATTATGTTTCTTTACATATTTGGTGCTGCATCAGTTAGGTTTGACCTACTAAATCATGTTTAGAACCATAGTTTCTAGCCTGTCTATGATTGCTAATAGAGATAGCGTCGGGATTTCAGCCGATCTTACCTGGTTTAATTATCTTGTTATCTTGATATATTAAATCTGCCCTTTATATTGAGATATTAACTTAGTAAAATATATTGAGCTTGTTGTCAAATCTGGTTAAGATCATCTTAACATTAGTTTGACGAGTTGTTTAATATATTTTGTTCATGGTAATATCTCTGTATAAGGTAGTATCGGAGTACTAGCCGATACATGTTAGACTTGCCTAATCGGCTATGCTATGAACTTGTATAATCTATGCTTTATAATATATTTAGGCATAAGTGATTTATACTGTCTCGGCGCCCTGTCCGATCTATCCCAATCACTTAGTTTAAATATATTTTGAGACTTAGATTATATTTTGTTGATATCTATAGCCGATTGAGTAAGTTTAGCTTTATCTTGCTTTATCTGTTATAGCCGATTTAATGCATCTTGCATCGGCTC
This sequence comes from Oryza officinalis, assembly GCA_008326285.1. Lineage (NCBI taxonomy): Eukaryota > Viridiplantae > Streptophyta > Magnoliopsida > Poales > Poaceae > Oryza > Oryza officinalis. The sequence continues at coordinate 7,389,436 of BDMV01000004.1, read as the reverse complement.
AATGCTCAATGATATGTCATCGGTAAACCAGCCGATCGGCTATCATTGGTGGATTTAACTGCGTTTTCTTTGTTTCTTATTGGTTGCAGGATCAAACCAATTGGCACGCCTAGAACCCAAAAGAAGTCTTTGGACCTGCACTGGAGTTAAGCAGATCTCCCAGGCCAGTGTGTGTTTTTTGCATCAACACGCTTTTGGCACGCCCGGTGGGACACGAAGAATTTTCATCATGGTAGACTTCAAGACAACTGACGTTGACCCAGAGAATATTATTCCAATCACAGTGGACAAGTTGACGTCGGAGCAAAAGGCAGAGCTGGAGGATATAGTGAACAAGCTTCAAAACCAGTTCTTGCATTCTTTCGTTCAGACTAGATCGGGAACGGTGGTTCAGAGGTACAAAGTAACTTTACCCAACAATGAAGAGCCAGAATCAAGTTCTGGAAAGGAAAAAGGGGTTAAGCAAGAAGAGTCTCCTGAAGAACCCAGGAGTTTGCAAGACCGAATTGACTATGCTGTGCATCATGCTTTGATCAACCAGTCAGGAGTGCTTGTCAATACTTTAACAAATATGATCAAGTCTGTGGTTGATGGTACTATTGCTGAACATCAAGCCAAAGGACCAATTTTCTTACCAGATGGGGTCTTCCCGCAATATAGGCCGCTTATGATCAGCCAGCCAAAACCTGCCAATATAGCCCCAGGACAGCCGATGGCGTCCACATCGGCTACAGGTCAACAGGAGATACCAGCATCGGTACAGAAGCAAGTAGAGTTTAATCCTCATGTACTAGTCCGACAACAGCCTCAGCATATAGGGCAAAACATACCTCAAATATCAGCTGAGCAAGTTGCAACTATGTTCAATCCCAATCAGCCAGTTGCTCAACCGATCCTGCATACACCAGCGAGACAGCAAGTGCCAACCTTCCAGCAACAAGCTGCCACTACTCAATTTGTTCCTAATCAACAAGATTTTAGTGCTCCACGAATCCCTCAGACCCACACGAGTGGCAATCTTAATTATCAATATCAACCTCATTCACCACAGGTGCAATATCGGCAGAGAACATCTCCTCAACCATATCATCAGCCGCAGTTTTATCAAGATGAGCCGATACAATCACAGCATCAAGATGGAGCTCGGCAGAAACCTTGGGCCGATATGATAGCTGATGTGATGAGAGAACAGTTTGGATTAAAACCAAGGGATGGTGACAACCTGTATCGGCATCCGTATCCAGAGTATTTTGAAAGAGTGCCGTTACCAAGCCGATACAAGGTCCCAGATTTTTCAAAGTTCTCAGGACAAGATAATGTATCAACTTATGAGCATGTTAGCCGATTTTTGGCTCAATGTGGTGAAGCATCGGCTACTGACGCTTTAAGAGTTAGACTATTCCCTTTGTCTCTATCTGGATCGGCTTTCACATGGTTTTCATCTTTACCTTATAATTCTGTTCACAGTTGGGCCGATCTGGAAAAACAGTTTCATAAATATTTCTACAGTGGAGTTCATGAGATGAAACTATCTAATCTAACAAACATTAGGCAAAAACGAGAAGAATCTGTCCAAGATTATATTCAGAGGTTTAGGGAAATCAGAAACAGATGTTACAGTTTGGCGTTGACAGATTCTCAGTTAGCCAATTTAGCCTTCCAGGGTTTATTAACACCAATCAAAGAGAGGTTTTCGGCTCAAGACTTTGAGAGTTTGGCTCATTTGGCCCAGAAGATAACGGTACACGAACAAAGATTTCAAGAGGCCAATAGAGCATTCAAAAAGGTGAACTTCATTAATTCTTATATTTCTGATTCTGAAGAAGAATGTGATCCCGAAGTAGCAGCAGCCGAATGGGCGAGGAACAAGAAGGTGATTCCATGTCAATGGGTTAAGAGCTCTGGAAAAGAAGAGAAGTATGATTTTGATGTCAATAAGGCTGATAAAATTTTTGATCTTTTGCTTCGGGAGAAACAAATTCAGTTGCCTGCTGGTCATGTGATTCCATCGGCTGAGGAATTAGGGAGGAGGAAATACTGCAAGTGGCACAATACAGGGTCTCATAGTACTAATGAATGTAAAGTATTTCGGTAGCAGATCCAGGTGGCCATTGAGCAAGGCAGGATAAAATTTGATGACTCCAAGAAGTCGATGAAGATTGATGGTAATCCTTTTCCTATCAACATGGTCCATACAAGTGGGAGGACAGCCGACAGAAAGGACAATCGGCTCAATAAGTTTGACTCTACGAGTATGATCAATAAATATCAAAAGAGATATGATCGGCAAGAAAGGCAATATTATAAGGATGATGATAGCTTTGATCTACATTGGAACTGCGAATTTTTCATATTTTGTTGGAATAAGGGCATGAGATTACCATCGATAGAAGACTGCCCAGGTTGTGCTAATGCCGATGGAAACTATAGTGGGAGTTTTAGCCGATTTCGTTCTAAAGAGGATCGGCTGATGCAAAGGAAGTTGCCTGTTCATCAGAGGTTGGGCCCAATTCATCAAGATTATTTCCAGGAGGAGGATGCTGAAGATACTTCAAGAGCTCAATGGTGTCCTTCTGGGATCTTTTCTAAGAGTCAGAAGAGGAGGGTTCAGAGGATGAGGAGCAGGGAACAATTTCATGAAGTTGAACAAGAGATCGACCATCGGCTGAAGAAAACAAAAACAAAACAGGAATGGCGTGTTAAGGGTAAAATAATACCAGCCGATGAGAGTGAAACCGATGAAGCGAGAAAGGTAGTTAAAGGAAAAGCCATTGTTTCTTCATCGGTCAACATGGTATTTGTGCTACCCGCAGAATTTGGAGCTAATCAAGACAATGCGGATATCATGGAAGAATCTTGTGCCAGATTGATGTTGTCACCAGAACAGGCTGTTTTTGAGAAACCCGAGGGAACAGAGAATCGGCACCTTAAGCCATTGTATGTCAAAGGATTTGTTAATGGCAAGCCGATATCCAAAATGTTAGTTGATGGTGGGGCTGCAGTGAATCTAATGCCATATGCGACATTTAAGAAATTGGGAAGAAGTTCAGAGGACCTCATCAAGACTAATATGGTTCTTAAAGATTTTGGTGGTAATCCTTCAGAGGCCAAGGGAGTTCTTAATGTAGAATTGACAATCGGCAGCAAGACGGTTCCTACTACATTTTTTGTCATTGATGGGAAAGGTTCATATAGCTTACTGCTTGGAAGGGATTGGATTCATGCTAATTGTTGTATTCCTTCAACCATGCATCAAAGCTTAATCCAATGGCAAGGTGACAAGATAGAGGTTGTTCCAGCCGACAGGTCAGTACACGTTGCTAATGCCGATTTATCTGTTTGGGAGATGGATGGAATTGATTGCTTATCAGGAAAAATCTGGCAAGGAGATTATCTAAAAGTGTCTGATTGCGATATACAGCCAATTGGAGATGGAGAACCCCAGTTGTTACTTTGAGGGTGCTGTGGAGGGTTCCGATTTCTATACTAAAGATGCTGTAGATGATCTTGATGGTAAGCTTGGTTAGGGTTTCATGTCGGCCGATGATTTAGAAGAAGTTGACATTGGGTCAGGAGATAAGCCTAGGCCGACATTTATCAGTAAGAATCTATCATCTCAATTCAAACTTACATTATTACAGCTTTTGAAAGAATACAGCGATTGCTTTGCTTGGGAGTATTCTGAGATGCCAGGACTTAGCCGATCGATTGTTGAACATCGGCTTCCTATCAAGCAGGGGTATCGGCCATATAAACAACCACCTAGACGATGTAAAGCCGATATGTATGATGCGATTAAAGCTAAAATTACTCATTTATATGATGCTGGTTTTATTCGTCCATGCCGATATGCTGAGTGGGTTTCTAATATAGTTCCGGTGATTAAGAAAAATGGCAAGCTTAGGGTTTGCATCGATTTCAGGGATTTAAATAAGGCTACTCCTAAGGATGAATACCCAATGCCGATTGCTGATCAGTTGGTAGATGCTGCTTCAGGACATAAAATTATAAGTTTCATGGATGGCAATGCTGGATATAATCAAATTTTGATGGCAGAAGAAGACATTCACAAGACTGCTTTCAGGTGTCCTGGTGCAATCGGTTTGTATGAGTGGGTTGTCATGACTTTTGGATTGAAAAGTGCTGGAGCTACATATCAAAGAGCCATGAATTATATCTTTCATGATCTGATCGGTTTATTGGTTGAGATTTATATTGATGATGTGGTAGTGAAATCCAAGGAGATTATTGATCATATAGCCGATCTAAGAAAAGTATTTGAGAGAACAAGAAAATATGGCTTAAAGATGAATCCTACTAAGTGTGCTTTTGGTGTATCGGCTGGACAATTTTTAGGTTTTCTTGTGCATGAGAGGGGTATTGAAGTGCCACAAAGGAGTATTAGCGCAATACAGAAAATCCAACCTCCAGAAGACAAGAAACAGTTGCAGTCTTTGATCGGCAAGATAAATTTTATCAGAAGATTTATTTCTAATTTGTCTGGGAGATTAGAGCCTTTCACACCTTTACTCAGACTTAAAGCCGATCAGGAGTTTACATGGGGGGCAGAGCAACAGGAGGCTTTGGATAATATTAAGAAATATTTAAGTTCTCCTCCAGTTTTGGTTTCTCCACAGAAAGGGGTGCCTTTCAAATTATACTTGTCAGCCGATGAGAGGTCAATCGGCTCGATCCTAATCCAGGAGTTCGAAGGTAAAGAGAGAGTAATCTTTTATTTAAGCAGAAGACTTTTGGATGCAGAGACCAGGTATTCTTCAGTGGAGAAGTTGTGCTTATGCTTGTATTTTTCATGTACAAAGTTGAGGCATTATTTGTTATCCAATGAATGTACTATAATTTGTAAGGCCGATGTGGTTAAATATATGCTATCGGCTCCAGTATTGAAAGGAAGGGTTGGAAAGTGGATTTATGCCTTAACAGAATTCGGTCTCAAGTATGAGTCACCTAAAGCTATTAAGGGGCAAGCTATAGCCGATTTTATCATAGAACATCGTGATGATTCGATCGGCTCAGTGGATATTGCACCTTGGACGTTATTTTTTGATGGATCAGTTTGTACTCATGGTTGTGGCATCGGTTTGGTTATTATATCACCAAGAGGGGCGAGTTTTGAATTTGCTTTTACCATCAAGCTATATGCTACAAATAATCAAGCTGAGTATGAGGCAGTTCTCAAAGGTCTGCAACTTTTGAAGGAGTTTGAAGCCGATGCTATTGAAGTCATGGGTGATTCATTGTTGGTAATTAGTCAACTGGCCGGAGAATATGAATGCAAGAATGATGTATTGATGGCTTATTATGAAAAGTGTCAGGCATTAATAGATAAGTTTCGGCTGGTGACGTTGAGATATGTTCCTCGGGAGCAGAATTTAGAGGCTAATGCTTTGGCTCAGGGGGCATCGGGATACAAGCCGATGGTGACAGATGTTGAGATGGGGATTGTTACAATTGCAGCCGATGATTGGAGATATGATGTGTTTCATTATTTGAAGAATCCTTCTCAATCGGTTTCAAGGAAATTGAGGTATAAGGCTTTGAGATACGTCTTGTTAGATGATGAACTGTATTATCGGACGATTGATGGGGTGTTGCTGAAATGTCTAAGTGCTGATCAAGCCAAAGTTGTGATGGGAGAAGTTCATGAAGGTATTTGTGGTACTCATCAATCGTCTCATAAAATGAAATGGTTACTTCGAAGAGTTGGGTATTTTTGGCCGACAATGTTGGAGGATTGCTTCAGATATTACAAGGGATGTCGAGATTGCCAACAATTTGGATCAATTCAGAGAGCACCAGCGTCGGTTATGAATCCAATAATCAAGCCATGGCCGTTCAGAGGCTGGGGAATTGATATGATCGGCCAGATCAATCCACCATCGAGTAAAGGACATAAGTATATATTGGTGGCAACCGATTATTTTACAAAGTGGGTGGAAGTAGTTCCATTGAAAAAAGTTGATTCTGGGGATGCAATTCAGTTCGTTAAAGAGCATATTATATACCGATTTGGTCTTCCACAAACAATTACGACTGATCAAGGATCTATTTTTGTGTCAGATGAGTTTGTTCAATCTATGGAGAGTATGGGAATCAGATTGTTGAATTCTTCACCATATTATGCGCAAGCTAATGGACAGGCAGAAGCATCTAACAAAAGCTTGATTAAGTTGATTAAGAGAAAGATTGCCGATTTTCCAAAGCAGTGGCATAACCGATTGGCTGAGGCATTATGGTCTTATCGGATGGCTTGTCATGGGTCAATTCAAGTTCCTCCATATAAGTTAGTCTATGGGCATGAAGCAGTTTTGCCTTGGGAGCATGTCGTCGGCTCAAGGAGGATTGATTTACAAGATGAATTGACAGCCGATGACTATCATAATCTTATGGTCGATGAGTCAGAAGACTTGGTTCAATCCAGAATGTATGCTTTACAAAAGATCACAAAAGATAAGGAGCGTGTTGCGCGGCATTATAATAAGAAGGTGGTACCAAAATCTTTTGAGGAAGGAGAATTGGTTTGGAAATTGATTCTGCCGATTGGAACTCGTGATAATAAGTTCGGCAAGTGGTCACCAAATTGGGAAGGACCTTTTCGGATTTACAAATCTGTCTCTAAAGGAGCCTACATGTTACAAGGACTTGATGGAGAAATATTTGGGAGAGCTCTTAATGGAAAATATTTGAAAAAGTATTACCCAAGTGTTTGGATCAATTCATGATTCGGCTGTGTCTTGCCGATACATGGTAGCCGATGTATTGACATCGCCTTTAGATGGCCGATATAAGTTATATCGCCCTTAGCACAATTCTTTTTGGTATAATCGGTTGTTTCGTGGTTTTGTAATTGTAATTTTGTGATGTTTCGTTCTCCATGACAAAATTAGGGGGCATATACATACAAAAAGTGTTCAAAATTTCAAAGCAAAATTTCAAAGCAAACAGTATGGAGTTTATATTATCATCGGTGGATTCATGTTACAGGTTTTTGGATAGCCGATATGGCCCTTTGCCTAATTTGTTCTATTTCTTCTATGGCTTAGGCATCGGCTGCATCACTTCCTGGGATGACTTTCATGGATTTGTTCAGATCGGCTAAGTGTCTGATCGAGGACTTCAGCTTGGATTTTTGTTCTTCAATGGCTCTTGATAAATCGGCAAGCTTCTGTTCTTCCAGGGATAACTCAGCGTTGCAGGCTTCTAATTCAGCCAGTAGTTCAATCTTCTTATTCTTTAGCCGATCTATATTGCTTTGGATAAAATTTGGCCCATATATCATCTGATCAAGCTTGGCTTTTTCCTCGTTTATGGATTGCCGATTGGCATAGATGGTTGTCTCAAGATCTTTTCGCTCTCTCCTATCGGCTATCCTCTGTCTTGCTCTTTCCAGCTTGTGACGATATTGTTCAAGGAAAACCGCTGGAGAGATGATTTCGGCTGCATCGTCTGGGATCTGATCTTGAATGTCTTCAAATCTTGCTCTAATTGATCCACAGTTGACAACCAAAGCATCAAGGGAACCTTCAAGCCGATGAGCAATATCCTTGAGGGTAGCCTTTAAGTCATCGGCTATAGGAGCAATAGCCTTGCTAGATGTTTCTTCCTCTTCATCCATGAATTGCCTAATGTCAAAAGAGAACATGTCGGCTAAGGCCTGAAAGAGACAAGATTGTTAGTCAATAGAATATTAATGGCCGATTTATATTTTTGATACAAATACTTACAGGAATAGGAGGAATCGGCTGGTCTTCAATATGGTGACTGTCTCTAGCCGATGGAGTATGTTCACTTGAATCATGATGAATAGGAGTTGGAGAGCGGATCGGCTGAAATATAAAATGAGTTAATACTTGATGAAATAAGGTTTAAACAAATTTTGAAGGAAGTGTTACCGATGGAGGCGGTGCAGGTTTCTTTTTGGCAACCGATTTCTTTTTCTACAAAAGAAGGGTTAACGCTGAGATCGGCAAAGAAAGTTATGGAAGGACTAAGAGTACAAAGTACATACCCGTGGTTGATATGTCTTGTGGATCGGCGTTGGTGGAGTTTGCTGAGGAATAGGGATACCGATTGGAGTTTCTTCTACTGTTTCACTCAGCTCGGCAGCTGCTTCATCGATGGCTTTTTCTATATCTTCTTCATCTGGATCATAGTTTTTCTGCTTTTTGGTGGCTTTCTTCTTTGTAGCCGGTGGAGCGATAGCCAATGACTTGATCCTTTTCCTCTTGCCAGCTTCAGAGGGAATCGGCTCACGTGTTTGCCCTTGGAGTAGGGAAGATGTCTTGGGGGCATTATAGCCGATGGTTGAAGGAGCCAATCCACCACCGTTGGGGAGAATTCCAGCAGCATAATTGATATTGACTCCGCTCCTGCTGACATGAGGAGGAGAAGACTCTGTGGTCTACAAGCAAAAGAAGAAAAGGGGTTAAGTTATTTTCTAAAGACAATCGGCTATCGATAAGGGTATTGAAAAAGAAGTATGTTTACCTGTGGAATCATGTCTGGAATGATGTCAGTCAGATACATGGAAGCCGATTAATGAAAAAGATGTTTCTTCCATTCAATCCACCATTGATCAAAAGTGGAGCTCCTTAGCATAGCCAATTCAATGTTTTCCAAACTTCCAAGGGGAGGTCCTTCTATGCTTAATAATCTGTCCATCATCAGAGCCGATGAGATTTCTCCTCTGGCTTGGATTTTTCCTGAAAGGAACAAGCCGATTGGCATCTGCCCCATTCCCATTTGTCTGGCAGCGCTCATAGGGTGATAAAATTCATAAGATATCTGGATGTTCCTGCCTTGATGGATGCCAACAGGAAGGATACAGGGGGTGATAGCTATTGTAAAAACTTCTCTGGATTTCTCAAATTTTTCAGAGTTTATTTCATCAAATCTGAAATCAGCTGGCAATTCAAAATCTGCAGAGAATTCATATGCAAACCAATTTCTAGAATCTTTTGGAAATCCATCATAAAAGTTGCCGAACCAGTCGACGAAGAGTTCAGCTGATAATTCTGATCCGGGATATGAAGATGCTGCCTCCCTGAACGACATACATCTTCTGGTTGTGACTTCATCTCCGTCGTCATCTTTAGTCGGCTCAACCAAGGGAAAATCAGCTTCGGGCAAGGCTGGTCTCTTGGCAATTTTGATTGTGTGCAGATTAAGCCATAACTGCAATAGCCACCAAGGTCCACCTGTGCCGATTACTGAGTTGGTAGCAAGCTTAGCCGATGCATTGCTCAAAATCTGATATAAATAACCCAGAAGATATTTGCCTAGTGGGAATTGCTTTTTGTTGACTAGAGCTTCGGCTATATGTTACCAGTTGGTGGTTGGACCGCAGCTTGAACCACAAAACAGAAACTTTTCCAGCCACATCAAGAGGAAAGCTGCGTGTTCTTTAGGAGTGACAGGGCCAGATCCCATATTCAGAGAGATGAATCCACTCCAACCTCCAATGCTTCTGGTTTTGAAAATATATTGGTTTTTGCTGTTCAAGCTGATAGGGTTAGCCGATGAAGTGATGTCTAGCCCAGTTATCATGGTGATGTCCAGAAGAGTTGGGCTCATTGGTCCTTGGTTGAAGAGGAAGGCATTCAAGGTGTTGGACCAAAAATAGCTGGCAGCCGATAGCATGGGTTCATCTTTGGCTAAATCGGCTATGGTTAGGGCTAAGCACTGAGCGATGCCGATTTCTTCCCAGTGAGTTTGTTTGCTAGCCGACATCCTCTTATACCATTCAGACCAAGTCTTGACAGCCGATGGCCAGGATTTAAAAGTGTTGTTCCAATGGTTCAGACTAGGGTTGGTTAACTTAAAGGGGATCCTGTTTGTCTCGGCATTGATGATTTCTATGGGATCTCTGTTACCGATTGGGCCCAAGAAGTACCGATTGGGATGAACCAGGCTTGGGATTGCAACTTGGTGGGAGACATGCTACAGAAAAGAAAGGGGAGAAGAAATAAATTACGAAGGAAAACTAATCTATGAGTAGAAATGGGATTCGGCTGATGGGGTTACCTCAGGGAACTCGATGACCGGAGCGCTTGAAGGAGCTGCGGAAGATGACATCGTCGGAGATGGAGTTGTTGCTGACGAGAGAATCGTCTACGTGGTCGCCGGAGAATCCGATGAGGCTATTGCAAGAGTTGGAGGCGGTTACGGTTGAGGCGGTGAAAACGGGACTGACGGCGTGAAAACCTCCAAGCGGTGGTTGCTATTTAAAGAAGGTGTGTGATAACGGTTGAAATGGAAACAGAACCCTAGATCGATTCGGAGAGGATTCGAGCAAATCCGCAACATTCCAAATATCGCGGACTTGGGGGGCATGTGTTAACGACCAAATTTGGTAAATCAAGTATTGGATTTGAAGATAGAATCGAAGCGGATTTGGAGGAAGCTGGCGGTTATCAAAACAGAGCAGGAATCGGTTGGTGACAGAATCGGCTACGGTGTGTATCGGCTGGTGACCGAGTCGGCTATCGTGACCATCGGCTGAGACAGAGTCGGACAAGGATAGCCGATGTAGCCGATTCCGATAAGAAGATAACAGAGTCTTTGTAGGGTTCGGTTGATGAGCTTCATAAGGATTCCCACGTACGGATTGGGTCCGAAGAAGGGAATTGTATCTATTAATTAGGATATAATGTTAGTTTCCTAATAGATATTGTCGGTTCGAGTTTGTATTAGGGAATTATCTTCAATATGAGTTGTAATAGAGATAAGAGTCGTGTCCGACAAGGACATATTGTGTAATTCTGGGTATAAATTAAACCCAGGTTCGTGTAAAGAATAGACAGATCAATACAACAACTTCGGCGCATCGCCACCTTTACTCTTTCATTGTTTCCGACGAGTTCTTGCTTTCGAGTTGGGCTGCATCGGTTTCGATCTCCAGCAAGAGGTAAAACTTGTTATGGCGGCTTGCGCTCTCGGGATTAGTGCTTCCATCTTTATGACACTCTGATCCTGTTTGTGTGAATCGTCGAGTTATCATATATATTGTATAATCTGAATTGATATCAATATATAACCTAGATCGGTTGATGTCTGTTTCACAGAAAAGCAGCCGATAGGGTTATATATCGCTGTTGATCTAGATTATATAATATATCTACCATCTCGAAAAGGTTTTCATAGACTTGATCATCTAGACATTATGTTTCTTTACATATTTGGTGCTGCATCAGTTAGGTTTGACCTACTAAATCATGTTTAGAACCATAGTTTCTAGCCTGTCTATGATTGCTAATAGAGATAGCGTCGGGATTTCAGCCGATCTTACCTGGTTTAATTATCTTGTTATCTTGATATATTAAATCTGCCCTTTATATTGAGATATTAACTTAGTAAAATATATTGAGCTTGTTGTCAAATCTGGTTAAGATCATCTTAACATTAGTTTGACGAGTTGTTTAATATATTTTGTTCATGGTAATATCTCTGTATAAGGTAGTATCGGAGTACTAGCCGATACATGTTAGACTTGCCTAATCGGCTATGCTATGAACTTGTATAATCTATGCTTTATAATATATTTAGGCATAAGTGATTTATACTGTCTCGGCGCCCTGTCCGATCTATCCCAATCACTTAGTTTAAATATATTTTGAGACTTAGATTATATTTTGTTGATATCTACAGCCGATTGAGTAAGTTTAGCTTTATCTTGCTTTATCTGTTATAGCCGATTTAATGCATCTTGCATCGGCTCAATGCTCAATGATATGTCATCGGTAAACCAGCCGATCGGCTATCATTGGTGGATTTAACTGAGTTTTCTTTGTTTCTTATTGGTTGCAGGATCAAACCAATTGGCACGCCTAGAACCCAAAAGAAGTCTTTGGACCTGCACTGGAGTTAAGCAGATCTCCCAGGCCAGTGTGTGTTTTTTGCATCAACATAGGTTTAAGGCGTGGGCCCGCCACCTAACGGCTCTAGGTCATTCCTAGGGTGGATTCACACTTGCCGTCGCTGATGCAAGGCTAGACACTAGACAATGTAACGGCTAAGTTGTGACCTCTAGTCCGCACTCAACATGTAGAGTGTGGGGTGCTAGGCCGGCACCGAACCAACTAGAGTGTAGCCTCCGGGCTTTTATCGCATCATGTGGATTTGTACGAACTCTGTAGAGTTAAAACTAACCGGTTAGCCGTGCTCACGGTCATGAGCGACTTGGGGAAATAGCATGAGTGTAATTTTATCCTTTCTAAAATTACTTTATAAAAATGGTTGAGGAATGGGAATTTGATGATGATTTTGATGATAATGATGGTTTGCTACCAGGGAAGGTGCAAGTTGATGTTTATGGCTTATAATGATGATGATGAGGAGAAATGATGATTCTATTTCTATAATTGTATATATGGATCACCATTCTTTACTACATACTTGTCTTACAAATGTTTCACAAAAATTTACCGTTTGTGAAGTATTGTGAAACAACTTAGCTTTATGCAAATGAACCTACAAATAGCCATTCTTTGATATGTAGAGCTTGCATGTATGTAGGATTGTATTGCCTTGCCAGTACATTAATATAGTTAATGTATTGACACTTGTATCTTCCGTAGGCTGCTTGTCTAAATTGTTTTGCAGGTTAGTTGAGTGCTACGGGTTCCGTTGATCTCTTCAGGATGGTTCATTAGGGGTTTACCCCTAGTCGGATTGCTTATGGGTCTTGGGTAACTAAACTTCCATTCGAACTTTTAATTATAAGGCCGTTTGGCCACATATATATATCCTAGACTTAGATTCTAAGTTATTTGTGTATTAGTAGTCCCTTATGAATATCATTTGCTTTGATAAAAGTGTCTTGGGTTGTTCTAACTTATAGAACTATCCAAACATGAGTATGGATGTTGAACAAACGAGATGTTGTAGAGCTTAGCAAATTGTCAAGTCTCCTGGGATGTGTAACACATCTGGTCGCTATCTTCGTGTGGTTTGACGGGCACGTCTTAGGCTGAAGTTGACTGGCACGCTAAGTCTCAGCAATGTCTCTTTTGCTCAATATTCGGCACTACGTTATTTATATTGAATGGTGATTAGTTGTGATCATGGGACACATTGAGGCTTGAGTGACTATAATGCGTGTATGGATCCCACTCTCCCAAAATCATGTGGTGATCACAAATGACATCGGACAATATAATTTTTCGGGTGCTCAACAGATTTCAATGTGTGTATGGCTAACACATTCCATATTATGCAAACGGGCGTGCAGCATTAGATTAAAATTAGATTAAAAGAATATTTTGTGTATATAATTCTTTAATTCTAGATCCTATAAATATTACAGGGTGCATTCGTATAACATGTATATGGAAGCTCATAGGAGCTATATTGCTATAAATCTGGCATGAAACAACAGGATCTATAATAATCTGAATTAGGAAACAACATGTGCATAAAGATACATAAACAAGAAATAGGTCATTAATTCAATACACATTTTCCTGAATAGGCATTGAGAAGATTATTCAGGTATAGAATTAACTCTCTCATCACACAATTGAAAACAAGAAACATATTAGGATTCCTCAGGAGCATCACATATGAATTCATCAGGTTAAGAAGCTCGAAATCCAGCTAAATTATAAGATGCATTCTCAAATTAAATCAGGGAAATATTTTGTTTTTGTGACACGAGCAAACACTAAATCGTGTTGAGTTCATAAAAAATGTACTACAATATCTGCAGTGAGGTGTCCTCCTTCCAGCCAAGCGTAGAAATAATTTTGCAGTCTATGATATCTATTTGTCAAAGATCAATAGCCCCTGACTTTATCCATCAGGTGAAATGGAAAAAACTTATACAGAAACCAATCAGCATAATAGGCAGCAAAACCAACGATAACATGACTTCACATTAAAAAAAAGATGTGATGATGCGATGCGCAATAAATGGAAATGGAGAAAGGAAGACAAGCCATTCACAAATTCTTGATGATACCCTCTGTAGTATGATTAAGATGTGAATGATCTTCAGAGTGGAATGAGGCATCTAATGATTTTACAAATAAAAAGAATATGGCACCAGAGATCTTTCGGTACCAGAAAAGAAGGGCTCGAAAGGCATAGGTGAAAAGATGGATAAAATAACTGAAATATTTTGTTTCTGTTATATTCTTAGGCATCTTTTGATGACTTTCCCCGTCAAAACAAATGATGCCAGTGGTCAATACTCCTTTCTTACTACCTGCTCTCTAGAAATGGCCAGAGTCAATAGCTGTTGCTTGTGTTCTGAGAGGTCTGCATTGTTCACATCAGTTCTTTTGTTAGAAAAAACAAGGAAGGTCCGCATTTGTAAACTAATAATCTTTGAACCTTCATCTTTCATCTAAAAATATTGTTTTGTTCCTAAGCACTCAGTAACGCATCTAAACTACATGGAGTTATTTACCCAAGGATCAATCTGAGAACAGAAAAAAGCAAAAGAAGATTTCGTGAGGTGAAAGCATGTGGGTTTGCAAAAGTTGAAAATGGAAAATTCGATACATCAATAGAACAATTCTCATCGGACATTATGCACCTGGGTCAGCTTCCTGTCAGCTAGCTTGTAAACTCTGAAACTCGAATCAGAAGAAATTCTTTGTTTGAAATATCAGTTGTGCAGACAAATAGGTGACAGCAATCTGAATCTCCTGTAGAGAACATAAAGCGAATCAAGGTTATTCTTGTTCATGATTTTTTATTACATTCAGAACCGTATGATCAACTTAGTAGATTATATATATCTAAATCATTAGTAAAAAATTCAGCAGATTTCCATGTAAGTGTGTGCCTATCTACAACTCTTAAAATAATGTAAAGAGAGGTGATGGCACGAGCTCCCTAACATGGCTAGTATGTATGTATCAGTTGTTATTATGAAGAGAAAACATGGTAGCATGCAGTCAGTATATATTATACTGGAGAAGTAGATGGCATGATACTGAACCTGAACAACCTTAAGAGAGATTGAATTGAAGAGAATAAACTTAAATGGTACAAAATTAAGAGATGATCAAAATGTAGGCTGAAAACGAAAAGCAGAGTGTGAAAGGTTATCCATTTTCTCTGCAGCTATTCTTTAAAAATATATTGCAGCAATCCTGTTTAATGTATGAGACTACCGAAGCAACATAATATTGATTTTAGCTGCTATTATGAAAATCATTTAATAACAAACATGAGAAATTATGTTTGGAAGGGATGCAATAGTCTTCGCGTCTCTGTTCCGTTCAGATTTTAGAAATGAAGGAAAAACAAAGGAATGTTTCCAATTTAACTGAGAACTTTACGGGTTTCAATGAAAATTTAACATCCACGGAGGGCGATGTGATGGAGCGATCGGTTGAGACGGGCAGACGTGGAGGTCGAGGGCGGAGACGTGGTGTGGTCGTGGACGACGACGGGGGCGGCGCTAGTGAAATAGACGGATTGCCTAGTCGCCGACCTGGTCGCCTCTAGCCAGGATTGATTCGCAACCGTCGGGGAGAGAGCGGAGAGGCGAGGCGCCATGCGGCGGCGGTGGAGGTAGTCGAGGGGGAGAGAACAGAGCAGAGATGCGGAGGGACACGTCTGCCTGCTGCCAAGGTCGCCTCCTCCCGCCGTCGCGCGAAGTCATGCGACAGCCGGCGAACAGGTGCGTCGGCGGAGGGGAGAGCAGAGCAGATCTCGGGCACGCGTGGTGGATGGCGCGACAGGGCTGCGGCGGCATGGAGCGCCGATGGAGGGCATGGAGCTAAATTCTTACTGTTATATATATTACTTGTAATTGTGTATATTAATCAATTTGTTGATAGTTGTACATGGCGGCCAGCAAGCCCATGCCACCTATCGCCATGGCCAGCCAGCCATGGCCACGCTCCAGCCAGCCAACCATGGCCACGGCCAGCAGCCAAGGCAGCAGACCAGCCAAGGCATGGCTACGGCAAGCAGCCAAGCCAAGCCCACAGACCAGCCCAGGCATGGCCAAGCCAAAGGCCACGGACAGCCAAGTAGCGTCACGGTGTAAAGAATAAAGGGTAAAAAGGTCATTTTAGGAACTAATACAAGTATTTAGATAAAAAAGGGATTAAATGAATCAAAATCATATGTATTACGAAGCCACAACGTTTCGAGTCATATTTTAGCAAAACCAACGTTAGAAGTCATAGAATAGCAAAACCACACGATTGGAGTCATAGAATAGCAATTTTCTCTGCGCGAAGTGAGGGAGGAAGAGGTGCTTGATGTGGAGAAAGAGAGATGCGATCTGAGCCATTGGATTTGGCAATCCGACGGTCTATATTTCACGTGTCTGCCTAGGTCAGAACTTAACACCACCACTACGTTTTTAAAGTAAATATAAAAGTATATATAGATGTAGATATAGAAATGCATGATATATTGTTCCATACAGAAGTTTTGAACCGTTTGCATGGTATATGAAAGTGTTAGCCATACACTCATTGCAATCCATAGTAAATATGAACTCGGCATGCTTTTTGAGATCTACTTGTTGAACTCAAGTGCCCAATAATTGGCGAAAATATAGGTTGTTCGCAAGGTACCACGGAAACCAGAGTCCATGGCTAGCTTGGCGAACTGCAGCTCCGTCCTCTCCTTTCCTCCCGGGAAATTATTGAGCATAATCATGTCCATCTGAAACGGATATTGTGCTGTTGGGACCGGCTCTGGGATCGCCGGGAGGACAATCTCAACAGCAATCACCTTGCCATTGTCCGAAAGAGCTTGGTGGCAGTTCTTGAGGATCTTGATGCAGTCGTCGTCGTTCTGCAGGTGGAAGATCGACTACAGATATATGAAAGAAACATTTGTTTATGGTCTGTAATATGATAAACCGACTTAACTAAACCTAAAATTATAACCGCCATGCTATCTTAGCTTAAAATTTAAATAGTGAATTTATGGAGAAGCGATTGTTGTATGTTGTTCATCATACCTTCAAGAAAATTGCATCTCCATTAGGTATGCTCTCAAACATGTTTCCAGCTACATGTTTCACACCTGCATGCATGAAAAGACCATCTTATATGGGTAGTATTTCTTAACCATGTTTTGAGTCATTTTCATATCATCCTATAAATGTTCAACTCTTGTAATCATAATCCTTCGATCCCTAAGTAAGTCACGTTTTAAACTAGATAGGATCCCAGTGGATTACTGAAAAGATCGAGTAAATTCCACAAAATTTTTAGGTTACGAGGCATATTGTTAACGCCAAAATTTGATATGATTATTTAGTGAATTTGGTTAAGGAAAAAAACCAACTGGTAGATGAAAATTTATATGGATAACATTGAATTCAAAGAGGAATCGTAAAAACCACGGCAAGACAGTTTTATATTTTTAGTATATCTCTTAAATAGGCAGAATTAGTTATTTTTTTTTCTTGTTAGAAAATCTTACCTAATGTTCAATATAGACTTGTACAAAACCGAAGGTATAAATATGTACACCCGAAGTCTTTGTAATCATCATCCATAGATTAATACAATAAAGTTTCGACGCATCACCAACCTTTCAACGGGTTCTTATTTTCGAGTAGGGCTGTATCGGTTAAGTTTGATCTCTGGTGAAAAATCAAGTTTAGGGCTTTGCTCTCGAGTTGGGCTGCATCGGTTAATTTTGATCTCTAGTAAGGAAGTAAGTTCCGGCAGCTTTGCTTGTATTAGCATAGATAGAACTCGTCAGTTAAATCCGATATTCTATCTAAATTGATATAAGTGTTGTCTATCAAATATATCGGTTCTATCTTTAATTGCATCGCTGTTTAGAATTGTATCAGCCTAGTTATGACTTTCTTGGTTAGATGTGATATTTTGACTAAGTCGATATCTCTTTAACCACATTGTTGTTTTAGATTGATTTGATATATCCATCGTGTTTGTATAGATCTATCGGCTAAATAGGATTTTCTTGTTATCTCCAATATTATACTATCTCGGTGAGGTCCAATCTATTAGATCACTGCTAATAAGTTTAATCCTAGTGAGCCAATATACTTTATATAATGTTCAACAGAGTTCAAGTTGATGAGTTATCATTATCCTGAGCTTCAGCTATTAGACGTATTGGCTTGCTAGTCGATATACAAACGAATCTATTTGCATCGGATCTCTAGCCGATGTATGCTCTAACTTTGTTAGTTGCAGGATCAAACTAATTGACATGCCCTAAACCTCAAATTTAGGACATGCACTAGACTTAAGCAAATATCCTAGGCCTTCGTGTGCTGCGATAGATTTTACGTCAACACATATGTATTTCAAAAATTTAGTCCTTTCCATATCATTTGATACTAATTTGAACCACATGGTTTTCAATGCTTTTATTCATAATCCTTCCCCAATGTAAGTTGTGAAACCAACAGATTTTATTTATATATATTTTGTGATAAAAAATTGGCATGTGATTTATATTGTTTTTCATATTTGGTGGATAATTAGCTAAGTGGTGTTTTGTCTCAGTATGGGACCAGTTAGAACAGACAGGGAAGGCCGGTCAAACCGATTAGTTGTGTGCGGTTAGATCGGCTGGCCCGATGGTCTGACTAGCTGGCTCCTGTTCAGAGTCAGATTTGGGTTATTTATTTGGATACTCATGATTACTTCATGTTTTTTTGACTTCCAGATGATTTATATTTGTGTATAATACTGTTGTGTGCTAATGTTGAGCCATGTTGGGAAAAAACTTGTGCTCGAAAATGGTTTCTTGTTTATTTATGTGTAGATGTGTCTTGATGCCTCGGAAGAGTGTTGTCGGTTATGGATTGTGAGTTGACTTGGGAGAAGTTGATGCCCGTATGATCAAGAGATCATGCGGATTCTTAGGCTAAAGAACACGTGGTGATGAAGATTCCATATGGCATACAAGAGGGATTGTGTGCGTATGAAAAACGGAGTCAAATTTGGAAGGGGTCTGAATTTAGGAAGATTGGAGTTTGAATTGTAATATCATAAGTTTGTTACTTGTATAGGTAGATTTTCTATTGGATTATGACTACTTATTCAAGTAGAATTCATGGCTTTTGGGCTGCCACCTCTGGGTATAAATAGGAGAGGGGTTGAGTCTTCTCGGAATCGATTTTTAAGAGAGACAAGTTAAGAGAAAAAAATGGGTTTAGCTTATATTTTGATTTTAGTCGAAAGTTAAGAGAAGAGTGTTGTTGTTGCACTTTGTAAACACAATTAGAAGCAATAAAGTTGATCTAATATCAAGATTTGATTTGTGTTTTTCCTCAGATTCAGCAGTGACATCGGCAAGTACACGACAGTCAAACCGACAGCTTCACAGCGATAAGACCGGCAGCGTCTAGGCGGTTGGACCGGCAGCAACAGGGCGGTTGAACCGAAGCAACACCACCGACACATACACGTCAGTCAGACCGGCTTCATCAGGTTTTGAGAGTAACTTTTAATTTCGCTAAAAGTTTTGCCTTTTTGTGTTCCTCCCATTCAACCCCTAGTAGGTTTAGTTTTTGGTATTCGATCATATAAATGGTATTAGAATTTACTCTTTTTGATTTTTGCCGATATTGAGTTTTAGCCATGGCTGAAAAATTTACAACTAAATCACATGTTTTTGATGAAGTTGATTTTTTTTACTGGTGCAAAAAGATGCAAGCTTTCATCATGTCTCAGAGTTTTAAAACCTTACTAGGTGCCTGCTCAGGTGAATACTTTTATTCTTTAAACTGATTTTGAAAATAATTGTAGAGTTTTACTTAATGGAATCCCTCGTTTGGATTTTAATCGTGTTTCGTATTTTTAAACTGCGCATGAGATTTGTATGGTTTTATCTGATTTTCACCAAGAACTTACAATATCAAGAAACGATGCAAAGATGTTTTTTAAAAAGGATTACATCAAATTTGAGATAAAATCTAAAGAGCCTTTAGATGACTAATTTGCATGCTTTAATAAAGTTTTGAGCAATCTTAGATCTGTGGATGGATCTTATGATGTGAATTATGCTTAATCTGAAATTTCTTGGCATCTGATGAATGGTCTTGATATATTAATTTGGGAGACAAAAGTTACCTCAATTCAAGAGTCTGTTGACATGTCTGTTTTGACTTTAGATTCTTTTTACACTAAATTAAAAACTCATGAGATGAATTCTTTTTTTTTAAAAGTTGATTCAGAGTCTGCTGCTTTGGTTTCTTCTACTTTGTTTTCTCCTGATGATGCTTCTTCTTCGTCGGCTCTTACTGCAATTTATTTTCTTTGATATATTTGTAAAATAGTAGCTAATAAAATTAATGCATGATATATTGAGTGTGTACACATGGTCTAGCTCATGACAACGATGTGTGAGCACATGTTCTATGCACTGAAGATTCTATTTTTATACTCCGTAAGCAAAATAGAATCAATGTATTAGGACGCAGTGATTTTCCGAAGTTTAACCATGATTGCTGGTTGTTCATGCAACGTTCATGGGGGTTTTTA
This sequence comes from Oryza officinalis, assembly GCA_008326285.1. Taxonomy (NCBI): domain Eukaryota; kingdom Viridiplantae; phylum Streptophyta; class Magnoliopsida; order Poales; family Poaceae; genus Oryza; species Oryza officinalis. The sequence goes on along the minus strand of BDMV01000004.1, from coordinate 7,368,974 downwards.
CTTTTTTTTTTCCCAACAATAAGGTATATGCGACTTCCATTCAGATACTTACATATGTATTTGATAAGTATTTAAGGTGGCTACAATTATTATCGAATACTTCTCAAAGCCAAAATAAACAAGCCTGTCCTGGCTAGATTAGTGAAGGAGGAGTGGAACTTAACAAATTAAATAGAATCAAATGTCCTGAAACATGTTAGAACGATTGGATTGATTGAAACCCCTAATTTTCTGGGAGACCAGTGCGACCCGGCGCCTTTCACATGCTGATATACGGACCTGCTACATATTTTTCTTACTTTGCTCATGGTATAAACATGTGGAGATTATGGGTACCGGATACCCTCATGGCTAGCTTATCCGACTTACCATAGGGGATAGGTTATATCTCTTAATTATGTAAACCGGCTTAAGACTTGAGTATTACGTTACCGATATGATAAGGTAACGGCTTATAGTCTAAAGTTGGTAAGATTGAGGAGTTCAATGTCGTATATAACTAGGTCTCCGACTTATAAGCCTACCATCTAAGACTATATAAGGAGGGTAGGACGTCCCATAAGGGAGATAGCGAAAATACACAAACACACGAGATCAAGAGATCAAGAGATCAATAAACCACTCGGTGGATCGAATCCCCGAAACAGGAGTAGGGTATAACCTCTCGTTGAGAGGGCCTGAACCTGTCTAAATCCTTTTGCATACTAACCCATCGTGTTTGGCCCTTGACTGCTACCCCCAGATTCTTATTGCCAAAACCAAGTTTCGACAGTTGGCGCGCCAGGTAGGGGCACTGCGTCAAGTCTTCTTCTTCATCTCGCCGACAAGCGCGATGTGATCTTCATCAGGCATCGACGACTTCGCCTTCGCCCCCGGGCAGGCGTTTTGCTTCGGCAGCCTTGACTTCGTCACCGACAAATTCGGCAAGCTATCTCTCTCCTTGACTCGGATTCGAACCAGTCAGGAGGGGGAAACCTCATGGTGCCTTTCGGGTTACCGGACGACGTTGAGATCTACCACAGTCTTCTGTCTTCCGAGTTGGAATTGACCCACTTGGGAGAATCGTCATCATCGTCATCATGCTGCGATCCAGGCTCAAGGGAAATCGCTGTCATACTCCAATTGCTCGAGTCGTGCTCATCTACGGAACTCAATGAATATCTTAGCTCTTTCGACTTCGACGACCTCTACGACATCTCCACAGATGAATTCAACGACTCTGACTTCGACAAGGACTACAATCCGATGTTTCTCAACGTTCTCATGGCCGAAGTAGCCAAGACCTACTCGGCCATGGCCCGCAGGGTTGCAGAAGAAGAGCGAGCCAAGTTCGAGCTAGAGCGCAAGCATATGGAGGAGGAAAACAAGTGCAAGGAGGAGGAGCTCAGGCGGAAAGAAGAGGCTGACAAGAAAAGACGAGATCTGAGGGCGACAGGGCGCTCCGCCCGCGAGGCCATACTCCAGACACGAGTCGATAACGCCAACATCTTCCTCACGCCTCAACAGAATGCGGTCGCTGCCCTCACCCTCATCGACACCGTCATCAAAGCGGCACCCGCTACGGTAACACCACTTCTAGACAAGATCAAGACCATCGTAGCAGCCACAGCCAACGGCGCTCCCTCTAGTTCTGCGCGGAGAGCTATCGAGTCCATCGCCGAGACACCTGAGGGCAGCCGCCTACCGCTGATGTGATCTAAAGACTACCGAAGACCCGAACTAAGCAAAAGGCCCAAGCAAAGCAAGACACCCGCCAAATCCAAAGACCCCCGTCATTACGCAGCATGGAAAAATCAAGATCAATCAGCCGACTCTCATGAGAGGGGACACGGCTGGCCACCCGTCCACGACCGGGTTCGACATAACTCCAACTACCAGAGCAGCTCTTGAAGACACCCGCCGAGTGACTTGCGGGAGGTGCTCGACCAGCGTCACCGTGAGCGCAACAGACCCTCTTATGAAGACCGAAGGAGATCGCCCGACAACTATGACGATGGAGTACCCACGTTCACTCGAGACCTGCGTCGAGTGGATTGGCCGAGTGGTTTCAAGCCCATAGGGATCGACAAGTATGATGTCAAAACTGACCCCGAGTCGTGGTTGACCGTTTACACCCTCGCCATCCGTGTAGTAGGAGGAGACAACAAGGCCATGGCGAACTACCTGCCCGTTGCTCTCGCCGACTCAGCCAGAAATTGGCTCACGAGCTTACCAAGAGGTTCGATTGATTCGTGGAGCGAGCTTCGGGACCACTTCATCGCCAATTTCCAGGGTACTTTTGAAAGGCCCGGAACCCACTTCAATCTCTACAATGTGATTCAGAAGCCAGACAAGTCGTGGAAGGACTACATCGAGTTTGTCTCGGAGAAGCGAAACAAGATTCCCGACATCACTGACGACATCATTATAGCCGCGTTCCAGAAAGGCGTCCACGACAAGTTGCTGATCGGCAAATTCGGGCGTAAGCCACCGAGGATGGTCAAGAAAATGTTCGAGACAGCAAACTCCTAAGCCAAATCCGATGATGCAATCAAGGCCTCACGACAAGACAGGCACGACAAGAGGGACGACAAGCAATTCGGGAGTAGCTGGCATCCTAGGAAGGACAACGGCAACAACAACGGCAATAACGGCCAAAAAGATCGCAAGCGTAAGCCCGAGGATCTAGTGGCCACGACGTCGAACTACCAACAACAGCGTTCCCAAGTCGCCGCCTATGACAAGATCATGAACGCCCAATGCACTCATCATCTGAATCACAAGCACGCAGCCAAAGATTGTTTCATCTACAAGCAGTTTGCCGAGCAGTATGCAGCTCAACTACGCCAGAAGCCGTCGGACGGAGCCGGCACTTCAGGAACCAAGAGGGACGACCCGGCCGGCAGCTCAGAGCTTTTTCAAGATCACAGGGCCGAGCTAAACCACATCTTCGGGGGACCGCTGGCGTACGAGTCCAAGAGAAAGCAAAAGCTGACCGAGAGAGAAGTCTCCACGGTACAACCCGAAGTCCCACACTACTTACAATGGTCGGAGGTGGCTATAATGTTCAACTACTCGGATCACCCTGATCGAGTGGTTCACCCGGGGCGGTATCCCCTGGTACTAGACCCGGTGGTTCGCAACATCAAGCTCAAGCGTGTCCTCATCGACGGCGGCAGCGCCCTCAACATCCTTTTCGCAAAAACGCTGGACGAGATGCAAATCCTGAGAGCAGAATTGAAGCCAAGTTCAGCCCCCTTCCATGGAGTCATCCCAGGGCTGTCATCTACGCCACTCGGGCATATCACCCTTCCCATCACCTTCGGCACTCGGGAGAACTTCCGGACAGAAAACATCAGCTTTGAGGTCACCGACTTTGAAGCAGCTTATCATGCGATCATCGAAAGACCTGCGCTCGCCAAGTTCATGGCGGTACCACACTACACCTACCTCATGATGAAGATGCCCGGTCCCAACGGAGTTATCTCCCTGTGCAGCGACATCAAACAAGCCTTCACCTGCGACAAGGAAAGCTGCGACATGGCCCAAACTCGCGAGAGATTACGTGGCCAACAAGAGGTCCAACTGGCTGCATCAACATCTGGAGAAGGCGAGATCCCCGCAAAGAAGATAGCCAAGTTGGGAGAAGGCGACACCAAGACGAAGAAGATTCCCCTTGACCCCTCTGATCCTTCTAAAACTGCTGTAATAGGCGCGGAGTTAGATCCCAAATAGAAAAGCGCGCTCGTCACCTTCCTCCAAAATAATAAAGATATATTTGCTTGGAAATCGTCTGACATGCCGGGTATTCCTAAGGAGGTGATCGAGCACTCATTGAATGTGAAAGAAGACGCGAAGCCTATAAAGCAACGACTCCTCCATTTTGCCCAAGATCGCAGGGATGCTATCAAGGAAGAACACACCAAGCTCTTGGCGGCTGGATTCATTAAGGAAGTTCACTACCCTGACTGGTTGGCCAACCCGGTCCTGGTTCGGAAGAAGACAGGACAATGATGCATGTGTGTGGACTACACCGACCTCTACAAGTCTTGCCCCAAGGATCCTTTTGGATTACCCCGCATCAATCAAGTCATCGACTCAACGGCCGGCTGCGAGCTACTGAGCTTCTTGGATTGCTACTCGGGATACCATCAGATTAGCCTGAAGGAGTCCGACTGCCTGAAGACATCATTCGTTACTCCGTTCGAAGCTTATTGCTACATCACGATGCCCTTCGGCTTGAAGAACGCCAGAGCTACTTATCAGCGTATGATTCAGACATGCCTTCAGACCCAACTCGGGAGGAACGTGGAAGCCTATGTCAATGATGTCGTCATCAAGACCAAGCAGAGAGAAGACCTGATTGTTGACTTAGAAGAAACCTTCGCAAACATTCGGGCCTTCAGAATGAAGTTGAACACAGAGAAGTACACTTTCGGTGTGCCGTCAGGCAAGCTACTTGCCTTTATGGTGTCTCATCGTGGCATCGAGGCAAATCCAGAGAAGATTAATGCTATCCAGAACATGAAGCCCCCGAGTACCCAGAAGGACGTCCAGAAGCTTACCGGTTGCATGGCGACGTAGAGCCGTTTTGTTTCCACACTTGGTGAACGAGGCATGCCTTTTTTCAAGTTGCTGAAGAAGACTGTCACGCCCCGATTTTCGATCGGGATTAAAAATTGCCTAATAATACATTTTCCAGAAATTTAATAAAAATTTAAAGCAAATTAATCAAGTGAAATTGTGAGGGAAATTAAATTTTCCATTAAAAATCATGGCCGAAAATATTTTTGTAATATTCCCCGTGCCCTAAAGTACTCTCCAAAATTTTTCGTGAATTTTTGGAGCTAAAGAAATAATTTTAAAGTCACAAAGTTCATTTAACTAATTAAATTAATGGAAAAACGAATTAAAAATGTCCCCTTTGTTGTGGGCCGTTTTCGGCCCAAAATTCTCTCTCTATCCTGCGGCCCACGCGACCTCCTTTCCACTCCGTCCCGCGCGGCCCACGGCCCACTCCTTCCTCTCTCCCTCCTTTCTCTTCCTCCGGCCCCGCTTGGCCCGTTAGCCGCGCCCGCGCCACGAGTCCAGAACACCTCCCTCCTTTAACCTCCGGCCACCCCTCTCTCCGCCATTCCCGGCCACCATGCGCCCCCATGTCGCCGCCTCCCTCGCGGCCTTCCCACCTCCTCCGCGCGTGGACCGGCTCCCGCCCGCGCCCGTGCCTGCCTCCCCCACTTTCCCTCTCTCTCCCGCGTGGCTCGGCGCCGAAATCGCTGCCTTTTCCCCACGTCGCCACCCCCCACTCCGCCGCGATTTCGCCCGCCTCGGCCACGATCCTGGTCTCCCGAGCCTATAAAGAGACTCCCGGGACCCGCCTCTCACTTTTCCCCCACTCCCGCGAGCTCGCCGTGCCCTCTCCCGCTCTCCCCAGGCGGAGCCGCGTGCCGCCGCTCACCGGCGTGTTTCGGTCGCACACCGCTGCCGCCCTAGTCGCTCTCGCGCGTCGTCACTGCCCCCTCCGGCTTCGCCGCTGCTTCCCGCGCCTCCGCGCCGTCGTCCCTGCGCCATAGCGTCGTCGCCGCTATCGTCTTCTTCGGCTTCGGCCTAACCCGATGAGCCCCCCCTCTCTCTCCCTTTCCTTTCTCCTCCCCGACGCCACTGCTCCCTCTTCGTGCGAGCGGGGTGGCGCCGCCTCGCGCCACCGCCCTCGCGTCACCGCCTCGCGCCGCCGGTCGAACCTCCGGCCGCCGCCGTGCCATGGCCGGTTGAGCCTAAACCGAACCCGAGCCACCCGCCTGGCCCTAGAGGCCGCACCCGGGCCGGCCCACCACTCTCTCCCGGCCCAGCAGCCGTTGGGCCCATTGACCTTACTCCTCGCGAAAAGTCTACGTTGCCTCCTTCCCTTCCTTGGGCCACCGGCCCGATTGGCGCCGCCCATCGCGGGAAGTCCATTTCACGTCCCTCCGCCCGCTTCTTTGGGTCATCGGCCGATTGGCCCATCTCCCTCGCAAAAGTCTATTTTTGAATCCCTCCTCGTCACTTTCCACGTTGGACCGTCGGCCCATTAACTTTTCCCGAGGAAGTCCAATTCACCTCCTTCGCCTCTTCCCAAGTCCAAATTACCTCCCATGGCTCATTTCCATTTCCCTTTTTGCACAAGTCTAGTTTACCTCCCTCTCAGCCTAATTTTTCCCCTTTCCCCTACAAAGTCCATTTCACCTCCTTTTTCTCTCCGGTTCGCCGACACTTGTGTCGCCGTCGCGTGGGCCCCTTTTGTTTGGCCCGATCCTCACCTAGACCACATGGCCGCCCGCGGCTTCGCCACGTTGGCGTCCACGTCGGCGCTACCTCCTCCCTTCCGTCCGCCGTGGCCGCCACATCAGCGCCACGTGGTGCGTCCGCACCCGTGCGTGCGTGGACTTGGTTCCCCATGGACCGGCCACCCCTTGACCCGTTGACACGTGGGACCCGCCGTTTCGGCGCCGATTCCTTTTGATGATGTCAGCGTAGTCCTTTCCTTTGTAAAATTAATTAATAATTGCACAATAAATCGATTTAATTTCCAGAAATTCATTTAAATGGCTCAAAACTTCTAAAATTCATATCTAATTCATACGAACTCCAAATTGAGCCATTCAACTTGCAAAATTCATCTAAAATTGAGCTCTACATGTTTGTTTACTTTTTATGTACTGTTTACTTGGTTTTTATTAGAGTTTTTCCTCGTTTTGCGTTCCAGCGTGTAGATTCCGCCGTTTCGGAAGTTCGCGCTCGCGAGGAAAGGAGTCCAGAAGATTGTTTGAAGAAGCAAGGCAAGACACACATTCCCCTTGAGCATGTTGTACCTATTTTACGAAATGTTTTACGTTTGCAAATAAAGTGCAGGTTTTGCTAATTACATGGGAATAGGGTTTACCTATCCGTCCGCTTGTGCCATGTTTACTTGTTAAACCGTCCTTTGTTAACTGTGGGTGATAATTTGACTAGTGTAAGTCACTTATGTTGACTTTGCTAGAATTATATATGCTTAGCCATGCTTAATTACCACTAGCTCATTTAATGGGATAATTACACTGTTCACATTAGCTTCTAATGAGCGGTTCGCTCGAGACATCGGACCATGTTTTGTTGGTCGTAATTATCCAACTAAAATATGACTTAATGGTGGGCTGTGGGTGCATGGTTTTTGTTTGTCGCGCCCATGGCAATTAAGGACCATTTCATGGGAAACCCTGGAAGAATAACAGTGCTTACCACAAGCAAGAATGGGCAACTGTTGGATCTGTAGCATAGCTCTTCCCTAGCTGATGCTCCCCGGCAAGGGTGGCCGTGATGGAGTTGGGTTGGCCGGGGTATACCGGTTGATCGGCTACCGGATTCACCGCGGCATGAGGGGGGCTGCTTGCTGCTGGTTAAGGGAGCGGGGGCGAAACCTGAGGTGTGGTGCACTTGGTTAGGGGGAGTTATGTGAAGGATCTTGTCACGATCACTCGCCATGGTGACGTGTCTGCGCGGACATGGAGACATGACGGTGGATTGTGTCTTGTGGGTACAGTTGCGCACCTCTGGCCAAAGAAAAACTATTCGAATAGCCGTGCCTGCGGTTATGGGCGATCAAACAGATTCACCGTGATTAGTCCCACATGCTTAATTAATTTGACTTAATGAACTAGTGTAGTTCAAGTGGAATGGTTGGGCCTGTTCAATGTGGTTGTAGCGTTGTTCAGTGGAGATTTAATCCTGTCATAATTAAACAACTGTTTACTATTTTAAAATATAAAGATTTGCAACCGCTTTTCTGCAAATAGCCACAAGCCTCCCTTTGTCTCCCCTTTGCACGTTTGCATTTTTGGTGTGACTTGTTGAGTACGGTGGTTGTACTCAATCTTGCTATTTTTCCCCTTTTTCAGAAGTTTAGTACTTCTGAGTTGAAGATGAAGTTAGAGGACCAAGGCTCAGACCCCAGTTGAGTTCGCCTGTGGAGTGAAGCTGAAGCCCCGCTAGGATCGCCTCTTTCCGCTGCTGTTTTCTTTTCGGTGTGAGGACTAAGTGCCTCTGTTGTAAGTATTTATCGCTTTATTTACGTTTGGGTCTGTTTATTGATTTGTCGTTTTGTGTACCCTGGTTGATGCCTGGACAGGGACTTAATACACAAAATGGTCAGGAAATTTGGGAAAATTTCCGGGCGTGACAAAGACGGACGATTTTCAATGGACCACTGAGGCCTAGAAAGCTTTTGAAGACTTCAAGGAGTTCCTCACAACGCCACCTGTGTTGGCGTCACCTCACCCTCAAGAACCTCTGCTGCTCTACGTTTCCACAACTCACCAGGTGGTCAGCACGGTTTTGCTCGTCGAACGCGAGGAGGAAGGACGAGCTCAGAAGGTTCAAAGGCCGATCTACTTCGTTAGCGAGGTGCTGGCAGGAGCCAAAACCCGCTACCCCCAGGTACAAAAACTGTTATATGGAGTTCTAATTACTGCCAGGAAGTTGGCCCATTATTTTCAGAGTCACTCGGTTACCGTGGTCACATCTTTTCCACTCGGCGAAGTCATCCATGACCAGGAGATTACTGGATGCATTGCGAAGTGGGCTCTAGAGTTGATGCCGCTGGATATTACCTTCAAAACGAGGACGTCTATAAAGTCTCAAGTCTTGGCGGATTTCGTGGCCGAGTGGACCGAGCATCAAGAAGATGTACCTAAGGAGGAGCTGCAGTACTAGACCATGCACTTTGACGGATCTAAACGAGTCACCGGCTTGGGAGCAGCAGTCGTCTTGATTTCCCTGACTGGGGAGAGGCTACGGTATGTTATTCATATACATTTTCCCGCCTCACACAATGTGGCTGAGTACGAAGCTCTACTTCATGGCCTACGACTTGCGGTATCGCTTGGCATACGACGGATGATTGTACGGGGAGATTCCCAGCTGGTGGTCAACCAAGTAATGAAGGATTGGTCCTGCTTGAATGATAAAATGGAGGCCTATCGACAAGAAGTTCGCAAGCTTGAGGACAAGTTTGATGGACTGGAGTTATCTCATGTCTTGAGACACAACAATGAAGCGGCCGACGAGTTGGCGCAGTTTGGGTCCAAGCGAGAAGCAGCCCCGACTGATGTTTTTGTAGAACACCTCTACGAGCCAACCATCGCAAAGCAACCAGTTCCCAACGAAGAAGCTACAGACCAGGTTGTCATGCTCGACGCCGATTGGAGGACACCGTCCATCAAGTTTTTGACTCAGCAGGAGCTACCTGAAGATCGAGACGATGCAGAGCGAGTCCGACGTCACAGTCAGAGCTATGTCATGGTCGATTCGGAGTTATAGAAGAAAAGCCCTTCTGGACTTTTGATGAGATGCGCCACGCTTGAGGAGGGACGACAATTGTTGCAAGATATTCACTCTGGTATTTGTGGCAGTCATGCTGCGGCGCGTACTTTGGTGGGCAAAGCTTACAGGCAAGGTTTTTTCTGGCTCACGGCAGTCTTCGACACCGACAAGGTGGTCCGCACATGTGAAGGTTGTCAGTTCTTCGCTCGGCAATGCCATGTTCCAGCCCAAGAGTTACAAACAATCCTATTGTCGTGGCCGTTCACGGTATGGGGCTTGGATATGGTGTGTCCCTTTAAAAAGGCTCCAGGAGGATCTACACATCTATTCATCGTGATTAACAAGTTTTCCAAGTGGATAGAGGCTAAGCTGGTTGCTACAAGAACCGCGGATAAGGCGCGAGATTTTATTCTAAGCATCGTGCACCGGTTTGGTGTTCCAAACAGGATTATAACCGATAATGGGACTCAGTTCACCGGAGGCATCTTCAAAGAATTCTGCGAAGATTTTGAAATCAAGATTTGCTACGCATCGGTGGCACACCCCAGAAGCAACGGACAAGTCAAACGCGCCAATGGTACAGTTCTTCAAGGCATCAAGGCCCGGGTGTTTGACAGTTAAAGTCCTTATGCTGAAAGATGGGCCCAAGAGTTGCCTTCGGTATTGTGGTCACTGCGGACTACACCTAGTCGGGCTACCGGCCAATCTCCTTTCTTCTTAGTTTACGGAGCCGAAGCAATGTTGCCGAGTGAGATGGAGTTTGAATCTCTACGAGTTTGCAGTTTCAACGATGAGCGCTACGATCAAGACAGAGTTGATGACTTGACCCGACTGGAAGAGGCTCGTGAGGCTGCATTGGTTCAGTTGGCAAGGTATATTCAAGGACTTCGGCGTTATCATAATTGCAACATTCGGTCATGAGCTTTTATTGTTGGCGACATGGTTCTACAGAAAATTCAGACTACAAAGGATAGACACAAGTTATCTCCGCTATGGGAAGGCCCTTATATAATTGCTGAGGTCACTCGGCCAAGAGCATATCGTTTGAAACGTGAAAATGGAACCATGGTGGAGAATTCCTGGAATATTGAGCATGTTCGTCGATACTATACTTAAGCTTATTGTATCATGTTTTTCTCGACTGCCGACTTCAAGTAAGATGACTTCTTGAGTTGCCAGTCGGGGCCTATGATGAATACTAATAAAGTGTGACGTTTTTTATCAATAATGACTTGTTCATACTTGGTTTATCATTGTTTACTGTTCTGGTTTGAGTTCAGCAAATAAGGACTGAAAATTTTTTGATGACTTAATCAAGTTTAGGCTTGGTGACAGTCGGACGAAAATTTTTAAGAAATTAAATGCGAAGACTCAGATTAGGGCATAAGCATAAATAAATTAAGAAATTACAGGTTATGTTATAACAATGTTTACATCAGCAAATCTATCCTTGGAAGTTTTCGACTACATCGGCAGCAATCTTCTTTGCCAAGCCCTGTGCTTCATTTATAAGCTCAATGGCATGTTCATTAGTGGTACCATCAGCAAAGCCATCTCCTATTGAGTTTATATCTATCCGAGGATAGAGTGACTTTGTCATCGCTAGGGTATGGCTCGCACTCATGCTGGCAGCATCCGTGATATTCTCTGTGTACTTATTCGGTGCAGTCCTGAGTTTATCGAAGACTTCAACAACATCCAAAGAGCTTGTCCCTAGGCCGTTCTCGTAAAGTGCCGACACTATTGGCGTCGCAGCGTTGGTAATGTCATCTCTGACTCTTTCGGCTCTTCGAACTTTTTCGACAAAAACTTCAAATTAAGCATGGGATTTTATCTTATTAGCTACAAGTTTGATATGCTTCAGATTACACAAATAATCACGATCAAATAGATCAAGGAATATGAGTCTCAAGGCTTACCTTTAATTTCTTCTAAGGCTTTATTTTTGTCAGACTCGAGTTTAGCATTTTCAGTTTCTGCCTTTTTAACTGAGCCTTGAGGGAGTCAATTTCAGATACATTGGCTACAGCGTGAAGATTTGGAATTATCAGTGTCAAATAAATTATGCAAGAACAAAATAAGTTGGTTTTTTCTTACCTCCGATTGAACCACGAAGTTCCAGGTTCATATCTCGAAGCTTATTGATTTCTTCTCGCAAGACGACCTCTCTAGCTGTGGCTTCTTCTCTGGCATTTTTGAGATCTTGCTGAATATTCTCCAAAGAGTTCACATGAGGTACCAGCTTCTCGAGAGTGTCTGATTTAGCCATTGAGCGGCGATGAATTCTCTGCATTACGAAGATTGAGTCAGTCGACTATACAAGACTATGTGGTTAAGATATGAGGGATTTACACATATATTCATTAGACGAGTTGCTTCGGTAAGGCTGGCTGGCGACGAGCATATCGCGTTGTTCGGTTTCTTTCTGTTTATTCAAGATGATGCCCTGCCTTTTGCCTTCAGCATCCTGCCATTCAATTTTTATTGGGGGGACTGAGTCTTCTGAGGACTTCAGTCGGGTAATTTCCTCCTCTTCGGTTGTTTGCTCTAAGGAAGGTGAATTAAGATGAAGAATAAGAAGGTATATTTAAAACAAGAGTTTTGGCATTATTAAGAATTACCTGTCCTTGGAGCTGGGTCTTCAACCGGTGTTTTTTGACTACACGAGCCTTGCTTGTCCTCATCCGGCTGGTTTCTAGTCAGGGTGTCCTAACTAGCAATCGGAGGCTCCAGCTCAAGGATGTCTTCACTCGGGAGAGGGTCCTGAGACCCTTGTTCTGCAGACTTTGGATTCTCTGGCGTTGCAGAGGGATTTATTTTCTCTGTTTGCCCGGTGGGATCTATATCTTGAGGTTTCCTGAAGAAGAAGACGAAGATGGTGGAGACAAACATATTTTCAACGAGAAGATAAATTCGATTGAGCAAGAGATACCTGTTGGACTTCCTGATCTTTGGAGCGGATCGTGTGGATGGCCTGCGAGAGCTTATATTAGCCTTCGGAGTCTGGGTTTCTTCCATTTCTTCGTCCGAGTCATCCACAACCAGCCTCCTTTTGCTAGCACGTTTGTTGGCGTCCTCTTCGGCAGCGGCTTTCTTGTTTTTGGTCTGCGGTTTGATTTTTGGGCCGCCTGCTGGCTTCTTGGTAGTTGGCTGGGCAGTTGTATCTTCGTGGAAGACTTTGTATGGCCGAGAGATGATCAAAGCATTTGCCTGCAAGCAGTACTCTTGAGACACATTGAAGAACATAAATAGATTGAAGAATGATACGAGTTGCAGAGTCTACTTACCGGAGGAGGTGGTCGAAGAAGACTAAAGGGAGCAGCCGGTAGCTTATTGCTGTACTCCATTGCAATTCCAGAAGAAAAAATCTTGTACATACGAGCGCACAGGACCTGGAAGTTCAGGGATTCATGATCCTCCTGGTTGGGGTCACTCTGGCCTTCGTATTTGAACGCTGGCTTAGACCTTTCTTTAATGGGAGCCAGTCGACACTTGATAAAGTGTCGGGTGATTTGTTCTCCTTGGAGGCCTTTATTCTTCAGCTCAAGGATTTTAGCCAGGAGGTTGTTTGCTTCTATCCAGTCTTGGTTTTCTGGCATGGTGTTCCAGTTGGCCCGTTGGATGGGAGGGAGGCCGGTGAAGTCGGGCAAGCTGGCGGCTGGGTTTGAGATGTAAAACCAGTTCGCATGCCGGCCCTTATTGGAAGATTTCAGAGGAAGAGAGAAGTAATCTTTGCGGAGAGTCCCGCGAAGTTGAAAGCCGGTGCCACCAACAACACAGGGATTGTCTTTGGTTGGGTGTGCCTTGAGAGAGAATATGCGGCGGAAAAGATTGAAGTGCGGAAGGATGCCTAGGAAAGCTTCGCACACATGAATAAAAATGGCGATGTGCAGAATATAGCTTGGGTTCAGATGATAAAGTTGAAGACCGTAGTATTCGAGGATGCCACGGAAGAATTCGGAAGTGGAAAGACCAAATCCGCAATAAAAGAAGTGGGTGAAGACTATGATCTCACCGGTGTTTGAGGTTGGGAACTCTTCGCCGAAAGCCGGGCGCCAACAGATGATCTCTGTGGCCAGAAGAACTCCGTCCTTCACCATTTCCCGGAGTGTTGATTCCTTCACATCTGAGGTTGCCCATTGGTCGAAGGGTATTTCTTTCTCCTCTGTCATAGATGCGGATTGAGGAAGGTGGATCTGGAGCTGAGAGTGGAGATTCTTGGAGGAAATGCTGGGAGCTGGTTGCGCGTGATGAATCTTGATGGAGCTTGAGCTTCCGGATGGATGGATTTGGATGCGCACGAGTTCTAGGTTTCTACAAAGAGCCTGTGAACAGGAGCGCGAAAGGAGAAATTTTCGGAAGATGAAGCGGCGGGGAAGACAACGGCGCTTCAGAAATTTTAGGGTATCAGTAGGTTTTCTCGTGTTTGGGCCGAGACCCATGAGAAGCTTACGGCCCATACTACAGGTGTGGCTTGACACGTGTCTCTAGGGAATTAAGCAGATTTGCTTTGGCAATATACACGTGTCATATTGCCCAATGCCTTTAAAATCCTTTCATACAGCAGTTACACAACTTGTTGAAGGTTGGTACGATGCAACTTGGAAGGTGACAAACAGTAAATTTTTTTTATATCTGTCCTGGTAACTTTTTTATAGGTTGTAGGAGCTGTTTGGTTTTTTACAAAGCATTTGATTTTATGATAATATCAATGTTTTTTTGCCACCTTGGTGTGCTTTTTTATTAAGACCAATATTATGGTTGGAGCTATTTAATATTTTGGTCATATTTTTCAGATGACTGATAGATTTATTTTGAGTTTATTAACTCGAATTTTTTATTCCTGAAGTTGGCTAAGTTGTATGCTCCGAGAGGACTCGGGCATAACGACTCGGATAAGCATGAGCTTGCCAGTACTTGGATTTATTATACACTATGCCTTGATTATAAGGTTATGTGTTATATGATTTTTTAGGATTGCTTTTGGCTTAGGCTAGGCATTTAGTTATATCATTTGGATGAATATGATTATTATGGTTCTTGACTATATTCTTAGTTTGTTTTAACTAAACACATAGTCGTGGGCTACACCTAATTAGGTGCATCAGTCGATGCAACTAAATATCTATTCTTAAGAAATTTTTTGAGATGTTTTCAGCCCTTCACAGCCTTTCTATTGGATGATAAAGCACTCGGGAGACTCAGGCAGAGATGATGGAAGCACTCGGCGATAGAAGCACTCGGCTAGGGAGTCATTCGGCTATGTGTTATTCTGGTTTGAGGCAAAGTTATCTCGTCGACTGTGAAGGTCTCAGGGGCTACTGTGAAGATTATGGGTACCGGATACCCTCACTGCTAGCTTATCCGACTTACCATAGAGGATAGGTTATATCTCTTGATTATGTAAACCGGCTTAAGACTTGAGTATTACGTTACCGATATAATAAGGTAACGGCTTATAGTCTAAAGTTGGTAAGATTGAGGAGTCCGATGTCGTATGTAACTAGGTCTCCGACTTGTAAGCCTACCCTCCAAGACTATATAAGAAGGGTAGGGCATCCCTTGAGGGAGATAGCGAAAATACACAAACACACGAATCAAGAGATCAAGAGATCAATAAACCACTCGGCGGATTGAATCCCCGAAACAGGAGTAGGGTATTACCTCTCGTTGAGAGGGCTTGAGCCTGTCTAAATCCTTTTGCATACTAACCCATCGTGTTTGGCCCTTAACTGCTACCCCCAGATTCTTATTGTCGAAACCAAGTTTCGACAAAACAATTTGCCAAGATGGTAGAATCGTCGAGTTAACGTGCCAACATAGCAAAACCATTGATTCTGCACTCCAAAACCACTTCAGGGGGATTTTTTAAGACGAAACGAGACAGTAGAAAGTTCAGGAGGCTCAATGCATGGCTTAATATTTAAGGGTAGTATGCAAACTCTAAGGTAAAGTAAATGCGACTATTTGGACTTTTCCCAATTATATATACATGTATTTTCTGCAGGATAAAATACATGTATTTAAATAAACCCTAGGGTTGTTAGAAACTTAATTTTACCCTTTGACATGAGTTCTTTGAAAAATTAATATATGGGGGTTTTGTATTTTGTGCTCTAAAACCAATAAAATTTCATGAAAGTAACATGCATGATAAAATACTAAAATGAGATGCAGGATTTGCCTTTTTGGCCATATTTGGATTGATTTGTATGACTCTCGGATAATGATCATCCCAGACATATTATAGTTCAAATTATAGTACTGTATTGACTTGTTCCACCGTCTATTATGACCACCAGATTATCGCTCTTACACACTTCTCAACCTTGTATATAAATAGTATATTTTTTGGTTGATAATATTAGTCGTTTTGGATAAGAATGAAGGTAAACTTTAAAATCTTTAACTATAAATAATTTTTAAAATCTTTATCTTAGAAATATAAAAACCATATGCATAGATTAGTCTTAAAAATACTTCAATAAAATTATATGTTTGTTGATATTTCTATAAATATTACAATAATAAATAGTTGTCAAAGTTATTTTTTAAAGTTTGTGTCCTGACCAAAACGACAAGTGATATCAACCTGGAGGGAGCACATTTTAGAACAAACTTTCTACAGTAGTATTTCTTAGTAAACATTTTTAATCGGACCTATCAGCATTCTAATATTTAGTTTATTTATTTATGCTAACTAATTATCATAAATTCAGTTTCATTCATAATCCATCGTGCATCGTCGGCCGGCACTTCCAAACATACCCTAAGCTTTGAAAAAATTGTAATTAACCATCTTTTAAACAATGGAGTTAGCGTGCTGACCTTGAATACTGCAAATATAGTAGTATAAGTATTGTCTAGTCAACATTTTACTACCGTTTGCAATGGATCGATTATTGCAGTATACGTACCCGGAAGAGATGGAGCCTGAGAGATGACATGGGGCAGGTCGAAGTTGACTCCGGTGATGTGCTTGTACCGGGAGATGATCATCTCTAGTGTGCCACCGGTGCCCCCGCCGACGTCGACGAGAACGCCGACGCCGTCGAACCCATTGAAGCGGTCGAGCAGCTTGTTGATCACCATCATGGACTGCTGCGCCATGGCCTGGTTGAACAGCGTGTTCAGCCGGCGGTTCGTCCCCATGTACTCGAACATCGGCATCCCGTGCGCCCTCTCGAACGCCGATGGCCCTCCGCCGGCCACCGCCGCCGCCAACTGATGCCTTCACAGGAAAAGAACTTGTAGTTGAACACTTGACTTAGCTTTAACTTGAAACTGTTAAAGTATATGAATAGGATCGTATTGTATCCGGTCTGTTATGATAGGACAGGATTAGTTTTCATCTATCTCTTCAAATTTGCTTAAGATCCAATTCATGTAAACTATATATATCAGTCTCTAAGGTTCAATATAAAAAGTGTCTAATAATTGTAGTATCTTTATCTCTGTACTATTCAACATGGTATTAGAGCGGATGAGCTAAAGCCGCAGCGCACGCTTCCCTATACTAATCAATAGAGACTGATAGTTGCCATGGATCTTTTGATGTCTTCTTACCAGGTGCACAGATAGTCCTTGTCGACGCCGAACAAGACCGAGGGGGCCAGAGACCCTTGGTGGCTGTTGCCGCCGCCGGTGAACCACCTGCAGACCGGCGCCGCCGAGTAGCGCCGGAGAGGTTCGCCGCCAGGCCCCGCCTCCGTCGAGCACTTGACGACGTTGAACGACGCGAGGAGCCGCAGCATCCGGTCGACCGACGATGCTGCCTCAGTCTTGTCCGCCGCCGGGAGCTGCGTGGCCAGCTCGGCCGCGGTCAGCGCGCGGCCGTCGGTGGCGGCTGTGAGTGCGTCGAGGAGGCCGAGCTCGATCGCCGCCTTCAGTGTCATGGGGACGGTGAAGGCGCACATTAGCTCAAACGCCTGTAAGCAAGCCGCCTCCTCGTCATCGCCGGCGGCGACACCAGTGGCCGGAGTGTACGAAGCCATGTGACGCTTGTGAGCTTGTCGTCTCAACTCTGAACTCTGACCAAAGGTATCGGAGGTCGTTGTGATCTTGTTTGATGAGAGAGATTTTCAGCGGACTAGCTATATTTATATTTATAACGTAATATTTTTTTACTCAAAAAATCAACTTTTTACATTTTAAATAACCTATATTTACACTGTAATTATAATATAAAATTTTAAACATACATTATAAAGAAAATTTCTTGTGTACCACTAAAATTCTAGACAATCTCTTTTACGTCTTTGAGTTTCGAATTTTGGTTTTTTTCATCCTATAATTTTTTTTAGTTGACCGTTTAACAGGTGTAAAACGTAATTCTTCTAGTATATACGAAAGATATAAAGATATATAGTACCTACTTGGAAGACCGGATAATAGAAATAAAAACATATATGAAAGATATGTAGCAATCTCATAGAAAAAACGTAAATGAAATGGAATTTAAAATGTGCTGGCATATTTTTAGCAAAACCAATTCTCTGGTGATAAGATCTGGCCTAGATCTCTACATGAATTTTGAAAACATATTTGTTTATTCTAGATAGATTTTAACTACTTCCACACACAAAAAAGATAGATTTTAACTAGATTTACATTAATTTGGATACATTATTGACTTTCGGAATGGCAGAAAAAAAATATATGGAGTGCACGGATTGAGGGATCGTTTGGACTCAAGATCTTGATAAGATTGAGTACTGGAACCTGGAGATCTCTTGCTTCTTTTTAAAGAGCGTAAAATTGCATTTCTTTTGTTTATGTATTATTGTTTTCTTAATTTACTGGCAGTAAGAGCCCGCCCTGGATAGATAATGTTATCTGCAATGCGATAGTGGCATCTTTTGGGAAACGGGCCGGAAGAAGACGAGGCTGACCATGCATGTTATCAGTAAACAATTGCAATAATTCATATCACATAATCTAAGTCTTGTCAGTCCATTGATATTTATTAACGGGATATAAATAATACTCTTTCCAACATTAATTATACCACAAAAACTAAGGCCGAGTTCTACAGCTCGTTTGGCTTTTGCATACTCAGAGCGTTCGTATTGTAACGTGAATGGAGAAAGTCCTTATGACGGGCCCCATGTAGAGGTGGATATCAAGCTGGCTCAATTTGGCTCGACTCAGCTCGGTCAAGCTCGTTATCCTAACGAGTTAGCTTGACTTGACTTGTCATGGTAACGAGCTAAAAGACTAGCTCGACTTACCTGTTTGAAAGCTTGAGCCAGCTCGTTTAGCCCGCGAGTGCAAGGAAGAGTTGATGCAGCATGCCATGGGGAGGCAAGAAGGCGAGCTTCCAGGGACAGATGACGAAGAGGGCAGAAGCTCACAGCCTCATGTTCAACATATTGGAAAGAAAAAAAACAAACCCTCAAATGTTCAGGAGATTAGAAAAAAGAACAACAAATCCTCAAATGTTGGTATGATATCACATAACGAGTATGACCAATTACTACAAAACAAATCCAACTGAGTGGCCGGATTAAACCATATTGCAACAAAAATAAAAGCAATATTCCAGATCTGAAAAAGAAAAATGAGGAATAGACAAGAACATGCAAGAGTAAACATCTTGGAAAAAAGGAAGCCTAGATGCTAGCCAGGGTGATCTCGTTCAAGTGCTCAACTGCCTGCTTCCTCAGTCCTCGCTTCACCAACTCCTCGTTGCCGGCTGCTTTTGGCTCTGCTGTCCGCTCCATGGCCAGCGCCCCATCAACCCTGGAGACCCGTCAGAGCACACCGCGGCCGAGGAAGCTTCTCCATGTCCGCCACCGCTCAAGCCTCCATCCCGTGGATTCGTGCGGCGCCACCGCCAAGCGGACCTTGTCATTTGCCGGCGGTGTGAGAGAAAAGGGGATCGACAGTGGGTCAGTGGCTCCGCGTAGCCGTGAAGGTGGAGGCGAGTCCGCGCGTGGCGCGAGCTACGGGCGGGCGTGGGCGATGAGCGGTGGCGTGGCGTCGTGGGCGATGAGCGGCGGCGCGGTGCCCCGCCGCTGGTGGCGGCAGACTGGCGAGAGGCGCGGCGCGATGGCGGGTAGCGGCGGAGAGGCAGAGTTGCACAGACATGGTCACACGCGTCGTGTGAAGGGGCAGGCATCTAGGGTTTTGATGTTCTGGTGGGCCTTCTAAACATACGGGCATATGGTGTAACACCCTGATTTTCGCCTCGTCAAAAAAAATTTATTTTATTAAATTTTATATTTAAAAATTTGGTTTTTTTGAGTGTATTTAGGATTTCGTGCTAAAGATCTCGATTGATTCGTTTTCTTGTGAACCCAAAATCTTGACCATGATATTTTCTCCTAAAATTAAATTTCTATTATTCAAATTTTGAAATTTGAATTTTCCCTTCTAAATCTTTCCAAAGATTCATACGGTTCATAATTTTTGATCGTGCTGACAAATAATCTCCTCTCCATCCATAGGGTCTAAAATATTTATTTTAGGGCTTTTGTCGCCTGACAAATATTTTTCATTCATGTATGTCTCAAAATCAACGGTCGTTTCTCCCGACGAATTTTAATCGCGCATCGATGGAACCGGCAAAAGCCGAATCTGTCCTACGATCATCCTTTTTCAAAAAAAAATCCCCGTGTTGGATTTTGGAATCCGAAACGTGTCCTAAAAGCATCCCGCTAATTTCTATCTGTTCCAAATCATTTTGTTAAAGCTCTACTCGTTCCATTCGTTGCAAATTGTTTTCAGAAGCCAAAACTGCTCCAACCAAATTCTCTATCTATCCAAAAATCTCAAACAAATCATTTGACATCAGAGTCACAATCCTTTTACAACTTCAAAATTGTTTACAGCCCACAAAAAAAATGTCAGAAGGCAAGCATGCGTGCACTTCTCCCTTTTTCTCTATTGTGACAAGCAAAGTCCATTTTATTTCACGTGTTCTTCCACCGCTCATGCATGCACATGTTCTTTACCCTTATTACTAAGCTCCATGCAATCTCAGAGGTTAGGCACCGTCTTGTATTTTTCACTAAGCGAGGTAGGCACCCCACTGCTCCTCCCCTAACACCCCATTAACCACGTCAAAACAAACGAGCAGGCAGCAGCAGAGAGAAGCTGTAGAGGGAGAGGATAAAACAGAAGCAAGTTTGTCCACTGACCACGGTGTGCTCGTTACTGCCCGGTGACCTTTCCTGCACCAACGTCAAAGTCCACCAAAACAACCCCAAACGCTGGCATCGTCATGAGCCATGTGTCCATACCGAAAGCAAGCACCGCATCCACGCCGTCCTGCACCGACCGCTGTCCTCGCTCTCCTGTGCCACCTTGCCAATGGCGTTAGCCGAACAGGATAGTCGGCCTAGCTCGGCCGAGCCGCCTTCGTCGCCATCCGCCGGCCGCGACGGCTATAAAACCTGCCATCTTCCGCCCACTGTTGCCGCCTCTCCTCCACCCAAACTACCATGGCCACCACCATCACTCCGACGGGCTAAACATCGTCGTCACGCCCTCCATTCCTGAGCCCAACCGAGCCACTCAAAGCCACGCTTGGCCGACGCTCCGCCCAACCGTCGCCCAGGCCGAGCCGACGCCACCCAGCCGCATCGCCTTGGCCCTCCCGGCCACACGCGTCGACCAAGATGCTGTGCCGACGCCCCGACACGTCGCTCGGCCGAGCCACCGGCGCCGCTCACTACTATGAAAACAATCTTTTATGGCGTTTGGAAAAACTTTTCTCTGGCGGCTACGAGGTGAAACCGCCAGCTCAAAAGATAGGGGGGCTGGGGGTCTCGGGCTGCCAGCGAAAACACATCTTCGCTGGCGGCCTCCTAAAGCTGGCCACCAGCGAAAATGTGGTATTTTCTCTGGCGGCCATCTTAAGACCCCGCCAGAGAACATATCACATCTTCGTTGGCGGTAAGGTGACGTGGCCCGCTAGCGAAGATTCCTACATCTTCGCTGGCGGCCCACTTAAGCCGCCGCCACCCCTAAATATTTTCTATGGCGGTTCGACTCATCCGACATATGTTGACCGCCAGGAAAAATACCATCACCTATATCACCAGTCCAGCTAGCAGCCATGGCATTTGAGCACGATTTTCTCTCTCTTGTGAACAAATACATAGGGGGGAAGGTTTTGATCTTCAATCTTTTGAAAGATCTACTGCACCAGAGGTTACATATACTTTCTCCTACTCTATTTGTAAAGTTTTTTTTCATTTTTATTGGTTGTTTGTTGAGATTTTGCATAGCAAAAAGTATGTGACACGGGGGAAGAAAAGTATTTTTTATTTGTTATTTGGAGCTTAAAATGGGCAAACTTTGTAAGAAATATTGTGCATGATCGATGTTCCATATATATATCTAGTTTTGATATGTTTATTTCTAGCAGATCTATATATTAGTTAACTGCAGAGAACGCTGAGAAGAAGAGAAAAAGAGCTAGTTTTTTTTCTAGTTGTTTGTAGTTTGTAGATTTTTGGCTAGCTTTAATTATCTTGTCTAGATTATAGTGGCTATAAATATTAATTAGTATAATTTTAATGTGACATATTATCAAAAATATATAAAGTGACGAAGTTGTACATATTTTTTCGCAAATAATGCATAGATGGCGGACAGAGCATGGATGTATAGAGAGAGATACCGGTCCTCATACATTGAAGGAGTTGACATATTCATGAAAGCTGCTAAGAAGAATGTTGCATCTAAGAAGACAAACGAAATTAGATGTCCATGCTTACATTGCAAGAATCAGAAAATTTGGATCGACCCATCTATAATCGAGCAACACTTGGTGATGCATGGATTTGTTGCACGCTACACAAATTGGTCACATCATGGAGAGATCCTGTTAACAGCGGATTTTCGTAATCGGCCCGGAGAAGAAAGAGAAAACCGAAGCAGAGAGAAAGGGCTAAGTTGGAGTCAAACCAGGTCTCGTATCGGACACAGTCAGCGTATCGGACTCAATGAGGCGCTGGCAGACAGGTTGTATCGGCCGATTCGGATTTGTGTGGTTAATGGCCAATAGAGGCTGGAAGTTGACAGAGTTAGCGTGGGCTTGGTTTGGGCTCAGGATAAGCTTCAAGGAAGTTGCCAAATAGAGATAAGGCTCGGTTTTAGGCAATTGTATCTTGTAAAACAAGTAGGTTTAGATCTAATTTGTGGCAAAAAGTCTGCCACAAGGACTTGTTTGTTTGTTAGAGATAAGGTCGTGTCCTACATGGACCCTGTTGTAATCTCGGGTATAAATATCCCGATAGTTTGTACATGGAAACTCTCTCACAACTCAATACAACAAACCAGTTTCAATCTACTTTCGGCGCATCGCCAACCCTCGCAAGAGGTTTACTCCGACGAGTTCTTGCTTCCCCGGAGCAGAGGTAAGAACTCGTTCCCGACGATCGGCATCGTCGGGGCTAGCGTGTCGCTCTAGACACGTTAAGCCTCGATGATGTGATCGTCGTCTATCGTGTTTTGAATAATCTTGACAGGTATCTTAATTATGCTTCGCCAGCAAT
This sequence comes from Oryza officinalis, assembly GCA_008326285.1. Lineage (NCBI taxonomy): Eukaryota > Viridiplantae > Streptophyta > Magnoliopsida > Poales > Poaceae > Oryza > Oryza officinalis. The sequence goes on along the minus strand of BDMV01000004.1, from coordinate 7,346,154 downwards.
CTACTCGTTTTAGGGTTTATTGCCGACGACGGTCTAATTATTGTGTTTGGCTTAATTGTTCAATGCATCTACCATCCCCAAAAGCAATCGGCAACTTGATTTTCTTTGTGTTAAGCCTCAATTCACACTTTGAGTTGCTATCGACCTTAGTCCTGTTTGAGATCTAACACGAAGCCTGTTTTCGGTTGTAATTAAGGATAGCACTGGGGTTTCAGCCAGTCTTACCTGATATGCATTATTATCTTAAGGTTTTCATGTGTATCTGCCATCTACTTGAATAGATTGATGAATATAAATGTATCTGTTATAGATTACTCGTCAGGGTTATCTGTGATTGGCATATTTATATTGATTGGTTGATTCATGTAGATCTGCACTAGAGTATTAGCTAGTGTAGTTATCTTTGTTATCCTTATCGGCCGATGCCGTTAATTGATATTAATATGTTGATGAAGGCCGATAAGATTAGATTCATGCTTTAACTTTATTTTATCACGAGTAAGCCGATACAGCTTTGCCCTATCGGCTGGGCCACAACAATGCGACATCGGCCTATCGGCCGATCGGCCATTGTTTTCTAACATGGTTTACTTGTTTTCTTGTTGATTGCAGATCAAATCAACTGGCACGCTCTGCACACAACTAGGCAAGCCATTTGGACCAGCACTAGAGTAAAGCAAACCTCCCAGGCCGCCGTGGAAACGCGGAACCCATTTGGTTGCAAGGCGGGTCGAAATTCTGCGCCAACACGCTTTTGGCACGCCCGGTGGGACCTCAAGCACACAAGCTTTGCAACATCAACAAGATTACTTCAAGATGTCGAAGCAGGCTGAGATCTCCGAGGAGAACATCGTCGCCGTGACCGCCGACCAGCTCAACGAAGAGCAGAAAGCCGAGATGGAAAAGCTGGTCGAGCAGTTCTAGAATATGTACCTGCAGACATATTCTAGGACTCGGCAAGGCAACTTGATTCAAAAGTCTAAGGTGGTAATGCCGAGTCCTGGAGATGGAGCTAGCACGTCGGCAGCGGCACACGACCACGTCGTCAAGACCAAAGAAAACGCTGCGCCGACGTTGCAAGACAGAATCGACTCCACAGTTCATTCTGCGCTAGTCAACCAGTCAGGGATCCTAGTGAACACGTTGACCAATACGGTCAAGTCGATCCTAGATGGTTCAATCCATCAGTACAAACCTCAAGGGCCGATTTACCTACCAGAAAATAAGTTCCCTGCCTATCGGACCTTGAGGAACGACCTGAGCGTGGCACCACAGCCAACGGCACCGATGCCACCCCCATCGGCGCAGCCGACATCAACCCTGCCACTGGTCCTCACCAGGCAGACGGGAGGAAGCCCTCAGCACATCACGGAGGAGCAATATGCGCGATGGACGAAGGGGAAGCAACCGGTGATCGAGCCGATGCAGCAAGTTCCTGCCAACCCGCCATCGGCCGGACAGCCACAAGCCCCTGTGTTCAACAACCCTCCACCACAGGCTGCTTACAACGCGCCACAAGGCCACCAGCAGTACACCGCAGGGCAGTACGGTGCGCAGAACCTTGATTACCATTATCAGCCGTACTCCCCTAGGCAGTATCAAGCAGAGGGCTTGCAACAATCTTATCAGCAAGACCTCCCGCATCGGCCCGCAGGATACTGGGCCGACATGATAGCCGAGGTGATGCGAGATCAGTTCGGCTTGAAGCCCAAGGAGAACTCTACAGTGTATCGGCACCCGTACCCCGAGGAGTTCGACAGAGTGCCACTACCGAGCCGATACAAGATCCCGGACTTCTCCAAGTTCTCAGGGCAAGACAATGTCTCGACGTACGAGCACGTGAGCCGATTCCTGGCACAGTGTGGGGAGGCATCGGCCATAGAGGCATTGAGGGTGAGGTTTTTCCCTCTGTCCTTGTCAGGGTCTGCATTCACATGGTTCTCCTCGTTACCTTGCAATTTCATCAGAGGATGGATAGATTTGGAAAAGCAGTTTCACAGATATTTCTATAATGGTGTGCAAGAGATGAAACTGTCTGATCTTACTGCCATCAGGCAACGAGTGGATGAATCAGTTCCAGAGTATATCCAAAGATTCAGGGACATAAGAAACAGGTGTTATAGCCTCAGCTTGACCGATTCACAGCTCGCCGACTTGGCATTTCAAGGATTACTGGGGCCGATACGAGAGAGGTTCTCCTCTCAGGAATTTGACAGCCTAGCTCAGCTAGCACAGAGGGTATCGGCCCATGAACAAAGATTCCAGGAGGCGAAGAAATTCGCGAACAAAAATTAATACCATTTATCAGTAAGCCTCCGATGAAGACGAAGAGGACGATGTTGAAGTTGATTTAGCTGAATGGGCCCGGATGAGAAAGCCGACAACATGCCAATGGGCCAAAAAGGGCGATAAAGAAGATAAGTACGACTTCGACATCAACAAGGCCGACAAGATATTTGACCTACTCCTACAAGAAAAGCAGATCCAGCTGCCAGTGGGTCATGTACTGCCATCGGCCGAGGAAATCAAGAAAAGAAGATATTGCAAGTGGCATAACACTTATTTGCACCATACCAATGAATGCAAGATCTTCAGACAACAGATCCAATCGGCCATCGAGCAAGGCAGAATTAAGATCGATGATGCCAAGAGGCCGATGAAGATAGAAGGACACCCGTTCCCAGTCAACATGGTGCGGGCGAACAGGCCCGACGGCGGTGGCCATTGGACCGGCAAGCGACCTTATCAGACCTCGGAGGGCCTGATCAGAAAATACCAGCGACAGTAGGAAGAACAAGCTCGAGACTATGCCGATCAAGACAACTCCTACGACCCACATTGGGAGTGCGAGTTTTTCCGGTTCTGCTGGAATGAGGGGATGAGGTTGCAATCCATCCAAGAGTGTCCTGCATGCAATGGTACAAAAGACTCCTATCAGGGCAGCTCAAGTAGGCAAGCGCATCGACCGGCCAAGCAAAAAAAATCTGTTCATGAAAGGTTGGGGCCGATGCACCAAGAGCAACAGACTGAAGCCGAGGAGCAGGTCCAGAACCCCCAATGGTGCCCAAGCGACGTATTCAGCAAGACACAAAAACGGCGGGTTCAAAGACTAAGGAAGAAAGAACAGATCCAGGAGCAACAAGCAATAATAGCCCATCGGCCGGCCAAGACCAAGAAGGAGTGGAGGATAAAATCCACGGTGGTCAAGGCCGATGAGGGCACCTCCAATACAGCTCGAGCTTCTGCGACCTCAAAAGGTAAAAGAGTAGCATCGGCGTCTGTTAACATGGTTTTTATATTACCAGCGGAGTACAGCGTACAGACGGCTGATGAAGCAATAGCCGACGATGAGCAATCCTCGGCTAGACTACAGTTGTCACCAGACTAGGCTATATTCGACAAGCCAGCAGACACCAGCCACAGGCACCTACGGTCGTTATACATCAAGGGCTTTATCAACGGACAGCCGATGACGAAGATGTTCATTGATGGTGGTGCGGCAGTGAACCTAATGCCGTACACAACCTTCCGGAAGCTTGGAAAAGTGCCGGAGGACCTCATCAAGACTAATATGGTGCTGAAAGACTTCGGTGGCAACGCATCTGAGGCGAAGGGGGTGTTAAACATGGAGCTCACCGTGGGCAACAAGACGATACCCACCACTTTCTTCGTTTTCGATGGAAAGGGTTCCTACAACCTGTTGTTGGGATGAGACTGGATCCACGCAAACTATTGTGTCCCTTCAACAATGCATCAATGCCTTATACAATGGCAAGGGGACCAGGTCGAGATCGTGCAGGCCGATCGGTCAGTACACGTGGCCAATGCCGATCTCGTAGTTTGGGAGATGGAGGGAATCGATTGCTTGTCCGGGCGAGTCTGGGACGCCGATTTCCTCAAAGTAACTGATTGCGACATCGAGACGATTGAAGATCAAGACAAGCAGTTGCTTTAACAAAAATGTGCCATCCACTGTCCAAGACGAGCAAGCTAGTCCCTACACAAATGATGCGGTGGATGAGTTAGATGGAAAATTGGGACAGGGCTTTACGTCGGCCGATCAGCTTGAAGAAGTTGATATAGGAATAGGTGATAGGCCTAGGTCGACGTATGTAAGTGCTAACCTGCCAAGAGAATATAAGAATAATTTGATAAATCTTTTGAAAGAATTTATGGATTGTTTTGCATGGGAATACCATGAGATGCCAGGATTAAGCCGATCGATCGTAGAACATCGGCTACCTATCAAACCATGCTATCGGCCATTTAAACAAGCTCCCAGGAGATTTAAGGCCGATATGCACGAAGCTATCAAGGCAGAGATCACACGACTTTACGACGCCAACTTTATAAGACCCTGCCGATACGCGAAGTGGGTTTCCAATATAGTTCCAGTGTTAAAGAAAAATGGCAAGCTTAGGGTATGTATCGACTTCAGAGATTTGAATAAAGCAACACCAAAAGATGAGTACCCTATGCCGTTGGCCGATCTGCTGGTAGATGCCGCATCTAGATATAAAATCATTAGTTTCATGGATGGGAACGTAGGCTACAACCAGATTTTCATGGCCGAGGAAGACATTCACAAGACAGCCTTCCGGTGTCCGGGGGCAATCGGCCTATATGAGTGGGTTGTTATGACTTTTGGCTTGAAAAACGCTGGAGCTACTTATCAGAGGGCTATGAATTATATTTTTCATGATCTTATTGGTTCCCTGATCGAGGTTTACATCGATGATGTCGTCGTGAAGTCCAAGGAGTACGATATGCACTTGGCCGATTTACGCAAGGTACTAGAAAGAGCAAGGAAATATGGTTTAAAGATGAACCCTAACAAATGTGCCTTTGCCGTATCGGCCGGTCAGTTTCTAGGTTTCTTGGTCCATGAAAGAGGAATTGAGATTACACAGAAGAATATAGATGCTATAAAAAATATCAAGCCTCCGACAAACAAGACCAAGTTACAATCTCTGCTCGGGAAGATCAACTTTATCCGGCGCTTTATATCAAACCTATCAGGCAGAATAGAGCCATTTACTCCATTATTGAAGATAAAGGATGATCAGGAGTTCATATGGGGTGGCAAGCAATAGAAAGCGCTGGACGATATCAAAGAGTATTTAACCTCTCCCCCAGTTCTAATCTCTCCACAAAAAGGGGTTCCATTCAGGCTGTACCTATCGGCCGATGAGAAATCCATCGGCTCAGTCTTGGTTCAAGACATTGATGGCAAGGAAAGAGCTATTTTTTATCTCAGCAGAAGGTTGTTAGACGCCGAGACAAGGTACACGCCGGTGGAGAAATTGTGTCTATGCTTGTATTTTTCATGCACTAAGTTGAGGCATTATTTACTTTCCAATGAATGCATTGTGGTCAGTAAGGCCGATGTGATGAAATACATGCTATCGGCCCCCGTTTTAAAAGGAAGAATTGGGAAGTGGATTTTTGCTTTAACAGAATTTGATCTCAGATATGAATCGGCCAAAGCAATCAAAGGACAAGCCCTGGCCGATTTCATTGTTCAACACAGAGATGATTCAGTCGCATATGCAGATATTGTGCCATGGACTCTGTATTTTGACGGATCTGTTTGCAGACATGGATGCGGTATCGGCCTGGTCATTATATCCCCTCGGGGGACAAGCTTTGAGTTTGCTTTTACCATCAAGCCTTATTATACCAACAATCAAGCAGAGTACGAAGCGGTACTTAAAGGTTTGCAGTTATTACAAGAGGTCGAGGCCGATTTTTTAGAGATCATTAGTGATTCACAGCTGGTAATTAATCAACTTTCTGGAGAGTATGAATGCAAAGACGATATTCTTAAAGTCTACAACGAAGAGTGCAAGGAGTTGCTCCAAGCATTCAAGATCGTGACGATGAAGCATATACCCAGGAAGCAAAACTTCGAGGCCAATGATCTGGCTCAGGGGGCATCGGGATACAGGCCGATGGCCAAGGATGTATGGGTTCAAATCACTGCCATGGACGCCGATGATTGGAGATTTGCTCTAATCGATTATTTGAAGAATCCTTCCCAATCGGCGTCACGAAAAATGAAATACAAAGTGTTGCAGTACGTCCTGTTAGATGATGACTTATACCATCGGACGATTAATGGTGTCTTGCTCAAGTGCCTAGGTCCTGAGGAGGCCAAAGTTGTGATGAGCGAGGTCCATGAAGGGATTTGTGGAACACATCAATCGGCCCATAAAATGAGATGGCTGTTGAAACGTATTGGATATTTTTAGCCGACAATGCTAGAGGATTGTTTCAAGTATTATAAAGGATGTCAAGATTGTCAGAAATTTGGAGCAATTCAGAGAGCACCGGCATCGGCTATGCATCCAATCATAAAGCCGTGGCCGTTTCGTGGATGGGGAATAGATATGATTGGCCAGATAAACCCACCATCAAGCAAAGGACATAAATATATCTTAGTGGCTACGGATTACTTTACAAAGTGGGTTGAGGGCGTTCCCCTTAAGAAGGTTGATTCCAAGGATGCGATTCAGTTTGTCAAAGAACATATCATATATCGGTTTGGGTTACCACAGACAATAACCACTGATCAGGGATCGATCTTCGTGTCCGATGAGTTCGTCCAGTTTGCCGACAACATGGGTATTAAATTGTTAAACTCTTCCCCTTATTATGCGCAAGCTAACGGGCAGGCAGAGGCTTCTAATAAAACTTTAATCAAGTTGATCAAGAGGAAAATCGACGAACAGCCGAGGCAATGGCACACGACGTTGGCCGATTCCCTTTGTGCGTATCGAATGGCTTGTCATGGTGCGATTCAAGTGCCTCCGTATCAGTTGGTTTACGGACATGAAGCTGTGTTGCCCTGGGAAACCAACATCGGCTCAAGAAGGATTGCTTTGCAAGACGACTTGACAGCCGATGAATACCATAATCTTATGGTCGATGAGCTCGATGATTTGGCACACACCCGATTGCGGGCCCTCAAGAAAATCAAACGAGATAAGGATAGAGTTGCTCGTCATTATAATAAAAAGGTTGTTGCCAAATCATTTGAGGAAGGGGATTTTGTATGGAAGCTAATAATGCCAATTGGTTCCAGAGATAATAAATTCGGCAAGTGGTCACCTAATTAGGAAGGTCCTTTTCAGATTCATCGGTGTGTTCCCCATAATGCTTATCTGCTCAAAGGATTAGATGGAGAAGTTTATGGCAGAGCTCTCAACGGCAAGTACTTAAAGAGATATTATCTAAGCCCCTGGATCAATTCATGATCGGCCCTCCAGCCGATTTATGATTACAGCCGATGTGCTATGCACCGTCCTTAGATGGCCGATATATACTATCGTCCTTAGTTCAAATTTTACAACATGAGCCCTCATCTTCTAAAATTTGGGGGGCATATATATATACAAGTGCAGAATTGTGCAGGGAATTTTTCAAGATTCAAGTCCTATTCTTCATGATTTTTCAAAGTTGTTAGATTGATTAAAGGATTCAAGTTTACGTTTATGGGATTCAATTTTTCAGACTTGGACTCTTTCAGATTGAGATCGAATTTGGCTGATCGGCCGATGAGATTACTTATAGTGAGAGGATATCTGTTTACACGATGGACTTCAAAACCAATTTTCAAGCTAGAGTTTCTTCAGATTCATTCAGATCAAATTCGGCTGCTTGGCCGATGAGATTTGTGTTTACAACGTATGAAGGCACAATATGTTACATCACTCTATAAAATCTGCAATAGCTGCAATGGCCCTACGACGGATTTGATCAATATCTTCTATAGCCTAAGCGTCATCGGCCATCGACCCTGGGATCGGCTTTAACGATTTGCTCAGGGTTGCCAAATATTTGGCCGATGCCTTCAGCTTCGCTGTTTGGTCCTCTATGGCCTTTGGCGATGCAGCTATTCCGGACTGGACTTCTTGGATCTCTTTACGAGTCGTTTCCAGCTTGGACACGAGGTCTGCTTTGAGGCGTTGGAGTTCTTCAAGTCTGTTCTTCAAGACAATCGGCTCAACAGCCAGCTCGTCTAGCTTGGTCTTATCAGAATTGACCTGACCTTTGCTGGCGGTTAAGGCCGATTCCAAGCTCTCACGTTCCCGCCTTTCTGCGATTCTTTCTTTAGCCTTTTGAAGCTTGAAGCGGTATTGTTCCAAGAAGATGGCCGGTGTTAGCATTTCCATCAGGTTTTCAGGCAGCTGGTCTTCAATTTCTTGTATTCTGCTCCTGATGGGACCGCAGTCCTCCACCAAGTACTCCAGTGATGATTCCAGCCACTTGATGATATCGGACAACCCGTTCTTCAGATCGTCAGAAATTGACACCTTGGCCGTGACTGGTGGCTCTTGGTCCTCGTCATCAAGAAATTGGCCGATGTCGAAGGAGAACATATCGGCTAGCTTCTGCAAGCAACAGGGTGGGGTAAGATTAGCCTAGCTAAACAAGAATCGGCAGACAGGGCAAGATGATCCTGGTTACCTGGGTTGGAGCATCGGCTGTGCTTGCATCGGTTTCCTTTTGCTGTGTTGAAACAGTAGGCGAGGGGGTTGGCCGATGTGGTGAGGGTGATGGAGCCCTTGGCTGGAGGAAAGCAAGAAATTGGTGAACAGATCTATGTTACTAGAGACACAAGGTAAAATTAACTTTTACCGAAGCAGTCGGAGAGGGTGGTGGAGAAGGAGAAGGAGTCCTTAATCGGGCCTTGGATTGTTCACGCCTTTGCAGGGTAGCCTTTTTAGTTCTTAAAGGGGCCGATTCGGTTCTCTCCTTGAGTATAGATGACGTAGCAGCCTGAAAAGGATATCAAATTATAGCATACCAATAGAAAGGGGATTACATGAAGTTCGGTAAAAGGAATGTGCTAACCTTGCGGACGGCATGTCTGGTTTTCTTCGGTTGGGCGGCGCCGGCTTGGTCATCAGCCGATGGGATTGTGGTGGTTTTGGTCGATCGTTTCTTGGCAGTTTCAGCCGGCAAATTTTCTTCTTCAGACACATCGGCAGCTGCTGCATCGACCTCTTCCTCCATCACTTGTTCATCAAGGAATTCTTCCATGGAGGGGTCTATCTCTTCAAGATCGGCCTGGTCATTGGTTTTAGCCTTCTTGCTGGTTTTTTGGGATTTTCCTTTGACTGACGCTTTCCTCTTGGGATTTTCTTTGGTCATCGGCCCTTGGAGTAATGATGATACCTTTGGGGCAGTAAGGCCGATGATTGACTCCAGGATAGTTGATCCTGATGGAGCTACAGCTTGAGCATAACAAATTCTCTGTCCACTGTTGCTCACAGATGGGATCGGCTCGTCTGGGACTTGAGGGCTGATACCCTGGATGAGCTCTGTCACGTAGAATCTGGCCGATTGATGGAAAATATGAGTAGCCCATTCTTGCCACCATGCTTGGATGCTAATATGAACAAAGGCGCTCAGGTGCAATCGGTCGCAGTCACCCAGGTTCGGGGTTTCAACCTCCAGTTCCTTGCTCATGATCAACCCTGATGACACTATGCCCCTGCTCTCTAGGAGTCTATGGAAGTATAAATTAATGGGGAGTTGTCCAAGCCCGCACTGTCTAGCAGCTACCATGGGATTATAGAATTCATAAGACAGGCTGGTGCTTCTTCCTTGAAATATACCTATCGGGAGCAGACATGGGGTGATGCCGATCATGAATGATTCCCGTGACTCCATGTCGTCGTTTACCAGGTTCAGCTGGAGATCATCGGGGAGTTCAAAATCCTGGTCTGAGGTGTAGACGAACATATCCATCTTGATTGATGGTGGCCCGGTATAGAATCGGATGAACCATGTAGACATGTCTTCAGTTGATTGATCTGCCCCAGGATAGATAGAGGCTGCCTCTCCAAAAGACATGCATCTTCTGGTTCTGTGGTCTTCATGATCGGCATACTTTGATGGGAAGCGGGAGTCCGATAGTGGAGGCCGATCGGCCATGGTGTTGGTGTGGATAGTTAGACAAAGCTGAATAAACCACCATGGTCCTCCATGAGCCACAGTTTGCTTCAACATCAGATCCTGTGCAGAGACATGAAGCAGCCGATAGACAGATCCCAAGAGATATCGGCCGAGGGGGATTTGTTTCTTGTCGACCAGAGCTTGAGCCAAGTGTTGACAATTGGTAGTGGGGCCACAGGTCGATCCACAGAAGACAAATCTTTTCAACCATAATGTCAGGAAGGCCACATGTTCTCTCTCTGAGACTGATCCTTGTTCCATATGCTTAGAGATATATCCGGACCAGCCTCCAATCTTCTTGGTTTTCAATTTATGGCTGCTGTTTGCTAGGAGGCTGAAGGGGTTGATCTCAGACTGAATGTCTAGTCCTGTTAATAGCTTGACGTCGATCAGAGTGGGGGTCATCGGACCTTGCTTGAACAGGAACGCATTCAGAGTACTGGACCAGAAGTAAGTAGCCGCTGACATAAGGGGTTCATTTTTCTTGGTATCGGCCAGAGACAAAGTGATGCATTGGCCGATCCCTATCTCGTCCTAGTGGACCTGTTTGGCTGCAGCGATTCTCTTGTGCCAGGTCCTGTACCCATTGAGTTTCAACGGCCAGGATCTGAAAGTATGCTTCCACGAAGAGACGTTGGGTTTGACCTGCCTGAAAGGTATCCTGTCTGTCTCGGCGTTTATCAGCCAAGTCGGGTTGCAGTCGCCCATGGGGCCTAGGAGAAATCGGTGGGACTTGTCGTTGGTAGGGATTAAGATCTGGCTTTCGAAGACCTACGGCATATGGACAATAATGTAAGATAAAGACCCGGGGGACAAGAGCAGGAACCCTAATTTGAAGAGTTTGGCAAGAAAACGAAAATGTGAGGGGATTAACTTAACGCGGGGATTTCGGAGGCGTAGAACGGAGCGGAAGCCATTGTTGTCGTCGACGAAGTCGCCGTGGAAAGGGTTGATGCCGATGGGACGCCGAGGGGTCGCCGAAGTTGAAGAGCGTGGGTGGTTGCTAAATCGGCGGTGGAGAATTGCGAATCTGGATCTGCGCGGTTTTCAGACAGACCCTAACGAGGAAGTTGATGGGTTCTTCGCGGTTAATTCCGCCACATTATATAATGAAACGGAATTGGGGGGCATGTGTTAACAGTGGATTTTCGTAATCGGCCCGGAGAAGAAAGAGGAAACTAAAGCAGAGAGCAAAGGCTAAGTTGGAGTCAAACCAGGTCTCGTATCGGACACAGTCAGCGTATCGGACTCAATGAGGCGCTGGCAGACAGGTTGTATCGACCGATTCGGATTTGCATGGTTAATGACCAATAGAGGCTGGAAGTTGACAGAGTTAGCGTGGGCTTGGTTTGGGCTCAGGATAAGTTTCAAGGAAGTTGCCAAATAGAGATAAGGCTCGGTTTTAGGCAATTGTATCTTGTAAAACAAGTAGGTTTAGATCTAATCTGTGGCAAAAAGTCTGCCGCAAGGACTTGTTTGTTTGTTAGAGATAAGGTCGTGTCCTACATGGACCCTGTTGTAATCTCGGGTATAAATATCCCAATAGTTTGTACATGGAAACTCTCTCACAACTCAATACAACAAACCAGTTTCAATCTACTTTCGGCGCATCGCCAACCCTCGCAAGAGGTTTACTCCGACGAGTTCTTGCTTCCCCGGAGCAGAGGTAAGAACTCGTTCCCGACGATCGGCATCGTCGGGGCTAGCGTGTCGCTCTAGACACGTTAAGCCTCGATGATGTGATCGTCGTCTATCGTGTTTTGAATAATCTTGACAGGTATCTTAATTATGCTTCGCCAGCAATCTACTCGTTTTAGGGTTTATTGCCGACGACGGTCTAATTATTGTGTTTGGCTTAATTGTTCAATGCATCTACCATCCCCAAAAGCAATCGGCAACTTGATTTTCTTTGTGTTAAGCCTCAATTCACACTTTGAGTTGCTATCGACCTTAGTCCTGTTTTGAGATCTAACACGAAGCCTGTTTTCGGTTGTAATTAAGGATAGCACTGGGGTTTCAGCCAGTCTTACCTGGTATGCATTATTATCTTAAGGTTTTCATGTGTATCTGCCATCTACTTGAATAGATTGATGAATATAAATGTATCTGTTATAGATTACTCGTCAGGGTTATCTGTGATTGGCATATTTATATTGATTGGTTGATTCATGTAGATCTGCACTAGAGTATTAGCTAGTGTAGTTATCTTTGTTATCCTTATCGGCCGATGCCGTTAATTGATATTAATATATTGATGAAGGCCGATAAGATTAGATTCATGCTTTAACTTTATTTTATCACGAGTAAGCCGATACAGCTTTGCCCTATCGGCTGGGCCACAACAATGCGACATCGGCCTATCGGCCGATCGGCCATTGTTTTCTAACATGGTTTACTTGTTTTCTTGTTGATTGCAGATCAAATCAACTGGCACGCTCTGCACACAACTAGGCAAGCCATTTGGACCTGCACTGGAGTAAAGCAAACCTCCCAGGCCACCGTGGAAACGTGGAACCCGTTTGGTTGCAAGGCGGGTCGAAATTCTGCACCAACAGATCCCAAGCAAACAAGTTCCCAACCGGGCGATAGTACAGGATGAAGTGTTCAACTGGGACGAGGATTTGATGGTAGTAGCAGAAGAAGGAGAAGAGGAAGTAGAGCCCATTAATGTTGATGATGATGTTGGTGGCGATGATGGCAGCACAGTATAGTTGATGATGTCGATGATGGTAATGTTTGCGTAGATGATGGTAATTTTGATTTGGAAGAGATGTTGCATCATGCTAAACCTGAGGTTGTAGCTGGGTTCGCTCGTGGGTTGGAGAACTTCGAATCATTACAAAAGGCAACGAAGGTTCTTTTGTACGATGAGGTAAATGGTTGCATGAAGGAATTCACATTGTTGCGGACGGTGCTTGAACTTATGAGATTGAAAGCCAGAAACGGTTGGTCGGACAGTAGTTTCAACGATTTGTTGGTTCTGTTGAAGAAACTGTTTCCGCAACCCAACTCCCTGCCAACCAGCACCTATGAAGCGAAGAAGCTTATTTGCCCTTTATCTCTGGGTGTGCGAAAGATACACGCGTGTGTTAACCACTGCGTACTGTTTCGTAAAGAGTACGAGGATTTGGATAGATGCCCAACGTGCAACACTAGTCGATACAAAACAAGCCGTAGCCAGTCCGAGCGTCAGGATGTTACCCAAGACGAGGTAGAAGACAACAACAAGAAGAAGATCCCCTAGTTGGTCATGTGGTACCTTCCGGTGAAAGATCGATTGAAGCGTTTGTTCTCGAACCCGAGGGATGCCGAACTGATGCGCTGGCATCATGCAAAGCGGAAAAAGGATGGGATGATTCGATGTCCGGCAGATGCTCGACAGTGGAAGGAATTTGACAGAAAGTACCATGAGTTTGCAGAGAACCCAAGAAATGTAAGGTTTGCATTGAGCACCGATGGAATGAATCCATTTGGTGACTTGAGCAGCTCACACAGCACGTGCCCAGTACTCCTAACCATGTACAACCTCCCTACGTGGTTGTATCAGAAAAGGAAGTATATTTTGTTGACCATCCTTGTACAGGGACCAAGACAACCTGCCAATGACATGGATGTGTTTCTGGAGCCTTTGCTGGAGGATATGGCTGATCTGTGGAATCACGGGGTCCGGGTTTGGGACGAATTCATGCAGAATTACTTCACGCTTAATGCAATTATCTTTGTCACCATCAATGACTTGCCCGCACTGTTTTCCCTATCAGGACAGCTCAAGGGGAAGACAGGTTGCGTTATTTGTGTTGATGGTACAGTGTACAGGTATCTTCAGGGATCGAAGAAGCTAGTGTACATGCGGCACCGACGTTACTTAAGAAAGAATCACCTATACTGCTCCAAAGCAGAATATTTCGACAACACTGTTGAGGATGGTGATCCACCAGAACCATGAAAGGGTGATAAAGTGTTCACAATAACGAAAAAGCTCAAGGTTGTTTTTGGGAAGGCCAAAAAGAAGGAAACCAACAAGCGGAAGAGAAATGAGGCCAAAGAGCCAGCAAGCGCTAGCGGGCCATTCAAGAAGCACTCCATTTTCTTTAAGTACCTTCCGTACTGGCAAGATTTAGAGATACGTCATTCTATCGATGTCATGCACCTAGAGAAAAATGTCTTCGATAGCACCATGGGTACTTTACTAGACATACCTAGCAAGACAAAGGATGGGCTGAAGTCCCGTAAGGACCTCATGAATATGCAGATAAGAAAAGAGCTTCACCCTGTAGATGAGGGTAACGAAAAAGTGTATCTTCCGCCGGCCTGCTACACCTTGACAAATGAGGAGAAAAAGGCAATGTGCAAATGCCTAGGTGGGTGAGAGTGCCTACTGGTTTCTCCTCAAACATTAAGCGACTGATATCCATGAAGGATTTGCCATTTTCAGGCTACAATTCCTATGATTGCCATGTAATGCTCACAGTATTCCTCGCTATCGCCATCAGAGCAATCGAACCATTACACGTTAAGGTGGTCATCACAAAGCTATGTTACTTCTTCAATGCAATCTCATAGAGAGTAATTGATCTTGACGAGTTAGGTCCTCTCTGCACTTTCGCTGTAGAGACCATGTGCGAGCTTGAGATGTGTTTCCCGCCATCATTTTTCAATATGATGGAACACCTCATAGTTCATAGTGTGCCTCAGATTATTGCACTTGGTCCCCTGTACCTGCATCAGATGTGGCCATTCGAACGGTACATGTCCATTCTAAAAGGCTACGTACGGAACCATGCCCACCTAGAGGGATCGATGATAGAGGGATATACTACCGAGGAAGTCGTTGAGTGTTGCATTGATTAGCTAAAAGAGGGGAAAGCAATTGGTTTACCGGTACCTCGACATGAAGGTAGATTATCTGGAAGAGGGACAAAAGGGCAGAAAAGAATCCATGACGATGATTACAAGAAACTAAAAGAAGCTCATTTCACTGTGCTGCAACAGCTCGTGATAGTGGAGCCGTACATAGATCAGCACCTTAAGGAATTACAAGCAATGAATACAGGGCGTTCTGATGCATGGATCATGAAGCGACACAAGGCTGCCTTTACTGAATGGTTCAAGACCCTCGACCTACCAGATGGCGATACTACGGAGGAAAAAACTATTAAGAGGTTGGCTGACGGGCCATCAAGTGTTTACACCTCATGGCAAGCATATGATCTGAATGGGTATACATTTTATACCAAAACGAAAGACCAAAGGAGTGCATGCCAAAACAATGGCCTTCGAGTAGAGGCAATCGACACAACTGGACAAAAGAGCACATACTATGGATTCATAGAAGAAATCTGTGAACTGGACTATGGATCCAACATGCAGATTCCACTGTTCCGGTGCCAATGGGTGAAACACCCATCTGGCGTGGTTGTCGACATTTTTGGGTTGACAATCGTCGACCTCGTCAACGTAGGGCACAAGAATGACCCATGGGTACTTGCCGATCGGGCCGCTCAGGTTTTCTATGTGACTGATCCATCTCAGTTGAAGAAAGATATAGTTTTCTCGGGAAAACAAAAGATTTTGGGAGTTGATGATGTCCAAGATGTTGAGGCATATAATCAGTACGAGAACATGACACTCTTCACGGACTTTACAAACAACATCAAGGTCGCGGAAGCAATGATTAGTGATTCCCCGAAGCCATACATGAGGAATAAGGGAGTAGGGAAGAATGTCAAAGGTTAATCTACATATGTAATTATGGTGACTTAAGATGGATGATGAATTTTTGTACGGATGATTACTGACTCTTTTTGTAATTAGTTCTGTGGATATTTTTACATTTAGTTGTGGAAAGAAATAAATATTGAAATGGGCCAAAAGTTTTTCCTGGCGGTCGAGGACACTTCCGGCCGGCAGCCTTTTTCGCTAGCGGCGAGGTAAGCCGGCCGCCAACGAAAATGGGTTTCGCTAGCGGGCCGCCTAATCGGGCCGCCAGCGAAAAAGGTTTTCGCTAGCGGACAGGTAAGCCGGCCGCCAGAGAAAATGGGTTTCGCTAGCGGGCTACCTAATCCGGCCGCCAGCGAAAAAGGTTTTCGCTAGCGGCGAGGTAAGCCGGCCGCCAGCGAAAATGGTTTTGGCTATATATGGGAGAGCAGGAGTCTCAATTTTTCCTAAGTCTCGAAGGCGTGAAAACCCTAGAGCCGCCGCCAGGCTGCCAAAATTTTCAGCCGCCGCCGCCAGCAAAAACCTAGCGCCGTCGCCTTCTTTTCGCGCCAGGAGGCAGGAGCTCTCTAGCCGCCCCTCACTGCCGCCGCCTCCTCCTCACCGCCGCCCGGCAGCCTCCTCACTGCCGTCACCGGCCGCATCCTTACCGCCCCCAGCCGCCTCCTCACTGCCACCGCCAGCCGCCTCCTCACCGGTGCCGCCAGCCTCCTCACCGCCCCCGGTAGCCTCCTCACCGCCGCCGCCAGCTGCCGGCCGCCAGCTCATCGCCGCCGCTTGCCGCCTCCTCACCGCCGCCGGCCGCGTCCTCACCGCCACCGCTGGCCACGTCCTCACGCCGATGGCCGCCTCCTGACCGCCGCCGGCCGCGTCCTCACCGCCACCGATGGCCGCCTCCTCACTGCCGATGGCCGCCTCCTCACAGCCGCCGCCAGCCTCCTCACCGGCGATGGCCGCCTCCTCACAGCCGCCGGCGGCCGCCTCCTCACAGCCGCCGCCAGCCTCCTCACTGCCACCGGCAACCTCCTCACCGCCGCCGCCTCCTCTTCTTCCTCTGCTCGCCGCCTCATCCAGGTACCCCTGTCGCCGCCTCCTCTTTTTCCGATGAATGGAATGGATGAATGAATGATGAAAGAATGATGGATGAAAGAATGATGGATGGATGAATGAATAAATGATGAAAGAAAATTTTGGATGAATGGATGGATTGATTGTATATATGTATAGATGAATGGATGAATGGATGGATGAATCGATGAATGGATGGATTGATTGTATGTATGTATAGTTTGTTATTTTGATTGGATTGAATGGATGGACCTTTTTTTTCTGTATTTTGCATTACTACACAGTATGTAAAATCTGATCATTTTACAGTTCATGGTCCAGATCTCCAAAGGGAGTAGTAGCACCAGGAGCAAAGCATGTATGCAGGAGTATGCTCCAGTGTGTGTTTGTGTGTGCTGGAACAGCACTAGCTAGCTTAATTAGAGTGGTGGAATGAACATAATGCTTGGTGGTATATTGCACATTTGTACAAAGGAAAGGAATAAGGATGATGTGCTTGTACTGTGTAAATCGATCGAGCGAATTTGTACTTGATGTCATATATACGACTATGAACAAGTGAAATGCTCATGTATCTGGGAGCTGGAATTGTCGCATTTCTTAAAAGAGCATTTCAAGATCCCCTATTCTTTTGAAAGAAAAAAAACTGATTATGATAAATTTTTATTATGCATAGGACGAGGTTTAATTAATCCTTCATCGTATTACCTCTATTTTTAAATATATAGTGTTGTTGACTCTAATTCTTTTATATATATAGTGTTTTACGATGTTTGATCATTCATATAGCTTGTTTTATTATTAAAAATACTTTAAGCATGATTTCAATTTTTCATACTTGTACCAAATTTTAAGTAAGATAAATAATCAAACATCATGTTTAAAAGGCCAAGAATCTCGTATATTTAAAAATAGAAGGAGTATAGTCCATCCGGTAAAAAAAATCTATTTTTGATTTTTTATTTGGGCCAAACTTTCAAAGTTCATGTAATTACAATGTAATATAATTTACTTGTTCGTAGTGTAGAAACAATGGTGTCAATAGATGATATTACTTGTTCGTAGTGTAATTCTCTAATTTATTAAGAGAATTTATTAGTCAATTTTCTATTTATCTTGGAATTAGTATGTATCTAGAATAGAAGCAAATACCATCTAATGAAGTCATTTAATTCCCCCCTCACTGATTTATTTTCCTTTTTAACTCTTTTAAGAAAGATGTAACGATTCCATTCCGCATCTAATATAAACTCACCTTAAAAGGATATCAATGGAAAAACCGATCGAAGTGCAACCCTCGGGTGCCAAGGGCAAGCAAACTCCACCGATGGTCGAGGAGGATATTTGCACACAAGTAGTTGCGGTGGAATCATCACCGTCAAGATCCGGTGAGGAAGGGAGTGGATCGTATCACTCGCCGACTGACCCCCATCCTTCTCCTGCAAGGAAGAAAAAGGGTGGGAACGACAATGAAGAAGTTGACTCCGATTACATCCCCCGCGAACCGGTGGTACGTAACATATTATATATGATTAGTTCCGATCGTATTAAGTATATATATGGATTATAACCGATGTCACGTGAAATGCAAATATAGAAGAATGCTCCACGCCGATCTAAAAGGAAAGCCCAAGCCGCACCCGAAGCGGAAGCCGAAGCTGGAGCTATCGTGCGCGTCTCAGCTTTAAGTAAACCCAAGAAAAGAAGGGGCAAGCGAGGGAAGAACATGTTGTTGAAAGAAGTCAGCGTGCTGATGCAAATCAGTGAGAAAGGGGAACCCCTATCACCCGAAGATTCATGTTTCAAGTATAGCAACCAATGCGGGGCGATAGTTAGGGATATCGTGGAGATCACATGGAAGGATTGGAAGAAACCTGACACTAGAAAGAACAACTGTTGGACGTTGCTGCAAAGCAGGTTTGAGTATCCACAAGGGACAGACGACGATGCAGCGAAGGTCTATGCACTCAAGACCATGGGCAAGCTGTGGCGGAACTGGAAAACAGACCTTAACAAGAAATATGTTCAGAAGGGACGCATGCCGTTTACGGAGTACAAAAAGATAACACCAGCCCAGTGGGATGAGTTCATTGCCCTGAAGACATCGGTGGAGGAAAAGGAGAAGAGCCAGAGGTTGTCTGAACTAGCAAGAAGGAATGAATATCCTCATCGTTTGGGATCGACCGGTTACCGTCCAGCGGTTAAGAAATGGACAAAACAAGATGAAGAGATGGAAAAGGCTGGGAAACCGGTTCCTATGAAAAATCACAACCCACGAACCAGGAACTGGGTGCGTGCAAGAACACCGGCCTTCACCCCGAAGGGGGATGTAGTCTTCAAGGATCCAAAGCTCCAGGAGGTAGCTGTCAAGATGAAGAACATCGTCACGCAACAAGAGGCCGGGATGTTCGTGCCAGATAGAGACCGGGACGAGCTGACCTATGCGTTGGGCAACCCGGAGCACTATGGCCGTGTCCGGGGAGTATCCTCAAAGACTAGCTGGAAGGATGGATTCAAAGAGGATGCTCATACCTACAAGAAGCGTGATCGCTATAAGGAGGAGATAGAATCCCAGGCTAGGGCAGCAGCTCGTGAGGAATGCCATAAATATTGGAGCCAGAATATGATGCACGGTGGTGCCGTTTCGCAGCCTGATCCGAGCTATCTGAGGGACGATGTAACGGAGGATACTCCTTGCAAGCTCTTGATCTGGTCGGTAGGGCAGGAAAGAAAATACAGGTTGCAACTGGGAGGTTCATACCGGGCCGCAGATTCCATTGCCAAGACATTCTGGATGACTATGCCAAGGTAGAGGTCCGGACGGTCATTGAGGCTCACCGGATGCACAAGATCGACATTCCAACACCCGAGGGGATTGTGTACCTTGGAGATGTCGTTGACCAGTTTGTACTGTGGCACAAGAATGATATTCAACTAGGGTCAACGAATGGAACGGATCGTCCACCAAGGATACCAGTGTCACCGTCTTGTCCACCAAGGGACGAAGAACCGAGGGATCCTCCAGTTTCATCAATTCCGCAATCAGATCATCTAGTTGCATCACCTCCAAGATCAGAGCCTACTGTTGCGTCACCTCCAATTGAAAAGGAGACAAAAGTACAATCAGGGCTTGAAAAGGATCAATCAGAAGTACAAGTTCAGGAAGTGGCTCTGGCACAGCAATCAGAGCGTGCACAATCAGGGCCTGAGCAGACAATGCCCGATGAACTAGACCCATCACAACCACAGCCATCGCAACCGGAGGAACCTAAGGGTGCCGATGTGCCAGTGATGGTAAGGACACACAAGCACAAAGGAAAAAGTGAATCGAAGAAAAGATATATGATAACGGCATTCCGAGAAAGGGACAAAGATATCAAAGATGCCGATTTTGATGACAGAAAGTTAACAGGCCTCAAGCAAACCATGGTAGATTATCTCAATTATATCAACTGCCCGGATGTGCCGCATGAGTTTCAGAATGGCCAACCATTCATCCATGCCTGGCAACTAACAGAAGGACCGTGACAACTAAGGAGGTGGCATGAATGGTACATCAGGGCAAGCACCATAAAAGGCCTTTCATCGTTCACAGTTGCCGTGCAGGAGAACATCTTCTGGAGCGAGCCATGCCTATTCCAAGTCCATTTCTCTGATATGCATGCCCTCTACCGTCGGAAGAGGCTCGACGCCAATTTGGTCGGCATCTGGTGTCTGTAAGTGCATGACTGGAACGTGTCAATAAATCATTGTACCTATGTGCGTACCTAATTTGACCTTACATTTTTTGAAGGATGAATTACGTGGAAGCCGAAGCGATGCGAAAGCCTGTCGGCTACCTAAACCTGTGCCGGATAAGCAAGCCGAACCACACCTACCTGCTAGACGAGAACAAGCTACCGGCACATGTTCAGGCGATGACGCGGCAAGAGAGGGACGCATATATAGAACAAAGGCATCAGGAAAAGATTCTCGATGTTGCTACTTATGTAGCTATAGCACTTGAATCTACGCAGGACAAGGAATGCGTTTACGCGCCTTACGCCTTTGAGTAAGTTTTCATATCAACTATGAGTATATACATATAATCAAGGCTGGACTAACCATTTCTTTTGCAGCGACCATTGGATAGTATTTCTTCTCTATCCAAAGTACAATGAAGTCGTTGTCTTGGATTCTCTTCATAAAGACAGCAATACATATCAAGAAATGCTCAGAATTATCGATCTGTAAGTTATATGCATGGATGTTTCTTATTCTTATATATTCTCATGACGTGTTGTTATCTTTGACGAATTTAAATTAATTATCTCTGCAAACAGTGCATATAAAAGGTATTACCAGAAAGGCGGACAACGGAAAAACTCCAGACAACGCATACTCATCCGCAATAAGTGGCTGGTAAGTAAATTTGGATGCCAAACAATACTACTTAATTTTTATAAATGCATGTGTTTTTCCATTTAATTAACTAATATACTTTATAATTGATGTTGAAAGTGTCATAAGCAACCGGCGGGAACCGTACTATGCGGATATTACACCTGCGAATACCTTAAGGTCAATGGGAGATATTGCGCGAATTACGACGATGTAAGTACAAACCGTCAATACTCTTGTTAAGTTAATCGCTAACTTGCATTACTGTGAACAATTTCGTAATTTGTCATCATCTCGATGCAGCTTCCAAAAATTCCCAAGTCTGAAAGGGAGCTCGATGATAAATCCATTGAGAACATACAACGGGGCATGTGCTACTTCATCCACCATGAGTGCGCACATCAGCTTGGGAGGTTTTTCGACCACGATGGAGTTTTGGCCCTGCTGGAGAACGAATGTCTGTCTAACTGGAGCAGGAGTATAATATAGATAGGTTTCACGCGTATGTATATCGGTCGGGTTGTAAGACATTCAACTACTTGTATATGTGGTGTCGGTCCAATTCTATCTATATAGGTGCTTAGATATTGTATATATATATGTATATATTAATCTTCATATATTATTTCCGCGTGCATGTATATTAATCATCAATGGCGGCTGCACGAAAGAGAACATACTTTATCGATAGCTCGATTAGTTATATCATCCACGTGTGACTCTAAAATACATGAACAAAGGTAAGAAAAAAATAATATATAATATTTTTTTATAAATATTGCATCTTCGTAGGCGGGCCACGTGTTAAAAATAGGATGATGTCCTATTTTTACTGGCGGGCCATGTGTCTTTTCCCAGACACTGATGGGCTTTTTTCCTAGCGGGCCACGTGTCCTAAAAAGAGTGTAAGCCGCCAGAGAAGAATATTTTCGCTGGCGGCTGTCTTAAGCCAGCAGCCAGCGAAGATATGGCTTCGCTGGCAGCTGACGTAAATTGGCCGCCAGAGAAAATAGTTCTTCTCTGGCGGCCGATATAAAGCGACCGCTAGCGAAGATATTTCTTTACTGGCGGTCTATAACCTCTAGCGAAGATCTTGATCTTCACTGGCCTTTGCTTTGTGGCGGCTCCAATTGCCGTCAGCGAAGACCCAAAATGGACGCCACGAAAAACTGTTTCCGTAGTAGTGCCTGATCTCCTCCTGCTTAGCGCACCTCCCACCAGCGTCGCCCTGGCCCCGTCGCGAGCCGCGCACCGCACCTTGCTACGCCGCCAACCGGCGCCATGCAACACGCCGCCCTGCCGCCGCCCTGCCATCGCCGGTGCCTCCCTCCTCTCCTTAGGACGGGATGAAGCAGACAGAGAAAGAAAGAGAGATAGAGAAGAATAGATAAGAAGGAGAGAGAAAAAGAAAAGAGAAGAAAAAGGAAAGGATGGGACCCACCAGTAGGACCCACTATCTTAACTCTCTCTCCGCGGGCCCCATGACTTGAAAAAGTCTACAAAGCCTCCCTCTTCCTTCATTGGGCCGCCCGGATTGATAATCTATCTGAAAGTCTACTCTCTCCATTGGGCTGCCGACTAAAAAGTTTATATCGGGTCCCTCAACCTTCGTTGGGCCGAGCCCAAGAAATCAATTCCCTACAAACGTCTATATTACGTCCTCCATGCAAATTTTGGGCTGAGCCCACCAGCCCCCTTCTCCATAAAAGTTTAATTTGCATCCCTCTACACCTCAAGCTAATCCCTAGAAGTCTATATGGAATCCCTCCTTCTGCTTTGTGCTAAAGCCCAAGCTCACTCCAAAGAAAGTCCAACATACCTCCCTCTCACCCTCACGGCCAAGGAATATTCTTAGGAATATTCCTTTTCAATTCAATAAATCCTTTCTCACATTTAAGAAAATCCATAATCTTCCAAAATTCGTATGTCCCCAACCATAAGTCCGATTGACTCCATTCAACTTTCATAATCTTTCTAAAATTGAGATATATCCAATGGCACTATTAGTTATAATAGTTATTATCTGCTTTATAGGGTTGTGGATATTTTTCTCTTTTCGGTTGCATATTAGATGTTTCGGAGATGCAACAGATATGGATTTTATTAGAGAATTGAAGACCAACAATAAGGCAAGCCACTGTTCGATCATATTGCTCCTAGTTTATAAAATGTATTGATTGCAAACTTGCATGCTTAGCGTACACAATTAATTTGATCGGCCAATGGTCTACGAGCACACGACCGACGGACAAACCTAAGTAGTTGCATTATTTCTGTAGGACCTTGTCAAACTTAACCCTTATCGCTCCACCACAGTAGTACCCCGATACTTGTGCTCTCTGGGCGCAGGTGTCCTTTTTCACCATTTGATTATATCAGGTTTATACATGGTTATCGATGTGAAAAAACTTGGGTTGTCAAAGGTTTATAAAACCTGACTCGGAGAGTCGATGACTTTGAAAATAAAAAGGTTTTATGAGAGAAAACTTGTGGTGCGAATCCTCTCCTGTGTGATTTGCTTTCGAAGTCGCGCATAAGTACCAATTCCTTTGGGTTTTTCATCTGAGCATCTCATAGTACGACCACACGAGTAGAATGGGATGCCCCTAGATGAGTAACTAGCGGAAACATAGGTGTCTAGCATGTTGGTAGTTGAGGAGCACCGGTATGATGGAGTATACAGCAATCTCCTGCAGTGGGGATGTGTCGGGGTCCATACGGTGAGGCCTACGTAGATGAGGGCCTGAGCCTGGCCTAATGCTTGGTAGAGAGATTCCACCCATCTGTGTGACACGGGACATTTATGGTTTGGCTAGGGAAAGGCTTTGTCATGAACTTCCGATACCGGCCAGTATCGGTGTAAGCTTTGTGTCTTGTGGGAAAAACATATAGTCTCTGTAGAGGTTTAATTGAACTGTTTGAATAGCCATGCCCACGGTCAAGGGCGAATGTGAGGTGATTCCCCTAGCATAGATTTGTTTTTGAAACTTATTTAATAAATTGGTTCATGGGATGGGAACCGTTACCAAAGTCCTTTTTTGTGACGGACGGTCCTTTTTTGTGGGATGGGTTGGGAATAGGACTGTGTGACCTGGGGTGTCGCCTGGCACCATAGGGCCGAGAGGGCCAGTTTAGGGGTCAAGATGAATGAGTTTGGGTTGGCGGATCGAGAGGACCGGACCTAGAGTTGTTAACCTTGAGACTTGGTTAACGGATGATTATTGGAGAAAATATTGGTTTATGTTTTGAAAGTGAAAAGAAGCTAATAAAGGAGAAAGTGTTATAAGTGCTAAAATCTGGCTTTTCTGCTCGGGTTATTGCAAAGCAACTTGTGTTTGGATTGAGGTGAGATGCCTCTTTCCGAGGGAAAAGTTTATTTTTGAAACCTACACTTAGACCTTTGAAAATTGTTTTAAAATGCTTTGCCAAATAAACCTAGCATTTCTTTAAAGCTTGCATGTATACATTTCTTAGTGGCTTACTGGGTACGAAAGTACTCAATCCTCCATTGTTGTTGTTTTTCTCCCCTTGGTTTAAGTTCAGGCAGAAGATGATGGTTGGAGTTTCGTCCCTAAACCCAAACTATTGCTGGTGGATTTGGTATCCTAGCTTCGCTAAATTTCACTGCTGTTGACTCTGATTGATGGTATCAATTCAGGGATTACCCGAAGTTGCAACGTAAAGGTATATTGTATTTAAATAAATCTTGCATTGATCCATCATGTTACCGCTGGTACCAGCATCATTATCCTGGGACCGGTACCGGTTTCGCAGTTCTGTGAGAAAGCGGTTCGCCGTTCTCCTACGACATGTCCTCCTCGGTGCCATTTGTATAGTGGCGCAGGGGCAAGGTGTGACATATGGGCTCTGTGGACTACTGAGGTGTGGTTTATTCTAGTTTGTTAAGGCTCGGGAGCAACTCGCGAGCCAGCTCGAGCTAGCTCATTATCTCTAACAAGCTAAAACGCCAGCTTGGTTCGTTAGGAAAATGAAACGACCTGAGCCGAGTTCAGCCCAGCTTGTCACAAGTTGAGCGAGCTAACAAGCCACGAGCTTTCTGTCCACCCCTAGCCCCATGGCAGCGATAGCATCTTTGAGAAAATCTCTCACTGTATAGCCACCACCAAAAGTGCTATGAGTGGGACCCATCATGATTAATAAAAGAAAGTTGTTGCAGGTGAGTGCTTATGACAGGTGGGACCAGATACTCTCTCTCCTATGGAGTTGGGCATCACAGCTAGTGCTCGGTTCTACATTAGGACCTGCTAAAAAAATCACTCCAATGCGTAGGACAGATCCCATATGTCTCTCTCTTCTATAGAACCCCTCTAAATTCCACATTGCGCATGCTCTCATTGTTATCATGGATACGCTTACCCTAAATGTTTTAATTTTATAATAATTGATCTTTAATTAATCATATCGTCACGTCTTATTTTGGTGTGCGGACTATAAGCTCACCACTACAAAGCACCCATAGGTGCCGGTTGGGAAGCCCTTTACAGGTGTCGGTTTACCAACCAGCATCTAGTAGGGCACCAATGACCTCTGGCAGTCATTGGTGTCGGTTCCAGAACAGGACCTATAGTCTTCGAAATAAAAAAATCCGGCAAAAAAGAAATCTTCGATCTGCGCCATGGAGCTTGAGGAGGTGCCACTGTCATTGGTTGGAGCTCCGGCAAGAAGATGATGCCACCGCCATCAAGTAGCAACAACATGGTGCAAAGAACCATATCAGGGGGAGAGGGAAGGAAGGAAAAGGAAGGAAGAAGGAGCGCCGTGGGTAGTAACAAGGAGAGACACACGAAGGCCTGAGAGGTTTGCTAAACTCTAGTGCAGGTCCAAAAAATCGGGTTTACGGCGTGCTAATTAGTTTGATCCTACAACTAACAAGATAGAAAAGCAATCGTATTAGATTAAAGGGGCCAATCGCCCAATGGGCCGATATGACATCGTGTGCCCAACCAATGCCGACAGGGTTTGTGTCAACGACTATTTGACCGATTAAGAATTGAGTAAACACATAAAATAAATAAAATATGCAATCATCTGCTAGAACCAAATGAAGTATAATCAACTATGGATCTTTCTTTATTAGAACTCTGCAGAGCTTGTACAGCTTTACCCACATGGTATGAACTCTCTAGTTTGTCTTGTGCCGGCCAAGCACTACCACACTCTACATGTTGAGTGCGGTCTAGAGGTCATAACGAGGCTTTTACATTAAGTATTGTCTAACCTTGCATGAGCACGATAAGTGTGAATCCGCCCTAGGCTTAAGTCCTAGAGTCGTTAGGTGGCGGGCCCACGCCTTAAACCTAACGCTGTGACGGCGAACACATCCATTCCCCCACGTGGCACATTATAGTTGTATTGGACAGACTTAGACGCCCATGCTGTGAGACAGACCATCCGTCCCCTCACAGAGCACACACAGCTAGTAATATTCGCTAGCAATAAGTTCCACACACACACATGGGTAGTTCCTATAGATAGCCCACAGTACACTCGTGGTCGCTACCTTTACTACAACGGCCTCCCGAATGCAAGGTCAGACAAATGCTTAACTTAATAGGCCAAGGTTACCCCATAAATAACGCATGTGGATGTATGGTAAACATAAGTGGGTGATATGTAGTTCGGTCCTTAAACGACTCAGGCGAACACTCCCCCTATCGATATGCAACTACCACCATATGCATACCACTTGCCGCCTAAGTCTGAAATTCACATTCATTTTATTTTAGTTCACAAATAAGCAGAGAAAACATCTATGTTCATAAGTTTTGAAATGATTCAGATAGCATAGCAAGTGATCCATAACCATGATTTATCTGTTACTAAGCAAGGCTAAGCATTTGCATTTTATAAAAGCGTAGGTGTTTCCATTTGAGTACAATTAGGGTACTCTAATTAAACTTAAGGTTTCAAACAGCAAGGTGTTGGAGATTTAAAAAGGGTATATGCAATTTTTAGGATATAGCTACCATGTACATCTTTGGAAATACCAATAGTTAGAATTACGCGTACAAATTTATAAAACAACACATTTAACCTGAAAAACATGGGATTCAATATGTTCAAAGGGTGAGGGCAAAACTTGCCTTGATTGATGTCCTTACTAGAGTCAGCAATAGGTCAAGTCTCCTCAGCAACAACGAGTTCGTCTTCTAAAAGAAATAACGATAATCGAATAAATACTGAAACATACAAATATTCAAAATGCTCTAAAATGCATGAATACACTAATGCGGTTAGATACTGTGGGTTTATAATTTGTGGTGAAGGAATTTCTATTTTATCATATTGCAATTGTGATTTATAAATTTTTAAAGTCTAATACTAGAAATAAATTAATTAGGCTCTATTTAGCTCTAAGTACATTTTGGGTCCAGGACTAGTAAAGTCTTAGGTTACTGCAGCATAGAGTACTTTCTCCAAAGTTTAACAAAATTTAGTTCACAATATTTAGAGCTAGCATGAGTTTATTATGAATTTTACAAGTTATATGACATATTATAAGTCTTACTTATTATACAAATTTTAAATATGCTTCTGGTACTATATGTACTACAATTAAATTTATAAAAACTAGGTCTATGAGATTTATAACCTAACCCATCTGGAGTTATATTATTTGGAGTTGGAATGAACTTTGTATGGATTTTATGAATTGGTGAATGCTATATGTCTAGTACTTCATATATTAATTTTTAGAGACATTTCTTCTACTGTAAGCATCATGTTTTATCTTATCATATTAAAGTTTATAATTTTCTGAGTCCATAGAAATTTGATTCACCTCAAATGGAGTTAAAATGAATTTTATATGTATTTTACAAGTTTCACTCATTTTTCTTTTGTATAATTATTGTTTCGAATATTTTCTTTAATATTTCCAAATTCGAAAGATAAGGGGTCCACTGGTCGGTCTCTGTACTTTTTCAGAAAAGTCCCTGGGTTTCTAGAGATTCAACCCGAAGTCCCCAGCACATGTTTAAATACATCTTTATAAAGAGTACTCAAGTTTCTGGATTATTACTAGTAGGTCCTTGGTCCCACATGTCATAGGTTGCATATTTACACATTAGTACAGAGGGTTTTGTTTTCCTCGCAAATCAAACCTCGGCTACTTAGATGCAGTGGGGCCCGCATGTCAGTGGCTCGGTGAGGGAGAGACCGAAGGCAGCGGCTGGATGTGGCGGACGACGAGCTTGTCATCGACGCCGGCGGCAAATGGCGGGGTTTCGTGAGGTGCGGCCAAAAGAGAAAAGGTGGAGGAGGGGCTGGGGAACCCGTCGATGGTCGTGTTGCTGGCTGTGGTGGTCGGGATCAACACCGGCGACGTTGTGACGACGAAGTGCTTCGGCTAGCGAGGCCATCTCTGGCTCTAACTCGATTCAGTGCAAAATCATGCATGCACATGCATCTACGAGGGTCGTGGTTGCTCACTTGAGGTTGTGCTTGGCTTGGCGAAGCTTGGACAGCGGCGGCGATGTGAAGAAAGCTCCGGCGGCGGCGAAATAAGGCAGAGCGACGACGACAGCGAGAAGCGGCCAACCTATTGACAAGGAGACAAATGCATGAGGTTAGTGATGCCCTAGGGTTGCTACCCGTGAGAGGAATCGCACCGAAACTCACTCGAGGACGAGTAATCGACGACGATGGCCGGTGGCCGGACTTGGGGAAGACGAAGGGAATCTCCTCAACGGCAACGTCTTGGCTTGATCTTTCTTGGGGATCTTGCTCCCGGAACCTAGGCGATGACCCTAGCGCAGTGGCTTAGTCAGTGGTCCACCGGGTCGACGGGAACGGCGATGTGATCCACGACGGCGCTCTGGACACCGAGGAGGCCGACGAGCTCAGCACCAGCCGCTCGACCTGCGCCAAAGTAAGGGAGAAGGTACAGATGGTTTAGGCATGGATAGTGGATCATGTTCCCATGGTTGGTCTGCGGCAAAGCTCACCAAAGAAGGATGGCGACGATGGTGGATCTGGACGGCGCTGGAGAAGATGGGTTTGCTCCCGGAGCTCCCGAGGCGATCTCTCTAGGGTTTCGGGTGGAACGTGACGAGGATGAAAGGTTTCGTCGGTGGGTAAAGCGGCGCTATTTAAGGTGGAGTTCGGGGGTGCGGTGGACGGCGAGGTGGCGCGCTGGCGGCGTGGCGCGTGTCCGCGATGTGGCAGCAGTTCTTGGGCTTGGAGGAGGAGGTGGCACAGTTGTGTGACCGGTAGGTGGGTCCCACAAGGGCTGGGCCTCACGTGGCAGAGAGAAGTGGAGTGGGAGGCCTAGAAGCTTCAGTATTTCTAAGTGTTGGCACTATTTCAATGTATTGATTTAATCTCTTCATCTCTTCTAATTATGTTGAGATTTAGTGGGAGACAAAATTTCAGAGAGTAGTCAAGAATGTCATCCTATTAATAATTCAAGTCCCAAGGTTAGATCACTTCTATTTTTACCATATTAATTTTATAAAGTAACCTAAGTTACTAGGTTGGCTGCAGTCCAAAACTATTTAGGTAACTTATGACTCTCATTTCATGTGGTTATATTTCGAATTACGATTAAGCTGAGACACCTGTCATTAGAGTACAATTTAGTTAACATGCTGACAAAAGGGTTTTACTAAATAAATTATGGTTTAATTTTAGTGAAGGTGCAAATTAGGCTAAGTGATATCTGAATTTAGCAGATTTTGCTGAGTTGGAGGATTTATTTGAGACACCAAATTATTTGATAAATTCAAACCACTTTTACTGTAAGGTCATGGTGTTGAGTAGTATTTATGAGAATTTTTGTAGGGTTTAAAGTTGTACCATTAATTTTTAATTTTTCTCCCTAACCTTTTCATACTAGTGAGTCCTATTATGAGATGCACCATAAAATCCAAAAACAATCCCAAAATAATAAAATATACATACGACCAAGTGTATCTTAAAATAATTTGGGTTTACATATTTTTAAAACCTCTATTCCCATTTGTTTGTATTTAATTTAAATATGATGATCAAGTCCAAAGTAAAAATCAAGATAATTGAAATTTGAATTAGGGTTAAACTTATTTTATTTGAATTAGATTATATCAAGTCACAATTTATTATTTATGTTTTGGTCTTACTTTTGACTTGACCCAAGAAAACCTATACGGTCTACTTCTATTAAATGGGTTAAGCTCTAGAATGAGCTTCAAAGTTTTCGAAAATTTCAGAACTCGAAAAGTTTTTAAATTATCCATGCGAATTCTTCCTAAGTGAATTTTTGGTATGTTACAAATAAAGTAACTTATCGGCTAGAACTCCGATGAAACACTCAATAAAATATATGAAGCTTGAAGAAATCTCTGCAGCAAAATGATAACCTGGTAGATCAGACCAAACCGAGATAATACGAGATAAGTTATAGTTAATAGATCTGCCGATAGACTTTATACAAAGTGATGGATATGTTGAATCTATTTAAGATAGCAAAACAATCAAAGAAAGAGTCAATATATCAGATAGGGAACGCTTGTATTAACTTGAATAGAATATCGGACTACTTAACCAAGAAAGTTCTAGCCAAGCCGATACAAGTGAAGTTGATGAAACTTACTTTCTCGTCGTAGATCGAACCGATGAAGCCCCGCTCAAAAACTAAGAACTCGCCGAGAGTAAAATGCGATGATGTGTCGAAAGTTGTATATTGAACTATTGTTATTTTACAGGACTCAAGGACACTTATATTTATACCCTGAATCTAACTGACTCCGATTCAAACACGATTTGATCGGCTCTGGATTTTCTTTGTCCATAGACTATGCCCATCTACGATATTTGTAGAGTATGAGAATCGTTGGAACCAAGGTGTACGCGAGATCGTATCTAGCAGACAAGGAACAATGGTTTATACTAGTTCGGGCTCTTAAGATGAGTAATAACCCTAATCCAGTTTGTATGTATGTCTGGGAAAAAGTATCACATGGATTACAATGAGGGAGGAGACTAGCTAATCTAATCTGCTGACTAGAATCCGCTGAGCATGGCTCAGCGGAATCTTATGGGCGACTAGGGCTTCGGCTTCCTTCGGATTGTCTCTCGATGTGGCTTCGCCTATGGCTTGTGATTCAATGCTCTCCCCTCCATGGGGGGCCTTGTATTTATAGTGATGCCTACCTTATTCTCCAATTAGAGCTTGGAGAACCTAGGTTTGAATATGGGCCGAGGAAACCTTGTCTTCTCTCAATAGGACTCTGACATCTTCTATCCCGAGAAAACAATTTTTTTTTGAACTCGCCTTATTGCCTTAATTATGTATACCTTCTCAGATATCATTAGGTATATGGTACTTTCGTATAGTATGAACACAATTATAAGAGGTATATTTTATCCTTAACACTGACATTAGCCCCGAGTTCAATACAAATGAGCAGAATAGCACTCTCGATCAGGCAATCTAAAGATTAGCCTATGGATGACCGAGTAGGCACAAAACACTCAACAAGGTTCTCCTTCTAACCATGACTGAGAACGTGGCCTAAATTTGAATTTGAATTGAAGTAAAAAAAACTCCAATTCCCATAAACAAATATGCAAATATTTCGTCGACAATCTTTCTTTCTTCTTCCTTAAAATTCGAACCATCAGACGTGACTGATAAAATCCCCTTATGAGATCCATTTGAGTTCTGTTTGCACTGTTCACGCATCCACGTCTCCCTTTTGCCTCCATTCCCTTTCACTCCCGTGAAGAAGGAGATCGCTTACAAGCCTACCCCGGAAACCGAAGTGTACGGGGTGGAATTGGTGGCGGGGTATCAACCAAACCCGTAAGCCGGCCCAGCCGTGAGGCCATCCGGCCCAGCTTGCCAAACAGCCCAGCTAACCATGCTAGTCGCCTCCACCCGCTGACGCATGGGACCCACGAGCTGCCGCGCGTCGTCTACAACCTCCTGCTCGAGTCCGGCTCATGTACGTCAATGGATGGCGCCGTCTCCACGAAATCCACCTGAGTCCTTCCCAATCTTCTCAAATTGATTGAGGGGTTTCGATTCTTATCTCCTCCTCTTTTCGTTTCCCCAAGATTTGGTGGTTTCGGAGCAAAACCATGTCGTATCGAGCTTATCCAAACCGGCAAACCCTAGAGTTTCCACTGCCGTTTCCGTACCAATGTCTAGCGTCGACATTAGCATGTCTGTGTTTGTCATAATGTTCTTACTGAACATACCTGAGGATTTCTCCTCGTTAATAGTTTGCCCCGAGCATGCCTCATACACTAAAAGCACATCTTGCAGACACTGCACACTCCTGTCATTTACCTTCAGGAGTAACAACGAATCATCCGCAAACAACAAATGATTAATACTCGGTGCTTGCTGGCACACCCTAACCCCTAACAGCTCTCCTCTCTCTTCGGCTGCATTCAGAAAAGCTGAGAATCCTTCGGCACATATCAAGAACAAATACGGCGACGATATGAGATCACCTTTCCTCAGTCCTCGAGTCGGGATAATCTGGTCGGTCATCTCACCATTCACCTTAATACGATAGGAGATGGCAGACACACATCTCATGATACGTTTCAACCATCTGCCATTAAATCCCAGCTTAAGCATCATTTTTTCTAAGAACACCCACTCAACCCGATCATAGGCTTTACTCATATCAAGCTTCACAGCAGCACAGTGGCGAAGCCACGTTGAGCCGTCGGGGTCCAACGACACCGACCACTCTGCCGTAATACGTGGTAGCAAAGGTTTTTTTGCCGTGTACGACCCCACCAAAATTTTATCCAGACCCCAGTAGCCCAGCAGCAGTAACAGTTTGCAATGCGTAAAGTCCATCTTCAGCCCAGCAAGGCAGCAAACAGTAGTCCGCAATAGGCCATAGCCCATCAAGAGTCAAGGCCTGCATCCGATCCACATCGATCCACTAATCTAGGCATCTAGCATCAGCTGTACGGCCGCCCTTTCAGTTTCCTGATTCGAGATTCGTATCTGAGTCTTCTCGACTTCTCCTGCCGACGGCCGACGGCGTCGCCCCGCCCTAGCACTGGCCGTCCCGCCGATCGCTGTGTGAATCTCCGATCTCAAGTTCTCCGGCTCTCCTGCATCTCTGAATCTCTGATCTGAAGTTGTTTCATTCCAGCAAGATGCCAGGTATCCATCTACTATTAACAATGTATGGAGACATGCTATTTGCTTTAGTATTTTTAATTTTGTAACTAATTTAGCCATTTTATAGTCAATCAGAGCACTTTGAATGGACTTCTTAAAAGGACATTGCCTCCAGACGCTGATAATGACAATAATCAGAGAGACACTTCAAGAATAAGAAGAGATGGAGATGGCACTGCATCAAACATTAATCGTACTATTCAGCGCACTTCACGGATCGCACGACATGAGGTAAATTTTGATGAGCTTCCATATGATCCCGCAGATAGAAGGAGAATATCATATTACATAGGCAACAAATTGCAAGATGACATAAGACGAAAATATTTGACTAGAGGTCTCTGTAAGCCACCACCTGGTTTTATGTTTCCAACAACAATGATAGCAGGTTTTCCAAGATGGTGTCAATATGAATGGTTCACTAAATATGATTGGCTGGAGTACAGTGAAAAGATGGATAAGTGTTATTGCTTATATTGTTACTTGTTTAGAGATTGCAACAAGGGCCAAGGTGGGAATGATGCATTTGTAATAGATGGTTGGGATGGCTGGAACAAATCTGATAGGCTTCGAGATCATGTAGGCAGCAAATGTAATAGTTTTCATAACACGGCTATGAAAAGATGCAATAATTTGTTGAAGCCCGGCCAGTCGATTGGTGATGCTTTAAACAAGTAGAATGATATCGCTAAAGAGCAGCATCTACTTCGGCTGAAGACATCTATTAAATCTGCCCGATATTTATTGCATCAAGGTTTAGCTTTCCGTGGCCATGATGAATCAGTGGATTCTACAAACAAGGGGAATTTTCAAGAGTTAGTAGAACTTTTGGCAGATGAAAATGACAATGTAAAGAAAGCTGTTGGAAGTAATGCTCCAAAGAATAATAAGATTATTGCTCCAGAAATTCAAAGGGATATTGCGAATTGTTTTGCTGAGGTAAGAAAAGGCCCTCATTATTTTTTTAAAGACCATGTCATCTCTCATATTCTATAATGATAAACTAACTTTTACTTGTTTTTGCAGATCATCGTGAAATCTATTGTTGAAGAAATTGATGGTGATGTGTTTTGCCTTTTAGTGGATGAGTCAGCTGATGTGTCTGGGAAAGAACAAATGGCAGTTGTCTTACGATATGTTGATAAGCTTGGGGTAATAAAGGAGAGACTTATTGCTGTTGTTCATGTGCAAGAAACGTCTGCCTCTTGTCTCAAATCAAACATTGATAATTTGTTTGCTAAGTATGGCTTGAGCATAAAACAAATTAGAGGACAAGGTTATGATGAAGCAAGCAACATGAGAGGTGAATTCAATGGACTACGGGCTTTAATTGAGAGAGAGAACAGCTCAGCATATTATATCCACTGCTTTGCTCATCAGCGACAATTAGTCATTGTCGCAGTGGCTAAGAAGAATGATGATGCTAGTGACTTCTTTGACATGATATCTCTATTGCTTAATGTGGTAGGAGCTTCCTGTAAACGAAAAGATATGATTCGAGAAAGTCAACAGGAGAGAGTGAGAAAAGCCATAGGCACTGGACAGCTAACTAGTGGAACTGGATTAAATCAAGAACAATCCCTTCAAAGAGCTAGAGACACACGTTGGGGTTCTCATTTTAGAACCCTTAAGAGCATAAGCAATCTATTCCCTGAAGTTCTTGAAGTGCTCTAATATGTGGCAAAAGAAGGTCCAACTGATGTAAAGAGACGCCAAGCCCGTGGTCTCCTAGACTATCTCAAGGATTTTGATTTTGTGTTTCACTTGCACCTAATGTTGCTTATTTTAGGCCATGCAAATTCTTTGTCACTGTCCTTGCAGAGGAAAGATAAAGACATCCTGGAGGCCATGTTAGAGGTGAAGTTAACCAAGCAAAAATTTCAGCAAATTAGGAATGATGGTTGGGATGATTTGCTACAGACTGTACACTCCTTTTGTCAAGAACATGGCATTCCTAAGTTGGATATGGATGAGGAATATATTGATCGCCATAGGCCAAGGAAAAAGACCAATCGAACCAACTATCAACATTGTAGATACGATTGCTTGAACCCAATTATTGATTTGCAGCTTACAGAGTTCAATGATCGTTTTAATGAGGTAAACTCTCAGTTGCTCACAAATATCGCTGCTTTCAGTCCCAAGAATTCTTTTGAGGCATTCAAATCTGAGAGTTTAATGGAGTTGGCTAAGTCATATCCTGATGATTTCAACTCAAATCAACTTAAAGATCTTGGTAGAGAGCTTAATTTTTACATTGACAATATACGAGCTGATGAAAGATTTACCGACTTGAACACTATTTCTAAGCTTGCTAGGTTGATGGTGGGTACAAATAAACATTTGGCTTTTCCTTTGGTTTATCGGCTTCTCAAGCTAGTATTGGTTCTTCCTATCGCCACTGCATCAGTGGAGAGGTGCTTTTCAGCAATGAAAATTGTGAAGACAATACTGAGAAATCGTATTGGAGATGGATTTATGAATGATTGTATCATATGCTTCGTGGAACCGGGATTTCTATCTACAATTCCAATCGAAGATGTAATAGTTCGCTTTCATAAAATGGAGGATCGTAATCGTAGAGGAAAACTGTAAGAGGTAACTACTCTTAGGAAACCTTATTTTGTCACAATATGCACTTCTATATTATGAACTTGATATTATGCATGGTATTATATTATCGGACCCTATAAATTAGCACTTAGTAATGTGAGCCTCGACCCCAGCTGTCATTTTTCCTGGCTTCGCCGCTGCAGCAGCATAACCTTCCCGGCCATTCTTCTTAGTCTTTGAAGCAATTTTGTACACCACATTGCAGAGACTAACCGGCCTCAAATCGTTCATCTTTTCTGGGTTTTGCACCTTTGGTGTCAGGACCACCACCGTATCATTCCAACCTTCTGGCATATCTTCTCCATTCAAGAACATCTTGACCTCATTTTTTATATCCTCTCCCAGACTCCCACAACTTCCCAGAATTTCTTGTAAAACAGGGCAGGCATCCCAGAATTTCGTCAAGGGCTTGCTTGATCTCCTCTGAGGAGAACTCCTTGAAGAGACTCTGGTTCATATCATGTGTTACTTTAGGTGCAACATGCTGGAGGAGTTCGTCACAATCAGATCCCATGTTAGACTCAAAAAGGGACTGATAATAATTAGTGACTAAAGTTTGCATCCCCGCCGCCTCTGACAACTCGCTCCCATCGTCTCTCCTTAACTTCTTTATCTCATTTTTCTTCTTCCTCTCAGATGCAAATGATTCAATATTCGCGAGAAAAAAATCCAAAACCTCCAAATTTTCATTCCAACAAAGAGAGCACACATATATTCACATGGTTTTATTTATCACAATAAACTGGTAAGTTTAACCATCCCTAGTGGGTGCCCTTTAAACAGAAAAACGTATGATTTGGTTACAGCTTACAATTCGCCCTACTGCCATCCCGGACACTGAGGCTAGAGTTTATTTGGATTATCCGAAACAGTGGCCATATCACGAATTAATTACATACCCACATATAAAATAATAAGTACAAACATGGAGAGTAGAAATTCACACCAACTGAGAAATAATTAAGAAAACGTATAAAATCTGGTTATTTCTCACACTAATTTATGATGTTCATCCTACTAAATATTCGAAGTATTCCATCCATAGATGTTTTGACTTTTTTATAAATCAAACTTCAAGTTGACCAAATTTAGAAAAAAATATAGCAATGTTTTTAGCACAAAACAAGTATACTATCGAAATATATTCAATGTTACATTTAATGAGACTAATTTGCTCTTGTACATGTTGCTAAATTTTTTAAGTTTTACTTAAAAAAATCAAAGCGTCTTATAACATGGAAGATAAAACGGAGGGAGTACTCAGCCTTATTTCTGCATCTGCATCTTTAATAGTAATCACTGGATTGATCAAAGAGGTTCCCCAGAAAGCCATCTATCAACCGCAAGACACTCCTTTGGCATGTACTCCGGGGCTGTGTGCCCAGCACCCTACATATCCATGCACACTGATCAATCATTTAGATTATAAGTTTCAGGCCTAAATTTAATAACTGAAAGCAGCAATGCATGTGAGTATCCATCACATACCTTCACAGTTGCGTATGTCAAGTTATTGGATTAAGTTCTTGTGAACCTAGGAAAATTAAAAAAAGAATGTACAGGACATTAATATATGCATAATATAACATTATTGCGTATATAATTAACTATGTGGATGTTCCAAATAATTCATAGATTCATCAGACACTAGTACAGAATGAGTTTTTGCAAACGGGCGAATAAGATTTTCGCATGCGGTTGGGCCAGCCGCATGCGCGAAATCGTCTGCAAAAATCACCATCTTCCCATGCGGCCAGGGCACCCGCATGCGAAAATCCGATTTTCGCATGCGGGCGCTTAAGCCGACCGCATGCAAAGAGAAAATATCGCGAAAAAAAATAAAATTCCAAAAAAAACAAACCCTAGCCGCAAGCGGCGGCATCGCCGCCCGAGCTCGCCAGCCGCTTCCGCGCCACCTGCCCCCGCTGCTGGCCGCCGTCATCCGCTCCCGCCACTGGCCGTCGCCGCTGGATCCGGGCGGGACGAGGCCCGCCGCCGCCGGATCCAGGCGGGATCCGCCCACTCGTCGTCGTCATCGGGGTCGCCGCCCACCGCCAGACGCCGCGTGACCGGCGCTAGATCCACGCCGCTGCGGCCGCCGGCCGTCACGGGGTAGCGCCGTGCCCGCTGCCGTCGCCGCCTGCTGCTGCCCGCCGTCGCCGTCGCCGAGCGTCGTGCTCCTCCGTAGGGCGGCGGATCCGGTCCTCCCGAGGACGGTGCCGTCGGATCCGCCGCCGTAGGCCGTCGCCGTGCCCGCCGCTCGCCGCCGAGAGCCCCTAGGGCAGCGGATCCGGCTTTCCCGAGGACGGCGCCGCCGGATCCGCCGCCGCTCCCGTTGTCTCGCCATTGCCCGCCGCCTCCTTGATGTCGCCGCCCGCTCCCTCCTAGCTGCCGCCGCTGCCGCGCCTTCTTGAGGCCGCCGCTGCCGCTCCCGCCGTCGCCCACCGCCTCCTGCCGCCGCCCAAGTGAGGGAGAGAGAGAGAGAGGACTCCACGGCGGTGAGGAGGGGGAGCGGCGGTGAGAGAGAGGAGATAATAAGTGAGAGGAGAGGAAGAGAAGATAAGGTTAGGTGTAGGAAGAGGACCATTTTTACATGCGAGCCACTTAACCGCCCGTATGGAAAAATAGATTTTCCCATACGGGCCTCTTAAGAGGGCCGTATGCAAAAATGAGCTCATTTTTGCATGCGGCTCACTTAAGCGCCCGCATGCGAAAATAAAATTTGAAATTTGAAATTTGAAACTAGTGTATCTCACTCATACGAACTCCAAATTAGATGATTCTTTTTCCTAAATGTTTCTAAAATCATGCTCTATCATGTTATTGTGTTCTTACTGCTATTATTTTGGTCATTTTTTCTTGAGGCTTTGTTTTATCAATTAAAAATTTGAATTTCAAAACTTCAAATAATATTTTGAAGCAATAAATGATTTCAGCTGAAAAAGTCATCCACAACAAAGTGGTATAACTCATCAATATCTATAACTTTTATTTTGATCATTTCTTCATATGACAAAGTTATTTCTAACATTATTCATAAAATGTACATATCTTATATAGTTTTATAAACTATAGAGAGAGATATGTAAATTTTGTGAAAATGTTACGATCATTTTGTCGGATGAAGAAATGACTAAAATAGAAGTTATAGATCTTGATGAGTTATACAACTTTGTTGTGGATGACTTTTTCAGCTGAAATCATTTATTGCTTCAAAATATTATTTGAAGTTTTGAAATTCAAATTTTTAATTGATAAAACAAAGTCTCAAGAAAAAATGACCAAAATAATAGCAGTAAGAACATAATAACATGATAGAGCATTATTTTAGAAACATTTAGAAAAAAGAATCATCTAATTTGGAGTTCGTATGAGTGAGATACACTAGTTTCAAATTTCAAATTTCAAATTTTATTTTCGCATGCGGGCGCTTAAGTGAGCCGCATGCAAAAATGAGCTCATTTTTGCATACGGCCCTCTTAAGAGGCCCGTATGGGAAAATCTATTTTTCCATACGGGCTGTTAAGTGGCCCGCATATGAAAATGACCCTCGATTTTTGCAGACGCCATTAGTTATGGTCCGTTTGCAAAAATCATGGGCTCTCGTATAGAAAAATCACTTTTGTAGTAGTGAGAGTTAAGCTATAAACACACCCTGAGAACATTATCTTTTTTTTCTTTTGACAATTTTCGCCTTCTTTTACATATCCATAAACTGTCCCTCCAGAAAACAATTCCGAAGAGTGGATTTTTTTTATATTTTCATAAATTGCCCTGAATAGAACTATTATCAGAAATAGCCATTTTTCTTTTATATTTCCATGAGTTGCCTCTAAAGAAAA
Organism: Oryza officinalis; assembly: GCA_008326285.1. Lineage (NCBI taxonomy): Eukaryota > Viridiplantae > Streptophyta > Magnoliopsida > Poales > Poaceae > Oryza > Oryza officinalis. The sequence continues at coordinate 7,306,422 of BDMV01000004.1, read as the reverse complement.
GTATTAAGAAATGGCCTTTTTACCTTTCATATTTCCATAATTTGATCCAGAAGAAAACAACTATCAGAAGTGGCCCTTTTTCATTTCATATAATAATTCAGTGAAAAAAGTTGGCACTGAGGCTATAGGGGTACCCATGGCCAACAGGAAATTTTTGCTAAGTCCCAATATAGGCTATATACCATTCTAGATTTGTCCTAAGTCAAACGAGTATATCTTTGACCATTAATTCTTAGAAATTCGTGTAATTTAATAACATGTGAATTATATATTATAAAATTATTTTTCATGACGAATCTAAAATATAAATCTTACGGTGTTAAACTATGTGAGTTTATAGAAATTGATGGTCATGAACTGAAATCTCGACTCACAAAGAAAACTGTTGACTGCGGTCTGCTAGTCACAAATTTTAATTTATAAGAATTGAGTTGGATTTAGCAAAAAAAATTGATTCAAATTTCACTGCAAGAAACCAGCCGGTTTATGCTATCTATGTCCAAACACGTAGAACTGGTCCCTAGTGATAGTTGCAGTGGCGGATTCAGAAATATTTTTGAGCCTAGACAAGCCTAACAATGAATAACAAATATAGATAAGTTAATCAATACAAATATGTAAAATTAACGGCCGTCGAGTTCTAATTTAGGAGAAGAAAACTAGTGTACTAGATTATATCAATGAGATGATGCATGGTTATGTATTGTTGATAGGTTAGACTACAGAGTTTGTTCTACCTTATAGGAAACAAAAGATGATGAATGCTAGGAAGTTATATCATTTTTCCTTTAGATCACAGTCTTGACGGTGTGAAAATTCATTAATTATCTTAAAGTAGTAGGCATTTAGTTAAGACTACTTTATACCCTACTGTTGTATGCAGCTTAGCCGGTGACTAAACACTGTAATTATGTAATTAATTAAGTATTAATGAACCGTTGCATGCTGCCGGAGCCCGAGCACTTGCCCATGATGGCCGGGCCCTAGCTCCGTCACTGGGTAGTTGGGAATTTTAACCCTGCCGGTAGTGAATACATGGAACAGTAGAATATATATAGTGCCTTGATCCTTACTACCTCCTTCCATGTTTAACGTTGGTTAGTTCAATTTTTAACTAACCAACATTAACTAAAAGATTGAGGGAGTACTTACTTACCCTACCACTTGGCTGTTGACGTACCATGGTCGCCAACCATGTGTGATCGACAGGTTAAGAGATCTAAGCCATCCTTGGGTGCTAACAAGAGATACTTTACTGTCATGATCGCCACTGCAAGGTCAAATTAAGAAATATTAATATGGTCGACCTAGGGCAAAGGGAATAGAAGAAAATAATCCACCTGAGACTAAGTTAATTTTATCATCCTTAAAAAAACCAGAAGATATCACATTTTATAGCGTAAAACTTGTACCTCTGTATTAGCTAACTCGATGTACCAAACATTTTTAGTACAAAATTTATTACCTACAAGTTCTAGTAGTTTATCAAGTATCGTAAAATTTCTCTAATGCTAATATCAATTCTTAGTGGCTGATTCTTCAGTTAAATATATCTACTTTTGTTATAGGAGATGTATTTTTTTAAAAAAATTATCTGGCTCACTCCATTACCTGTATACCAAGCCTCTGTATCCTTGGGTGATCAAGTTTAAATGATACTCTACTAAACTATACCAAGCCTCTGTATCCTTGGGTGATCAAGCTTAAATGATACTATACTAAACTGACGATTTCCTTTTTGTAAGGAAGGTGAAAATTACATCTTTTCCATGTTGTTACTGTCCCCTGCAGTGTAGTACACAACAGTTGTTTTTACCCCTAAGTAGTCATTCACATCACTAATTAATTATATAAAATTACCTTACCTTGCGAATACCCAAACTCTTCCTTACAGCTTCGTCGTTTGCCCATATTTTGGACAGAACATAGGTGGCATTCTGCAGTCAAATGAAATACAACAAAAAGATTGAATTACATATATAACAACCACAAGGATAAGACTATATCGAATTTCAACTCCTAAATTCCCAATGTCAGCAATAAGAAATGAAAAAACGTAATCACATAGTAAGAGATATTTATTTTTTACCCTACAAATGGACCAAACTGCCGACTCAAGTAGCTTTGTCCTTCTATCGATCGTGTGATGAAGCCGAGTTGTCGGAGATGAGGCTTATTCCATCTTCCTCGCAGCGTGGCTCCAAGATGTGTAGATCATTCACATCCCTTATGCACTGCATATTAAATACTTCTATCAATTTGGTCTAGTTCCAAAAAGAATAATGAGAATGGAATATACATGTGTCATGTTTTTTATGTAAAATTATTGTTTTCCGAAAGTAGTAGATGGGTGCCTTACATCCCAGATGGCTTGGACAGAGTTGGCACACTGAGAGTTTGGAGGGTTGTTGTAATCTCCCTTGCAATTCTTCCGAGCAACCTATATACACAGTGATACAAATTTATCATAGAAAAATAAATTGATTCATCAATGGATTAGATGCGCTTCAATGCCATTGCAAATTAAGTAGTTGTTGAATCAATTCAATGTTTCTACGGCATTGGTTGCCAATCTGGTTTGGAAACATTATATTAATTCCATCGAGATGTATTTTTTGAATTGAAAGTTCAAGCGAGTGGTAGCTAGCCAGACAACCAACCAAAGCCATCCCCCTGGATATTTGAAATTTTTGTGTCCGGTTTCTTTGTCCGAAATCATGACAGAAACAAAACAGCACATGATAAAGTCATTTATCTTCTTTTTCTCACCTCATAGAGTTCATCATCTATAATTCCCATACTATGAAGAAAGGGAAATTTACTGTTGTCATCATGCGGAGTGTCAGTCAATGGATTGCCAGCAATGTAACCCTGAATATTCGTGCAAACATACATAAATTAGAAACACAGTTAATTTTCACATAGGCATCGCGTTGATCACTCATTTCATAAGGTTCACAGATAATCAAAAGATAATAGATTAACAATGTCAAAACAAATATCGTACCATTAAATTTTAAGGCACGATATGTGAAGATTTTATTTCACAAAGAGAGTGTGATTGTTGGAGTGTAGCTACCAGTGTTGGGATATCAGAAAACTGAACAGAGCAAAATATCGGTATGCTAGACCTCAGAATAGAATAAAAGCTGTACCAAAATAGCATTAAGTGAATTGAAAGAAATTCATGCCACCAAAAAACAAAAGAAAACCTTGAACCTTGAGATTAAAATGCCGTTCGTCGCTGGATTCTTTTCCTAGAACAAAAGAAAAATTAATCAGTGAAAAAGAATACAATCAGACCAGTAAAATTAGCCCTGTATGTTCATTGACATAGGACTGAAGAAGGATTAAGCGTGATCAAAATATAATTTAATTACGTGAAGTGAGCGTAACTCAACTAGTTACGTTCCTTGTGGTGGAACCAGCCCACCCGGATTCAAATCCTAGATTTGACACAGCTGCTCGCATTTACAGTTAATTATTCTTTCAGTGATAGGCGACGTACCCGTCGACAGCGAGGTGCCCATGATGACTTCGTCAATCTCAAGATACGAGGTGCCCCTAGAGGTAGGGTGTGCGTGTGTGCGTTCATAGCGGTATCCGTACGCTTGCCGATTTATCTGTGACCGTATCAAATACCAACACTGAGATTGTGCCATGTGAAAGGTGGAGACGGGGGAACCAATGGCGGTTCGGCCGAACCCTGGTTCGGTCGACCCTTAGGCCTCATCTTTCTCCACCGCCTTTCTCCAAAGGCTGCCATGTGGGTTCCTAAGGTGGTGCACAGTGAATTAGTCCTAAATTAAGTTGGTTTGGTTTGATTTGTAGGCTCTTCAATCTGTGTACTCTCAAGTGATTCGTCGAAGGTGGGTTTCTTTGTATGCCAGCACATTTCTCTTTCATTTATTGTATAATGCCTGCATTCATAGTATTTCCAAGACAAATGAAACTACATTGTTGTTAACTAAAATATGTATAAGAAATGATAGTTTTTCTTTTATTTGTTGAGATAACTGACGATCAAAATCAATACTTAATGACCGTCAACAGTTAGAAAATGATAAAGGTCACTAGTCCGATCCTAACAAATAAAAAGAATCGGTAAGAACTAATTTTTTGAATCCTAATTGAAGATAACCCCGAGCCTTACCGGCGTCTATAAATAGAAGTTGAACATAAAAGAGAAGGGACGCCGAATTCTTTAAAAAAAACCCATACCCTAAATTGCCTGATCGGCTTAAGCGCTGAAAGGGATTGTGTGACAATCTCGGATATCTCTGTTGGCGCTAAAAAAGAAGAGAAACCGGAGTAAGAAGAGAAGTAAGAACAGACGAACAAAACTCAAACAAACCAAGACTGGTGGTTTCTCAAGCAGGTCAGTACATCAAAGTATTCCGCATTAAACAGAGCTGATCATGTATAGGCTAAATTATTGATATCATGTAATTTTTAGACTACCAGCAGAAGTAGCTAGATAGGTCACAATTTATGTTGTTCCAACAGAAGTAGCTTGATAGGTTACAATTTATGTTGTTGCGGAACCTCGATGGTTCATGTGAAATCTATATGTACATTAGCATATCAGTGTACAAATAGTCACCTTTGGATTTCTGTGATTATTATTTAACTCAATCAAGGATTTTATCTGTCTTCGAACAATATGCATGTTTAATTGTGCCTTTTAGCATTTAACATTCTTTTTATCATAGCCCGTAGAAGCATGGGCATTTTTCTAGTAAATAATAAGCACAAACATAGAGAGTAGAAATTATCATACCAATTGAGAAACAATTAAAAAATGTATATAAGCTGGGTTAATTATCGCGCTAATATATTGTCTTGTTCCTACTAAATAAAAGTACATAGCATTGTTCCTGCATCTGCATGTCTAATAATAATCACGCGATTGATCAAAGAGGTTGCCCAGAAAGCCATCTATCAACCATAGCAAGACACTCCTTTGGCATGTACTCCGGAGCTGTGTGCCCAGCACCCTACATACATGTACATTGATCAATCAATTCAATTATAAATTTAACTGAAAGCAGCAGGCATGCAAGTATCCACCACATACCTTCACAGTTGCGTATGTCAAGTTATTGGAGTAAGTTCTTGTGAATCTAGAAAAATTAACACAAAAAAAAAGAATGTACAGGGCATCAATATATATATGCATAACATTGTTGCGTATATAATTAACTTCATACGTATGCAATTAACTATGAATCTAGAGTTTATTAATAAAAGGGCACAAATAATTTTAAACTTAAGTCTTGTTTTGGGCATTGACATGTGGTCTCCAACTTTTAATAATCATGGCTATTATAACACATTTGCAAAGTAGTATAAAAATTGCATTTAACATTACGACAATACTTTTTGAGACCACATGGCTATTATAACACATTTGCAAAGTAGTGATAAAAATTGCAAAATATATCATATTTTGATATATAGATGATCGAAATAACTAATATATTCATAATAGTTAAACTATAAACACACTCTGAGAGCATTTTTCTTTTTATTGTTTTGTAATCTTTGGCCTTTTTTATATTTCCATAAACTGCCCCAGTGTGAATTACTAAAAAAATACCCCCTCTGTGGATGGAGTAGACACTTTTCTTTTATATTTTCATAAATTGCCCCTGAAAACAAAACTATATTTTGAGAGGACGGGGATATTATCATAAATGTCCCTTTTCCTTTTATATTTCCAGAATAAGTTGCCTATGAAGAAAACTATTATCAGAAATGGCCATTTTCCTGTCATATTTCCATAAATTACCCCTGAAGAAAACAACTATCAGAAAGGGCCATTTTTCATTTCATATTTCCATAAACTACCCTTGACAAAAACTATTATAAAATATGGCCATTTTTCTCCACGCTAGCATGAAATTAAATTCATTGAGGTATAATAGCTCAGTGCAAATAAGTTAGCACTGAGGTTGGGTTTACCAATATGGTGCAAGGGAAATTTTTGCAAAGTCCAGATATAGGGTGATCTAAGTGCCAACTATCTTGTTTGTTCATATTGGCTGAGAAAAAAGGTGCCAAACCGCCAATCCTGCGATCTGCATATTGAGTTTAATCCCACATCGGTAATTGATGATGGGGAAGCACGACATAAATGGTGAGAGCAGTCCTCTCCATTAGACTAGTTTTTTAGGTTGTGTAGGCCTAGGACCTAAAGTTGTAGCTCTGGTTGGCCTATGGTGGAGCAGACCCAATGTGACCTGGGTGACCCGCAGTTGGTGGGCTGGGCTGCACACTCTTAACACTGCAGATAGCTAGTTTTCTACATATGCTGATATGATGGTTCTAGAAGTGGAAAGAAAAATAAGCAAAACAATGTAAATACAGTTATTGCGGAAAATCTCGACTCAACAAAGAAAACCAATAACTGCCGGTGAAAAAAAATGAATTAGATTTAGCAAAAAATAATTCAATTCAAATTTGACTTTAAGAACTGGTTCCCAGTGGTAATATAATTGGGAATTTTGAACCCTGACAGCAGTGAATACATGGAACAGTAGAATTGTGCCTTGATTCTCATTCTTACCCTACAACTTGGCTGTTGACGTACCATGGTCGCCAACCATCTGTGATGGACAGGTTAAGCGATTTCAGCCATCCTTGGGTGCCAACAAGAGATATTTTACTGTCATGATCGCCACTGCAAGGTTAAAGGAACAAACAAAACATGGTCAATACACAGCTCGATCCAGGACAAATTAAGGTTGAGGAGGAATAGAAGAAAACATTCCATTTGAGAGTGAGCTACTCTGTTGTTAATACTAATCTCAATTTTCAGTGGCTGATTCTTCAGCTAAATAGATCTCATTCTGTTATAGGAGATGTATTTTAAAAACATTAGCTAGCTCACAGCTTTACCTGTATACCAAGCCTCGGTATCCTTGGGTGATCAAGCTTAAATGATAGTCCACTGAATTGACGATTTCTTTCTTGTAAGGTATGTCATAATTACATCTTTTCCATGTTTTTACTGTCCCCTGCAGTGTAGTACACAACAGCTTTTATACACCTAAGCATGTATTTACATCACCAAGTATATACCCCTACCTTACCTTGTGAATACCCAAGCTCTCCCTTACAGCTTCGTCGTTTGCCCATATTTTGGACAGAACATAGGTTGCATTCTGCCATCAAATGAAATATATAAAAAAAACATTGAATTGCATATATATAGCCACAAGGATAAGACTAACAAATTTCAGATCCCAATTTCCCAATGTCAGAAATAAAAAAATAAAAAGCGTAATTACAAAGCAAGAGATATTTATTGAATGCATACCCTACAAATGGACCAAACAGCAGACTCGAGTAACTTTGTCCTTCTATCGTGTAAAGCCAAGTTGTCAGAGAGCAGGCTTATTCCATCTTCCTCGCATCGTGGCTCCAGGATGTGTACATCATTCACATCCCTTATGCACTGCATATTAATACTTCTATCAAGTAGGTTACCTGATACCTCTTATATAACAATTAGTTGTGTACACCTGAAACAAGGGGCATAGCTATATGCTGAACCTCCCTGATGTGGTATTGGATATGATGCCCATTCTAATTGTTTTAAGCCAAGTTAACTATGATATTAATTGATCGTTAGTTATAGGCATGCACCGGACATCTGGTCTTCTTTCCCTTGAATTTACCACTACACATGGACAAGAAAAAAAACCAAGCTCATCGTACACAAAGTAGAGGGGGCGCATATGTGCAGTAAAATGGGGCAAGTTAGCACCGAGGTGGGCAACATACGGTACATGGGTGGTATGCGGTGGAGGCGGTATCGCGGGTTCAGTGCAACTTAATTGAGATTGGGTAAGGATCCAACCACAAATCTTGACCATTCGTTATAAAACATCATCAACTATCAGAATTCGGTGTTTCAACATTGTACGTAGTTATGTCACAAATTCAAAACTCGTGCTTTTTTACTGGTATAGATTCAGACTAATGGACCGTAAGTTCCAAAAAGAATAATGAGAATGGAATATACATGTGCAATATTATTTATGGTTAAGCCATTAACTTGAATTAATTTTGGAAAGTTAGCACATGGATGACTTACATCCCAAATGGCTTGGACTGAGTTGGCACACTGCGAGTTTGAGGGGTTGTTGTAATCTCCCTTGCAATTCTTCCGAGCAACCTATGTACACAGTGATACAAATTGTTAGTATACATTAGATGAGAAAAATAAAGTCATTTCTTCTTTATCTCACCTCATAGAGTTCATCATCTATAATTCCAGTCCCATGAAGAAATGGAAATCTACTGTTGTCATCATGCTGCGTGTCAGTCAATGGATTGCCAGCAATGTAACCCTGAATATTTGTGCAAACATACATAAATTAGAAACTCAGTTTACTTTCATATATGCATCATGTCGCTCACTATTTCATAAGGTTCACAGATATTCAGAAGAGAATAGATTAACAACATCAAAACAAGTATCGCACCATTACATGTTAAGGCACAATATCAGAAGGTTTTATTGCACTAAGAGGAGTGTGAATGTTGGAGTGTAGCTACCAGAGTTGGGAAGTTGGGATATCAGAAAACTGAAAAGAACAAAATTTTGGTATGCTCTCCTCAGAAGAGAATAAAAGCTGTACCAAAATAGCATTAAGTGAATAGAAATAAATTCATGGCACCAAAAAAAAAACTTGAACCTTGAGATTAAGATGCCTCTCGTCGCTGGATTCTATTCCTAGAACAGAAGCAAAATTGAGTAGTGAAAAAGAATGCAAACAGAGCAGTAAAATTAGCCCTTTCTGTTCATTGACAAGGATTTAGTGTGAGTAAAATAGAAATTAATTACCTTTAGCGATTTCCATGGTGAGAGTAGGTATAATTATTCCGCTATATGAATCACCAGAAATATAGAGTGGGTTCGAGAAGAATTGTGGGTGATCATCAAACCACTGCAGGCAAACAATTCAATATATTCTTAGAAAAGTACACATATTCATAGGGAAGAGGAATGAAATCCTTGGTGAACTTGAAATATAGCAAATATACTAGAGTAGTTTGTGTTGTGTATAAACCTTTTGAATGAAACTGTAGAGCTGGTGAACAACAATGGTGTCACTGGAGTTGAGTCCTCGGGCTGTGGTGGCATATGAGAAGCCAGTCCCTGGTGGAGAATCGACGAAGATAACATTGCTTATCTGTAATCAGAGAACCAAACTGAAAGGAAATTAAGAATCTTCCTCAATCAAGAGACATTTATATATGTTTTGAGCTTGATGTTTGGGACTATGGATGCTGACAGGGGTTTATACATTAATTATTGACACCTAATTAGTGCTAAGAGATACAATGGACACGGGCAATTGTTATATATTTCATTTTTTATATACTTGTATAAGCAAAGGAGTACTAACTTTGGTCCAGGAGTCTGCCTTGTAGAGCAAAGTAGGAAACCCTCCTTTGTAGCCATGAAAATCAAAAAAGAGAGGGCCTGCACTCGTAACCAATTAGGCCTCTTAACAACAACAACAACAATAATAATAATAATATGACAGCATTGTTAAATCATTCAAGAATATTTTGCCTATGCCATCCTGACTTTGCTGTACAATACGTGCTTCATCCGTCCTAGAAAAAATTATCTTCTAGAGACCCCGATAAGTTATTTTTTGACAAAGAGAGTAAGCTAGTGTTTTAGAGATGGAGAGGGACCAACTGCTACTAATAAGAACAGGCAGAGAGAGAAAGAGGCCAGGGGGCTAAGATACAGATGTACACCCTCTGTCCCATAAAAAATCCAATTCTAGCTATGAATCTGGACACATGCATGTCCAGGTTTATAAATAGGATTGGACTTTTTTTTGGGACAGAGGGAGTAGAGCATATGTGCTGAAGTGCTGCTAGAAATACTTTGCTGAGCATGGAAAAACGGCATGAAGCAGCAAGCTTGAATGTTTCCATTAGAATATGCGAAAAATCATTTTCCAAAAATACAATCATTTGATGGGATCAGACGATCAGTGCTCAGTACTGTAGTAGTATCATGGGTACAGTACTAACTTTTACTCCCTCCGTCCTAAAATATCTATACTCTTTTAAAATGAAGTAATGGTGGTGACTGGCTAATTTGTCACCCCCTCCACCACCAACTTCCTACCTTTTTTTAATGAAAAAGGAGGCCCTACATGTCAACCATCCTCACCATCAATCAACTTCATACTTTTTGTGGGAAGAAAATAGGACCGCGCACATGTCATTAACAAATATATACATAAATTAAGGGTGATATATATAAAAAATAATAGTAATAATGGGTTAATGCTAATTTTCTTTAAAACCCCATTGCAACCTATGCTAGTATCAACCTATGATGCGATTAAACCCATTCTACTACAAGTCCAGAATCGGGTTCCTTAGATCTATTCTGACCTAGCTAATTGGACGAATGAAAAATGGATTTGTCCAAGATTAGTAATATTGCTATACTTTGGGACCGAGATAGTACTACTTACCAATCTCGTAGATGAGTCCGGAGAAGGCAGAGCATCCGGGCCCACCGGTCAGCCAGAGCAGGACGGGGTCCTCCTCCGGGTTTCGCTCCGACTCGACGAAGTAGTAGAAGAATCGCGCCTCGCCCACCGCCACGTACCTGCCATGCATGCATGCCGGGTGTCCATTCACATCTTGATCAGACATCAACAAGATCGAATCGAAACATTCATCTCCACAGTTTCAGAGATCACAACAGAGCATAGGAGAGCAGTTCATCGCTGCTAAGAATTCAGAATTATTACTGCTACAATAACCAGATCGAATCGAATCAGAAATCCAGAATGAAGAATTTCAGAGATATCACAGCAGATCGAGCAAGCAACACAGAGCGTAAATTACTATTACTAAAATTAATACCCTATTTCGAGGGAGAAGGGCAGGGGGCCAGTGAACCCTGGCAGGCGATCCACCGCCTTCCTGCTGCTGCTCGTCGCCGCCGGCGCCGCCGCCGCAGCCACGCCGGCGGAGCTGCAGAAGCAGAGCAGCAGCAGCAAGCAGCACTGCTGTAGCCTCGTCGCCATGGCTAGCTTAGCAGCAGCTATCTGAAAAGAGTATAAGAAAGCTATTGCTTTGGTTACCGACAGGTGAGCGGCTGCAGCACGAGGGGAAATAAACTATACAGATCAAGCTACAGTACGTGAAAGTGGGTCTGGAAGGCACGGAAGTGACATGACATGGACACGTCTTATCCAAACGGAAATGTCCATCTATTGGTTCGTAAACCGGATATTTTCCTGTATCTTTCAGGATATGTATCTTTTAATACAATTACTTACAATTACTGAGGCCGTGTTTAGTTGCAAAATTTTTTTGGTAAAAACATCACATCAGATATACGGACACACATTTGAAGTATTAAACGTCAACTAATAACAAAACAAATTACAGATTCCGATTGTAAACTGCGAGACGAATCTTTTGAGCCTAATTAAGCCATCATTAGCACATGTGGATTACTGTAGTACTTATGACTAATCATGGCGTAATTAGGCTCAAAAGATTCATCTCGCAATTTACAGTCGAACTGTGCAATTGATTTTTTTTTTCGTCCACATTTGATGCTCCATACATATGTCCAAACATTTGATGTGACGGAAAAGTTGGAAGTTTGAAAAAAATTTTTGGGAACTAAACACAGCCTGAATGATCTGTCAGCATTTGATTATCATTTAGGGGGTGTTTAGATACAGGGGTGTAAAAATTTGGCGTGTCACATCGGGTATTATACAGGGTATTTTATGGATTATTTGGGCACTAATATAAAAACTAATTACAGAATCCGTTTGTAAACCGCGAGACGAATTTATTAAGCCTAATTAATTCATCATTAGCAAATGTTTACTGTAGCATCATATTGTCAAATCATTGCGAAACTAGGCTCAAAAGATTCGTCTCACAAATTAGTCGCAAACTGTGCAATTAGTTATTTTTTTCACCCACATTTAATACTTCATGCAGACGTTCAAATGTTCAATGTGACAGAGTATAAAAATTTGGCGTGGGATTAGCAAATGTTTACTGTAGCATCACATTATCAAATCATTGCGAAACTAGGCTCAAAAGATTTGTCTCACAAATTAGTCGCAAACTGTGCAATTAGTTATTTTTTCACCCACATCTAATATTTTGTTTTTATAAACGATTTGATGAATTTTGGCTTCTGCATCAACTAAGGTCCGCTTTGATTAATAGGATTACTGGATTAGCAAAGAGTTTTCACAAGATTTAAATTCTTATAAAAAATTTTCTACATGTCTCTTTTGTCTCGTATGAAAAGGAAGGAAGATTTTATTCATATATTTCACATTCATAGATAAAATAGTAAGAGGTGTAACACTCTTTGTAAATTTTTTTTGAAAGAAACACTCTTTGTAAATTTTTCTTTGTTTTTTGGCACTATATCAAAGAAAATCCTAAATCTTTTCATGTGTTTTTATTTTTATAGGATTGGAGAAATATCACTTTAAGTCTTGCCTTTTTCATATTCAAGTGTTTCCCTATCTTTTCCTATGCATAAAAAAATTATATCACCAACTACAATGCAATTAATTATTACAAAGGAGACAATAAAAGGCATGAAGTAACATGACAAACAAATACTTCCAATCTAAATTTGTTTTAGTTCTCTACTCATTTATTTTCTCTTTTTTTCTGAATTTTGATTGTTTTATTTTTTGGCTTTTGTTTTTTTACAACTTATTTGTTTCTTAATTTGTAAATCACTACTTAAAAAAAAACTTTTCCTAGCGCCACACTTTTTAATTCGTCTGCAGATGAAATAAAAAATGCTAGTGAAAATACAGTCAGTAGTTCCTAGTTAGTCTCCACTTATGACAACAGGTTTTTACAAGCGGTCGTCTTAATAGGTCCGTTACAAAAATAATTTTATTTTTACGGGCGAACCACTTAAGTGACCATTAGCGAAAATCGATTAGCCAGCTAAGCATCTACCTAGTTGGGTTTTGTTTTGCCTAGGGTGAACAAGGTATAATAATAACAACAACAAACAATTATAAGGTTGTAACAAAAGTAGAAAGGGGCAGACTGAAATCACAATTCCACTTGCAGCGTTAGAAGAACCAAGACCCGCGAAACAAGGGTCTCAAGACCCTCTCCCGAGTGAAGATGCTCCTGAGGTGGAGCCCCCGAATAAAGATGCTCCTGAAGTAGAGCCCCCGACTGCCAGCCAAGATATCCCGGCTAGAAACCAGTCGGCTGAAGAAGAACCCTCGACTGCCAATCAAAATGCCCTGACTGGAAACCAACCGGACGAAGATCCACAAGGCTCACGCAATCAGGAAGCACCAATTGAGGACCCGGCTCCTAGAACAGGTAAACTTTGATGTAGTCTCCAGACTCTTGTCTTCAATATGCTTCTTACTTCTATCTTCATTCATCTTCTCTAGATCAATCAGCCGAAGAGGAGGAGATCGCCCGACTGAAGGCTTCACCTGACTCAGACCCTCCTATCAAGATCGAGTGGCGCGATGCCGAAGGCGTGAAACAGGGCATTGTCTTGAACAAACAAAAAGAAAACAAAGAACGCGACATGCTCGTGGCTAGCCTCAGCGAAGCGACCCGGCTAATGAATGTAAGTATAATTCTTCTATGTCTTATCCTCACGGTCTTATATAGTTGACTATCTTTGAACTCGCGTGCAGAGAATATATAGCCGGTCAATGGCCAAGTCAGACACCCTCGAGAAGCTGGTTCCCCACGTGAACTCTCTGGAGAACGTCCACCAGGACCTCAAGGCCGCCAAAGAAGAGGTTGCAGCTCGAGAGGCAATCTTGCGGGAAGAGATTGCGAAGCTCTGAGACGCAAACTTGGAACTCCGCGGTTCAATCGGAGGTAAGTTAAACTATCTTGTCCTTGCTCTGTCTTTGCATATTTTTCTGATCCTGACGTTCGCAAGTCTTCATGTTGTAGCCAATCTATTTGAAATCAATTCCCTCAAGGCCCAGCTAGAGAAGGCAGAAACCGATAAAGCCAAGCTGGAGTCTGATAAGGAGAAAGCCCTGGAAGAAATCGAAGGTAACCCGTGAAGCTCGTGCTTCTCAATTTACTTGGTCTTGACTGTTGATGTAACCCGAGTTGTATCAATCTTGTAGCTAATAAGGTGAAGTCCCAAGCACAATTTGATGTCTTCGCCGAGAGAGTTCGAAGGGCTGAAAGTGTAAGGGACGACATCGCCAATGCTGCTGCGCCGATCTTGTCAGCACTATATGGACATGGACTCGGGACGAGCTCATTGGATGTTGTTGATGTCTTCGACAAGCTCAGGACGGCACCGGCAAAATACATGGAGAATATCATAGACGCGGCCGTCATGAGTGCAAGCTTTGCTCTTGCGCAAACAAAATCACTCTATCCTCGGATAGACGTGGACTCTGTAGGAGATGGCTTCGCAGACGGCATCACAGATGAGCGAGCCCTAGAGCTCGTAAATGAAGCGCAGGAGTCGGCGAAAAAAGTAGCTGCAGATATAACCATAAATTTCCAGGGATAGGTGCCTTGATATATATGACTTGTTGTAATGTTGACTTGTGAATATTTAGCTTATTTATGTTAATGCTCTGATCCGAGTCTTCATATATAATTTCTTAAAAATTTTCGTCCGACTGTCACCAAGCCTAGGCATGATTAAGTCATCAAAAAATTCTCAGTCCTTATCTATTGTACTCAAACCAAAACACTAAGCAATGATAAACTAAATATGAACAAGTTATCAGTGATGAAAAGAAAATCATACTTTATTGATATATATATAGCCCCCGACTGACAACTCAAGAAGTCATCTTACTTGAAGTTGGCAGTCAAGAAGAACATGAGGTCAAAAAGGCTTAAGTATAGTATCGATGAAGGTGCTCAATATTCCAGGAGTTCTCCACCATGGTCCCATCTTCGCGCTTCAAGCGATATGCTCCTAGCCGAGTGACCTCAGCAACTATGTAGGGTCCTTCCCATAGTGGAGATAACTTGTGACGATCTTTTGTAATCTGAATCTTGCGTAGAACCATGTCACCAACAATAAAAGCTCGTGACCGAACATTGCGGTTGTGGTAGCGCCGAAGTCCTTGAAGATACCTTGCCGACTGAACCAATGCGGCCTCACGGGCCTCTTCCAGTCGGGTCAACTCATCAACTCTGTCTTAATCATAGCGCTCGTCATTGAAACTGCGAACTCGAAGAGACTCGTACTCCATCTCACTCGGCAACATTGCTTCAGCTCCATAAACCAAGAAAAAAGGAGATTGGCCGGTAGCCCGACTGGGTGTAGTCCGCAGCGACCATAATACCGAAGGCAACTCTTGAACCCATCTTCCAGCATATGGTTGTAGTCTATCAAAGCCTTGAAGAACCATGCCATTGGCGCATTCGACTTGTCCATTGCTTCTAGGGTGTGCCACCGATGCACAGCAAATCTTAATTCCAAAATCTTCGCAAAATTCTTTGAAAATGCCTCCAGTAAACTGAGTCCCATTATCGGTTATGATTCTGTTCGGGACGCCAAACCGGTGCACAATGTTTAGAATAAAATCTCTCGCCTTATCCGCAGTTATCATAGCAACCGGCTTAGCCTCAATCCACTTGGAAAACTTGTCAATCGCGACGAACAGATGTGTAAATCCTCCCGGAGACTTCTTGAAAGGACCAACCATATCCAAGCCCCATGCGGCGAAAGGTCATGATAAAGGGATTATTTGTAGATCTTGGACTGGAACATGGCTTTGCCGAGCAAAGAACTGACAACCTTCGCACGTGCGGACCACCTTGTTGGCGTCGGAGACCGCCGTGAGCCAGAAAAAACCTTGTCTGTAAGCCTTGCCCACCAGAGTGCGCGACGCAGCATGACTGCCGCATATACCAGAGTGAATATCGTGCAACAATTGTCGTCCCTCCTCTGGCATGACGCATCTCATCAAAACTCCAGAAGGGCTTCTTTTGTATAATTCCGAATCGACCATGACGTAACCTTGACTGCAACGTCGGACTTGGTCCGCGTCATCCTGGTCTTCTGGCAGCTCTTGCTGAGTTAAAAACTTGATGAATGGTGTCCTCCAGTCGGCGTCGAGCATGGCAACCTGGTTTGTAGCTTCTCCATTGGGGATTGATTTTTCAGCAACAGTCGGCTCGTAGAGGTGCTCCACGAAAACGTCAATCGGGGCGGCTTCTCGCTTGGACCCAAACTGCACCAACTCATCTGCTGCTTCATTGTTGTGTCTCAAGACATGGGATAACTCCAGTCCATCAAACTTGTCATCAAGTTTACGAACTTCTTGTCGATAGGCCTCCATGGTATCATTCAAGCAGGACCAATCCTTCATTACTTGGTTGACCACCAGTTGGGAATCTCCTCGTACAATCATCCGTCATATGCCAAGTGACACAGCAATTCATAGACCGTGAAGCAAAGCTTCATACTCGGCGACATTATGAGAAGCTGGGAAGTGAATATGAAGAACATACCGTAGCCTCTTCCCAGTTGTGGAAATTAGCACGACTCCTGCTCCCAGGCCGGTGACTCTTTTAGATCCGTCAAAGTGCATGGTCCCGTATTGCAGCTCCTCCCAAGGTACATCTTCCTGTCGCTTGGTCCACTCGGCCACGAAATCCGCCAAGACTTAAGACTTTATGGATGTCCTCGCCTTGAAAGTAATGTCCAGCTGCATCAGCTCCAGAGCCCACTTCGCAATGCGTCCAGTAACTTCCCGATTATGGATGACATCGCAGAGTGGAAAGGACGTGACTACGGTGACAGAGTGACCCTGAAAATAATGAGCCAGCTTCCTAGCAGTTATTAGAACTCCATATAGTAGTTTTTGTACCTGGGGGTAGCGGGTTTTGGCTCCTGCCAGCACCTCGCTAACAAAGTAGATCGGCCTTTGAACCTTCTGAGCTCGTCCTTCCTCCTCACGTTCGACGACCAAAACCGTGCTGACCACCTGGTGAGTTGCGGAAACATAGAGTAATAGAGGTTCTTGAGGGTGAGGTGAAGCCAACACGGGTGACATTGTAAGGAACTCCTTGAAGTCTTCAAAAGCTTTCTGGGTCTCAGTGGTCCATTGAAATTCGTCCGTCTTCTTCAACAACCTGAAAAAAGGCATACATCGTTCGCCGAGTCTGGAAACAAATCGGCTCAGCGCCGCCATGCAACCAGTGAGCTTCTGGACGTCCTTCTAGGTACTCGGGGGCTTTATGTTCCGGATAGCGTTGATCTTCTCTGGATTCGCTTCTATGCCGCGATGAGACATCATAAAACCGAGCAGCTTGCCCGACGGCACACCAAAGGTGCACTTCTCCGGATTCAACTTCATTCTGAAGGCCCGAATATTTGCGAAGGTTTCTTCTAAGTCAACGATCAGGTCTTCCTTCTGCTTGGTCTTGATGACGACATCGTCGACGTATGCTTCCACGTTCCTCCCGAGTTGAGTCTGTAGGCATCTCTGAATCATACGTTGATAAGTGGCTCCGGCGTTCTTCAAGCCAAAGGGCATCGTAATGTAGCAATAGGCTCCAAACGGGGTAATGAATGACGTCTTTAAGCAGACGGACTCCTTCAGGTTGATCTGATGATAACCCGAGTAACAATCCAAGAAGCTCAGAAGTTCGCAGCCAGCTGTTGAATCGACGACTTGATCAATACGGGGCAATCCAAAGGGGTCCTTCGGGCAGGATTTGTTGAGGTCGGTGTAGTCCACGCACATGCGCCATTGTCCTGTCTTCTTCCGAACTAGGACCGGGTTGGCTAACCAGTCGGGATGATAAACCTCCTTGATAAACCCGGCAGCCAAGAGCTTGGCGAGTTCCTCCTTGATGGCATCTTTTCGATCTTGGGCGAAGCGGTGAAGTCGTTGTTTGATAGGTTTGGCGTCATCTTTGACGTTTAATGAGTGCTCGATCATCTCCCTAGGAATACCCGGCATGTCAGACGGTTTCCAAGCAAAAATATCTTTATTATTCTGGAGGAAGGTGACGAGCGCGCTTTCCTATTTGGGATCTAGCTCCGCGCCTATTACAGCAGTTTTAGAAGGATCAGAGGGGTCAAGGGAAATTTTCTTCGTCTTGGCGTCGTCTTCTCCCGACTTGGTTATCTTCTTCGCAGAGATCTCACCTTCTCCAGATGTCGATGCAGCCAGTTGGACGTCTTGTTGGCCGCGTAATCTCTCACGAGTTTGGGCCATGTCACAGCTTTCCTTGTCGCAGGTGAAGGCTTGCCTGAAGTCGCTGCGCAGGGTGATAACTCCATGGGGCCCGGGCATCTTCATGATGAGATAAGTGTAGTGTGGTACTGCTATGAACTTGGCGAGCGCAGGTCTTCCGATGATTGCATGGTAAGCCGCTTCGAAGTCGGCAACCTCAAAAGTAATATTCTCTGTCCGAAAATTCTCTCAGAGTCCGAAGGTGACTGGAAGGGTGATATGCCCGAGTGGCGTAGATGACAGCCCCGGGATGACTCCATGGAAGGGGGCTGAACTCGGCTTCAGCTCTGTTCTCGGAATCTGCATCTCGTCCAGTGTCTTGGCGAAGAGGATGTTGAGGACGCTGCCACCGTCGATGAGGACGCGCTTAAGCTTGATGTTGCGAACCACTAGGTCTAGTACCAGGGGATACCGCCTCGGGTAAACCACTCAGTCAGGGTGATCTGAGCGGTTGAACGTGATAGCCACCTCTGACCATCGTAGGTAATGTGGGACTTCGGGTTGTGCCACGTTGACTTCTCTGTCGGTCAGCTTTTGCTTCCTCTTAGACTCGTACGTCAGCAGTCCCCCGAAGATATGGTTTAGTTCACCCACGGGGTCTTGGAAGGGCTCTGAGCTGCCAGCCGGGTCGTTCCTCTTGGTTCCTGATGCACCGGCTTCATCTGCCGGCTTTTGGCGTAGTTGAGCTGCGTACTGCTCAGCGAACTGCTTGTAGATGAAACAATCCGTGGCCACGTGCTTGTGATTTGGGTGATGCGTGCACTGAGCGTTCATGATCTTGTCATAGGCGGCGACTCGGGGATGCTGTTGTTGGTAATTTGACGTCGTGGCGACCATCTCTTCGGGCTTACGCTTGCGATCTTTTTGGGTGTTGTTGCCGTTGTTGCCGGTGTTGCCGTTGTCCTTCTTAGGACGCCAGTTGCTTCCGGATGGCTTGTCGTCCTTCTTGTCGTGCCTGTCTTGTCGTGAGGCCTTGATTGCATCGTCGGATTTGGCGAGGAGTGTGCCGTCTCGAACATCCGCTTGACCAACTTCGGTGGCTTGCGCCCAAATTTACCGATCAGCAATTCATCACGGATGCCTTTCTGGAATGCGGCCATAATGACATCGTCGGTGATGTTGGGGATCTTGTTGCGCTTTTTCGAGAAGCGCCGGATGTAGTCCTTCAACGACTCGTCTGGCTTCTGGATGACGTTGTAGAGATCGAAGTGGGTCCCGGGCCTTTCGAAAGTACCCTAGAAGTTGGCGATGAAGTAGTCCCGAAGCTCACTCCACGAGTCAATTGAGCCGCTTGGCAAACTCGTGAGTCAGTTCCTGGCTGAGTCGACGAGAGCAACGGGCAGGTAGTTGGCCATGGCCTTGCTGTCTCCTCCTGCTGCGCGGATGGCGAGGGTGTACACGGTCAGCCACGACTCGGGGTCGGTCTTTCCGTCGTACTTGTCGATCCCAGTGGGCTTTAAGCCACTCGGCCAATCCACTCGACGCAGGTCCCGAGTGAACGCGGGTACTCCATCGTCGTCATAGTCGAGTGATCTCCTTCGGTCTTCATAAGAGCGTCGTTCACGCTCCCGATGGCGCCGGTCGAGGACCTCCCTCAAGTCACTCGGCGGAGGCCTTCGAGAGCCGCTTTGATGGTTGGAGTTGTAGCTATCACGAATCCTATCGTGGACGGGTGGTCGACCGTAACCTCTCTCATGAGAGTCGGCCGATTGTTCTCGATGCTTCCATGCCGCGTCGTGGCGAGGGTCTTTAGACTTGACGGGTGTCTTGCTTTGTTCGGGCCTTTTGTAATCTTTGGATCGTAACGGCGGTAGGCGGCTTCTACCAGGTGTTTCAGCGACGGACTCTGTGGGTCTCTGTGTGGAACTAGATGGAGGGTCGTTGGCTGTTGCCGCAACGATGGTCTTGATCTTGTCCAAAAGTGGTGTTACCGCAGTGGGTGCCGCTTCGATGACGGTGTCGATGAGGGTGAGGGCAGCAACGGCGTTTTGTTGAGGCGTCTGGAAGATGTTGGTGTTGTCGACTCGTGTCCGCAATATAGCCTCGCGGGCGGAGCGCCCCGTCGCCCTCAGGTCTCATTTCTTCTTGTCGGCTTCTTCTTTCTTCTTGAGCTCTTCCTCCTTGTGCTTGTTCTCCTCCTCCTCCACGCGCTTGCGCTCCTGCTCAAGTTTGGCTCATTCCTCCTCCGCAATCCTCCGGGCCATGGCCGAGTCGGTCTCGGCTACTTCGGCCATGAGGACATCGAGGAGCGCCGGATCGTAGTAATCTTTGTCTAAGTCAAAGCTGTTGATTTCGTCGGTGGAGATGTCGTAGAGGGCGTCGAAGTCGGTGGAGCTGAGATTTTCGTCAAGGTCCGTAGACGAGTATGACCCGAGTCATTCGAGGATGACAACAACTTCCCTCGCGCCCGGATCGCAGCATGCAGATGATGAAGAAGATTCTCCCGAGTGGATCGAATCCAACTCGGAAGACAGAAGGTTGTGGTAGATCTTAGCATCGTCCGGTAACCCGAACGGCGCCGAGAGGTTTCCCCCTCCCGACTGGTCCGAATCCGAGTCGAGGAGAGAGAGCTTACCGAATTTGTCGGTGATGAAGTCGAGGCTGCCGAAGCGAAACGCCTGCCCAGGGGCGAAGACGAAGTCGTCAAAGCCTGATGTAGATCCTATCGCGCTTGTCGGCGAGATGAAGAAGAAATCTTGACGCAAACCCCTACCTGGCGCGCCAACTGTCGAAACTTGGTTTCGGCAATAAGAATCTGGGGTAGCAGTCAAGAGCCAAACACGATGGGTTAGTATGCAAAGGAATTTAGACAGGTTCAGGCCCTCTCTTCGAGAGGTAATACCCTACTCCTGTTTCGGGGATTCGATCCGCCGAGTGGCTTATTGATCTCTTGATCTCTTTCAATATGTGCTCTCGTGAGTTTTCTTTCTAGTCGTCTAATAGTCTATGCCCCTCAAGGGACGTCCTACCCTCCTTATATAGTCTTGGAGGGTAGGTTTACAAGTCGGAGACCCTATCATATTCTATGTCGGACTCCTCAATCTTACCAACTATGGACTACGAGCCGTTACCTTATTACAATGGTAACGTAACACCCAAGTCATAAGCCGGTTTACATAATTATGAGTCATAACCTATCCCCTATGGTAAGTCGGACAAGCTAGCTGTGAGGGTATCCGGTACCCATAATCTCCACAGGAGGTCCTACCCAGCGGCAAAGCCTAGCCGCAGCTTGGCATCGACGACAGAGAGAGAGGGAGATGGTACGAGCTCGAACAGGAGGGCGATGGGATTCGGCGGCAGTCGAAAGGGGGCGAGGGAGGTGCGGGCATCGATTTATAGTGGTTGGAGAGAAGGAAGGAGGCCAGGAAGAGGGGAAATGACGGCGGAAATCACGCCCTCCATCAATGGCGCCGGCGGGATCAACGGGATTGAATATGGGCGATTTAGTGCGAGAGGGAGAGGGGAAAGCGGGGAAAATGGGAGAGGGGATCACGGCGAGTAAATCCCCCCATGCAGCGCTGGCCGAAACGGCCGGGAGCGACGGCATTAACGCCGGCGGCGGCTGGAGGTGAGGGATGACATGCGGGCCCTACCTGTCAGCGGCTGCTGGCGCGCGGCTGGCCAGCTGGGCGGGCGGGCGGGCGGGCGGACCGGGCCAAGGGGAGCATGAGAGAGAGATGGAGAGCTGGGCCGAATTTCGGCCCAGAGGTAAAGGATATTTATCTTAATTTCTGATATTAGGAAAAGTTATTAATTGATTTTGTTGCTTAATAATTAACATTTGTGCTCTGAAAATTCCACAAAATTTTGGTTAAGCATTTTAGTCCATGAGGAATTTAACAAAAATCCCTCAAACCCCATTTGACTTTTAGATTGCACATTTTAATTGTTGAGGGCTTTAAACTGATTTTTATATTTTGTAGGAATAAATTAAAGGATGCATTTTAGGTAGATTTTGGGACGCGACAGGTTACTAAAGAGCATCACCCATAAAAAAATACTGCCATATTAAAAATTATCGGTTACATGTCTCCCCTCCCATGCCCCCACCTACCACATGTACTTCTCTCCTCCCTATCCCTCTCCCTCCTCCTCCTTCCCTACCGGCGTCGCTCGGAATCCACAGGCACACGCCCTTCTCCTCCTTCCCCACCGGCGGTGGCCTCCATGGGCTACGGCGATGAGTTGGGCGATGGCAGAGCTTTGGCGAGGTGCGCGGGCGATGGATCCGGTGGTGGACCCAGTAGCGGAGCTCAGGCGAGGTACATAGGTGGCGGTGATTTAGTTCAGCGGCGGATCCGACGGCAGTAATTCTCGCGCGTGGTGGATCTGGCGATAGAGCTCGAGTGAGGCATGCGGGCGGCGGTCCGGGGCGACGAACGTGCTCCGATGAGGCATGCACTGTTTGCCTTTTTTTTTCCCTTTGTATTTGTTCTTCCCGTTCTGATCCGATCCATGTTGGTATGATGTAGATGATTTGATTTGTATTTTGTGTTTGATATGTGGAAATCATACCATGGAAATCTAGGGTTTCTGGGGAACATGGTTTCTGGAATTTTTATTTTCTATTTTGCTGAAAATCTATAGTACCTGCCGGCGGCTTAATCTCATCACTTGTGAAAATTAATTTTCGCAAACGGTCAGCTTAACTGAGCCACTTCCAAAAATCGATTATCACTGACGGTGTAGACCCGCTCATGAAGTTTATCGATTTTAACTAGCCTTTGATCACAAGTGTGGCTTCGGGCCACCAGCGAAAATGTGTTTTGATCGCCAGGGATAACTTATTTTGCAGTAGTGAATACCAATATTTATTTCATAGACTTGAAATGCGTGTTGACATGCGTGTTGATATTTACGGCTAATTATTTTTTTAATGATAGGTGACGTAACCATTAACAACGAGATGCCTACGGTGACTTCGTTAATATTAAAATATGCCGGTTTAGTTTTTCATGATACTTATAGTAGTAGGGTGTGTATATGTATGTTTATAGGGATGCGTGTGCACGTATTGTGAGCTGTACTATGTTTTTTAAAAAATATTTTTACAGTTTTATATGCCTAAATTAAAAGTATCTGATTTTTTTTTGAGAGAACACATCAAATATAAGAACACATTTGTTTCAGCGATACACATGCACAGTAGATAGGCTCGTACTATTCACATGTTCGTGTTATTTTCTCATTATTATCCTAAGGAAAAAGTCTAAAACTATTACCTCTTGTACCATAAAACCATCCTTCATTCTCAACTTTTTATACCGGACAAATTACCGTCCTAACTTGCTTTAAGAGCGGTTTTGGTCCTACGTGACGCACACGTCGCAGTCCAATTAACATAAAAAATTAAAAAAAGCAATGGGGCCCACATGTCATACGTGGGCAACAGAGGATAAGGAAAGATATGACATGTGCACTCAAACTTTTTAAAAATTTTTATGCTGACGGGACTGCCACGTGTGTATCACGTAGGGCTAAAACCGCTCTAGAGCAAGTCAGAGGATAATTCGTATGGTATTAAAAGTTGAGTGTGAAGGATGTCTGGTTTGGTGGTTCAGGAGGTAATTTGTACTGGGGGTAATTCGGATTTTTTTTCTTATCCTAATATTACCGTGGAATTTTTTCTTCACAATTTTAAGAATATGATATGTCAAATAACTTTATTGGATTGCATTGTTCGGACTACTTGTTGTAAGCTACTCCCCCATATTGGACCAAACTATTAAAACTTTGATCATCGATTGCTCTCAAAATATTTAGTTAGAAAACATAAAAATCATACGTATAGATTTTTTTTCCTCATGAAATAGTAGGGGAATACGATTAGATTCTTCATGTGACCAGTTTTGTTAGATATTAGTGATATATTGTAATAGAAAAATACTACTACTTAAAGTTGCATATCAAAAAATATATTTATATTAAGTTAATCTTTATCAATTACTAGAAAAACTATCCTTGCGTTGCAATGGGAAGAAAATACGAGAAAATTAAGAAAAATTTGAGAAAGATTTACATTATGTAATTAATTAAAATACAAATTTTCTAGAATATTTGGATATTTCTAGGTAGGTAAGTGTAGAATTAAATTAATTTACAAGTAAAATAAAGTAAGTGTGAGAAATAAAATTACATGACTGGATTTAATTTTTGTTAAATTATCCATGATTAATTACACTCTCTGAAATTTTTTTAAAATTTTCAGAGGTCAATTGCTAATTTTAATAATATAAATACCATTTTAATATTTATTTAAAAAAATCTAAATAAAAACCCTTCTTTCTTTTTTGGGTCATGTTTGACCTAGCAAGCAACCGAAAGTCTAATTGACGTCCATTGTCGGCTCACTTCCCTCTTTTTTTCTCTTCTCCATCTCAGCTCGCAAACATGCGTTCGGTGCGACAAAAAATTGAAAGTCTAATTGATGTCTCTATTAATGTAATTAGAGACGAACTAAAAATTATTGATTTTTTAAGTAGTTAACATAAATTGATGATTCTGTATTCCCTTTAATTTTCGTCCGTAATCTCTTTTGATGCGAGGACATGTCGGTGGTAGGGGCGCTGATCGTGTCGTCCAACTCTGAAAAGCCTCGCGCGATGGGCGCTTTTCGTCCGTCATAGACTCCCTTCCCCACGCATCCACCAAGTCCGGCTCAACGATGGCAATGTGACCACTGATGCCTGTATACTCTCTTCGTTAATGTACGACACAATTAACTTTTTGATTAATATTTGATTATTTGTCTTATAAAAAAATTATGTAATTATTATTTATTTTATTGTGAGTTGATTTATTATCAAATATATTTTAAGCATGACATAAATATTTTTATATTTACATAAATATTTTGAATAAGACAAATAAAAATCAACGACGTCGTGAATTAAAAAAGGGAGGAGTATGAAGAAGTTCGCCAGCGTCGTGGAACCCCGACCCCGCCGGCACCAATGCCGAGGTCTGGTGGAGGGGAGCGAGGCGGTGCAGGAGGAGTGAGCGGCGGAGCGTGGCGTAGCATGCAACCGAGCACAGGGAGACGGTGGAGATAGGGGAGGTCCAGCGCGAGGGCTATATATGGACCCACTCGTCAGGGAGACAAGTCGTTGCTTGCAGAATGCAGAGAGTGATAGAGCCTGCAGGGAGGCATGGCTGCATGTGGCACTGCTGGCACAGTTGTGTACTTGATGTTGTTCCATTGTAAAAGATACTTTCAGTAAATTTCTCCATCTACAAGGTAATATTTATTATTAAAGATACTTTCAGTAAATTTCTCCATCTACAAGGTAATATTTATTACTGAACTAGCAAAATACATATGCATTGTAACGAATGTAGAAAATTTTAATTGTATGTGAATGATATCGTTATAGTTACAATGATGCATACTCCTTAAACAAAATTATGTATCATGGAAACAAGCGAATTTTTCCACTGTGATTTTATATGGAAGATATTTTAAAAAGTAAAATAGGATTCAATATATAACGTTAAGATTCCATATCCATTACCTTAAAAAAGATTCTATATCGATAGATACAATTGTAGTTTTAATAAATAGAATTTGGTATATAACTCTTAAGAGTACAATATAATTCGGTATACAACTCTTAGTTTTTTCTTGATAAATAGAATTTTAAAATTTATTGCAATTTAAATGCAATTAAAGTATGCATATAACTATATGGACCAATCTACACCACCATTGCTTAGAACCTACTACGATCTACTGTAACTGTCAAAGTCACATTTTCCTTCAATAATGTAAGAAAATTTAGGTCTCCAAAATAAACATAATGATATTTTTCAAGCTATCTTTATTTTTTTGATATAACAGATAGGTGGACCACTTACAACGGACAAACATTTTTACTAGTCTTTTAAAATATTAAATATGTCCCTATAATTAATTATATAATCCGTAATGATAATTTAATAAATAATCTGTTTTAGACGCTGCTTCCACATGATCTTATCTTCTTTGTATAGTCATTTTGTCATCTTCACTCAACCCATCTTTCTGAGTGTGTGTGTGACAGTGTGAGTGAGGTCGGCTCATCCATCCACTCCATCCCTGTCTCCCCCAGGTCTCAGCTTCAACGGTGCTAAAGTCCACACGGTTCATATCAGTGACGAAAGTTGAAGAAAAATTTAGTGGTGCTAGAAAAAATACTATCACGTGGCAACATATGATTATAGAAAAGATGGTTCCTACATGTATCAGCATGTGTCAAAGTACGTGATCATTTTTTCTGAATTTTCGATAAACATGTGCGTTACAGGATATGTTTTGTAAAACTAAATTAACTCTACTAACGTTGCCCTTTTCCGAAAGCCCATGGGCTTTTACCCTCAGCCTGTTTGCGCAGCCAAAGGGGGCTATCTTTTGCCCCGGTTGCATCGGCCTCCAGTTCTTATGGGCATTGGAATAAACATAACTAACTCATAATATTATCAGAATAAATTCTGGAAAATATATATATTCCATTATGTGGAGGAAACATATATAAACCAGCTGTAGGTTGTAACGCCCTGAAAATTCGACCGTCGAAATCAAAACCCTAAAATACGAATCTTCGAAAACCTTTAAATCGAATTGCATCATGCCACGTTTTATTGCTAGTTTATTTGAATCTTTAATTGCGGGATTAAATTTATCGAAATTTACTTAAGCGCAAACCCTAAAACGGAGAATTGACTAAATGAGTGATTAAGGAAAATAAATTAAAATAAGGTTCTGGACAAAATTATAGTAAAGAAAATATTCTACCTAAATGTCATCCATTCACTTTGGAAAATATAAATTTAAATAGAAAATTTTATATGTAAATATATAATTATCTACACATAGGTATGTATATATGTATATATATATATATATATATATATATATATATATATACAAACATATGCATATTATGTATGAATATAAAATTTGGTGACATAAAATGTCGGGCCATTCTTTAGGTTATGGTGACATAAATTCAATGAACATTTCACATATATATAAATATATACATATAGGGGCATAAACCTAATCCTAGGCATAAATATATATATATATATATATGTATGTGTGTGTATAATGTATATATATATAAATTATAAAAACATGAAAATTTGGAGTGAAATCTCTAGGAACCATAAAAATATTGAACAATATTCAATTAGGTGAGATTACAAAATTTTTGGGCAAATTTTAAAATTGAAATCAACTCAAATGGAAAAATACAAAAAAATCACTGTTCATAGGCCGCCAGGTGTTCGGCTGGGGGCCTAGCCCGTCCCGTCGCCGCCTACCGCGTTGCGCACCCTCGCGTCCTGGGCCGCTGCTGCCGGCCATCGCCATCGCCGTTCGAGCCCTCGCGCCCCGCGCCCGCGCCGCGCCGTCCCGTCGCCGCGTGTGTCGCCGCGCCTGCCGCCGCCTGCCGCGCGCCTCGCTCGCTAGGGCCTCACGTCCCGCGCCGCCGTGCCTCGTTCGTCGCGCCGTCCGCGCGTCACCGTGCCCCCCGGCCCTATAAATCCCCACCCCCCCGCCGAGCTATTCCCCCGCCCCACTCCCCCTCCGTTTCCTCCCTTCTCCCCTTTTCTCTACTGAGCGTCGCCGCCGCGTGGAGCCGCTGCCACCGTCTTGTGGCGCCGCCGCTGCCCTGACTCGGTAGCCGCCCGAGAGAGAGAACAGAGAGATGAGAGAAAGAAGAAGGAGGCAGTGAGAGAGAGGGCAGGAAGAAAAGAAAAATAGAGAAAAAGAAAAGAATGAGAGAACAAGAGAGAAAGGAGAAAAAAAAGAAAAGGAGAGAATAGAAAAAAGGGGAAACTAGAAAGTAGAAAAGGGAAAAAAAGAGAGAGAGGATTTAGAAAATCAAAAATTTAAATTTTATATAGACACATATTTATATTTGGGTTAAATCGGTAAATCCATCGTCGATTATTTTAGAAATTCGTAGAAATAAATCAGATTATCTAATTGCAATTATTTACTTAACTAGGAATTATTCATTTAATTGATTATTTCTTTAGCGGGTTATTTAGTCGATTATTTAGACCTTTGTTCATTAGGTTTTGCTAAACCGCGTATATAATAATCGGAGGTTTATTTGTCGGTCATTTCTAAATAAATCGTCGCCGTTCGTTATTTATTTAAATATCTATTTAGTCGGTTATTTAGTTAGTTTTTACTCATTAATTAGGTTAACCGCTTAGTTATTCATTGCGGTTATTTAGTCATTCATTTATTTATTAGGGTTAATTATTATTATCGGAAACTAATTATAGAGCGGATTTATTCGAAATCATTTAAATTAAATCGGATTAATACTTTAATCGGCTAACGCAAATTTGGACCAAAATGGATTTAAAATCGGAATAGAACCATAGAAATGAATAATATTGAAATCGATATCGGCATTCGACGCTCGCGTTCGATCCTTTTCTTTAATTGGATTTAATTGGATTTTAATTGAATTCTAATTGAATTCAATTTCTTTCGCACGTAATTCAGACACCGAGGGAGTTGCGAGTCCGACTGAGGATCAAGACCCGCAGGGCTTCGAGCAAGACAAGTCATCACTAATCCTTGAACATATTGATCCCAAATTGCGAACTTACTTTGTTTACAAATAAAATTGCATGCGATGATGAATACCCTACTTGTTATTATGCCATACCTTTGACTATTGTTACCTTATTCCCTTGTACCCATAAATGCATGTGAATTTCTAGTCGTTTATGACAAATGCTTAGTAATACTAATTTAGATTTATGCATTCTCATATTTATTAAATGCTATATGCTTGGGCAATTACCTTAGGGAAGGTAATTGATATGCGGCATGTGAAGACATGAGCGCCACATTGCCATGATATTGATGACATGATTTGTGAAAGGAAAACAAAACTAAACAACTGTTTTCGACTGGGGCGGCTGGATGACTTGGGTGGTGTCCGGTAAAGGCTAGTGCCGTCCCTGGTCAGTTAAGGACCGAGCCATGAAGCTAACCATGAAACGACCCCCGTACAACCGTAGACAGTATCCCTGCATAGTGGTCTTTCTTGATGTGTGTGAGAGGCAGGGCCTACGGTGGAGTCGCCACCGATAGGACCGTCACATGTAAACCTAAATTTAATTGTAACTTAATGCATGTGTGAGTCTTCCCTTCCTAGGAGTGCCATAACTCCTCTCACTACTAGAAACCGTGTACGCCTAGAGTGCATGAGGATGTAAGTTCATGGAGCGGGTACTGCTAATGTGAGATTATTGAAATGCTTTGCCGTGACACGTCTCATTCGTTGGGACTTCGGCTCATGTGCTGGGCAAGTCACGGAGTACTGGTAAAGTGTACATCCACTGCAGTGTGAGTAAATCAAATCTATTCGAATAGCCGTGCTCGCGGTCACTGAGCACCAGGATATGTATTACACTTGGCTAGACTCTAAATTCTTAAACTAATTGGGATGGGTATGCATAATGACTTTTATGTGCTGGTGGTTCAACTTCTCGAAAAGCGAGAAGGGGTAGGCCCCAGAAAACCATGACGACACAATGGCAGGAAGCTATCCTTGGGATCACAATGGATGGTGGACAGAACCGTCGTTGATTAATGAACTATGGTATTAAAAACTTGATCAGTATATGCTAGGTCTTAGGCTTGTGAAAAGAATTGCAAAACTAGCTTTACGCAAAAGAACCATAGCCGTTCTTTGACTACCCCCTATCATATGTATCGTTGCTGTGGTGGCTTGCTGAGTACGGTTGGTACTCACCCTTGCTATATGCACAACATTCAGATGCAGGCGATGAAGTTCCCGAAGACCCGTACGAGTACTACCAGGAGGGTATGGAAGACGATGGTGCCCAATAGGTCTTAGACTCGGTCGTTGCCTGTGGCAATGGTGTGCCGCTGCCTTATCTCCGCTGCCTTATCTAGATTCTGCTTTTATTTGTATTTCGGACTGTTTGGTCCCCTGTTCTAGACTATTGCCTCCGGGCCTATTATTGTAATATTTTGCGTAAGACGATTGATGTATGCACTCTTGATAATTCGACAATGTAATCGTGGGTACCAGACTATGAACACGAGTGAAATGTGTAGGGTTATGAGGTTGCTACGCTAGCCGACAAATCAAAATTTTCTACCTCATAAACCAAGATCTACTGCTAGTTACAGGTTACGGGATTACCACTAGACGCGCAGGTGCAGTGGAGACGACTCGATGTAATTGAACATGTCGCAGCAGTGCCGTGCAGTTGCGTGGTCGTCCGTCACACGTCCGTCCTTCGCTCATGAATCGTCCCTCGTGCGGTTCGTCCTTGTGCTCTAGATGCAGCACCTCCGAGGAATCTCACACATATGGGGAGGAAGCGATGCGCCTCCGGACTGCTAGGTCCGTGAAGAGCGCTAGGCGTGAGCGTGGGGGGGGGGGGCGCGACGGCTGCTGGCAGGGGGAGTTAAAATTACCCTAGCCTCGCACCCACCCCTTGCTTATATAGGCGTCCTGGTATGCCTCGAG
This sequence comes from Oryza officinalis, assembly GCA_008326285.1. Lineage (NCBI taxonomy): Eukaryota > Viridiplantae > Streptophyta > Magnoliopsida > Poales > Poaceae > Oryza > Oryza officinalis. The sequence goes on along the minus strand of BDMV01000004.1, from coordinate 7,275,650 downwards.
TTGGAGGCCCATCAGCGACCCTAAACCTAGTCTAATTCGGGTCCAACCCGAATTAGGCTTCCAGGCCCTTAAGCGTGCGACCCTATGGGTTCACGTGCACATAGACATGGCCGATTACTCCTACTCGACCAATAGTTGACAGTGGCCTCTAGCAAGACATGTCAACTCCTATGCGTACGCAAAGATCAAATCAGACGAAGCACCACAATACCATATACATGTTATTCCCTTGCCTCTCGATATATGGTTCACTCATAGGTTAACACTTAACCTAAGCATGGCCATGCATTTGTTGATCCAATCATTAGAGTGATCCAATGATATCTCTCTCACGTGGAGAGGGACAATTTCCATCTTGATTGTTTATGTCTCACAGCATGTTTCCTGACAAACCCGAAGACCACCTTTATAACTACCCAGTTACGGAGTAGCGTTTGATAGTCCCTAAGTAAGTCGTTTCACATCTTGAGCATAGACAACAATCTCAGGTCTAAGGACATAACGTATATGTTGTGTATAGAGATAATTCTCACGTCGGGTCAGTCCAGCTCACATGTCATACATGCGCCCACATTATTAGTTTGACATCTCTATGTCCATGACTTGTGAAACGTAGTCATCAACTAATAATGTGCTGATCTAATATTCATGTGTGTTACTACACGAACTCCGATCAGGGACAAGTTTAGAATAGCCATACAAGTAAAAGAGTTTCACAAACAATTTAAATAACTGTTGATCAATACAAGTTGTCTTTAATGGATATTCAATAAACACATAAATATATCATGGATACAATCGTAGCATCATCATCTCTATGATTACCTCTAGGGCATACTACCAACAAAATGGTACTATGAACACGAGTGATTCCTGTTACAAAAACGGGGGTCCACATAGGTGAAACCCCACGTTTTACTATGGAATACGTATATAAATGAATGTTAACTATTGTAGAAAATGATGGATGGGTATTATTGAAACACTAGTAACCATGTGGTTTTTGCATAAGGCCGAAATGGGTTATCCTAGGCGAGCTGGCTAACCGCCTGGAAGTAGGTGTCTGCGGAAATGGCTATTATCACAAGCGGCCACAAGACATATGTGAAAACCATTTTTTACATGTGGGCAAGTTAAAACGCCCATCTACAAAGATATTTATCAAAAAAATAAAAAAAAGGAAAAAGAAATCAAGAAACCCTAGAACTGCCGCCTCCATCGCCATAGCTAGCAGCCGGCAGGTCGTCGTCGTCATCACAATCACATAGATGAAGCCGTTGTCATCGGTGAAGCCATTGCGGAGATGAAGCCACAGCTGGCAGGTCGCCATCGCTACCGAGGCTGCCATCGCCAGATCCGCAAGGAAGGGCGAAAGGTAAGGGAGGCCGGCCGCTTCCGAGGACAGCAGCGGCGGATCCGCCCCTTCTAAGGCCACCGCCACCACATCACGTGGGAGGGCGATAGGCGAGAGAGGCCGGCTGCTCCCGAGGCCGGTGGCGGTGGATCTGCCCCTCTCGAGGACGCAGCCACCAGATCTATGAGGAAGGGGGAGAAGCGAGGGAGGCCAACCGATACCGAGGCTGGCGCTCCAGATCTTGCACTCCACTGCCACTGTCAGATCCACCGTCTAGAGCCTGTCACAACCTGGTCTTCATTTAGGGATTTAAAATTATTTAATAATTCATTCATAGAATTTATTTTACACTGTAAATCAATTTACAAGTGAAGTTGATGTGGGAAATAAAAATTCCCTTAATAAATCATGGCTGGGAATATTTTTCTAATATTCTCCATACTCTAAAATACTCTCCGAAATTTCCCTTGAATTTTTAGAACTCAGTATCTATTTTAATAGCAGAAACTTCATTCCATAGATTAATTAAATTGGAAAACCAATTAAAAATCCCCTCTCCTTATCCTTAGGCTGTTCCAGCCTAAGTTTGTTTCCCTCCGTTCCTCCCTTTTTTCACGGCCAGCCCAACCTCTTGCACAAGTCCCCTCTTCCTTCCTCGCCGGCCGCACCTCCCTTTCTCTCCCTCTCGCATGGCTTGAAACAGCCGAGCCGCCCTAGCTCGCCGCTCGCTCCCTCGCCCTCCCACGGTAGCCCAAGGCTGCCTCAGCCTAGCTCGACCGCCTCCTCCTACTGACAAGTGGGCTCAGGGCCCACCTGTCAGGCCCGTCTTCCACCTCTGGCTGGCAATCATCGCTGCGCCTCTATGTGGCCACGCTCGTCGGCACGCTCTAGCTCGCTCCCGCCTCATCCACACATGAGTGAACTCAGTCACTCGCACCGTCTTCCTCTAAATCCGCCTTTTCCTGGCCGCCTCACCCCCACCTTGAGCTATAAAAGCCACCCTGGTGCCTCCCTATCTCGTTTTTCCCATTTTCTTGAGCTTCCCCGCGCCCAAAACTCCCTCCTCGCGACGAGCCCGAGCTCCGTCGTTCATTGGCACAGTCTGGCCGAGCGCCGCCTACGCTAGCACCACGAGCCACACCTCAACGACCGCTCTGCCTCTCCAAACCATTGAGGAGCATCGCTTTCATTGCAAACCCGACCCACTACCATCGTTGCCGCTTCCATCCGCTCGCCGCCGGCGTTTGACACTACGTCAGGTCGCACCACCACCACTGCCAGCTTCGCCAACCACTGGGGAAGCCTGGCCGCTACCCCAATCTCATCACTCATCGATGAAGCACCTATCCCTCTGCTTGAGGTGAGTTTGGCCTTGTCCACGGGCCTCCGGTCGCCTTTTGCCACTGCTTGGGGGCATCGTTGGCCCTCTCTGACTCCTTCCTCTTCTTCCCCAGATTGTGGCGTTCCTGGCCACCATTTTCCTGAAGTCAGAGAACGCTGGAACCCCGTCGTCGTCGTCACCTTGTGCTGGCCGTTGTCACAACCTCGTCACTGAGCTCCTTCCACCACCATCCTTCACTGTTGTGCCCTTGGGAACGACCCTGCCCTTTTTCCTCTCTCTCCTCAGTTGCTTCCCCATGTTGTTGTCGTGCCGGGTGGCCGCTACCAAAGGACCACTGGCTGATGCATGCCACTGCCATGTCGGGTTGGCTGGTGACAGTGGCGACCCAACCCTCCCCCTCATTCCTAGCCACCTAGCCAATCCTAGTCGTTGGTCTAGCACCAACTTGATCTGAGCTGTCAACTCCTATGGAATGACTCCATGGTCCCGGTCCATGGTGAGTCGGCCGGTCATGTTGGACCTTGTTAACGGCAAAATTTGACATAGTCATTGGTCAAAAGCGGGTCAATAGGAGTGATTAACGTCGTCAGTTGAGTTTGGTTCGGTTGGAAAGTGTATTCGATTGTATAAGATAAGCTTTGAGTTTGTTTTAGAATAAGCTATCGTATTTAGGAAAGTTTGTAAGTTTTCCTTTTCTGTTTAGGAGATGTTTCTATAGTCGATTAAGTCGTGTCCGGGTCGGACTCAGTTAGGTCGTGGGTATAAATACAAGTACACGCAAACATTGCAAACAACAACAGTTCAATATACTACTTTTTGGCGCATCGCTACCTTTCAATCTCGATGAGTTATTAGTTTTTGAGTGGGGCTGCATCAGTTTGATCTCCGGCTAGAAAGTAAGTTTCGTCAACTTCTCTTGTATCGGCTTTGTTAGGACTTTCTTGGTTAGGTTAGATATTCTAATTAAATTGATACAAGCATTGCATATCAGATATATCGGTTGTTTCTTTGATTGCTCCGCTGTCTTAGATAGATTTCATTATATCCATCACTTTGTATAAAATCTATCAGGTTGATTAGATCTATTAGTTATCGTTAATCTCGTACTGTCTCGGTTAGGTCCGATTTAATAGGTTATGATTCGCTAAATAGATTTTTTTCAAGTTTGATAGGTTTCAGAGTTCTAGCCGATGAATTATCTTGTTATAATATCTAAATATCGCATTGGCTCATGCTTAGTTCTGTATAATTGTTAGTTGGGTTAATTTTTATTAGCTTCAATCTTATACTAACTCAGTTTAGTCCGATCCATCAAGATTGTTTTTAATAAAGAAAGATTCATAACTGATTATATACTATTTGGTTCTAACCGATAACCGATGATAATTTAGTTCGCTAATTTAATTACTTAATCTCTTATTGATATAGTTATTAACACAAACCTTTTCCGTATCGGCTGGGGGCACGATTTTATATCGAAATACTGGCCAACTAGCCCCTTAATCTAATTCATTTTTTTCTATCTTATTAGTAGCAGGATCAAGCTAATTGGCATGCCCTGAACCCAATTTTTAGGACCCTCACTAGAGTCAAGAAAATCTCTCATGCCTTTGTGTGTTGGACAAATTTTATGGCAACATGGTTTTGGCACATTCGGTGGGGCCAATCTTTCACTTCACATCATGTCTAAGGAAATTAATCAGGACAATGTAATTCCATTGACATTGGACAATTTGACTGAGGAACAAAAGTTACAGGTGGAACAGAGGATTTAGGATTTTCAGAAATAGTGCTTGGAATCTTTTAGTATGATACGACATTGGCCGATATAGAAATCGCAACTGCCAAAAGTAATGTTGGTGGGAGAAACAAGTCAAGGAGCCCTAGTCATAAAATGTTTCAGGAATCGGTTAATGAAGCTGTTCATCATGCTTTAATCAATTAATCTGGAGTTTTGATAAACACATTACAAGGATTGAGAATATGGTTGATGGAACAATTGCTCAAGAACCATCTCGAGGACCTGTTTATTTCCCATCAGGAACCCCGCCATTGAAACAAATAAAGACAGAAAATTCCCCATGTCACGCCCTGAAATTCACTAGTAATTTTCGAACTAATTTGTAGATATAATCATCGTCCAGGCATCAGCTGAGGTACACAAATCAATAATTTAGTACATCGATCCAACATAATTTAAATGTTAAATACTTATAAAAGAAAAGAGACACTTAGTCTTCACAAAGAAGAAAACAGCAACGGACAAACGATTTAGCGATGGTGTAGAACCCCATCCTCTAGAACCGCGCAGCCCAACCCAACCGACGGGTGGGCCCATTTACACATACCACCCAACTTACACTTTCATCCTCGCTTCGTGTAAAAGGGTTAACCCAGGAGTGATATGGTTGGAGGAAAGAGGCCTTATAAGTTGGTTCCACCATTGCTAAACTAGCAAGATGGTACTAAACATGTGCACACAGCTCTCATGGGCCACATAGGCCAAATCCAAATTGGGCCAGGATGTCACACACATCCCCGCTCAAAGGACTCGACATCCCCGTCGGTCCAACTCACCCACATAGCCACTGACCCGCATCGGGGTCCCCCTCTCCACCCACTCCTCCGCTTCCCACCCACCTACTCCACGCTCCCTGTGCTCGCAACCGCCACCCGCACCCCACTCCCTCCTGCTCCACGCGCCCACGTCCCCACCCTTCCCGCTGCCGTGGCCGTCCGCCTCGGGGAGAGCCCCTTTCCTGAGTCCATGCCTATATAAACACCCCCGGCACCTCCTCGCCCTCTTTCCGCAACCACCATCGCTCCCCGTGCTCTCCTCCACCCTCACGCCGCCGCTTGCCGCTCGCCTCTGGTCGCCACTAGTCACCACTAGGGTTGCCGTCGAGCCGCACCATCGCCATTGTCGTGTTCATGGGGCCAAGGCGCCCCTCGGCCGCCATCTCCCGCTGCCAAATTCCCACCGGAAGCCCATTCCCCTCACTCGCCAGTAAGATTTTCCCTATTTTCGTCCTCCCACCAGCAATGCCGTCCGTCGCGCACCTCCTTTTCTCCTCTAATCCTCCTCTTCTTTCCCCCTAGGTTTTGCTAGTGCTCGTCCACCCTCTCGTTCATTGGGTCACCGCCGTCATCGTTGCCGTCATCGTCTTTTTCATCCGTGTTAGCCGCCGCCCGTTTTGCCGATGAGGAAAACCCTCCTTTTCCCCTTGTCTCCCGTGTGCGCCGCCGCCTCCCGAGAGGGCCATCGCTTCTCGCGACGCCCGCCGCCACTCCTCGTGTCACCGGCCGTCGCTGCTAGTGGCCGCATGCCGTGCTCGGCAGGGCCGACTTTGTGCCGTTGCCCATGCCCATGCCTCGTCTGCCATCCGATCGTCCTTGGGTCGATCTAGGTTGTTGGTCCCCGTGGACCGGCCGTGGACTACCTTGGTGGTCTCGGTCCACGGTGGATCGATCATGTGTGTCACTGACAGGTGGGCCCGCTTGTCGACGCTGGCTTTCCTCCTCGCTGATGTCAGCTCTCGATTTAATTGCGCAATAATTCATTGAGGACTTTTCTGTTATTAGTAAAAACATAGTGAATCTTCTAAAATTCATAGAAAATTCGTCTGAGCTCCGTTTAAGTCCATTCAAATTGCAGTAAATTCATAAAAATGTCTAGAATCCATTAAAAAATGGTTTTGTTCTTTGTTTCAATAGTCATATAGCTTGTTTTGCTTTGTGTGCTTTGTTTGTCGCTAGATTCCGTCGGTTCCGAATCTCTAGTTTTCTTTGAAGTTGTTACAGAGGTCCCAGCAGCACTAGAGCAAGGCAAGTGATGCTTCCTCATTGAACATATTGTATCTATTTTGCAAATATCCTGCTTCCTATTTAATTTGCATTACTTTAGAATGTCATGTGGGATGGTTCCTATTGTACTCAGCCATAGTTTAATTACCTTATTGTCAGCGTCAAGGATAAGGCTGTTGACGGTCGTTACAGACCAATTTTGACCGTCAATATTCCTAAAAAGATAAAGAACTAGCAATGCTTGCATGCATATTTATTTAGAAATAATCTAGTTCCACGTGTACTTGGCAAAGTATTTGACTACAGGAGATTATGTTATAAATGGAGGAGAAATGGTGGAAAATATACCAACCAGAGATCGACAAGTGGCGTACATATGGATGAAAGGGCCCACAAACCCAATAAAACATCTGCAAATGGGCCCAACCACCATGCCACTGGACCAAGGATCCACTAAGAGAAGCCTTGGATGAAGGACTGGGCCAGAGGGGCCAGCCAGGGGTCGGCCGACCCAGGCTCAGCCCAGATGGCCCTCAATTTTCACGTGCTAGGAGATACCGACCTTCTCTGACGGTTGTGGCCGTTTCTACCGGTGGAAACCGTTATTAGGAGGGACACTTGGCAGCTCAAGAGAGAAGATGCTCTTTTGATGCTTAGAATCTCCACTCTCCCAAGCTTCCTCCACCACTATATAAAGGGCTCTTATCCTCTTGTCACGTCCTGATAAATTCATCCCGAGTTAAAAATCATTTACAAAAAGAAATAATAGAAATAATTAAAATTCAAAAAGAAAATGGCAAAACACTAAAATACGTCCAAGAAAAATTTGAATGTTGCTCGGAGAATTTTTCTCCTTGGTCTAAAAGGAGCCCTCAATTTTTACGAGAATTTTTAGAGCACAAGAAATAATTTTAATGCAACAATAACCAATTTCAATAGAAATAATTTTAGGATTATGCTTAGCCCTGCTTCAATAGAAACATTTAGTTGTTTTATAATCTCTAGACTTTGGGAATAACACTATGTTCTTGATTAATTGGATTAAAGGCTTGGTAGCCTAGACATGTTGGACTCCCCTTTCAAAATTCCCAAACTTGTTTTCGGCTGGGCTCGAGGTGTATGGTTTTGCTAGTCGCACCTCGGCCAACATAAGGACTGGTCTTCGGGCCTCTGTTGCAAAGCATATTCCGTACTACCACCTGTCTAATGGGTAAGGCTTAACACGTCGTCTAGTACGGTCATGAACAAGACAGACACGGATAGGGATGGATGAAGCCCTTGGTGGGGTTGATGTCTCTGGCAGTACGCCCGGGGGCATAGACTGTCTGCTCGACCCAAGGCGCCTGACGGGGGAAGTCTATGTCGGTCTTCTTGGTTCAGGGCAATACTAAGCGATGGGTTATGTCATGGCTTCCGTCCGTATGCCGTGGTGGCATGTGGCATGTCGCAACACGTGAGGAAGACATGTCTGGTGGGTAAAGATGTACACCTCTGATCAGAGTTTAATCTATTCGAATAGCCGCGCCCTCAGTTATGGGCAAGCCGAGCAATGTACCCAAGTTAGAGTTTAATTCTGATAAAACTGGATTAACTGGAACTGTCACTTGTTGGCTTGGTTCAAGGCAAGATCGCGTCGGTATGCGGTTTGATTATAATTTGACTAGAGATAGGCTCGTGTTTTATTTAAATGCCTTTAAATATTTTAATGCTTTAAAATGCTGGTTTTATGCAAAATAGACTTATAAATGAATCCTTGCACTCCCTTGCATTAAGTGCATTTTCCGGTGTGGCTTGCTGAGTACGGTGGTTTTACTCATCCTTGCTCAATCTTTCCCCCTCCAGTCTGAGAAGCTCACGAAGAAGAAGTCTTAGGTGGAGTCCTGGCTTATACCCCAGTTGAGCGCCTGTGAAGATGGAGCCGTAGTCCCGCTAGTCCGCTGCTGTTTTTCTTTTGTTGTCAGGCCTTATGTGCCTTTGTAATAATGTAAATATTATCGTGATAATTAATAAAGATGTGTCTTTTGTATCAAGTTTGTGTGGTGTGATGTACACTAGAGTTCCCGACCTTCCGAAAGGTTCTGATAAACAACGATTTGGACGGAGTCGCGACACAAATCGATCCGGCTTCTTGAACGCGCACGCTCTTGAGCCCCGCAATCGCAGCACCACGTCTCCTCTGGTTATCACCCATGTCGAAACGCGGGTGACCTCGCTAAGAAGGCTAATCCCTGTTTGCCAATCGAAGAACACAAACAAGAACGAGATAGAATACAACCAAAATTGCAGATGAATGATTAAGCTCACAAGTTGGGGTCTTACAAACCGATCTAGCGGCGAAACTGTTCTTGACAGATTAATCTAAGCAAAACCCAAAACCTAAAGATAGCGATGGCTACTGATATATGGAGTTTAGGGTCGTGCAAGCACCCCTTGACGCAACCCTAATGGGCTCCAACACGATACACGGCCCAAAGGCCCAAATACGGCGTCGCAGCACCGGGACAGATTCTGAACGTCAATTTGTTCGGTCAATTCCCGATGACTCGTAATGCATTTGGACATGGGACCAGAACCATTGGAAAGGTTATCTTTTTAGCTTTCCATCCATATAAAGAATGCCCCAATCCAAGCACATATGCGACCTGGGCACCCGTTTTAGTGCAGACTGGTCCTGGACTCCGAAACAGACACGAAGTCGACTTGGTTTGGACCTCCACCTTGACTTGAACGTCCTCGCTGATTCTCCACGACTCTAAATCCCTCTCTAAGTGTTTCCTTGTCCTCTCCATTGTTCCTAATCATAATATAATCATTAGGTAGCAATCTATTCTCAAAACCATATAAAGAAGAACTTAAGAACGAGCTCACCTCTAAATTCAATTGTCGTGCGCGAGCTCTTGTGATTGGACCTTGAATGACCAATGAAGGATTGTTGTAAGGATTGTTGTGTATATCCGAAGGAACGATGACCGCATCATGGTGTACCCCGGCTTTTCCTGGGACGGGGATTAATACACTAGCGTTCGGAAAAGGTATTTTCCGGGCGTGACACCTCTCCACCAACACACACCAAGAAGGATAAGAAGAAGAAGCTCTCCATAGTTCATTACATTGTTCTAGTGCTAGTAGAGTTAGGAATAGAATAGTGCTCTAGTTCTTCAAGTCTTCTGGGAGAATCCTGGTATGGTTCTAGTAGCTAATATCTCTCTTGTAAGACTTTATGCTAGAATAATGAAATACTCTTCTTTATTTAGTCATGGTACTTTACTCTATTTGCATAATTATTCGAGTACCAACTTTAGACTAAACTTGCCTTGTATTAATTATATGGCTAGCTTACTGGTGATATGCAATGGTATTGGCTTAATGTTCATTTATATGATTGCTCTATATCAACTCCAGAGGTGTAGAGTAATATTTAGTAATGTAAGCATGGTGCTTAAGTTATTAAATATCATTAAGTGGTGCTATATGCCACGGAACTGTAGAGGTAGGCCGCTAGTGGTGACAGCCCAGTACGAGTATTCCTCCACGTGTGTATATAGGGCGAAGAAAGGTTTCTGGTGCGGGTACTCCTCCATATCTATAACCAGTTGGATGGCCATGATGGATTGTCGTAAAGAACTCGATAATCAAGGGTGGTTTCTCGATATACCAGGAGGGCATAGTTAGGGGGCTCAGCCATGTAAATATATAATAGCAAGTGTATACTAAAATGAGTATATAATAGAAGTATAGAAATAAGGCTTTCTTTATTCTTCTCTACTTAGCCTAGATTTATTATTTAGGGAGAGTTATATCTTGTTGTCTCTTATGTGTGTCAACCTACCCTATGCATTATTGTTATAACCCCTGCATAGACTTTGATCTACATAAGTATGATATGAATTAGTAACGTGATATTCTCTTAACCATATCTTCCCTTGGGATTAAATAAATACGATACCTTGGAATGCTTTTGGGTGAAATGCTATAGCGGTATATCTGTGTGCTTGCGGATTTATATCTGTAAACGTAAGAATACCGACTAATGTTTTGGGTGCCATTGCTGGGAATTATATTCCTAGTAATGTCGTTAAGAAATATCAACAAAGGCATACCTCCTATACACGGGTTAATAAAGTATGGTAGAACCATATACCCGATAGTATATGAGAATGTATCCTTTAGTTAAAAAAATGCGGTTAAAAGAGGAAATTATCTCTCTGGAATAGGAGGTGTTAGAGTCCTAGTCGGGGAAGATAAGGTCTTCTCAGTACCGTGTTCTATTCTATCCCCCTGAGTTCTACTTGGAGAAGAAGGAAATATCTATTATTTAATGAGGTCCCGATGTTCAAATCGGGGCAACCAGTTACAAGCCAGACTCAAACCTACGCCCAAAAGCAATCCGGAGAAAATCTTTGCCGTAATTCGCCGAATAGATGTCACCAGATCGTTCTCGCAGCCTCTAGTCGACGAAATCAGTCATTTGTTCTATTTCTTATTGTACTCTGAGCATTTTTTCATCAATAATCTATATAAACTAGAGTAGGGTTATTACTTATCTTGAGGGCTCGAACAAGTATAAATTATGTCTCTTGTTTGCTTGATCGACTCTCGCGAATACCCTGGTTCCAACGATCCCCATACTCTACAAATACTGTGGTCGGCGTACAATCCACTGACAATGGTGCGCCAGATAGGGGACTTGGTGCTTCAAGGTTATGACGAGATGAATTCAAGAACAGGATCCGCCAACGAGGGCTTCTACAACCAACCTAGCCAAGCAGATCTAACCTAGCCAGTTCTTCGCTATGGTCCAAGTCAGCTCCATCGTTGTAACAGCCCACCCTCCAAAACCGCGCAACCCGGCCCAACCGACAGGCGGGCCCACTTACACATACCACTCCACTTACACTTTCGTCCTCGCTTCGTGTAAAATGGTTAACCCGGGAGTGATATGGTTGGAGAGAAGATGCCTTATAAGTTGGTTCCACCCTTGCTAAACTAGCAAGGTGGTACTAAACATGTGCAGACAGCTTAATACCACCTTGCTAGTTTAGCAATGAGATATAATTGGATCGAACCGGAGAGGCTACCGGTGAAGTAGACGTATTCGCTCGTGCCGTTGTCATGGCCTTGCTCTTGGCATCTGCTAAGGGGGGTGAGATCGGGACGGCGGCGAAGACTAGGAAGATGACCAGCAAGCGTGTGCTAACAAGGAAATCTGCCGACAAGGATGGTGCATGTTGTCCAATCCACAAGACTTCTAGTCATCCGCTGGCTGGATGCCGTGTAATAATCCAAGCAAAAGCTGAACTAAGTGCTTGCGAGGAGCGAGGGATTCAACGTATTTCTCCATACAAGGCGTGGTGTCCAATCCCCAAAACCAAGAGTCACCCTCCCTAACAAGCTACAAGACGTTCTTGAAACTTGTGGTAGCAATTACCCGAGTTCCATGTTGTCTGATACATGCTTGTAGAGATCGATCTCATGCGACGGCTATGGACGACAACCCATCATATCGTATGGTGGGTTTCATCGGAATTGATCTCGATAAACCATCTGTTCTTCATAGCCTGGATGACTTGGAATCTCCGATTCAAGTTCTCCGCGTGATGTGAACATGGTCGACATTGAGATCGAGGACAGGGGTGCAGACGACCGGACACCACGGGGTTCCACAGAGGAAGGCAAGTTCGTCCAATCTCGAGATGCAGCCTTTTCTATATCGGAGTCTGTCCGTACTCTTGCCGAGCACTTCACCACCGTCAATAATCTGCTTTGACAACCTCCCTTCGACCTAGTAATCCATCCGGAGGCGGACGCATGGTTAAAGCGAATGGAGTCTAGTATCACCAATCTTAACTCTGCCTTTGCAACAGCGTCCGGTCCGTCGCCTCCACAGATCCCCCTCAGGTCGACGAGGTTGCCGACAACATTGGCACGCCTAATGCCTCTCGGAACGGTGAACCTCACATTCCTGAGAATGCCTTGCCACAATGAAGGGCTTGGCAGGCGCCTCCCGGACAAGATGCTCACGATCTCCGTGAACAACTAAACGGCCAAAGGCGACAATAATAGGATCTGTACGATGACGAATGCTGGAAACCCCAAGATCATCAGCGAAGGGGCAGTCGCCGGGATGACATCCAAGATCATAACCCAATTCGCGGTCACCAAGATGCCCCAGGACACCAAGGTGATAACGAACGCGATGAGGATGATGACTCTCGATCTCCAAACCAAAGACATGGTCAAAGTCGCGACCGTCAACGTCGTGACCGCACACCTGACTACGGTGATCCCTCGTCATCTTCTTCGTCATCTTCTATAGGTGGTGCACGCGGCCGCCGTGGTCGCCAGCTACCTTTTCTACCTGGAGGCAGATGTAGGGCCTTTAAGCCTTTTCTTCGAGAGGTAAATTGGCCCCCAAAATTCCATCCCGCAGCAGTTGAGAAGTACGACGGAAGCACATATCCTGAGGAGTTCTTGCACGTCTACTCTACTATTCTATATGTCGCCGGCGCAAATGACAACGCGCTCGCAAATTACATGCCCGTAGCGTTGAAGGGATCTGCTCGGTCATGGATCATTCATCTTCCTTGAAACTCGATATCTTCCTAGGCAGATCTTTGGACGCAGTTCATCACAAAATTCAAGGCACCTACATGAGGCACACGGTCGAGGTCGATTTCCACGCCCTTATACAGAAACCCGGTGAAACCCTTCAAGACTTTATTCGGCGCTTTAACGAGTGTCGAAGAGAAGCAACCGGCCAAAAAGGGAAACCCGAAACCAGGTCGCAAATTTAGTCACAAGAAATGAGGAAAGAGAAAGGCACAGTCGGAGGTTCTTGTCGCAGAACAAGATAAGCAAGCTCCCCAACGACCTCCTTCACAAGATGACGACCCAGTATGACAGTGGTACCCGGTACACAAGACCAGCTCTCAGATGTTCAAGGAGTGCAACGTATTCCAAAAGGCCATGACTAGGAGGATCGCCCAAGACAAGGGAAAGAGGGTTCGCGTGGTAGAGAAGGACGACCGTAATCCTTCGACCGACAACAAACCAGACTTCCCCGACTTCATCGACTTCGGCCAATACGTGGCCCACTTCTTCGGCGGCTAGACCTCCTATTCTTTGAAAAGGGAATATAAGAAGGTAAAACGCGAAGTGTGTTCCTCAATCCAGGGGATGGTGTCTAAAATGAAGTGGTCAAATCAAAAGATCGAATTCTCCTACGCTGACCACCCAACCTTGATGATAGCCCCCGAACAATATTTGATAGTAGTTGAACCTACTATTCAGAACGTCAAAGTTGCCCGAGTCCTCGTCAACAGCGACAACTCCATCAATCTCCTTTTCGCTTGCATGCTCGACACAATGGGGATCTCGAGAAGCGAGCTCGTCCCTTCAAAACAACCCTTCCACGGCATTACCCCAAAGTCATCGTCAAGACCTATAAGAAAGATCATGTTGTCGGTAACAATTGACAAAGCTGACAACTTCTGAACGGAGTAGATCATGTTTGATGTAGCCGAGTTCGACACAACCTACAACGCTATTCTCGGAAGGACAACATTGGCCAAGTTCATAGCAGCATCGTACTATGTTTATCAATTGATCAAGATACCATGACCCAAAGGGACAATCACAATACCGGGGAACATGAAGATAGCCGTGCGGTGCGACAAGAGGAGCCTCGACATGGTCGAGCAAACACCCACCACGCCCACCCCAACTGAACCTCCTCAAAAAGTGACCAAGCCCAATCTAGCGCCCAAACCAGACAACGCAATAAAGATAATCCCGCTGAATAGTAGCACCCCTGATAAGACGGTCAAGATCGGGGCCGAGCTCGACGGCAAATAGGAACTCGAGCTCATCATCTTCCTCCGCGACAATGCAGACGTGTGTGCTTGGCAACCGTCCGACATGCTTGGGGTCCCCAGGAAGGTGATTGAGCATAAACTAATGGTTCATCATGACGCAAAACCCGTTAAGCAAAAATTGCGTCGTTTCATTCCATACCACAAAGAGGCTATACGAGAAGAACTCGACAAATTTTTCAAAGCCGGTTTCATCATAGAAATCCTTCATCCAGAGTGGTTCACAAATCCAGTCATGGTGCACAAGTCCAACAACAAATGGAGGATGTGCGTAGGTTACACCTACCTCAACAAGGCGTGCCCGAAAGACTACTTCCCCCTTTCACATATCGAACAAGTGATAGATTCTACCGCTGGATGTAAGTTGTTGAGTTTTCTCGACGCCCATTCCGGGTACCATCAAATCAACATGGCCAAGGAGGACGAGGAAAAGATGACCTTCATCATGCCCTTCGTTGTATTTTGCTATGTCAAGATACCCTTCGGCCTGATCAGGGCCGGGTCTACGTACCAACGTGAGATTCAGGGGGCTTTCCAATCTCAATTCGACAACAATGTTGAAGCCTATGTCATATGACATTCTAGTCAAAACAAAAATGCGAGATCACCTCATCGATGACCTAGGGAAACGTTCAACAATCTCCGAAGACACCGGCTCAAGTTAAACCCAGGGAAGTGCATGTTCGGAGTACCATCGGACAAACTGCCCTGGCTTCCTCATCTCCTAACGAGGTATCGAAGCAAACCTAGATAAGATTCAAGCCATTGAGAACATGAAGTCACCGACAAGGCTCAAAGAAGTTCAAAAGCTTACAGGATGTATGGCAGCTCTAAGTCGATTCGTGGCAACGATGGGAGAACAAGGACTACCCTTCTTCAATCTTTTGAAAAAACAAGATAAGTTCGAGTGGACAATTGAGGCCGAGGAGGCGTTCTCCACACTCAAGCATTACCTTGCCAATCCACCTGTCCTCGTCACCCCAAAACCAAAGGAGGAGCTCTTCCTCTACATCTCCGCAACACCATACTCCGTAAGCACCATCATCGTTGTCGAGTGCGAGAAGATATAGCGTCCAGTTTACTATGTCAGTGAAGTACTACACGATGCCAAGACCAGATATCCTCAGATCCAGAAGCTGCTCTACGCTGTGGTCAGCACATCCCGAAAGCTGCGGCACTACTTCCAAGCCCACAAGGTCAAGGTCGTCTTCTCGTACCCCCTTGGTGAGGTTGTCAGAAACAAAGAAGTCACAGGACGCATTGCCAAACGGGCCGTCGAGCTCAACCAATTTGATGTCCACTTCATCCCACGAACAGCCATAAAGTCCTAAGTACTCACAGATTTCATCACCGACTGGACCGCCCCCAAGGACGGCAAAGTCGACCGAACGGACAACGAGCGATGGACAATGGCCTTCGATAGAGCCTTCAATAGCCAGGGAGTAGGAGCTGGATTTGTTCTAACTTCATTGACCGAAGATCAATTCCGACACACCATGCAGCTAAACTTCGGGGAACCAACGACAATGCTGAGTGCGAAGGACTTCTTGTCAGGCTAAGAGTCGTCATATCACTGGGGTTCAAGCGACTAATTGTTTAAGGGGACTCAGAAATAGTTGCTAACCAAGTGCATAAGGACTACAAGCGCTATAACTCCTAGTAGTCCAAGTATCTTGCCGAAGTTAGAAAGCTGGAAAGAAGGTTCGATGGATTTGAGGTATGCCATGTCTACCGTAAAGACAATATCAATGCTGATAACCTCGCCCGTCGATCTTTTAGAAAAGAACCAATGGAACCTGGTATGTTTCTTGAAGTGCTAACCAATCCTTCAATCAAGAGCTCATGAAACGACGACATCGATAGCTCCACCGACGTTGGCACGGGGGCTACTACTCAGAACGACAAGCTCATTGCAGACATCGAGACGACTATGGATTGGCACACACTGCTTATCAAATTACTCAACGCTGACAAGCTGCCGGACGATGACATGGAAGCATAGAAGCTCTCTCGACAAGCCAAGGCTTATTGTATGATTGGGGACGATCTATACAAGAAAGCCGCCAACGGAGTGCTACTGAAGTGTGTCACGTCCGATGACGGCAAAGAGCTACTGCTCGACATTCACAAAGGAATTTGCGGATCACACGTTGGAGCAAGAACGTTGGTCGGCAAGGCCTTCCGACAAGGTTTTTACTGGCCATCGGCTCTTCAAAATGCTTCCGACATGGTACAACGGTGCGAAGCCTGTCAGTTCCACAGCAAGCACACCAAGTTACCAGCTCAAGCCCTCCAGACCAACCATTTGTCCTGGCTGTTCTCGTGTTGGGGGCTAGACATCCTCGGACCTTTCCCGAGAGGACAAGGTGGCTACAAATTCTTGTTCATGGCTATAATTAAATTCACTAAGTGGTTTGAAGCGGAGCCAACAAAGAGAAATCAGAACCAAAAACACAATCAAGTTTATCAAAGGGATATTTTGTCGATACAGGCTTCCAAATTTGATATTGACGGACAATGGCTCTGAGTTCGCGAGCACTGCCTTCCAGGACTACTGCTCAGAATATGCTGTCAAGATCTGCTTCGCGTCAAACAGACAAATCCAGCAGGCAAACGAGATTGTGCTCCAAGGGATCAAAACACGTGTATACGATAGGCTTCTGACCTACGACTCACGATGGGTTGAGGAGCTCCCTTTTATTCATGGACCACCTGTACCATACCGACTACACCTACCAAAGAGACCCCGTTCTTTCTCGTGTACGGATATGAAGCTATGCTCCCTACTGAGCTACGCTATCGATCAACACAAGTTCGGGAGTACTTAGACGAGGACTAGCACAACAGGCGAGCAGACGACGTCAACCTGCTGGAAGAACACCGAGAACGAGTTGCCATCCAAGCAGCCGGATAACAGCAAGCCCTACGTCGCTACCACAAAAAGCGCATTCGTGCTCGTACACTTGACATCGGCGATTATGTCCTTCAACGAGTTTAGAACCAAGCAGGGCGCAACAAGTTCTCACCAAAGTGGGAGGGACCATACACGGTGGTACACGTGTTATGACCAGATATGTACAAAATCACTTACGAAAAAGGCCGCAAGTTATCCAATTCTTCAAACATTGATCAACTATGAAAATTCTATGTATAAAACAAGAGGCTAATCTGTAAGTTGATTTGTATCAGTTTTTATACATATATGCATCCTTTGTCTTATTTATTTCAGTGTTTTATTCTATGAACCACTTTTGCTTCATAATGCCATAAACTGAAGTCATTTCCTATCGATCTATTACGTTAATGCTGATTAGTTACCGTGTCTCAGCACCTTGGCCGGGGACGTCTGGCACTGTGAGCTAGTCGGATGCTAAGGGTCAAACGGCCATGTCAGATTTGGTCATGTCAGAGTACCCACTGTAACGTATTAACTAGTTGTGTACTCGGGAAGTGGTTTCCCAATGTCACGGCTGGGGGCTAGGAATTCGCAGCTTCAATTCGATCAAAATATGGAAATTTAAGCTACTTTTATGAAAATGTGCTTTCCAAAAAACTAGCTGGGGCTTAGAAGTACTCTCTTATTGTCATATGCTATAATAGTTTACAAAAATTAGTCCAATTTTAGTTTCTACTAATATCTTGTCTAGATTACTTGACAAGGGAATACGGCAACTAAATCTACCATGAGGGCCATTGCCAGTTCATCGTGGAGAAGATATCTACAGCCAGAGGAGCAAGAGATTGCGCAAGTTGGTTGATCTCAGCGGCAGTCCTCCGAGAACGTGTAAATCCCTCCCGAAGAAAGTTTAGGTCTAGCCGGGGATGAGATTCGTGGGTACAAGCGAGTACGTGGCCTCCGGTGTATCGGCTGGCTCGACGACATTCTTGCTTCAAGCTGTCGTTGATCCGCTGATCAGTGCCGAGAAGCGCACTGCATGTACCCCATATCCATCCCAGGTACCCGGAGACCGACTTCTCGGGTGGAGAATGAGCCACACGCAACTCTTTGCATAACCATTGTAGTATGGAGCAGCAGTTCTCGAGGTAAGCCGAGATCCATATCATCCTACCCCTTAGATGCTTCGTGCCTTGATCTTTCTTGATGTTGTCGGCGGCCCTCTCCAGTCCTTCCTTCTCGTACATAGTCTTTCAGTACTGTGCCTGCCCTTCCATCTCTGCAAGAGAACATCCAAGATCTAGAAAAATAGCATCGTTAGCAAATCTTTGGTCTGAGTACAATGTTATAGTTTTCTTACTATGGCATTGTTCGCACAGGAACATCACTTGGTCCTCCTCGGAGGCCAAGGTGTTGTAGGAAGTGACGGAAACCAGGGCACGTCCTCCGTTACTGGGCGTCGAGGAGTCCTGGGGCGTACTGGGTTTGACAACTATATGTGACGGGCATCCGCCTTACTGGACGTCCTCCTGACGACAGAGAAATCGAGCAGACAAAAATTCATAATCCGATATAGCAAAAAGGAAATGTTTTCTATACATCAAGCCCAATACTTGTCCGCATCTATTACAATAAAGGGTGAAATAAAAAAATATTCTTCAAAAAAGGGGATGACCGAATCCCCGAGTTCCTCTATCTCTCACATGATGTCATCACGGTGCTCGTTGGCTGCCCCCTTGGCCACCGCCTCCTCCAGGTTGATCTCGAGGTGAGTGAGCCTGAGGCACGCCCCGAACTTAAGCCCGGTGCGCACCCCATTCGCTACCTGCTTGGCATGGTCGTTGGCAGCGGTCTCCAGCACCGTGATGAGGGTTCCTAGGGACCCCATCACGATCGTCTCGTCAGGGAAGGCTAGGTGTTCGACTTGCTTCCCCAAGCCTTTGGCCTCCACGTCGAGATGCCCATAGTTCTTGTGCAGGGCTTGACGGAGGGAGGCCAGGTTGTCCCTCGTCTCTATAATCTCGTGCTAGAGACCCTCGTGCTATCGGTCGTTCCCCACCACCACCTCCCGTAGTTTGCCGTTGTCGGCCCCTGCTTCTCTGAGTTGGGCTTCCAACACTGTGATGCGGTCGTCGGCAATAGACACGACTTTCCCTAGCTGTCTGATCTCGACGATGAGATCTTGGGTGCTCGTCTCAATCAGCCGATAAGCATGCAAAAGCTTGTTGGCAGCCGATTAAAGCCAGTTGAGGGGGATGTGGGAGGGAGGACGACAGTCAAGAGGGCTGACTTAGAGCTCGCTTCTTCTCGAGCACCGGTGCTCTGACCCGAGTTCGAGGGGGAAAGGCAGTAGTCAAAAGAGCCTCATTACTACAAAGAATGGGTAACGAGAAAGTTGGATATCGGTAGGCCATGATTTCACTTACCCAGTTTTCTGCTTCTTCAACAGCAGCGCCTTCTTTGCAGGGGTCGGCTTTGCACTGGAGCTAGTCTATAGAAAAGGAAGGGTGAGGACGGAAACGACTACCACAATTATAAGGTGAAGCTGAGTTTAGGATCTCACCTCGGTGCTACCAGTCCGGACCAGCTTCCCCACCCCCAAAGTCTTTGGCAGTGAGGGCCAACGTTTCCTCTGTAGTCCACTACCTCCAAGGGCAAGGGTCGTGGCCGCTTGTTCGGAAACTGCCTGCTCCTTCAAGGAAGCAGACGCCTAGTGATCAACGAGTGGGCCGATTATATCTGTTAAAGGTAATGCCTGACAGAATCAAGATTACTACTCCTGCGGGAATAGAAATGAATGACATAGAGTGGTGGTCGGAAGTCCTTACATTCATAATGGCATCCCAATCTGTCAGCGGGAGGTCACAAAGTGGAGAGGGGATGTCGGCGGCGGACGACGTTGTGTCGACAACCACCTTGCTAACACGCTCGGCCACGATGTCCGCGGAAAGCTCTGCAAATTGAAGCAAAAAGTGATAAGGTTATCAACTGAAGAGAACTATGGTTCTCTATATCAACAATAAAAGAACTATAAGGTTTACCCCGATGCGACAGCCACATCTCGTCCTGTTTCCCTGAGAATAAGTACGCGGGTGAGAACGGGCCTGCAGAGGTTGGATTCGATGATGGACAAAGTCTTGTACGACCTTGTACCCGGTCAGACTGCGTTCATGGAGATCATGGATCTTCCCTACAAAGCTCGCTAAGGCAGAGGTCATTGAAGGTTTGGAAGTCCATGTCTCTAGGCACGTGGCTTTTCTACCAATCTTTTCTGGAAGACGGACAGTTAAAAGGAATATCTTCGTCTTTCATCCCATCCTGAAGATGGAGGTCACATCATCCTGAGATTTTGGAGGCCTCCATCCATCTAACCTCGTAAAAGTATCTAAACAAATCTAGAAATGGCTATACCCCAAGGTACACCTTGCGTAGATGGGTAAAGATACTCAAGAAGATAATGGAGTTTGGGTTAAGATGAAGGAGGTGGATTCCATAGAAATCAAGAATCAAAGACAAGAATTCGGAAGAAGGAACGAAAAAACCTCATTGGACAAAAGAGGCAAGAGTGATTATTTGGCCAAGATTGATTAGAGGATCAGTACCTCCTTCCGAACTGTCGTGGACACCCTGGGTTAAATATTATGTAAGTTATCTGAAATGATAGTGCGATTTATTTAGTTGGATGGGGTCTAGTAATAATCGAGTAAAACAATAACCATCCAACATCATCGCCACCCTATCAAGTCAAAAGACCTACATAGTATAAAACCTGAAGCGCCGAGTAGAGAGCATAGAGGATATTGCTGGGACTTTAGCATGCCAGTCAACTTCAGCCTGAGACATGCCCGTCAAACCACACGAAGATGGCGACCAGATGTGTTACACATCTCAGGAGACTTGACGAAATTCGCTAAAGCTCTACGACATCCCAAATGCTCAAAACTCATACTGGTGTAGAACTAGATCCCAGGAATAACTCTAGTTCCACACTTTCATCTAAATGGGAGTAAACACAAATAAACTTTACTCTACATTTATATTTAAATAGATAGGCCAAACGGCCAGATAATTACTGATCCGTGGAAGCTTGGCTACCCGAAACCACAAGCAGCCGACAAGGAAGAAATCTCTTTTGGATCCAGTCCTAGAAGAAACAACGATTTCCCCAAATCACTCAGAAGGCTAAGCACACAACCTGAAAAATGGATATTCCAGTATAACAAGAGTCAGTACATTAAACAAGTTAATGTACCGGCAAGCACAAGACAATCCTAACATACTACATGCATGGCATATAATCAAGAAAGGCTATATAAGTAGCTCGTTTTAGCGGAGAGCAAGTTTTAGTGCACAATTCTTTTCAAAAGAGTTGATGATTCAATTAACCAAAATATTAACATAGATACATCATAACATTTAATATATCATATTATAAACATACTCTTGTTACCCATACCGGCAACAAGTCATAATCTCATCATAATAATACCCTTGACTGCCCACCCGGCATCAAGTCTCACATTCATCAACAATATAACCAAATTATCATAACTCAACCCAAATTACCATTTCAAATCCATCGTTCATAAAACATCGTTTGAAAACTTAAAACAAAACTCAAAGTCTATACTCATGACACTTCACCAAGTCGCTCATGACCATGAGCACGACTAATCGATTAGTTTTAGACTCTGCAGAGTTTGTACAGCTTTACCCACATGATATGAACACTCTAGTTTGTTTTGTGTTTGCAAGACACTACCACACTCTTCATGTTGAATGTGGTCTAGAGGTCATAACGTAGCCTTTACATTACTTAATGCCTAACCTTGCATCAGCGATGGCAAGTGTGAATCCATCCTGGGCATGACCCAGAATCGTTAGGTGGTGGGCCCACACCTTAACCTAACGCCGTGGCAGCGAAAACATCCGTTCCCCCACGAGGCACTATACCATTGAATTGGACAGACTTAGAAGCCTAAACTACCCCCATAATCAGCGGGGTAAATAGGTAGTTCCTATGAATCATCGCTCAGACTAATTCATTCTACCCCGGCCTACCAATATGCAAGGTTAGACCTTAAGCAAATTAATTAGCTAAGGCTACCCCATAATAGCACATGTGGATGTACAATATAATCAAGTTGGTGACACGAAATTCAGTCCTTATTCAACTCAGGCGAACACACCCCCTATCGGTGTACAACTACCACCATATGCACACCACTTGTCGCCCAAGTCTAAAATCATTTTACTCACACTTTAGTTCGCAAATACTTAACACTTTCCTTTTCAATCCAGCATTAATCAAATAATCAAAATCCCATTTATATATTCATAAAAATGAGTATTTTGCTTAATTCTAAGCATGGCTAAGCAAATGGCATACATATAAGCAAATATACTCTTTAGCGAGCATTTATAAAGTAATCTAATCCATCCTATGGTTACAAATGAGAGGATAACAACATATCAAGGTAGATTATGCAGCAAGAAGGTTATAGCTACCATTTATTAAGTTTCAAATACCGTTTATAATCAAATACGTACGCAGTTTCAGAAACAACACTTTTCATCTCCCAAATCATGGGTTTCAATGTGATCAAAGGAAAGGAGAGGAATAACTTGCCTTGATCTTGAACAAAGTGAATATCACCTAAATCACTCTTTCACCGTCGATGCGAATTATCTATACAAATGACACGATATGCATATAAATATCAAATTATGCGAAAAATACAAAATGCTCTAAAATGCATGATTTGTGCGTAGTGGATAGGTTCTGATCTAAGATAGATTTAGGTGAAAGAATTCCTATTTTATCTCTTTATATATATGAGTTATGAATTTTCTAAGGTTGCATTGATATATAGTAGTAGTTACTTGTCACGCCCAGAAATTCACTACCAGAATTTCCAAAGCAAATTGTGTATTAAAATCCCTGTCCAGGACCAGCCAGGGTACACAAATGACAAAGTTGCCATACAGATCCACGTCTTACAAAACAATAAAAATCTCTTACAAAACTGCAGCGGAGAAAGGAAACAATCTATTCTAATAAACTAAACACTCGCAACGTAGCGACTCCAATCCACAGGCATTCCTCGACGGTAGCAACAAGCCTACTCCTCTGAAAAGTCTTCCTCTGAAACATACTCCAACTCTGGTGTGGGGAAAATAAAGCAAGACTGAGTACTACCCACTGTACTCAACAAGTCATACCGGAAAGGAAAATAATGATGCAAGTAATAACAAAGGAGAGCTGCAAAGGCTATTTGCATAAAATACGCATTTAAAATCAATAGTTGAAAATAGTAAAACAGTTGAGTAAATTAATCATAATTAAATCATCACTGTCCAACGCTACACCACGTTGTGACAGGCCCAAACCATCCACCTGAACTAAACCAGTTCCATTAAATCAAATTATTAGAAAATTCAACTAATCACGGTGAATCTGGTTGATCGCCCATAACCGCGGGCACGACTATTCGAATAGTTTTACTCTGATCAGAGGTGTACAACTGTACCCACAAGACACAGTCCTACAACACATTACTGTGCGCCAACATACCACCACGGTACACCGGAAAAGGAGCTGTGACAGGACCATTCGCATAACCCTTCCTAACCAAGCGCACCACACCTCAGGTTTCGCCCCCGCTCCCTTACCCGGCAGCGGGCAGCCCCCTCTCCTGCCTTGGTGAACCCGGCAGCCAAGCAACTGGTATATCCCCGGCCGACTCAACTCCATCACGCCCACCCTCACCTGGGTACGTCGGCTAGGAAAAAGCTATACTACAAATCCAGCCATTACCCATGCTGGCTTGTGGAAAGCACGGTAATTCTTCCAGGGTTTCCCGTGAACCGGTCCTTAATTGTCATGAGCACAACCATCAAAACCATGTGCTCACAACCCACCATTAATCAAGATTTTAGTTGAAACAATGATTAAATTACCCACGATTAACCATCGCGAGCCAAAATGAAATAACCATCACTAAATATTAATGAAACTTTAATTATCCCATTAGTGAACTAATGTTTCTAAGCATGGCTAAGCAAGTTCTATTGTAGCAACTACTCAAATTAATTCCCAAGCTATCAAAGGAATAAGGTAAATGCAATATAAGGCTCAGTACAATAGGTAAACTATCCCATAGGTGACATTCTAAAACAATGCAGCATTTAGAGAAAAATAGGACTGTTTCGCAATTTAGGTACAATATGATCAAATGAATAAGTATGACTTGCCTTGCTCTTGCGCTGGGTCGACCTCGGCAACGACCTCGAAATAAACCGGAGCGTCGGAATTAACAGAATCTAAACGACAAACAAAGCAAACAACAATACATGCTCTAAGTCTACTGAAACAAAGAACAAAACTATTTTTAATGGATTCTAGACATTTTTATGAATTTTCTGAGACTTGAACGGACTAAAACGGAGCCCGGATGAATTAGTTATGAATTTTTGAAGTTATCTGTGTTTTTACTATAAACAGAAAAATCCTTAATTATTTATTGCGCAATAAACCCTTAAGGCGGACGTCATGCTGACGTCACGATGACGTCATGCTGACGTCAGGGCTGGCGGCGGCGGCTAGGGCTGACGTCACTGCTGACGTCAGCGGCTAGGGCTGACGTCAGCCGCGGCGGCGGCGGCTGCGCACACGTGGCGCCGACGCGGCAGCCACGCGGCGACCACGCGGCGGGGCGGCGCGGGTGACGCGGGCAGCCACGCAGGCTAGTGCGGATGGCCCAGATCGGCCTGGGTGGCCGATCGGGCGACTGAGGCGCGCGGACGGCCGAGCGGCCGCGCTCGGGCTTGACCGAGCCGGCCATGGCGCGCGGCGGCGCTAGGGTTTGGCGGCGCGGCGCGGGAGGCGACGGCTGGTGCGTGCGGGCGGCACGGCGGCGGCGGAGCGGCGCGGCGGCCA
The DNA here is from genome assembly GCA_008326285.1 of Oryza officinalis. Taxonomy (NCBI): domain Eukaryota; kingdom Viridiplantae; phylum Streptophyta; class Magnoliopsida; order Poales; family Poaceae; genus Oryza; species Oryza officinalis. The sequence continues at coordinate 7,250,444 of BDMV01000004.1, read as the reverse complement.
CGCTGGGCAGCAGCCGAGGGGCGGAGCGGGCGCGCGCACAGCGGCGGCGGAGAGGGGAAAAGGGGCGGCGGCGGCGGTGCTTACCGATGGCGAAGACGGCGGCGGCACGGCTTTAGGGTTAGGGTTACGGGCGGCGGCGGTGGGGAAAACAAGAGGGAGTGCCTCGGGGGGAAAAATAAATTGGGGTGGCGCTAGGGCTCGGCCAGGAGTCCCGCCGGGAAACGCGGGCGATGCGGGCGCGCGGCGGCGCCGGCCGAGTCAGAAACGGACTCGGCCGCGGCGGGCCCAGGCGTCAGCGAACGCGGCGCGGGGGAGGCGGCGCGGACTTTCCAGGCGATTCGGCTTGGTCCGGCCCGGGAAGGGGAGGGGCGCGGGGAGGCGGTGCGGCCTTGGGCCGAGGAGGGAAGCGGCGGCGGCTCGGGCAGCGGCTTGGGCCGGCCCGGGAGGAAAGAGGAGAAGCGGCGCGCAGGGCGACGCTCGGCTCGGGCCGAGGAGGAGAAAATGGGCCGACGGCCCAAGAAGAGGAAAAAGAAAAAGAAAAAGGGAAAGAGAAAAGGAAAAAGGATTTCCAGGGTTTTATTTATTGCGCTTGAGGGTTTTTAATTGGTTAAAATTATTTTTAGGGCTCTGAAAATTCCACTAAAAATCCTGTTAATGTATTTTGACATGGGGAACTCAAGAAAAATTCCACCTTGCCATTTTCACTTCTTTAATGAATTATTTAATTGGGTTTCTCTCCAGATTTAATTAAACAATTTCTCAGATAAATTATTAAATTTATTTTTTTATGATTTGGGTGAACTTCAGGGTGTGACAAACCTACCCCCCTTAAACGGAATCTCGACCCCGAGATTCGGAGGTGCTGGTGAAGAGGTGCGGATGGGCAGCCTTCAATTCATCCTCTCTTTCCCATGTAGCTTCTTCCTCGGAATGATGGCTCCACTGAACTCTGCAGAACCTGGTAACCTTGTTTCTGGTCCTCCTCTCGTTGGTTTCGAGAATACGAATCGGCTTCTCCACATAAGTCAAGTCCTCTTGAATCTCAATTTGATCGGGACTGGCCTGTTCTTCCGGTACTCTCAAGCATTTCTTCAATTGCGAGACGTGAAACACATCGTGGATACCGGCCATGTTGGGTGGAAGCTCAAGCTGGTAAGCTACTTCTCCTCGATGCTCATGGATCTTGTATGGTCCCACAAAGCGTGGTGCCAATTTGCCTTTAGTTTGAAAACGGTGTACTCCTCGAAGCGGTGTGACACGAAGGTACACGTAGTCCCCTGCTTCAAAAACTAACTCCCTTCGACGATTGTCGGCATAGCTTTTCTGTCGAGACTGCGCAATTCTCAACCTTTCTCTGACGGTTCTGATCTTTTCCTCCGCATCGCTCAAGACTTCAGTCCCAAACAGCTGTCGTTCTCCGGTCTGATCCCAAAAGAGCGGGGTACGGCACTTCCTGCCATACAACGCCTCAAATGGTGCCATCTGCAAGCTGGCTTGATAACTGTTGTTGTAGGAGAACTCGGCATAGGGCAAACTCTTGTCCCATGCTCCTCCAAAATCGAGCGCACAGGCTCTGAGCATATCCTCAAGTATCTGGTTTACTCGCTCAGTCTGGCCATTGGTTTGCGGATGGTAAGCCGTGCTAAAATTCAAACGGGTTCCCAATTCTTCTTGTAGCTTCTGCTAGAACTTTGAGGTGAACTGGCTTCCTCGATCCGATACGATCTTCTTAGGCACTCCGTGTAAACACATGATTCTTGCGAGGTAGAGTTCTGCTAGCTTCTTTCCAGAGTAGGTAGTATGCACAGGAATAAAATGAGCCACCTTCGTGAGTCGATCCACGATGACCCAGATAGAATCATGTCCAGACGATGTTCTTGGCAAACCTGTGATAAAATCCATTCCAATTTCTTCCCATTTCTATTCCGGAATTTGGAGAGGCTGTAACAGTCCTGCAGGCCTTTGATGCTCTGCCTTGACTCGCTGGCACACGTCACAGAGTGCGACGAATTCAGCTATTTCTCTTCTCATACTAACCCACCAAAACTTCTCTTTGAGGTCTTGGTACATCTTGGTACTGCCAGGATGGATTGAATACTGAGTTTGATGGGCTTCCGTGAGTATTAACTCCTTTAACTCTTTGTCTTCTGGGATGCATAGTCTTTCTCCCATCCATATCGTGCCATGCTCGTCTTCGGAAAAATCTCGGGCCTTTCCAACCCTCATGTTTTTCTTGAGCTCTGCTATCTCCGGATCTTTAGCTTGAGCTGCTCGGACCTGCTCCACGAGCGTTGGTCATGCTTCTACAGCGGATGCAAGCCCATGTTCAACAATACCGAGGTTCAGCCGTTCGAAGTCTTGTTGCAACTGGCTGCTCATCTCTTCCATACTGGTGGAACTGCAGTAGCTCTTCCGGCTTAAAGCATCTGCCACTACATTAGCTTTACCGGGATGGTAGTGGATTCCCAGATCATAGTCTTTAATCAATTCCAACCATCTTCGCTAGCGGAGATTTAAGTCCAGTTGGGTGAAGATATACTTCAAACTCTTGTGATCCGTATACACTTCACAACGGTTTCCAATAAGATAATGCCTCCAGATCTTTAAGGCTGCTAATTCCAGATCATGAGTGCGGTAATTATTCTTATGTGGGCGTAGTTGACGCGAAGCGTATGCAACCACTCTGCCTTCTTGCATCAATACACATCCTAGCCCTTGGCGAGACGCGTCGCAATAAACCTGAAAATCTTTAGTCTGGTCTGGCAGAATTAAGACGGGTGTCGTTACCAACTTCTTTTTAAGTTGCTCAAAACTTATGTCGCATTCTGCTAACCACTTGAACTTCTCGTCGTTTTTCAGCAACTGTGTCATTGGCTTGGCAATCTTGGAGAAATTCTCTATGAACTGACGGTAGTAACCCGCAAGTCCAAGAAAACTTCGGATTTGCGTGACTGTCTTCGGTGGGGTCCACTTCATAACCGACTCCACATTCGACGGGTCTACTGCCACTCCTTGAGCGGTGATGATGTGGCCTAGGAACTGTACTTCCTTGAGCCAAAAGTCACACTTGCTAAACTTGGCATACAATTGGTGTTCCTTTAATTTCTCAAGTACCAGACGGAGATGTTGTTCATGCTCCTCCTTGGACTTAGAGTAAACGAGTATATCATCGATAAAAACCACGATGAACTTATCCAGAAATTCCATGAACACCTTATTCATCAAGTTCATGAAAAAGGCCGGTGCATTGGTAAGTCCAAAAGACATGACTGTGCACTCAAACAACCCATACCGAGTAGTGAATGTCGTCTTCGGAATGTCCTCCTCTCTAATCCTCAATTGGTGGTAGCCTGCTCGCAGGTCTATCTTGGAGAACCATGTTGCTCCCTTTAGCTGATCAAACAAATCATCAATCCGAGGTAACGGGTATTTGTTCTTGACGGTCACCTCATTGAGGGCACGATAGTCGACGCACATCCTCTTGGTCTTATCTTTCTTCTCCACAAAGATCACCGGAGCACTCCAAGGTGACGTACTCGGGCGAATATATCCTTTCTGCAACTGCTCATCAACTTGCTTCTTGACTTCTGCCAACTCGTTGGCTCCCATCCAATAGGGTCTCTTGTGTATCGGGGCAGTTCCCGGTACTAAATCAATTCGAAACTCAATTTCTCTCTTTGGTGGCATTGTGGTTATGTCATTCGGAAAGACTTCAGGGTACACTCTAACAATAGGAATATCCTCCAACTTCTTAATATCTCTCCCTTCTTCTGCGATCTGTTTCGTCCCATCTACTTGGTTCAAGCACACTCTCTGCTTCTGGGGTGTCGGTGACTGGAACGTCACGACTTCTCCTTTCTCATTAACCAGAATGATAGTGCGACTAGCGCAATCGATAATTCCCTTGTGCCTTGTTAACCAATCCATCCCAAGAATGACATCTAGGTCCTTGGATTCAAGAAGGATAAGATTGGCTAGAAATTTAGAACCTTGGATTTCTATTTCCACAGAGGGGCAATAGTGGGCTGTGGTCATATCATTCCCAGGAGTGTGAACCCACATAGGCGTTCTAAGTTTCACTACTGACAACCCATATGTCCCAGCAAAACGCTTTGATAAAAAGGAATGTGTAGCACCAGAATCAAAAAGAGTGATAGCTGGAATTGAATTGACAGGGAACGTACCCAGTACCACTTCTGGTGCAGCCTGTGCCTCCTCTGCTGACGCAGGATTGACACGGGCATGAACAAACTTGGGTCCTGCACGCCTTGGTTTCGGGCACTTGTCGGCGAAGTGTCCGGGCTCGTTGCAGTTGAAGCAGACAAATGATTTTCCGCCGGACTCCTTCCTGGGTTGAGTTGATGGAGTTGGCTGAGCTGCGGCCATTGGCGGACGCGGAACCAGGTTGCGGTTGGGCTGTCCCCCGTTGTTGTTGTGGTTGCTGGAATTGTTGTTGTTAAAGTTACCGGGCTGGTAGGGTCGATGTTGACGAACAATCATTGTAGAAGGTCCACCCTGCTGTCCGGCGGTGAACCGGGGCTTTTGTTGACTTCCCTGCTGCGCCCTGAATTGGACTGCCTTCCTCTTTCGATCCATCCTGTTGCGTTGATCCTCTTGACGGATCGCCTTATCAACTAACTTCTCGAAATCAGCATAATCCCCTGAGATTAGCTGGTTTGCCAATTCATCATCCAGGCCGGAAAGAAACTTTTCCTGCCTTTCCGCATCAGTGCGCACATCCTCCGGAGCGTAACGTGCGAGACGGTTGAACTCATGGAGGTATTTCGTCACTGTCCGGTTACCTTGATGGAGTGCTCTAAACTCCCTCTTCTTCTGGGCCACTATGCCGTCAGGGATTTGGGCTTTCCTGAAACTGCGGCAGAACTCCGCCCAAGTGACCTCCGTTCCGGGTGGACGGGTAACCAGGTAGTTATCCCACCAAGCCGAAGCGGGACCCTGCAATTGATGGGTAGCGTAAGCGACCTTCTCTTGATCATTGCACTGGAGTAGATTAAGCTTCTTCTCAATAACATGAAGCCAATCGTTCGCTTCCATGGGATTGGTAGTACTCGAGAAAACTGGCGGTCTGACACGAAGAAATTCTGGCAACATGGATTGGGGTGGTGGTTGATTCTGTTGGGCCTGCTGCTGCTGCTGTTGGGCTTGTTGTTGCATCTGTTACAACATCTACTGTTGCATTTGTTGATGCTGCTGCTGCATTTGCTGCATCATAGCTGCCATCATCTGAGTCTGGCTAGCTAGCACTTGAGCAAGAGTGGGGTTATCCAGTGGTGGAGGAGCGTTGGTGTTTGTTCTATTAGCCTGGGATCCCTCCTGTCCGTTGTTGTTACCACTTGTCCTTGTGTTAACCATCTGGAGGTGAAGAACCAGCAGAAAGAAATAGAAAACAAAGAAAACAGACTGCTCAGAACTAAGCTTTAATATATATTAATTTAATTGTAATTGTTCTGATCTATTTTAAAACACTCCAAAACAGCAAGCAAAAGTCCTTAATAAGATAGCCATACCATAGGCACATGGTATCGACCATCGGCTAACCCCAAGCAACAAACCTAACACACAGCATCTAACAAGAAATCAAACTAAGAAAACGGAAAACTAAGGGTAACGAGCCTAATGCTCGGAACGGCTTCCGCGGTCGGTGGAGTCATAACCAGGCTCCTGCTCATCTACAGAGGACAAAGGAACGAGACTCAACGCATGCTCAAAACCAATTTTAAAAACAATTTTTAAAGAACTCAGGTAACAAAAGAAAATTTTTGATGCAAGGAACACTTTTTTTTTTCAAAAAAAAAATCCCAAAGACCACAGTTCCCAGATTTTTCCCAAAACAATTTCAAACCAAGGGAAAATGCACATGAAAAAGTTTTAGAGGGCTCTTAGGGTTTCCAGTTGGCTTGTCCTACGGTCAAGGTCAGCTCTGATACCAACTTGTCACGCCCAGAAATTCACTACCAGAATTTTCAAAGCAAATTGTGTATTAAAATCCCTGTCCAGGACCAGCCAAGATACACAAATGACAAAGTTGTCATACAGATCCACGTCTTACAAAAGGAAACAATCTATTCTAATAAACTAAACACTCGCAACGTAGCGACTCCAATCCACAGGCATTCCTCGACGGTAGCAACAAGCCTACTCCTCTGAAAAGTCTTCCTCTGAAACATACTCCAACTCTGGTGTGGGGAAAATAAAGCAAGACTGAGTACTACCCACTGTACTCAACAAGTCATACCGGAAAGGAAAATAATGATGCAAGTAATAACAAAGGAGAGCTGCAAAGGCTATTTGCATAAAATACGCATTTAAAATCAATAGTTGAAAACAGTAAAACAGTTGAGTAAATTAATCATAATTAAATCATCACTGTCCAATGCTCACCACGTTGTGACAGGCCCAAACCATCCACTTGAACTAAACCAGTTCCATTAAATCAAATTATTAGAAAATTCAACTAATCACGGTGAATCTGGTTGACCGCCCATAACCGCGGGCACGGCTATTCGAATAGTTCTACTCTGATCAGAGGTGTACAACTGTACCCACAAGACACAGTCCTACAACACATTACTGTGCGCCAACATACCACCAGGGTACACCGGAAAAGGAGTTGTGACAGGACCCTTCGCATAACCCTTCCTAACCAAGCGCACCACACCTCAGGTTTCGCCCCTGCTCCCTTACCCGGCAGCGGGCAGCCCCCTCTCGTGCCTTGGTGAATCCAGCAGCCAAGCAACCGGTATATCCCCGGCCGACTCAACTCCATCACGCCCACCCTCGCCTGGGTACGTCGGCTAGGAAAAAGCTATACTACAAATCCAGCCATTACCCACGCTAGCTTGTGGAAAGCACGGTAATTCTTCCAGGGTTTCCCGCGAACCGGTCCTTAATTGTCATGAGCACAACCATCAAAACCATGTGCTCAAAACCCACCATTAATCAAGATTTTAATTGAAACAATGATTAAATTACCCACGATTAACCATCGCGAGGCAACATGAAATAACCATCACTAAATATTAATGAAACTTTAATTATCCCATTAGTGAACTATGTTTCTAAGCATGGCTAAGCAAGTTCTATTGTAGCAACTACTCAAATTAATTCCCAAGCTATCAAAGGAATAAGGTAAATGCAATATAAGGCTGAGTACAATAGGTAAACTATCCCATAGGTGACATTCTAAAAAAATGCAGCATTGAGAGAAAAATAAGACTGTTTCGCAATTTAGGTACAATATGATCAAATGAATAAGTATGACTTGCCTTGCTCTTGCGCTGGGTCGACCTCGGCAACGACCTCGAAATAAACTGAAGCGTCGGAATTAACGGAATCTAAACGACAAACAAAGCAAACAACAATACATGCTATAAGTCTACTGAAACAAAGAACAAAACTATTTTTAATGGATTCTAGACATTTTTATGAATTTTCTGAGACTTGAACGGACTAAAACGGAGTCCGGATGAATTAGTTATGAATTTTTGAAGTTATCTGTGTTTTTACTATAAACAGAAAAATCCTTAATTATTTATTGTGCAATAAACCCTTGGGGCGGACGTCACGATGACGTCATGGTGACGTCAGGGCTGGCGGCGGCGGCTAGGGCTGACGTCAGCCGCGGCGGCGGCGGCTGTGCACACGTGGCGCCGACGCGGCAGCCACGCGGCGACCACGCGGCGGGACGCCGCGGGTGACGCGGTGGTCACGCGGGCGAGCGCGGACGGCCCAGATCGGCCTGGGTGGCCGATCGGGCGGCTGAGGCGCGCGGACGGCCGAGCGGCCAGGCTCGGGCTCGACCGAGCCGGCCATGGCGCGCGGCGGCGCTAGGGTTTGGCGGCGCGGCGCGGGAGGCGGCGGCGGGTGCATGCGGGCGGCACGGCGGCGGCGGAGCAGCGCGACGGCCACGCTGGGCGGCAGCCGAGGGGCGGAGCGGGCGCGCGCACGGCGGTGGCGGAGAGGGGAAAAGGGGCGGCGGCGGCGGTGCTTACCGACCGCGAAGACGGCGACGGAAGACGGCGGCGGCGCGGCTTTAGGGTTAGGGTTACGGGTGGCGGCGGTGGGGAAAACGAGAGGGAGTGCCTCGGGGGGGAAAATAAATAGGGGCGGCGCTAGGGCTCGACCGGGAGTCCCGCCGGGAAACGCGGGCGACGCGGGCGCGCGGCGGCGCCGGCCGAGTCGGAGACGGACTCGGCCACGGCGGGCCCACGCGTCAGCGAGTGCGGCGCGGGGGAGGCGGCGCGGACTTTCCGGGCGGTTCAGCTTGGGCCGGCCCAGGAAGGGGAGGGGCACGGGGAGGCAGTGCGGCCTTGGGCCGAGGAGGGAAGCGGCGGCGGCTCGGGCAGCGGCTTGGGCCGGCCCGGGAAGAAAGAGGAGAAGCGGCGCGCGGGGCGATGCTCGGCTCGGGCCGAGGAGGGGGAAATGGGCCGACGGCCCAAGAAGAGGAAAAAGAAAAAGAAAATGGGAAAGAGAAAAGGAAAAAGGATTTCCAGGGTTTTATTTATTGCGCTTGAGGGTTTTTAATTGGTTAAAATTATTTTTAGGGCTCTGAAAATTCCACTAAAAATCCTGTTAATGTATTTTGACATGGGGAACTCAAGAAAAATTCCACCTTGCCTTTTTCACTTCTTCAATGCATTATTTAATTGGGTTTCTCTCCAGATTTAATTAAACAATTTCTCAGATAAATTATTAAATTTATTTTTTTATGATTTGGGTGAACTTCATGGTGTGACATTACTGATGTATGGTTGTGAATCATTTTTAATATATGATTTTGATTAAATTGACTTTACTGGAATGAAGGGGATTGTTTCATAATTTTTAAAGCTAGTATGAATTTCCTATAAATTTTGGAAATTAACCTGCATTTGTAGTGGTCATTTTACAATATAAATTATTAGTACTATTTCTGTTACAGAAAGTATGAAATATTATATTTTTAAATTAAATTTCATACTGTTTTGATTCTACAGAAATTTGGTTCATTCCAATTGGAGTACAAATGAATTTTCTACAAATTCTACAAGCTCTATGTTAGCTATTTCATATTTGTAATTTTAGAAATAATTCTCATATTGTGAGCATAGGATTTTATTCTACAATATTAAAGTTCACAATTTTATGAACCTACTGGAGTTGGTTTCACCTCAAAATGAGCTATATTTGATTTTATATGAATTTCACAAGTTTTGAGTAATTTTTCAATTGAAAAGATATTGATCTAACCTTTTTCTATTTTATTTCCAAAATATAATTCATTGGGTCCACAGGTCAGTCTCTGTCAATTTGCAGAAAAGTCCCTAGGGTTTCCAGGAATCAACCCGCAGCCCAAAAGCACGTGTTATTACAATTTCGATTAAGAGTCCTCAGGGTTTTCCCTATTTACAAATAGATCCTGGGTCCACATGTCATACGGAAGTGTTTTATAAATTGAACCTCGCAAGTTTTAAACCTTAGCTAAGCCAAGTCCCTAGCGCCTAATTAAGTGGGGCCCGCATGTCAGCGGCTCGACAGTTAGGAGGCAGGGCAACAGCGCCCCGGCGAGCTTCTCGCCGGCGGCAACGGCGAACGGCGGCCGATCGCGGCGGACAACTAAAAGAGAAAAGGTAGAGGGGTCCACGGCGAAGCTAACAGTGGTCGTCTCACTAGCTGCGGTGGCCGGGATGGGTGGCGACGACGACGCAGGCGGCGGTGGCTCTCGGCATGCAAGTGCATGTCGAGCTACGGCTCAAATACATGTGAGTGGATGCATGCATATGCATCCATAGAGCTCCAGGAAACTCACCGAAGCATTGAAAGGAGGCGGTGATGCCCGAGCGGTGACGGCGATGGAGAGAACTCCCAGGCGGCGGCAGAAGATGGCGGCTTCACGACGACAGCCCGCTCCGGTCGGTGGATAGCTAGAGGAAGATGCCTGGGTGGTTAGAGAGGTCTCCAGGGTGCTTCATGCGCGAGGAATCGAAGTGGAGCTCACCGGAGAAAAAGAACTGGAGGATGGAGCCCGGCGGCCGGAGTTGGGGGAGAAGAGATCGATCTCCGAGTTCACTGCATCCCAATTCAATTCCTTCGGTCGACAGCTTCCTTGGAGCGAGATGAAGATGATGGCGCGGCGGTTCGGTCTGATTTGGTCAGAGTTGGCCGAACGACGATGATGTCTGGGCGGCGGCGCTCTGGCGCTTATGTGGGCACGGCAGCATTCCGGCGAGATAGCTGCACATCACAAGGCAAGGTTAGAGAGGATGGGATCGGCATCGTGTGAAGGTGACAGAATACAGAAGGAGAGGAGACGACCGTGGCTCAAAGGCGGTGGCGGCGGTTGTCGTCTCCACGGCTGACGATGGGAATGGAGGGAAATTAGGGCACCGGATGCTCTCTCTCTCGACTGGGTCTTCACAGAGGCGAAATGGAGGAGAAGACGATGCATGGGAGAAGATATGGCGAGCTCGGCGACTGCCACCGCGACGGACACGCGTCGAGCACCACCAGCGCCGCTTCCTCCCGCTCTCTGTCTCTCTCTCTGTGTGACTTAAGCGGTGGAGTGAGGGTGCACCGAGGTGGAGGCTAGCCAAGGAGGCCGACAGGTGGGTCCAGGGCTGCTGCAAGCACAGGCAAAGTGAACGGAATGGGTAGGTTTTCTGGTAGTTGTACTGTTAGGCAGATTTGGATATTTTTTTCTATTTCTCTCTTTCTCTCTCTTTGCAATTCTATAACTTATTTTCTGTGCATGATAAATTAATGTATATTTTTATGGAGGTAGATAAAAATACTTAGATTCCATTTTCTTTGGTTTCACACAAAAATAATCTATATTTTAATCTCAGCAAAAAAGATAATTTCAGTTCAGCTTAAATTGATTTGAATTTTTAGAAGGTCAAAACCTATAAAATAAAATATGGAAAAAATATATTAATTCATGATAAATAAATTAGTATTTGGATAAATTATATCTCCTATATATTTTTATATGATAAAATACACATATGAGAAGTGTATTCATTTTGCCGATTAGGGTTTTAGAAATAATTATAGTTTGACTGGTTTGACCCACTTATTTGAGGTATCAAATGTGCTTATTAAATTATACCAAAATTCCAGTGATATGTATATATTGAATAATACCTACATGAATTTTTCCATGATTTTATATTGCACCAATTATTTTTAAATATTCAATGAGTGCATCTACCTTAAAGTATTCTTATTTTAAATACCTTTTTAAATAGTAGTAAATTTATATTTTGGTTTGTATTTAACCAGGGATGATATTGTTAGGCTTTTACTTTCAATTCACCATGTTCAAACTCACAAGTTCCCTAGGTATTAGTGTATAAATATATTTGGGTTGAACTTAAGTACCAAGGTAGTGGTAATTAGCATAATGCTTTCATTATTTATATAAATAGAAGTTAACACGGATTCATACTTGTGTTACTAAAAATGTTTTACATAACAAATTAATTTGAGAAGGAAGAAATTTTAGCTCATTTTCAACTCAATGCATAACCACTAGCTAGTTTAAACCTTTCCTAGGATATATATTTGGAAAAATCTTGGTCATTAACTCGAAAACAAATTTTAATTATTTAACTAAGGTCAAAATTTGAAATTCGAATTTTTGGTATGTTACACGAACGCACCACCACCATAGCACTCGGCAAAGCACCATCCAGTTACAGCTCCTTCATCTCAACTTGGCCGATGTTAGACTCTGGGAGATCCATCAAGAATCAGCGAAAGGGGTTGAAGGAAGCTATGGTTTAGGGTTTTTTTCTAGATGAGGCAATGAAGATTGGAGACGCAGGGGAGAAGTTTGGGGTTTTTGCTTTGGCAAACAGAACCCAAATAGATCTCATAAGTACAATTTATAGGTCCCATCCGATGGTTCGAATTTCCAAGAAGATGGAGAAATCATCGCCACAGAATTTCCAGGAAGACGGTTTGAATTTTCTAACTTCAATCCAAATGACTAGCCTACGTCAAGTCCTCGAATATGGGACAACCATGTCGCCTGCTCTATACCTTCTCGGTGTACGAGAATGGTCTAATGAGTTCGATAATGGTTGTTCTCGAAAAAAAAGTTGAAGAATGTCGGTAAAATTATTTCAATTGAAGTCGGGGGCTAATGTCAGTGTCAAGGATAAGGCATACCTCCTATACAAGGGTTAATGAAGTACGGTAGAACCATATACCCGATAGTATATGAGAAGGTTTCCTTTAGTTAAGGAAATGCGATTAAAAGAGGAGGAAATTATCTCTTTGGAATAGGAGGTGTCAGAGTCCTAGTCAGAGAAGATAAGGTCTCCTCAGCACCGTGTTCTATTCTATCCCCCAAGCTCTACTTGGAGGAGGAAATCTCTACTATTTAAGGAGGTCCCAGTGTTCAGATCGGGGCAACCAGTTACAAGCCAAACTCAAACTGGAGTAGGGTTATTATTCATCTTGAGGGCCCGAACCAATATTAATCTCTATCTCTTGCTTGCTTGATCGACTCTCGCGAATACCCTGATTCCAATGATCCCCATACTCTAAAAATATGGTGGTTGGCGTACAATCCACTGACGCTTATAGCATTGATCACTTGGGAATTCACATGACTAGATGTTGATTTAGGAAATGTTTAGGCTGTGTTTGTTTGGTGTAGTTGGGAACACCTCCTCCATTGCATGGAAAACAAAGCAGCCGATTAATACATGATTAATTAAGTATTAGCTAATAGTTTTTGAAAAATGGATTAATATAATTTTTTAAAGCAACTTTAGTATAGAAATTTTTTTACAAAAAATACCCCGTTTAGCAGTTTGAAAAGCATGTGCACGAAAAACGAGAGGAGTGAGTTAGGAAACTCAAGTGCTGAACTCAACCTTAGCCATGCTTAGATCAACTAGCTCACTATTATACTATATCTTTCCTTAATGACTATGATTTTGCACATGGATCACCATGGTATTAATTCAACTAAAATATGCATAATGATGGGCCGTGGGCACATGGTTTTGGTAGACGAGCCCATGACATTTAAGGACCGGTTTGCGGAAAACCCTGGAAGAATTATCGTGTGTACCACAAGTTAGTGTGGGCAACGGCTAGGCTTATAGTATAGCTCGACCCTTTCCTAGGCACTGAGACAAGGGTGGGCATGATGAAGTTGCATTGGCCCAGGCTTAAGGGTTGATCAGCTTCCGGATTCATCTCGGTACACGGGGGGCTGCCCACCATGGCTTAAGGGGTGGGGGCGAAACCTCAGCGTGGTCTGGATGGTTCGGAGAGGGTTATGCGAAGAGTCCAGTCACAGTTCCTTTCCGGTATGTTGTGGTGGCATGTCAGCAGACGGAAACGTGTCGTGGGGCTGTGTCTTATGGGTACAGTTGTACACCTCTGATTAGAGTAAAACTATTCAAATAGTCGTGCCCGCAGTTATGGGCGATCAACCAACTTCATTGTGGTTAGTCTCATCATTAATAATTTGACTTAGTCCCCTCTACATGTGCAAGATGTGGATGATGACTCCTAATGCATGGTCCCGATGATTGTAGCATTGGAGAAATGGATGGCTGAATGACGCACCTTTTCATAGAAGTTAATAATGAAAATTTAGGAGGTTATTAATTATTTTAAATGGACGGCCGAACGACCCACATTTGCGCAGAAGTCAATAATAAAATTTTAGGAGGTCATTAATTATTTCAAATTATATTTTTTATGAAACTTTTATAATCTTTTTTCGCAATCAATGATTGTTATAACAATGCATTAATTATAATCATAATGCAATAGTATAGTGGTATGCTCTAACCGACTAAACCCAAACAGTGCCACTTAGACCAAACCGTTATTTGTAGAAAACCTCTTTGAGTAAAATCCATTAGCACATGATTAGTTGAGTTTTAATTATTACAAAATTAAAAAATAAATTTATTTGGTATTTTAAAGTAACTTCTATATAGAAAGTTTGAAAAATGTGCTAACAAAGAATCAAGATAAAAAGAACACCTTTTCTTTTGTAGAAAACCTCTCTGAGTAAAATCCATTAGCACATGATTAAGTTAAGTTTTCATTACTATAAAATTAAAAAATAAATTTATTTGGTATTTTAAAGCAACTTCTTTATAGAAAGTTTGAAAAACATGCTAACAAAAAATCGAGATAAAAAGAACACTTTTTCTTTTATAGAAAATCTCTCTGAGTAAAATTCATTAGCACATAATTAATTGAGTTTTAATTATTAAAAAATTAAAAAATAAATTTATTTGGTATTTCGAAGCAACTTCAACGACTCACCGGAGACCGGACAGTTGCCTGCTCTGTTGTGCCAGCTTATCTGTTGCTGCTCGCTGCAACGTCGTCTAAGCTAGTGCTAGCTACAGCTGCTCAGCGCCAGGCACTCTCCCAGTGCCCGGCGACAGGCGGCCGATGTCCCCTTGTAGTCCGGGGCCTGCTCCGCCTCTTCACACGCCACCATGTCGCGTCGCTGGTTTGTGAACTAGCTATCCTCCGAAACAACCCAAACTATATGCTAGAACACAAAACAAAAAAAAAAGACTAATGAAAATCAAATAAACAATATATAAAAAGTACACAAGCATATAGAGCATGATTTTGGATGAATTATGAGATGTAACACCCTAAAAATCCAGTCAACAAAAATGAGTAAAATTTTGAACTTTTTAAAACTTTTGCATCATGCTATGATCTTTGCTTGACTCGTGTGGAAATACACCCTAAAACGAAACTACGAATAGTTAAATCGCGAGGCATACTAAGGAAAACTCGATGATATTATTTACAAATCTCAAAAGACATAAAGGAATTGCAAATAGACAGAAATTAAATTCCAATTTAATCTCTAATCAAACTATACTACAATCATTTGACCAAAGATATATTTTGGCAATAAAAGACCAGGAATAAGAATGCCTATTTATTTCTCTAATCCCAAGACATCAATATAATTCTCAAACCCAAGCAATATATTGAGAATTCAAATATATTATGAAAGGGAAGATAAAAGTAATTTCAAATACAACAAATATAGTTTAATTACAATACGAGAAACATATTTTACTTTAATACTAAGTGGAGGGCATAAGGATAAAGAGAATCAAATTACATTACAAACATAACCAAATTACAAATTCATTCAAATCACAAATCCATAAAGGGATCCCCTATCAGTCAAATCCTATATAAGTCTAAATCCTCTCCTTCAACTCCAACCCGGTCAGCACATCCTTTCTCTCCCTCCCCATCCCCCTGCACCCTTTTGTTGGGCTGAGCCCAAAGGAAAAGTCCGTTTTGCATCTCTCCGGCCCTCCCCTTCTTTACCTTTTTCGGCCCACCCAGCAAAGCCGAAGCCCAGCCAACCGGCCCATCCGGCCCAATCGACCTTGGCCCTCTCAAAGCCGGGCGCACGCCAGCTGCTTGACGGAATGCCGCCAAGGCACCAGAGCCGCCAACCAGATGGTCCAAGCGCTGCGCCATCGCCGGTGACGCCAGCCACCTCCGTCCTAGCTATCTTCGCTCTGACTTGCCACACAGCACGACTCCTGCCACCGCCCATGCCTTGCACCCACGCCGGTGACGCCTCGCCGCCTGAAGTCTGTGCCGTACCCACGAGTTGAGTCGGCCTTGTCGCGTCGCCTTGCGTCCACGCCAGTGACACCAGCCGCGACGCTAGCCACCAGCGCCATTCCAGTCGCCAGGACCCACCACCACTCCGCCTTGACGACTTCCTCGTCGTCCTCGCCGTTCTCTTTGTTGCATCCACCGGCCGAGCCTGCACGTGTGTGCCCCTATGCCTGTCCTAGCCGAAGGAAGGCATGCGCTCATCCCGCTGCCCGCGGCGTGCTCCTTGCCCCGTCGCCTCCCAACCACTCTCACCTGCCACCACGACTTTCGCCGGCGCCGCTGCCTCCTTCGGACCACCGATTCGAGAGCCGCCGCGGCATCCTAAGGCTGTGTTCGGTTCACTCCATTCCTAACTCACCTTTCTTTTTTTTCGCGCGCACGTTTTTCAAACTGCTAAACAGTGTGTTTTTTTGTAAAAAGTTTCTATACGAAAGTTGCTTTAAAAAATCATATTAATTCATTTTTCAAAAAAAATTAACAAATACTTAATTAATCATAAGAAAATACGTCCCTCCGTTTTACGTGCGTGTGGGAGGTCCAACCTCACCACGCACCCTAAAACCACCGTATCGCACAACAGCACCCCGTCCACTGCGGCCTATTCACGTGAGACGGCTACTCGAGTCGTGAGTCCAGGCCGAAAGGATGAACCACGTCCATCCTCGCATATCGTCCTTGTCTCTACCACTGCCGACGCTGGCCTCGCCCCAACCACTCCGCTGCCCATGCCGTACTCGCCTCCTGCCAGCGCCAGGTTGCCCACGGCGTCCTCGCCGCGCCCCGATTAGCCGCCGGACCGAAAAGAGCCGCCGCATCAAACCTCCCACGCGTGGACACGGCGCCCGCACAAAACCCCTGGTCCGACGCCGCCCTCATCTCCCCTCGTCGCGGCTATAAAAGCCGCCCCACCTCTTCTTCCCCTCCCCTTCATCTTTGCCACCGCCGCCTGCATCCCCTTGTCTCCTCCACCACGACGACTCCAACCAATCTACCTTGCCACTAGCTCTAGCTCCACGCCTCCACCTCGCGAATCCGTCCCACTCAACTTGTTGACCCCTCCTTTGTATTCTCTTTTTCCGTTGGAGTCTGTTGAGCTAGGCATTGCCACCTGAGCGCGTTGTGCGCGTCATGCACCATGATCGGGTTGTTTGGGATGGCACTCGCCTTAACCTATCGTGGCGCATATGCAGTGTCATGGCACCTAAAACCACGTGTGTAATCTTGCACAATAAAAGGAGAAGTAAACTGAAAAGCAGCATGTTGTTACGCTGCACCAAAATTCTCTCGTGCGCTCTCTGTGCTTGTGCCCTCAAGGTGTTCGTCTGGAGTCATGGTGTCCAGCTCGCGTGTGTTGATTCTTATGTTGATCGAGAGGGTGCCGACAAGTGGTATCAGAGCGATGTCGGAGCCAAACTTTGTCTGTGGTAGTGATTCGCGCTCCCCACCGCGTGAGCGCTGATGGCGCTCGCCGTCGCCGCTCCCACGCCGACCTCGACACCACAATGGCGGCGGTCGCGAGGTGGCTGTGCAAAGCGTCGTCAAGGAGATCAGCGGTTCGGCGAATTACCCCATCCTCACTAAGACCAACTACAACAACCGGTCCCTCACGATGCGCGTGATGCTTCTGGCATGCGATCTGTGGGAGGTGATTGAGATCGGCGATGGCACATATCGGGAAGACAGGATGGTGCTCGAGGCAGTAATTCGCGCCGTTCCTGTGGAGGTCGTCTCCATGGTTGTTGTGAAGCCGTCCGCGAAGGAGGCGTGGGACGCCATAGCCACTATGTGCATCGGGGCTGATCGCGTGAAGGCGGAGAAAGTGCAGCAGCTTCGCCGGGAGTACGAGACGATCGCATTACGTGATGGAGAGTCGGTGGATGACTTCGCACTTCACATAAACTCCCTGACGACACAGCTCGCCGTCCTCGGTGACCTAGAGCCATCCCACAAGATGGCGACGAAGATGTTTCGTGTCGTTCCGGAGAAGCTGGAGCACATAGCCACATCGACTGAGACCCTTTTGGATCTCTCGACCCTGACGGTGGAAGATGTGACCGGGCGGCTGCGTGTCGTCCAGGATCGACTGCCGAAGAAGGGTGGCGAGGCCGCCGGTGGCAAGCTCATGCTCAGTGAGGAGCAGTGGCTCGCTCGCCAGAAGGAGCGGGCAAGGAGAAACCAGACGCCAAGAAGGATTCTGGCGGAGACGGGCGCAACGCTTGCCGAAACTTGATCGTTGAACTTGAGGCCAAGGTCTTCGCGCAATTTGATCACCAACCACATGACGGGCTGCCGCGCGGTCTTCGCCGAGCTGGACTGCACCCGTGACGGGAATGGTGAAGTCCGGCGATGGCTCGGTCGTGGAGATAGAGGGCCACAGCAGCGTGCTCGTCGCTGGGAAGACGAGGAAGCACCGCACCCTAACTAGGGTGTACTTGATTACCCGTCTCGACGCCAACATCGTCAGCCTGGGGCAACTGGACGAGAATGGCCTCAAAGTCCTGATCCACAACGGACTGCTGCGAGTCTGGGATCAAAGCAGGCGGCTCCTGGTCCGTGTGCGGCGGTCGCCGAGCAGGCTGTACACCCTGCGGCTCGTCGTTTGCCTGGCCCCAAGAGGCGCCGAGCAGGCGTGGCATCGGCATGCGCGGCACGGTCACCTCAATTTCCAATCGCTTTGTCGGCTGGCGCGAGACGATATGGTACGTGGCCTTCCCCTTCTCTCACAAACCGAGAAGGTGTGAGATGGATGCCACGTCGGCAAGCAGCGGCAATCCCTTCCCAGAGCAGGCCCGAGGTCGAGCACATGGCGTGCTTGATCTTGTGCACGACGACCTTTGCAGGTCGATCGCCCCGGTGACTCCCAGCGGCAACAAGTACTTTCTCCTCATGATGTACGACAAGGGCCGCTACTTGTGGCTTATGTTATTACCATCCAAGAAGCAAGCTCCAACCGCAATCAAGCGGTTCAATGCAGCCGCTGACGTCGAGTCTTGACGACGACTTAAGGCGCTGCGCACCGATCGGGGCGGCGAGTTCACCTCGGTCGCTTTCACCGATTACTGTGCCGACGAGGGCGTCCAGCAGCAGCTCACGGCCCCCTACTCCCTGCAACAGAATGGGTCGTGGAGCACCGTAACCGTGGTGGCCATGGCGTGCAGCATGCTGAAGGCGAAGGAGTTGCCGGACGTCTTTTGGAGGGAGGGCGTCTCCACGGCGGTTTTCCTCCTGAACTGCTCACAGACAAAAAGTGTCAACGGCATGACGCTGTACGAGGCATGGCACGGCAAGAAGCCGGCTGTGCACTACTTGCGCGTGTTCGGCTGCAACGCCCACGCAAAGACCGGCAAGCCTGGCGCGAAGAAGCTCGACGATTGCAGCGCGCAGATGATCTTCGTCGGCTACGACGCCAGCTCCAAGGCGTATCACGTCTATGACCCAACATCGCGACGAGTGTGTGTCACGCGCGATGTGGTGTTCAACGAGGCGGCTCAGTTGGATTGGAACCAAGACGAATTGCAAGGTATGCCAATATCTGCTAATGGTTTCAGTGTGGAATATTTGTCGATCCCAGCGTTCAGATCGGCCTCGCCACCGCGTCAAACACCTTCGGTGCAAGCTGGCGCGGAGTCAGAGGAAACAGAGCCCGACGGGCCGGCGCCATCACCGGCTCATGTGTTCACTCCAGGCACCTCACCAGGACCGGCGACACCGCCGGCCGTGCAATTTGTCTCCCCGCCTCCTGATTTGGGGGCCACTCTGGACGCCGAATCATGACGATGACGCACCGCTCCGGTTCCGCACCGTCGACAACCTGCTTGGCGAGGCTGCGGCTGCTGGGATTGCGGAACACGTAGTCTAGTCTACGTCCGCACCACCGGTGAGGACAGGCTGATCGTTGGCGTTTACGTTGACAACCTCGTCATCACCGGATCAACGACGGCGGCGATCCTCCGGTTCAAGCAGGAGATGCATTCCATGTTTAAGATGAGTGACCTTGGGGGTCTCTCGTATTACATGGGAATCGAGGTGCATCAGGGCGAAGATGGCATCACAATCTGTCAGAGAGCGTATGCGCGCAAGGTGCTCGAGATGAGGGGCATGGCGGAGTGCAACCCCAGCCTGGAGCCCATGGAACCAAGGATGAAATTGAGAAAGCAGAGCACGGAAGCCGTAGTCGAAGCCACCAAGTATGGAAGCCTCACCGGCAGCCTTCGCTACTTGGTTCACTCACAGCCTGACCTCAGTTACGCCGTGGGTTATGTGAGCCGGTTCATGGAGTCGCCACGCGAGGATCACCTCGCCGCCGTGAAGCGCGTGCTGAGGTACGTTGCCGGAACGGTGAACTACGGCTGTCGCTTTGCGAGGAGTCGCGAGGGACGGTCCGGGTCGCGCCTGCATGGATTTAGCGACAGCGACATGGGTGGAGATGTTCCTCGGCTCTATCGCAGTGAGCTGGAACTCGCAGAAGCAGAAGGCTGTCGCCCTGTCGTCGTGTGAGGCCAAATACATCGCTGTGGCTACCGCGGCGTGTCAAGGCGTTTGGCTCGCTCGTTTGCTCTCCGAGATCACGGGCGGGGCGCCGGTGACTACAACTATAAAGAGTGACAACAAAGCGGCTCTCTGTCTCTCTGATCTCTCAGTCTCTGTGCAAAAACCCGGTTTTTTATGATAAGGAGCAAGCACATCGATACATGCTATCATTACATCCGGGATTGCATCGATGGAGGGCTGATCAACGTTGAGTTCGTTTCGACGGGGGCGCAGCTGGTGGACATCCTGACGAACCCCCTGAGTGGCGTCCAATTCCAATTGTTGCGCGAACAGATCGGAGTCGTTCAGGTGGCAACGGGACTCCAGGGCTAGGGGGAGATTTGTTGCGAATGCTTATCCCTGGAGTTTTGCTAAGGTAGTTAGGATTGCATGTGCATGTTTGCTTTGTATTCTCTTTGTCCGTTAGAGTCTGTTGAGGTAGGCGTCGCCACCAGAGCGCGTCGTGCGCCACGATCGGGGTGTTTGGGATGGCACTCACCTTAATCGATTGTGGCGCATATGCAGGGTCGTGGCCCCTAAAACCACGTGTGTAATCTTGCATAATAAAAACGAGAAGTAAACCGCAAAGCAGCAAGTTGTTACGCTGCACCAAAATTCTCTCGTGCGTTCTCTGTGTTTGTGCACTCAAGGTGTTCGTCCGGAGTCCTGGTGTCCAGTTCGCGTGTGTTGATTCTTGTGTTGATCNCATGGTTTCAATTACCGCCGATAATTCCAATTTTCCCGTTTATAGCTACCCTCGGAGAGAATCTCCTATCGGCCAAAATTTTGGGGTCTTTTGAATTTTCTGCTATAATTTTTTGGGCATAGTGTCAATAACTACTACAAAGTTGCTTTGATGCATTGGTTACTAGCTATATCTTTCACCTATTGATTTCGATTCAAGCAAAGCTACGAATTTATTTTCTTTTTTTTTTCACTTCCATTTGCTTGCTGTATGTGTGCTATAAAAATGCTGATATCATCTCGTTTATAGAGTATATAGATGTTGTTTTTTTTACAAAATGGTTTGTATATACTCTATGTGTTTTCCTAACAAATTTTCTTCAAATTTGTCCAAATTTTGTCCGTAATTTTAAGTCTATCATCGATAGAATTTCGATAAATCCGATAATCCCGTTTATCCTTACCCGTAGTGGCGGAGGATTGTAGATGCCAAGCTGGGTGGTGGCCGCCCAATCAAAAACAAAAAAAATTATTAGGCATTAATATACAACATACAACATCTATTTGGCCCAATAGGCTCATGAGCCCACAGCCCAGCACGATAGCTTCTAGCAAGAAGCAACAAGCCCATTAGCATGTTGGGTCGTTGGCCACATGCCCACAGGCCACATCGATTTTTTTTATTTTTAATTTTATTTATTAAAAGATTTACAAAAATAATTTTTTATTTTGAAAATTTACAAAACTAGTCGCCCATCACCTCCTGGGAGGACGTTTTTATAAAAATCGCCCTCCCAGAGAGCGTTTTTTTGTGACGTGGCAGACGGCCGTTGGCCGGGAGGACGGTCGTCCGACGGGGGACGTGAAATTTGCAGGCGGCCCTCTTGCCGCCCTCTAGGAGGGCGTTTGTTCACTGTGGGGGGCCGTTTGCACAGGGCGGCGAGAGAGGGTGGCATTTTTGCAGGTGGCCCTCTCGCCGCGCTCTGGAAGAACGATTTTTGCCCCATGCAGGCCGCCTGCAAAACCGAGGCCGGCCTGACATTTTTGCAGGCGGCCCCCTTAACGCCCTCTGGGAGATTGATTTTTAGCCCCCCGCATATATAAGCCCTCCACCCTCTCCAAATTTTCATTATATTTACTCAAAATCCAGAAAAAAAGATGGACAGAGGGGTGAGGGAGAGCTGAAAGAAAGCGACGAAGCCCTGTCCATTTTCTGACTCCTCAGCAGGTAAATACATTATTCTCTTTGAAATTTTTGTTGAATTTTAGTTCTATTGTCATATATTTTAGTAGATCTGGAGCACACTGTATGTTTGTATAATTTAAGAACAAAGACATACGACATATTTATAGAAATTGAGACTTAGGACATAGTGCAAATTGTACAATATATTTGAGTTATATGATTGTTGGCGCAGAATTTAGACTCGCCCAACAAGAAAACGGGTTCGACGTTTCCACGACGGCCTGGGAGATCTGCTTAGCTCCAGTGGAGGTCCAATGGCTTGCCTAGGTGCGTGTAGGGCGTGCCAGTTGATTTGATCTGCAATCAACAAGATTAAACAAGTAAACCATGTAAGAACCGATGGCCGATCGGCCGATAGGCCGATGTTGCATCGTGGAGGCCTGGCCGATAAGGCAAACCTAGATCGGCTTACTTGACGTAATAAATTGATAAGACTAATAAAGTGGATCTAATCTCATCGGCCCATATTAACATGTTTATGGCAAATTACTGGAATCGGCCGATGAGGGTTGCATGAAGGTAAATACACTAGCTAATACTCTAGTGCGAACTTATACAAGCCAATCGGCCAATATAAATATACCAACCACAGAGAGATCCTGAGAATACCCTGTAACCAATATATGTATATTCACCAATCCGCCTGCATAAGTGGCAAACACATGCAAGAACATAAAATAATCACATGTATTAGGTAAGACCGGCTGAAACCCCGGCGCTATCCTTAATTACGATCGAAAAACAGGCTTTAAGCTAAACCTCGAAACACGACTAGTCGATAGCAACTCAGAGTGTGGATCGAGAGTTAACACAAAGAAAATCAAGTCGTCGATCGCTTTTGGGGATGGTAGATGCATTGAATGATCTAACCAAGCGCAATAATTAAACCGCCGTCGGCAACAAACCCTAAAACGAGTAAATCGCTGACGAAGCATAATTGAAACACTTGTCAAGATCATCCAAAACAAGATAAACGACGATCACATCATCGAGGCTTAGCGTGTCTAAAGCGACACGCTAGCCCCGACGATGCAGATCGTCGGGTACGAGTTCTTACCTCTGCTCCGGGGAAGCAAGAACTCGTCGGAGTTGTCCTCTCGCGAGGTTTGGCGATGCGCCGAAAGTAGATTAACTTGGTTGTTTGTGTGATTGATTCAGAGAGTTTTTATGTACAAACTACCGGGATATTTATACCTGAGATTACAATAGGGTCCTTGTAGGACACGATCTTATCTCTAACTTAACAAACAAGTCTTTGCGGCAGACTCTTGCCACAGATCAGATATAAACCTACTTGATTTACAACATACAATTGCCTAAAACCGAGCTTTATCTGTATTTGGCAACTTCCTTAAAGCTTATTTTGAGCCCAGACCAAGCCCACGCTGACTCTGTCAAATTGCAGCCTGCATCGGCCGACAACCATATTGAATCCGTATCGGCCGATACGCTCTTCCTAGTAGCGCCTCTCCTAGTCCGATACAGCTACCGGGTCCGATGCGAGACCTGGTTTGGCTCCAACTCAATCCTTCCTCTCTGCTTCGGTTTCCTCTTCCCTCTCCGGGTCGATTACGAAAATTCGCTGTTAACACATGCCCCCCAATTCTGCTTCATTATATAATGTGGCGGAATTAGCTCCGAGGAACCCATCGACTTCCTTGCTAGGGCTTGCCTGAAAACCGCGCAGATCCAGGTTCGTATCTCTCCGTCGCCGATTCAGCAATCGCTTCGTGTTCTTCAACTCCGGCGACCCCTCGGCGTCCTATCGGCATCAACCCCCTCAACGGCGACCTCTTCGACAATAACAATGGCTTCCGCTCCATTTTACGCCTCCGAGATCCCTATGTGTCACACCCTGAAGTTCTCCCAAATCGTAAAAATCAAATTTAATAATTTATCTGAGAAATTGTTTAATTAAATCTGGAGAAAAACCCAATTAAATAATGCATTAAAGAAGTGAAAATGGCAAGGTGGAATTTTTCTTGAGTTCCCCATGTCAAAATACATTAACAGGATTTTTAGTGGAATTTTCAGAGCCCTAAAAATAATTTTAACCAATTAAAAACCCTCAAGCGCAATAAATTAAACCCTGGAATCCTTTTTCCTTTTTCTTTTCCTTCTTGGGCCGTTGGCCCATTTTTCCCTCCTTCCCGGGCCGCCATCGCGCGCGCCTCCTTGTCCTTCCTCCCGGCCAGCCCAAGCCGCCCGCTCGGCCGCCGCTCTCCCACCCCTCTCCTTCGGCCCAGCCGGCCCAAGCCGCCGCGCGCCCCGCTGCTTCCCCTCCCGGGCCGGCCCAAGGCCGCCCGGAAGTCCGCACCGCCTCCCCGCGCCGCTCGCCCGCTGACGGGTGGGCCCACCCGCGGCCGAGTCCGCCTCCGACACGGCCGGCCGCCGCGCCCGCGCCGCCGCAAATCCCGGCGGGATTCCCGCCGCGCCGCCCCTATTTATCCCCCCCCGAGGCGCTCCCCTCCTCGTTTTCCCCGTGCCGCCGCCGCCGCCCTAACCCTAACCCTAGCCCGTGAGCGCCGCCGTTTTCCGCCGCCGGTAAGCACCGCCGCCGCCGCCCCTTTTCCCCTCTCCGCCGCTGCCATGCGCGCGCCCGCTCCGCCGTTCGGCTGCCGCCCCGCGTGGCCGTCTCGCCGCTCCGCCGCCGCCGCGAGCCGCCGCTTCGCCGCCTCCCGTGCGCCGCCACCCGCGAGCCACCGCTCCGCCGCCGCCCGCGCACGTCGCTCAGCTCCAAACCCTAACCCTAGCCGCCGCCTACCGCCGCCACCGCGCGCGTAGCCGTCGGATCGGCCACTCGGGCTGATCCCGGCCACCCGTTCCCGTCCCACGTGGCAGCCGCGTGGTCGCCGCGTCGGCGCCACGTGTGCGCCACGTGGTGCGCAGCTGCCGCCGCGGCTGACGTCAGCCCTAGCCGCTGACGTCAGCCCTAGCCGCTGATGTCAGTGATGACGTCAGTCCTAAGGGTTTATTGCGCAATAAATAATTAAGGGTTTTTCTGTTATAGTAAAAACACAGATAACTTCATAAATTCATAACTAATTCATAACTAATTCATAAAAATGTCTAGAATCCATTAAAAATAGTTTTGTTCTTTGTTTCAATAGACTTATAGCATGTATTGTTGTTTGCTTTGTTTGTCGTATAGATTCCGGTAATTCCGACGCTTCCGTTTACTTCGAAGTCGTTGCCGAGGTCGACCCAGCGCAAGAGCAAGGCAAGTCATACTTATTCATTTGATCATGTTATACCTAAATTGCGAAACAGTCTTATTTTTCTCTAAATACTGCATTGTTTTATAATGTCATCTATGGGTTAATTTACCTATTGTACTCAGCCTTATATTGCAATTACCTTATTCCTTTGATAGCTTGGGAAATAATTTGAGTAGTTGCTACAATAGAACTTGCTTAGCCATGTTTAGAAACATTAGTTCACTAATGGGATAATTGAAGCTTCATTAATATTTAGTGATGGTTATCTCATAATGGCTCACGATGGTTAATCGTGGGCGGTTTAGTAAATGTTTCAACTAAAATCTTGATTAATGGTGGGCTGTGGGTGCATGGTTTTGCTGGTCGCACCCATGGCAATTAAGGACCGGTTCATGGGAAACCCTGAAAGAATAACAGTGCTTACCACAAGCAAGAATGGGCAACTGCTGGACTCGTAGTATAGCTCTTTCCTAGCCGACGCTCCCCGGAAAGGGTGGGCGTGATGGAGTCGGTTCGGCCGGGGATATACCGGTTGACCGGCTGCTGGATTCACCAAGGCACGAGGGGGGCTGCCCACTGCCTTTTGAGGGGTGGGGGCGAAACCTGCGGTGTGGTGCGCTTGGTTAGGAGGAGTTATGCGAAAGGTCTTGTCACGATTTCCCCCTTTGCAGTATCGTGGTGATACTTCGGGGCGTGGTAACATGTGTAGAATCGTGTCTTGTGGGTACAGTTGCGCACCTCTGATCAGAGTAAAACTATTCGAATAGCCATGCCCGCGGTTATGGGCGATCAACCAGATTCACCGTGATTAGTTGAACTTTTTAATAATTTGACTTAATAGAACTGGTGTAGTACAGGTGGATGGTTTGGGCCTGTCGCAACGTGGTGTAGCGTTGGACAGTGATGGTTTAATTATGATTAATTAATTCAACTGTTTTACTGTTTTCAACTATTGTTTTTAAATGCGTATTTTATGCAAAATAGCCTTTGCAGCTCTTCTTTGTTATTACTTGTATCATTATTTTCCTTTCCGGTATGACTTGTTGAGTACAGTGGGTAGTACTCAGTCTTGTTTTATTTTCCCCACACCAGAGTTGGAGTATGTTTCAGAGGAAGACTTTTCAGAGGAGTAGGCTTGTTGCTACCGTCGAGGAATGCCTGTGGATTGGAGTCGCTACATTGCGAGTGTTTAGTTTATTAGAATAGATTGTTTCCTTTTTCCGCTGCAGTTTTGTAAGAGATTTTTATTGTTTTGTAAGACGTGGATCTGTATGGCAACTTTGTCATTTGTGTACCCTGGCTAGTCCTGGACAGGGATTTTAATACACAATTTGCTTTGGAAATTCTGGTAGTGAATTTCTGGGCGTGACACTGTGGTAAGTCAATCCCTTCTGAATTCACATTTTCACTTTCCCGTCGATTTCTTCAAACTAGGGTTTCTGCTTTTTGCCCCCCGGGTCTTATTTTTTCATCGTTGTTCTTATGCCATAGGTCTTCAAAAACCAAATCTTGATCCCTACCAACGACAAATCACACCGATTCCTACTAGGCCCCATGGGCAATTGCGACCCGACCTGGCTGGTTAATGCCGAGACAAACAGAGTCCCCTTCAAGCAAGCCAAGCCCAACGTCTCTTCGTGGAAGCACACTTTTAGATCCTGGCTGTCGAAGCTCAATGGGTACAGAACCTGGCACAAGAGGATTGCTGCAGCCAAACAGGTCCACTGGGATGAGATAGGAATCGGCCAATGTATCACTTTATCCCTGGCCGATACCAAGAAAAACGAACCACTCATGTCAGCGGCCACCTACTCTTGGTCTAGCACCTTGAACGCTTTCCTGTTCAAGCAAGGTCCGATGACCCCAACTCTGATTGTCATCAAGATGCTAACAGGACTAGACATCCAGTCCGAGATCAATCCCTTCAGCTTCCTAGCAAACAGCAGCCATAAATTGAAAACCAAGATTGGAGGCTAGTCTGGATACATTTCTGAGCACATGGAACAAGGATCAGTCTCAGAGAGAGAACACGTGGCCTTTCTGACGCTATGGTTGGAAAGATTTGTCTTCTGTGGATCGACCTGCGGCCCCACTACAAATTGTCAACATTTGGCTCAAGCTCTGGTCGACAAGAAACAAATCTCCCTTGGCCGATATCTCTTGGGAGTTGTTTATCGGCTGCTTCATATCTCCACTCAGGATCTAATGCTGAAGCAAACTGTGGCTCATGGAGGACCATGGTGGTTTATCTAGCTTTGGTTAACCATTCATACCAACACCATAGTCAATCGGCCGCCACTATCGGACTCCTGCTTCCCGTCAAAACATGCCGATCATGAAGATCCCAGAACCAGAAGATGCATGTCTTATGGAGAAGCGGCCTCTGTCTATCCTGGAGCAGATCAATCGGCCGAAGACATGTCCACATGGTTCATCCGATTCTACACCGGTTCGCCATCAGTTAAGATGGATATGTTCGTCTACACCTCAGATCAAGATTTTGAACTCCCCGACGATCTCCATCTGGACCTAGTGAACGACGATATGGAATCAAGAGAATCGTTTATGATTGGCATCACCCCATGCCTGCTCCCAGTAGGCATATTCCAAGGAAGAAGCACCAGCCTGTCCTATGAATTCTATAATCCCATGGTGGCTGCTAGACAATGCGGGCTTGGACAACTCCCCATTAATTTATACTTCCATAGACTCCTAGAGAGCAGGGGCACAGTATCATCAGGGCTGATCATGAGCAAGGCACTGGAAATTGGAATCTCGAACCTGGGTGACTGCGACCGATTGCACCTGAGCACCTTTGTCCATATCAGCTTCCAAGCATGGTGGCAAGAATGGGCTGCTCATATTTTCCATCAATCGGCCAGATTCTATGTGACAGAGCTTATCCAGGGTATTAGCCCTCAAGTCCCAGACGGGCCGATTCCATCCGTGAGCAATAGTGGACAGAAAATCTGTTATGCTCAAGCTGTAGCTCCATCAGGATCAACTATCCTGGAATCCATCATCGGCCTCACTACCCCAAAGGTATCATCATTACTCCAAGGGCCGATGACCAAAGAAAATCCCAAGAGGAAAGCGCCAGTCAAAGGAAAATCTCAAAAATCCAGCAAGAAGGCTAAGACTGACGACCAGGCCGATCTTGAAGAGCTAGACCCCTCCATAGAAGAATTCCTTGATGAGCAAGTGATGGAGGAAGAGGTCGATGCAGCAGCTGCCGATGCGCCTGAAGAAGAAAATCCATCGGCCGAGACCACTGAGGAACCATCGGCCAAGACCACCATAGTCCAACCGGCCGATGACCAAGCCGATACCACCCAGCCGAAGAAAACCAGGCACGCAGTCCGCAAGGTAACATGTTTCCTTTCTTGAATTTATGCAATCCCCTTCTACTAGTATGTTACACCTTAATCCTTTGTAGGTTCTTGCGTCGTCTTTGTTGAAGGAACGGACTCAATCGGCCCCTTTACCAAGAACCAAAAAGGCAACTTTACAAAGGCGCGAACGAGCCAAGGCACGATTGAAGACTCCTTCTCCTTCTCCACCACCCTCTCCGATTGCTTCGGTACGAGTTAATTTTGCATTATCTTTCTAACCACATAGATCTGTTTACCAATTTCTTGCTTTTTCTTCAGCTTAGGGCTCCATCACCTGCACCACATCGGCCAACCCCCTCGCCTACTATTTCAACACAGCAAAAGGAAGCCGATGCAAGCACCACTGATGCTCCAACACAGGTAACCAAGATTATTTTGATCCCCTTTTGCCGATTCTCGTTTGACTAAGCTAACCTTGGCCTATACTGATATTTGCAGAACCTAGCTGATATGTTCTCTTTTGACATCGGCCAGTTTCTTGATGACGAGGACAAGGAGTCACCCACCACAGCCAAGACATCAATCTCTGATGAGCTGAAGAACCAGCTAACCGACATTGCCAATCGGCTGGAGTCCTCACTGGAGTTCTTGGTGGAGGATTGTACTCCCATTAGGGTCAGGGTACAAGAAATTCAAGATCAACTGCCCGAAGACCTGATGGAGATCCTAACACCAGCCATCTTCTTGGAGCAATATCGATTCAAACTTAACAAGGCGAAAGAAAGACTTGCGGAGCGACGAGAACGTGAACAACTGGAATCGGCCCTGTCCGCTAGCAAGGCTCACGTCAATGCTGACAAGACCAGGTTGGATGAGCTAGCTGTGGAGCCGATTATCTTGAAGAACAAACTTGAAGAACTCCGTCGCCTCGAAGCAGAGCTAGAGTCAAAGCTGGAAGCCACATGCCAAGAAATCCAAGAAGTTGAAGCCGGGATAGCTGCATTACCCAAGGCTATAGAAGACCAAACGGCAAAGCTAAAGGCATCGGCCAAGTACCTTGCAACCCTGAGCAAATCGTTGAAGCCAATCCCAGGGTTGACGGCCGATGACGCCCAAGCTATAGAAAATATTGAGCAAATTCGCCGTAGAGCCGTCGCAGCTATTGCAGATTTTATAGGGTGATGTAACATATTTTGTCTTTATATTGTTTAAACACAAATCTCATCGGCCAAGTAGCCGAATTTGATCTGAATAAATCTGAAGAAACTCCAGCTTGAAAATTGTTTTTGAAGTCCATCTTGTAAACAGATATCCTTTTACTATAATTAATCTCATCGGCCATGAAGCCGAATTCGATCTCAATCTGAAAAAGTCCAAATCTGAAAAAATTCCTTGAAAAAAATCCAAATCTGAAAAAATTCCTTGAAAAATTCCGCGCTTGTATATATATATGCCCCCCAAATTTTAGAAGATGAGGGCTCATGTTGTAAAATTTGAACTAAGGGCGATAGTATATATCAGCCATCTAAAGACGATGCATAGCACATCGGCTGTAATCATAAATCGGCTGGAGAGCCGATCATGAATCGATCCATAGGCTTGGATAATATCTCTTTAAGTACTTGCCGTTGAGAGCTCTGCCATAAACTTCTCCATCTAATCCTTTGAGCAAATAAGCATTATGGGGAACACATCGATGAGTCTGAAAATGACCTTTCCAATTAGGTGACCACTTGCCGAATTTGTTATCTCGAGAACCAATCGGCATTATTAATTTCTAAACAAGATCTCCTTCCTCAAATGACTTGGCAACAACTTTTTTATTATAATGACGAGCAACTCGATCTTTACCACGCTTTATTTTCTCCAATGCCCGCAGTCGGACATGTGCCAAGTCATCCAGCTCATCAACCATAAGATTATGGTACTCATCGGCTGTCAAGTCGTCCTACAAGGCAATCCTCCTTGAGCCGATGTTGGTCTCCCATGGCAGCACAGCTTCATGCCCATAAACCAGCTGATAAGGCGGCACCTGAGTTGCACCATGACAAGCCATCCGATACGCCCAAAGGGAATCGGCCAGCATGGTATGCCACCGTCTTGGCTGTTCATCGATTTAACTCTTGATCAACTTGATTAAAGTCTTGTTAGAAGCTTCTGCCTGCCCATTAGCTTGCGCATAATATGGAGAAGAATTCAATAGCTTGATACCCATGCTCTCGGCAAACTAAACAAATTCATCGGACACGAAGATTGAACCCTGATCTGTAGTCAATGTCTGTGGAAGCCCAAACCGATATATTATATGCTCTTTGACAAACTGAATTGCATCCTTGGAATCAACCTTCTTAAGGGGAACGACCTCAACCCACTTTGTAAAGTAATCTATAGCCACTAGTATATATTTGTGTCCCTTGCTTGATGGCGGGTTTATCTGGCCGATCATATCTATTCCCCATCCACGAAACGGCTATGGCTTTATGATTGGATGCATAGCCGATGCCGGTGCTCTCTGAATTGCTCCAAACTTCTGACAATCTTGACATCCTTTATAATACTTGAAGCAATTCTCTAGCATTGTTGGCCAAAAATATCCGACGCGCTTTAAAAGCTATCTCATTTTATGGGCCGATTGATGTGTTCCACAAATCCCTTCATGGACCTCGCTCATGACAACTTTGGCTTCTTCGAGACTCAAGCATTTGAGCAAGACACCATCAATCGTCCGATAATACAGATCATCATCCAGTAAGACATAATGTAAAACTTTATACTTCATTCTTCATGACGCCGATTGAGAAGGGTTTCTTAAGTACTCGATGATATCGAACCTCCAGTCATCGGCATCCATGGTAGCAACCTGAATCTGAACACCTTTAGCCATCGACTTGTATCCCGATGCCCCCTGAGCTAAATCATTGGCCTCGAAGTTCTGCTTCCTGGGTATATGCCTCATCGTCACAATCTTGAAGGCTTGTAACAACTCCTGGCACTCCTCATTGTAAATTCTGAGAATATCATTCTTGCACTCATACTCCCCAGAAAGTTGATTAATGACCAACTGTGAATCACCAATGATCTCTACGGAATCGGCCTCAACCTCTTGTAATAACTGCAAACCTTTGAGAACAGCCTCATACTCTGCTTGATTGTTTGTATAATAAGGCTTGATGGTGAAGGCAAACTCGAAGCTTGCCCCCCGAGGGGAGATGATGACTAGGCCGATACCGCATCCATGTCGACAAACAGATCCATCGAAATACAATGTCCATGGCACAACATCTGAATATGCAATTGAATCATCTCTATGCTGAACAATAAAATCAGCCAGGGCTTGTCCCTTGATCGCTTTGGCCAATTCATATCGCAAGTCGAACTCTGTTAAGGCAAAAATCCACTTCCCAATTCTTCCTTTCAATACGGGGGCCGATAACATGTATTTCATCACATCGGCCTTACTTACCACAATGCACTCATTGGAAAGTAAATAATGCCTCAACTTAGTACATGAAAAATATAAGCACAAACAGAGTTTCTTCACTGGCGTGTACCTTGTTTCAGCGTCCAGCAACCTCCTGCTGAGATAGAAAATAACTCGCTCTTTGCCGTCAATGTCTTGAACCAAGACTGAGCCGATAGACTTCTCATCGGCCGATAGGTACAGCCTGAACGGAACTCCCTTCTGTGGAGGAATTAGAACTGGTGGGGAGCTCAAATATTCTTTGATGTCATCCAGCGCCTTCTGCTGCTTATCACCCCATGTAAACTCTTGATCGTCTTTTATCTTCAATAACGGAGTGAACGGCTCTATTCTTCCTGACAGGTTCGATATAAAGCGCCGGACAAAATTGATCTTGCCGAGCAGAGATTGTAACTTGGTCTTGTTCGTCGAAGGCTTGATCTTCTTTATAGCATCGATGTTCTTCTGCGTAATCTCAATTCCTCTTTCGTGGACCAAGAAACCTAAAAACTGACCGGCCGATACGCCGAAGGCACACTTGTTAGGGTTCATCTTTAAGCCATACTTCCTTGCTCGTTCAAGTACCTTGCGTAAATCGGCCAAGTGCATATCATACTCTTTTGACTTCACGACGACATCATCGATATAAACTTCAATCAAAGAGCCGATAAGATCATGAAAAATATAATTCATGGCCCTCTGATAAGTAGCTCCAGCATTTTTCAGGCCAAAGGTCATAACAACCCACTCGTACAGGACGATTGCCCCCGGACACCGGAAGGCTGTCTTGTGGATATCTTCCTCGGCCATGAAAATCTGGTTGTAGCCTGCATTCCCATCCATGAAGCTGATAACCTTGTGTCCAGACGCGGCATCAACTAGTAAATCGGCCAACGGCATAGGGTACTCGTCCTTTGGTGTTGCTTTGTTTAGATCTCTGAAATCGATACACACCCTGAGCTTGCCATTTTTCTTCATCACTAGAACTATGTTGGAGACCCACTCCGCGTATCGGCAGGGCCTGATAAAGTTGGCATCGTAAAGTCTTGTGATCTCTGCCTTGATAGCTTCGTGCATATCGGCCTTAAATCTCCTAGGAGCTTGTTTAAATGGCCGATAGCCTGGTTTGATAGGTAGCCGATGTTCTACGATCGATCGGCTTAATCCTGGCATCTCATGGTGTTCCCATGCAAAACAATCCATAAACTCTTTCAAAAGATTTATCAAATTATTCTTATATTCCTTTGGCAGGTTAGCACTTACATACGTCGGCCTAGGCCTATCACCTATTCCTATGTCAACCTCTTCAAGTTCATCGGCCGACGTAAAGCCTTGTCCTAATTTGCCATCTAGCTCATCCACCGCGTCGTCTGTGTAGGGACTAGCTTGGTCATCTTGAACAGTGGATGGCGCATCTTTGCTAAAGCAACTGCTTGTCTTGATCTTCAATCGTCTCGATATCACAATCAGTTACCTTGAGAAAATCGGCGTCCCAGACTCGCCCGGACAAGCAATCGATTCCCTCCATCTCCCAAACTGTGAGATCGGCATTGGCCACGTGTACTGACCGATCGGCCTGCACGATCTTCACCTGGTCCCCTTGCCATTGTATAAGACATTGGTGCATGGTTGAAGGGGCGTAACAGTTTGCGTGGATCCAATCCCATCCCAACAACAAGCTGTAGGAACCCTTTCCATCGAAAACGAAGAAGGTGGTGGGTATCGTCTTGCTGCCCACGGTGAGCTCCACGTTTGGCACCCCCTTCGCTTTGGACGCGTTGCCACCAAAGTCCTTCAGCACTATGTTGGTCTTGATAAGGTCTTCAGGTACTTTTCCAAGCTTCCTGAAGGTTGTGTATGGCATCAAGTTGACCGCGGCGCCACCGTCGACCAGCATCTTCGTCATCGGCCACCCATTAACGAACCCTTTGATGTATAACGGCCGGAGGTGCCTGTAGCTGGCGTCGACTGGCTTGTCGAACACGGCTTGATCAGGTGACAACTGTAGTCTAGCCGAGGACTGCTCATCGTTGGCTACCGCTTCATCGGTCGTCTGCACACTGTACTCTGCTGGCAATATGAAAACCATGTTAACAGAAGACGATGCTACGCCTTTACCTTTCGCGGACGCCGAAGCTTGAGCTGACTTGGAGGTGCCCTCATCGGCCTTGGCCACTGCAGATTTGACTCTCCACTCCTTCTTAGTCTTGACCGGCCGATGGGCTATTGTCGCTTGTTGCTCTTGAATATGCTCTTTCCTCTTTAGCCGCTGAACCCGCCGTTTCTGTGTCTTGCTAAATACGTCGCTTGGGCACCATTGGGGGTTCTGGACTTGCTCCTTGTCCTCGGTCTGGTGATCATGGTGCATCGGCCCTAGCCTCTCGTGTACAGACTTTCTCTGCTTGTTTGGCCGATGCACTTGCTTGCTTGAGCTGCCCTGATAGAAGTCTTCTACATCATTGCATGCAGGGCACTCTTGGATAGATGACAACCTCATCCCTTCGTTCCAGCAGAAACGGAAAAACTCGCACTCCCAATGAGGGTAATAGGAGTTGTCTTGATTGGCTTGGTCCTGTGCTTGTTCCTCCCGCCTTCGCTGATATTTTTTAATCAGGCCCTCGGAGGTCTGATGAGGTCGCTAGCCGATCCGATGGCCACCGCCGTCGGCCCTGTCTGCCCGCACCATGTTGACTGGGAACGGGTGTCCTTCTATCTTCATCGGCCTCTTGGCATCGTCGATCTTAATCCTGCCTTGCTCGATGGCCGATTGGATCTGTCGTCGGAAGATCTTGCATTCGTTAGTATGATGAGAATATGTGTTATGCCACTTGCAATACCTTCTCTTCTTGATTTCTTCGGCCGATGGCAGTACATGACCCACTGGCAGCTGGATCTGCTTCTCTTGCAGGAGTAGGTCAAATATCTTGTCGGCCTTGTTGATGTCGAAGTCGTACTTATCTTCTTTATCGCCCTTCTTAGCCCACTGGCATGCTGTCGGCTTCTTCATCCAGGCCCACTCGGCCAGGTCGACATCGGCGTCTTCTTCATCATCGTCATCGGAGGCATACTGATAGACTGTATTGATCTTTTTTGCGAACTTCTTTGTCTCCTGGAATCGTTGCTCGTGGGCCGATACTCGTTGTGCTAGCTGAGCTAGGCTGTCAAATTCCTGAGAAGAGAACCTCTCTCGTATCGGCCCCAGCAATCCTTGGAACGCCAGATCGGCAAGCTGTGAATCGGTCAGGCTGAGGCTGTAACACTTATTCCTTACGTCCCTGAATCTTTGAATATACTCTGGGACCGATTCATCCACTCATTGCCTGATGGCAGTAAGATCAGACAGTTTCATCTCTTGCACGCCATTATAGAAATATCTGTGAAACTGCTTTTCAAGATCTATCCATCCTCTGATGGAATTGCAGGGTAAAGATGAAAACCATGTAAATGCTGACCCTGACAAGGACAGAGGGAAAAACCTCACCCTCAACGCCTCTATGGTCGATGCCTCCCCGCACTGTGCTAGGAATCAACTCACATGCTCGTATGTCGAGACGTTGTCCTGCCCCAAAAACTTGGAGAAGTCCGGGATTTTGTATTGGCTTGGCAGTGGCACTCTGTCAAACTCCTTGGGATATGGATGCCGATACACTATAGAACTTTCCTTGGGCTTCAAGCCGAACTGATCTCGCATCACCTCGGCTATCATGTCGGCCCAGTATCCTGCGGGCCGATGTGGGAGGTCTTGCTGATAAGATTGTTGCAGCCCCTCTGCTTGATACTGCCTGGGGGAGTACGGCTGATAGTGGTGATCCAGGTTCTGCGCATCATACTGCCCTGCGGTGTACTGCTGGTAGCCTTGCGGCACGTTGTACGCAGCTGGTTGTGGAGGGTTGCCAGTCGTGGGGATGTGAGGTTGTCTAGCCGATGGCGGGTTGACAGGAACTTGCTGCATCGGCTCGATCACTGGTTGCTTCCCCTTCGTCCATTGCGCATATTGCTCCTCCGTGATATGCTGAGGGCTTCCTCCTGTCTGCCTGGTGAGGACCAGCGGCAAGGTTGTTGTTGGTTGCGCCGATGGGGGTGGCATCGGCGCCGTCGGCTGTGGAGCCACGCTCAGGTCGTTCCTCAAGGTCCGATAGGCAAGGAACTTATTTTCTGGCAGGTAAATCGGCCCTTGAGGCTTGTACTAGTGGATTGACCCATCTAGGATCGACTTGACCGTATTAGTCAATGTGTTTACCAGGACCCCCGACTAGTTGACTAGCGCAGAATGAACTACGGAGTCGATTCGGTCTTGCAACGTCGGCGCAGCGTTTTCTTCGGTCTTCACGGCGTGGTCATGGGTTGCTGCCGACGTGCTGGCTCCATCTCCAGGGCTCGGCAATACCACCTTAGATTTTTGAATAAGGGTGCCTTGCCGAGTCCTAGAGTATGTCTGTAGGTACATGTTTTGGAACTGCTCGACCAGCTTGTCCATCTCGGCTTTCTGCTCCTCATTGAGCTGGTCGACGGTCACGGAGACAACGTTCTCCTCGGAGATCTCAGCCTGCTTTGACATCTCGAAGTGGTCTTCTTGTTGTTGCGAAGCTTGCGTTCTTGAGTCCCACCGGGCATGCCAAAAGCGTGTTGGCGTAGAATTTAGACCCGCCCAACAAGAAAACGGGTTCCACGTTTCCACAGCGGCCTGGGAGATCTGCTTAGCTCCAGTGCAGGTCCAATGGCTTGCCTAGGTGCGTGTAGGGCGTCCCAGTTGATTTGATCTGCAATCAACAAGATTAAACAAGTAAACCATGTAAGAACCGATGGCCGATCGGCCGACATGCCGATGTTGCATCGTGGAGGCCTGGCCGATAGGGCAAACCTAGATCGGCTTACTTGACGTAATAAATTGATAAGACTAATAAAGTGGATCTAATCTCATTGGCCCATATTAACATGTTTATGGCAAATTACTGGAATCGGCCGATGAGGGTTGCATGAATGTAAATACACTAGCTAATACTCTAGTGCGAACTTATACAAGTCAATCGGCCAATATAAATATACCAACCACAGAGAGATCCTGAGAATACCCTGTAACCAATATATGTATATTCACCAATCCGCCTGCATAAGTGGCAAACACATGCAAGAACATAAAATAATCACATGCATTAGGTAAGACCGGCTGAAACCCCGGCGCTATCCTTAATTACGATCGAAAAATAGGCTTTGAGCTAAACCTCGAAACACGACTAAGGTCGATAGCAACACAGAGTGTGGATCGAGAGTTAACACAAAGAAAATCAAGTCGTCGATCGCTTTTGGGGATGGTAGATGCATTGAATGATCTAACCAAGCGCAATAATTAAACCGCCGTCGGCAACAAACCCTAAAACGAGTAAATCGCTGACGAAGCATAATTGAAACACTTGTCAAGATCATCCAAAACATGATAAACGACGATCACATCATCGAGGCTTAGCGTGTTTAAAGCGACACGCTAGCCCCGACGATGCAGATCGTCGGGTACGAGTTCTTACCTCTGCTCCGGGGAAGCAAGAACTCGTCGGAGTTGTCCTCTCGCGAGGTTTGGCGATGCGCCGAAAGTAGATTAACTTGGTTGTTTGTGTGATTGATTGAGAGAGTTTCTATGTACAAACTACCGGGATATTTATACCCGAGATTACAACAGGGTCCTTGTAGGACACGATCTTATCTCTAACTTAACAAACAAGTCTTTGCGGCAGACTCTTGCCATAGATCGGATCTAAACCTACTTGATTTACAACATACAATTGCCTAAAACCGAGATTTATCTCTATTTGGCAACTTCCTTGAAGCTTATCTTGAGCCCAGACCAAGCCCACGCTGACTCTGTCAAATTGCAGCCTGCATCGGCCAACAACCATATTGAATCCGTATCGGCCGATATGCTCTTCCTAGTAGCGCCTCTCCCAGTCCGATACAGCTACCGGGTCCGATACGAGACCTGGTCTGGCTCCAACTCAATCCTTCCTCTCTGCTTCGGTTTCCTCTTCCCTCTCCGGGTCGATTACGAAAATCCGCTGTTAACAATGATACATCTGGAGCACATATCCGATTTGTAGAATTTGAGACCTAGGACAGATAATACATTTCCAAAAACCTTAACTTATGGCGTAGTACATATTGATGAATTCGACATTAGATTCGGTGGTTATGTTTCAAACTTAGTTAACCTATTTTTTTTGTTTCATTAGGCAGAATGTCAAGTAAGATCATGTTTCAGCTAGTACACAGTCAAGGCAACCTTAGATTTGGTTCAGATGGTGTTGATCTGTCAGATTTTAGAATGACATCAAAGGACATCGATAGGCCTGGCGAGAGAATATTTCAGTCAATTTATAGTTGGTTGCTGTGAGGATTTAGAATAGACTTAGAAGTCAACACAATGTTAGTATCTGTTGTAGTGAGTTGTGCAACAGAAGGTTATTTTTGGGAACTAATGCCCATGGATAGCACTGATGCTTGGAGACGGTATGTGGAGATGGCTTTTGAATGGTTATGGCCCCTTGTTATTTTTGTTTCGGTGCATGAAAAGGATAGAAATCTTGGAATAGAAACCGAAGATGTTGAGGGTCCTAGCCATGTGGGCGATTGTGTTGGAGCATCAAACAATGAGAAAAATCAAACAAGGGTCGTGCAGGCCATGGGCGTGGTGGATGAGGGGGAGATACTCGGTATAATCGTCGATGGAATGAAGTGGGAAGATTCGGATAACGAGCAAGCGGAGGGCGACTTGTCATCCGATGAGGAAGATGATGTAATGCCCACTGATTGGACAAAAGAGGATTTCTCAGGACTTGTTATCTCAGAGGGGCATCATATACCCTGGGAATACAAGGAGAACAAGGTAATTCAGGGTGCTAGGTATGCTCATAAGGAGGATATGAAGGATGCGGTGAAGCATTGGGCGGTCTCATTGCAGAGAGAGTTTAGGGTGGTCAAGTCAACCAACTATGTGTACGAAGTAAGGTGCGTGAGGGAAGATTGTCCATGGCATGTGCATGCATATAAGGGTAAATGGTTTGATTATTGGAAAGTTAGCATAGTGACCGAGCATCAGTGCCACTTACAAGGGGTGGAGAAGTATCACCGCAACATCACTACAGCTTTTGTTGCAAGTGAGATGTATAGCAGTGTTGTCTCCAACAGTGGCTTTGAACCAAGATCAATTATTAGCCACATTGAAAACAAATTCAAGTATACCATAAGTTATGCCAAGGCCAGGAGAGCCAAACAAAAGATTATAGAGATGAGGTATGGCACATTTGAAGCATCCTACGATAATTTGCCTCGTCTGTTAGCCAGCATTGCCCAGAGGAATAGTAATACCTACTATGACATCCATACATTTCAATCGATTCATGATCCTACCAAGAGTGTGCTGCAAAGAGCATTTTTCTCATTGGGTGCTTTCATCAACGCTTTTGTGCATTGTCGTCCTGTACTATGCATAGATGGAACATTTCTGACCGCTAAATACAGAGGTCAGATATTGACAGCGATCGGAGCTGATAGGAACAATCAGGTGTTACCTATGGCTTTTGCATTTGTAGAGAGCGAGAACACTGAAAGCTGGTACTGGTTCCTAGAAAAAGTGCACATCGCAGTTGTGCGTATGAGACCCAATGTTTGCCTTATACATGATCGCCATGCGGGCATGTTGTGGGCTATTGAATACCTGAAGAACGGTTGGGATGAGAAGGGAATTCCAGTAAGGTGGCCCAATCTTCATAGTAGGTGGTGCATGCGTCACATAGGTGCTAATTTCTACAAGCAATTCACGAACAAGCATCTGACGGATCTTTTCAAGAGGCTCTGTGCACAGAATCAAGAGAAGAAATTTAATGAGTTGTGGAGAAGGTTGGATGAGTTGACAACTAAGCAAATAGATGAGCAATCTCGTCGGCCACAAGCTGAAATTGACGAGCCTCCCGTACCTCTTGGTGCACTGCATGACGATCCACCCACAATGAGAAGGAGGTCGGGATCATCTATCCGAAATTTCACTCATTGGATTGAGAACGAACCAAAGGAGAAGTGGTCTCTGCTGTACGACACCGATGGTTCTCGATATGGCATAATGACAACTAATCTGGCCGAGGTTTACAACTGGGTAATGCGAGGAGTGCGAGAACTCCCATTGGTTGGTATTGTCGAATTTATCCTTCACGGCACACAGGCCTACTTCAGGGATCGATACAACAAAATTTTTCCCTCAATGGCTGATAACAAGATAATATTTGGCAGTGTAGTGACTAAGTACATGGAAGATAAAATAGCCAAGACACAGAGACATAGAGTTATTCCTCAAGGCACAAAAGTACATCGGTATGAAATAATGTGTGTTGATAGGAGCAGGCGTGGTATCTACCGCAAGCAAGCCATGCAGGAATGTGTCCTTAAGGCCGATGGCAGATGCAGTTGCAGTTGTATGAAGCCAAAGCTTTGACACCTGCCTTGCTCTCACGTACTTGCCGCAGCCGGTGATTGTGGCATACTTCCCGATGTGTACGTGTCACATTATTTCAGGAAAGAAACAATCTTTCATACATGGAGTGATGAGATATATGGGTTCGGGATCTCAAGATCTTACACAACTCTGAGGCCCCAAGTTTTTTACATTCCGGATCCATCGAAGCTAAGGGTGAAAAAGGGCCGGCGTCAGACGCGACGCATCAGATATGACATGGACGAGGCCGAAGCTGGTGGTAGGACTATACGTTGTAGCAAGTGTGATCAGCGCGACCACACTTACAAGAAAAGCCCGAAAAATGCGGAGGGTCCGAGCGTCTCAGATGTTGGTCCATCTGGAGAGGTAGGTGATGGAAGCCAACCACCTAGGGAAGGAACAACAAACAGGCAAGCACGTCCCAGGCGTCCTCGTGCGGCAGGGGATGCGATGGTGTAATATTGTCTGGAAACCATGATGTAGACCAATAATGTATCGTAAAGAGCCATCGCACTAATTATTCGTATCATGTAATTTCAACGAATCTTGTTGTAAATCTATTGTTCGTGAACCTTACAGAACTTGGTATTGTACACCGGTATTGTATTGCGAATTTTTCGGTACTGTATGCTAGACTTGCAAACAATTTGATGTAGCACTGTAATGTTGTCGTAAACTCTGTATCATTATGCTGAAGTAATATTTGTTTGTACTGTTCCTAACTATGTTTAAGTAATATTTATTGTTTTTCTAATCATTATTTGGCATGCAGGTATGGCGGACGACACACCTGAGCTATTCAGCCGTGGCCTCGACAGGAACCACCGCTCGTACTTGTCAGCAGTGTAGGGTGCGCAGCTCGGCACCCTCCGCCCACGTACTTCACGCCAGTTGTTGCGTGTTGACCCGCGACACATTCCCTGGTACACCTCGTTCAAATTTTAAATCATCACATTTGACTGTAGTAATACTTTATTGGTACTAACGTGTGAGGTTTACATTACGCAGGTTGCGTGAGGCAGGGCTCCTACCACTGTGTAGGCTTGTTGAGGCTAGGGTGGACGAGAGAGACCCAGCAAAGCGCTGGGATGCAGATCGGTCACTCCATGCCGCTTTGGTAGAGCGCTGGAGGCCCGAGATGCACACGTTCCATCTTCCCTGTGGGGAGATGACTCCGACACTACAGGACGTGTCGTACCTCCTCGGTCTACCTCTCGCAGGAGATGCAGTTGGGCCTGTAGACGGTGCAAGGGATGGAAGGAGGATCTCACAGAGCGTTTCACGCACGTGATGCGCCTTCCCGGTGTACCTCCGCCCACTGGCCTACACCCGTACACTACCGTCGGGCCGAGCAAGGCTTGGTTGCTTCAGTTCACCGTAAGTTCAAAGTT
The DNA here is from genome assembly GCA_008326285.1 of Oryza officinalis. NCBI lineage: Eukaryota > Viridiplantae > Streptophyta > Magnoliopsida > Poales > Poaceae > Oryza > Oryza officinalis. The sequence goes on along the minus strand of BDMV01000004.1, from coordinate 7,208,459 downwards.
TGAATGGGTTTATGGTTTTTTGAACAAATATATTCATTTGTACTAATATTTGGTTAATTGCTAGAGGCTGACCAGCTCCACCCGGATGCCGATGAGTACTCAGTTCGACACGCCCTAGAGGCGTACTTGCTCTGCCTGTTCGGATGGGTGATGTTCACTAGCACTACAGGCCACGCTGTCGACAAGGGTTTGATTCACTATGCACGGGGCATCGCGAATGCTGAGCTAGACAACGTGCCTAGGTGGAGCTGGGGATCAGCAGTGCTAGCGGCCACCTACCGTGCCCTCTGTGAGGCGTGCACAAAGATTGATGCGGGAGCGATCTTCGCTGGTTGCCCTCTGCTGGTTCAGCTTTGGGCAGCTGAGAGGTTTGCCATAGGACGGCCTGTGGTGGACCATGCACCGTATGGGACAGGACGTAGCGCAGAGTGGCCGGAGGACGGCCCCACGATGGGGACGTACTGGTGTCGACATGGAGTGAGTACAAAATTTGTACATTTCACCGTCCATTTTCTTTCATGTTCGTCTGTAACAATCAATTATATTTGTACCATATTTGTATGTCGCAGCGTTGTTACGCCCACGTGTAGGTCAGACGGGGTTACCCGGACTACGTGTTCGAGTTCGACCGTCTCCAGCCCAACGACGTCGTCTGGCAGCCGTACACAGAGCAGGCGGTGGCAGCGAGAGCACCGCTAGGGCTTTCGTCCCTCTGCACACGTGACGCGGCGTACTGGCTCACGACGATGCCGATGGTGTTCGACATCTTCATCGAGCCTCACTGCCCGCAGCGGGTGATGCGGCAGTTTGGGCTGAGGCAGGTTTTCCCCGGAGACATGGCGCCTACCGTCCTCCCTGGAGACCACTCGTGAGTACAATGCGTCCAAATTAAAAATATGATGTTTCTACATTCATTGAAATATCTAAGTGTCTGCTCTTCACAGGTTGACCCGCCGGGGACAGCTAGCCGGCACACTGTGGGCACCACGCGTACAGCAGTTCGTGGACGACTGGCTGTTAGCACCGGAGGAGGTGATCGACGAGATCTTTCCACACATAGTGGACAACTACCGTGACTACCTCTGTTGGTACTTACCTCGCACTCGTGCCCGTGTGACATGCACTCCAGCCGCTCCACAGCCACACATTGCCGCTGTCACGGATGCGTACCCCACGCACCGTGATCGAGAGTACTTCTTGGGGGTACATCGAACTTCTGCTTGCTTCTTTCATTTTTTCTCTGATTGATACTGACATGCTTTCATATGTCGTGCTAGTCAGGTTGGACGCTGGGTTACACTTAAGTGATGCTGAGCAGAGGCTGACGTTCGACCGAATGCAATCGAAAATGAGCGCTGTCATCCGCTTCTTCTCTTGTCACAGCGCCGTGGACGCGGTACCTCCAGCTGGTCCACAGCCACCACGTCCACGCGCCCCTAGGGCCGAAGTTGTGCGATCTACAGCAGCGGCTTCCCACGGTACTGCTCTGCCCAGAGATTAATTCCATAATATTTGATTTATTATCGCTAACATGACCACATCACAACAAAATAAATACACACGCAGGTCCCCCTCTGCCTTCCCACGCCTTTGCCGGAGGTACCACTTCATCCCACAGAGCGTCGATCTCTCGTCCAGACATGCAGCTGCGTGTCCCTCAAGGTGAGCGTGCGTGATTCATTACTCACGTTAGTTGTACTTGTTGATACAAGAATTTTTTACTTCCATGAATCTTATGTCATTTCTCCCACAGGGTTTCAAGCGGGGATCTTTGGTGCAGGAGCTTCCTCTTCACACGCCAGCGGGGCTGGTCCTAGCGACCATTTCTACGACGACGACTTGGAGGACGGACACACCAGGATATACTTGGCTCGTCATAGCTTGGCAGAGCTCCACCACCGCAGACCCAGGAGCAGCCAGTGGACACACCAGTACCGGAGGGACGGGCAGGTCGTGCCGTACCACCGGACCGTCTGACATACTTCCAGGGACACGTTAAGGCACAGGGTAAGAGGGACAGGGGCAAGAGGCCTCGGCAGTAGTGGTCCACCTCTTGAGTGTTTGTACATACAGTTCTTCTGGTTTATATTTTTGTGATCCAGTACTACTTTTACATTACTGCTACAGTCCATTGTCGCTACCCATTGGTACATAGGCCTACCGTCGTTCGTACTCTGCTACAACTACTTATGCATACGACAACAAACTTTCGGCGCTTGGGTGTCGGGTCAATTCATCACACAGTATACCACAGTGCACGGACACACTGTCAGTTCGACTTGTCACGATCAACTTTCGGCGCTACTTTGTAAGATAAAGTAATTCCAACTCATGCGTGCTCGTGTTGTCACATACAGTGAAGAAAATTGGCTCTCATTAAGTCCCAGTCTAGCACTGGTTGCTCCACTATAAAATAGACAAGCCGAATACAAGCTTGTCATATCATCTTTCAAAATCCCACTAATCTAGAGAGAATGGAAGCTCCATTTGTTGAGCGTCTCGATTGGCGAAGCGATCCTCTCGCCGGTTGGTTTCCCCCATGGTGTGACCGTCCATTGTGTGCTTGTGGGGATCGATGCATACTTAAATCATCCCTCATGGTACAAACTCGGGGCAAGAGATTCTTCCAATGCCCAAACACTGATCAGGTATGATTCATTTCTTCCAAGTTGAAATAACTAGAATCAATACATAAACCGCTTTTGTGCACTATCATAACAGCTTACGCAGACATATCGTACGGTGTGCAACTTCATTGAGTGGGTAGATACGGAAAACCCACAAAACAATGGAACACGTGGATATTCACGTAGTGAAACAAGATCGGAGTACCTTAGGCGGAAGAATGAGAATGAACGCCAAATTGCTAGAGAAGCTTTAGAATGGCAGGTAAATCCCCTATGACTCCCCACATGGTCGGAATGGCCTGAGTGTCGTTGTGGTGACCGTTGTTAGGTAATAAGGTCCGTAAGATAACAAACTCGAGGACAAAGATGCTTCATGTGTCCTAACATTGTCGATGATGATTTTGTCGTAAGTATCATCTTTTTGGATACCACTAATCGCTACTTTCCTGCACTAACCTATTCTTACAAAATTGTACAAATAGGAGGATGTAAGGAAATGTCAATTCGTACAGTGGATCGATACAGTCAGAGTTACTTCCATTAATCAAACGATAACGCAACCTGAGACAACCACACAATTCATTCAAGCATGGATGGAGTACGAACGTCGGGTACAAATTGCAAGCTTAGACTGGAGGAACAATCCATTAGGTTTACCTAAATGGTCGAAACGTCCAAAGTATGGTTGTAGATGTCGCTGCCAGGTGGCTACCTCCTTTGCAGAACAAACATTTGGCAGGAGATATTTTGTCTGCCCCAACATAGACAACGACTTCGTTGTACGTCTTACATTTCTCCAATTTTGTTACCATCTGCATAATATTACTACCCTAACTTACTAAATACGTTTATTTCTCAAGACAATCCAAGAAGGTGTGGATTCACTTTGTGGATCAATAATGTCAATCCAACATATCATGGCCAAAAGATAACTGAGTGTGAAACACAAGTAGAGTACCAGCGATTGAAGGAGCACGAAAATGCAGTACATGTTGAACGACGTAGAAGAGGTCGGTAGATAAGCTCAGGCTCGATTCGTCGGGACCCACAAAATTGTATCGTGTATCCATGACACTTCTTAACTATCTTATGATAATAATGCTTAATTATGACGGTGTCTTCTTCTATACGTCAAGCAATATAAATTAATAAGATTGTATCGTTTCGATTTGCAATGTTATTTTTACACTCCAATACGTTGTATTCCTTACAATTTATAAGTACGTGCTTATATTTTCTTAAATTGTACCTTCTATTGTGCACGTGATTACATAATTGAACATACGCGACAAAAGCAATACATTGTTATAAAAAACCCCTGCTCGGGCTCCAACCCGAATTGAAAAATAAATCGTTGCAATTTTAAAAAATTGTTTCCATTTAGTTCGGTTCAAAACAATGATTTACCAAATTTTTTGAATATTTAGTTCAATATTTTGATATAAAAAACCTTCTCCTTCGACTCCAATATGACTGAAAAATAAATCCTTCCAATTTTACAAAATTCTTCATGTTTTGTTTCTTCTCAGAACGATGATTTACCTAATTTTTTTAACAAACAGGTCAATATTTCGATGAAAAAACCCCCACCATACGTTCCGATCCAAGTTATCAATCAATCATTTACATTTTTAAAAGTATTTTTCATTTTGTTTGTACTCAAAACGGTACTTAATTTTTTTAAATAAGTTTAGTGAAAAATCGCCCTTCCGAAGGCGGCAAGAAGGCTGCCCTAGCTGCAAAGGCAAAAAATCGCCCTTCCAGAGGACGGCAAGGGGGCTGCCTGCAAAAAAAGCCACCCTCCCTGGCCGCCCTGTGCAGGCGGCCCCACAGTGAAAAAACGCCCTTCCAGAGGGCGGCGAGGGGGCCGCCTGCAAAAAAGCCACCCTCCCTCGCCGCCCTGTGCAGGCGGCGCCCCACAGTGAAAAAGCACCCTCCTAGAGGACGGCAAGGGGGCTGCCTGCAAATTTCGCGGACGGCCGTTCCCCCCGGCCAACGGCCGTTTGCCACATCACAAAAATCGCCCTCTGGGAGGACAAATTTAAAAAAAACGCCCTCCCATGGGGCGATGGGCGACTAGTTTTGTAAATTTTCAAAATAGAAAATTATTTTTGTAAATCTTTTAATAAATAAAATTAAAAATAAAAAAAACTCTATATAATCTCTATTCGCTGATTTTGCTATATATTCTCTATTCGCTGTAAGCTTCCAGATGATGGTGTCGCCTTGTTGCCCCAACGGTCCCTTGTTGTGGATCAGCGTCCACAATGTGGAGATGATCCTCAAACGTTATCTGCGGGAGCTTGATATCTTTAATCCATGTATTGGATAGGATTGCTTCCCGCACTGTTCTGTTCTTTCTTTTTGAGGCCACATAAATTGCCGGTGCAGTGCTCTTTGAAGCTCTGCCATCTGGCCAGTGTGAGTGCAAGAAGCTCACCGTTCTCTCATCTCCTATCGTTATGGTTGTCGCGGCCACGAAAAGCTCTCTGTCCAGATGATCACATGACGTTGGTATTCCTGCCCAGAGCTTATTCGGAGTCGTCCACTCGAACCAAAGCCATCTCAGCATGAGTGCCTTGGCAAACTTGAAGAGGTTGAGGACTCCCAACCCTGCAAGGTCCTTTGGCATGCAGACACCTACCCAATTAACCTTGCACTTTCCTCCTGAGATGTCATCACCGCCCGCCCATAAGAAGTTGTGTCTTGTTTTGTCTATAGCGCTCAGAGTTTCGTCCAGTAGTTTTAGGGATGTCATGTGGTAGATGGGTTCCGCAGTTAGCACTGATTTCGTTAGCGCTGTTCGCCCAGCTGCTGTCATCATTTTCCCTTGCCATGGTGCCAGTCTCTTGCGGCACATGTCGAGAAGAGGTTGGATGTGCATTTTCTTTAGCGTAGAAGTCGTTAGTGGCAATCTCAGGTATTTCATTGGGAATTGGGTTAGGCATGTCGGGAAGACGGTAGTGATGTCCTGGAGGTTGACATCTCCGCAGCAGATTGGCGCGATCTGGTTTTTGCTGAAGTTTGTGTGTTAGGCCTGTGATTTCACCAAATTGCATTCGGATTTGCTCTAGGTTTCTCATGTCCCGCGTTGAAGGCTGGATGAAGATGGCCACATCATTTGCATAGAGGGAGGTACGCAGGCAGGCTGCCCTGCCACTAAGAGGGGTTAGTAGCCCCCTACTCGTCGCTTTCTCCAGGGGGTGATGAAGGGGTCGATGGCGAGAATGAAAAGTAAGGGGGACAGGGGGTCGCCTTGTCTGAGTCCTTGTCCATGTTTGATGGGGCTGTCAGGGACCCTATGCAGGAGCACTCGTGTGGTCGAGCTCCTCAGAATGTTGGAGATCTAGTTCCTCCACCTAGCAGGGAACCCTTTTTTTTGCAATCAGATCGATTAGGTAGTCCCATCTTACTATGTCAAAGGCCTATGAGAAGTCCAGCTTGAGCAGAAGGAATGGTTTGCACATTTGGTGGTATTTCCTTGCCAGGTTGCGTATGTTCATGAAGTTGTCGTGGATGCTTCTCTTTTTGATGAAGGCACTCTACACTTGGCTGACGAGGGAGTTCATGTGTGGTTGCAGACGCAGCGCTAAGATCTTGGATATGAGCTTTGCGACACCATGGATGAGGCTGATCGGCCGGAAGTCCGTAATGCTATCTGCCCCTTCTTTTTTTGGGGATTAGGACTACGTTTGCCAAATTGAGCAGCTGCAGGCTGTTGCTGTGCAGAGCAGAGTTAGGGGGTCAACTGTTCGGTTTGTATAGTTGGGGTTGCAAAATATCTGGTTTTTGATTTCGGGGGTTGTTCAGTTGACCTCGATAGTTCAGGGTGGTAATTTATACTTTTTTTTAAAATTATTATGTATATGTCAGAGAAGCTTATGCATATAACATGTAGGTGCCTTGTCGAATGGAGCCTTTGTTTTAAAGATTCTACATTCAAACTGAAGCTACACCAAGTTCCGTTGTACATTGCCAGAACAATACGATGATCCACTTGCCATGGTTTCACCTTTATATATGCAACCAGAAAACTATTCTGATGGTGCAACCAAAGAAAGAATAGGTGGATACTTTTGATTTCAATTCAGACTGTTGCTCAAGAAACATTTGGTCAATGTGAACATCAATTAATCTAACTGTAGTAATTATTGAGAATCAGTTTATGGTATATATATTTTACTAGAATTTTATTCTGCTTACTATATATGTATGACTTAGTATTTGATAGGGCATAAATTTTGATCTCTACATTACATGTAAACACTAATTATGACAAAACCAAGCATGTGTATGTCGTTCCAGTGTTGTTTTTTTTCACCTGTGCAGTGATATTCTTTTAGTCGTGCTATGTACCCATCGATAGAGCGCGCAACGCGTGCTGCAATGTCTAGTAACTTGAAAGTTGCCCAAAATTCCAGACGGGTCCTGTGCTGGGTAGACATGTAAACTCAAGATGTATTGGAGATGGTAACAATTTGTTGCTAGCCTAATTCGAGTGTCCTAGCTTTGTTCTTCAGATGAATCCTCCCTGCAGGTTATTCCAATGAAAAGTTCGTAAAATAAAATTATTACTATATTCAAAATAAAGAGACGAAAATGGTTCAGCAATTTGTAGTGACTTTTCCCCCGAAAGAATGTCACTTTTATCATACCAAGAAAAAACATAGCTGGTTTCTAATATCCTCAGATCAGTAAATGGTAACACCTTTATAAATTGGTGGTGTGCTCGGTAATAATTAATTGCTGTTTTGAACTTAATCAGGAAGATATTGGACTATTAAAGATGGGCATATCTGTTTCTCAACAAGGAGAAGGGTAAACCAAATTTAAACGTGTTTTGCTCTACTTGCTTCAGATGCACAATGGTGTAAAATACTTACTGTATGGCTGAGTAAAAACAATGTTTTGGTGGAATCTCAAGTTCATCAGCACTTTTTTCAAACATCTCTAAAACCTTGCTCATTGTAGGGCGAGAGCTAGGTGATACTTGTATGCACCACAGGCCAATTGAGGCCATTTTTCTTGCGATCTCCTCAGTTTCATGTTCCATGTCAAACGAATCCAAGCTTCCAACCTCTGCCAAACACCTATAAATCCAGTCCGGAAAATACATCTCACTTGGGTTATCAACGCTTGCTTTCAAGTTCTTCCTTCCCCCGACCATCTCAAGAAGCATCATTCCATAGCTATAGACATCTGACTTAGTTGAAACGACTCCAAATCTTCTTGAAAATACTTCTGGCGCAATAAACCCAATTGTTCCTCGCATACCGGCCATTGAAAGGTAGCTTTCCTTCGGATTACATAACTTAGCCAAGCCAAAGTCGGCAATTTTTGGGACAAAATCATGGTCAAGTAGGATATTGTGTGGTTTGATGTCAAAGTGTATGATGCGTGTATTACAACCTCGGTGCAAATACTCCAAGCCTCTGGCAATGCCCACAGCTATCTCATAAAGTTTGTCCCATCCTAGAGTTATTTTTGAATTTTCAGCATAAATGAATTTGTCCAGTGATCCATTAGGCATGTACTCATAAATAAGAGCTCGTTTGGATCCCTCCAAACAAAAACCAATAAGTGTAACCACATTAATATGAGAAGTCCTTCTAATGCTGATAACCTCATTTACAAATTCTTCTCCATTCCTTGTCAAATCATGGAGGAATTTCACAGCAACGGGGTGGCCATCAGGTAAAGTACCTTTGTATACCATTCCATAGCCACCTTCTCCTAGCTTCTCACTGAAAGATCCTGTCATATCCTTTAGTTGTGGGTACTTGTATCTCTTGGGCGCTAGTGAACCATAGTTAGCAAGTAGCTCTTCAATATTTTCCTTAGGATTGGAGTTCTTTCCAATGATCAACTGAAATTTTTCATCCTTGCGAACTTTCACAACAACAATGAAGCAAGACACGACCACGAGAATGGCTGCAACAGTTGAAACTAGTATAAAGAATGAATGTGAGTTGTATGCTCAATTTTAATCATTATAATAGGAGTGAAAAATCATCTAACGAGCGCTAGTTGCATCATAAAAAAACAATAGATGTTTTTTTTGGTCCTATAATCTACCACGCTATAAGAATCATATTGCAATGATAGAGGATTTTCCCTCGTTCGGCTGATTGCAAATTAACCTAACCTCGTTCGCCAAACTCTATGCTTGTCTGCTATGTGATATTTTTCCAGTCAATGCTTGTTGTTTATCAAAAAATTTCAATTAAATATCACGCCCTATATTTGTTAAGAAATGGAAAATTGCTCTCATAAATGTGTTTCTTGATGATGGATTTTTCTTTCAGTGTTTATTAAGGAAGTCCTTGAAGTTCGATCTGTATTTTGTTTTCCTGAAATTTGTTCTTGATTTTCACTTTTGTATGCAGCCTATAAGGTCGTAACGGTCTTTTGGGGTAAAAATATGATGACTAAACAGTGCTGACTGGACAGTGATGGCAAAACAGATATCAATGTTTGTTGAGTACGAAATGACAAATGAAATATTTTGCGTTTACTTAATAGCAGACAACAGGTCCGAGATTACAAGTAAAACCAAAAGATAAAAAACGGTGACACCAGTTATAAATTCAGAAAACAGAACAACACATACCCTATAAAATCGGTATGATTATGGCAACCACCAAGAATAAACCAAAAAATTGACAAGATGTATACTTTATGTTTCTACGTAGTACCTGCCAATGCCAACCTTATGCGTACCTTCCTAGGCTTTGCATCTGCACAGAAAATTGTATAAGTATGAGATTCAATTGAGACAGAACAATGGTAACATTTGCAAATTGTATAGAAATGATACTAAGGACTAATTGCAAGATAACGGGCCATTACTTAGCAGCAATTGTGGACTCTCCGGATATCTGACTCCTTGACAGATGTAAGACATAAACATTGCTAAACATGATATTTTATACAACATTTTTCACAAAAAAATGTATTATTTTGTAGTCTAGTAATCAAAATGTTTGTTTGTAACGTTTTATTTACATAACATGCCAGTTAACACAATGGTTTAGAACAAAATACTATTGATTATTGAATTCAACATTACAAATATGCACATTCTCATAAAAATCTATAACATTGTTTGCCAAGTTTAGGTGGCAACATTTTGAGCTGATGTAACTTTAACTCTGTTCGGTTATATTATATTGAATTACTGAAATTAAAACTGAACTGCATCAAATCAACTAAAATGACCTTATTTTAATATGTTACATTTCAACTACCCGGCTAAAGTTTGGCTAATTGAGTTTGTTTAATTTGTTTTTTTTCACTCCTAGCACCGCCACTAGATCAAGACAAGATTGTGTGGGGTAAAAGACAAGGGCAAAAATGAGACACGTATTAGAAGGTGAAAGTTTGTGCATATATTTGGTGGATTTAGTGTTGTTCCATGTGAGAGACGAGGAACAGACGGATGATACCAATTACATTAAGAAGTAGGTGATGGACAATGACATAAGATGCCACAATGATAATTAGGAGGTATACTGTATGGTAGGGTAAGATGGGCATATTGAAGACACTTACGTGTCAATGAAGTAACATGTGGACTGGTGGAGAATTTTTAATATTTTGAACTTTTTTATTTTTTAATTTTAAAAATAAACCTTTCCAAAACTTATTTTTAAAATCTGAATCTTTTGACCACGTCAGCCCCAAGCAAAACAACAATGACATTAAGAGATCGGAGGATGATATGAAAATAAGTTTTGAAAGGATTTATTTTTAAAATTAAAAATTTTAAAAGTTTAAAAAATAAAAAAATTCACTGGTGAGGCACACTAAGAGCTGGGATGATGATGTGGGTGCATCATGGGAGAACAACTTTGGGTATTAGTAGTATGGTGTGAGACAGACCTTCGTGTTGTAAATTTTCATTGACGTTCGAACGGTTAGAAAAATAAATATTCATGAAAAAATATATTCAAATGTCATACTTCTTTCTCTAAATCTAGCAAGTGCATGACCAGAGCGATGGCAGGAAAAACGGCTGAATATATTATACACGAGATTGCATTCTTTTTTCTTTTTCTATTACATGTTTTTGCATTCTTACTCCATCTCCACGTGATTACTGTTCTACCAACATTAATTAATTTTAGAATCAATCAGCATTAACCAAAGCAAATGGGTCAGTTAAAAATTATAGACGATTGAGTTGCCCACTTTCGGTGGTGAGCAACCTTTTACCCGTGCACTAGATAGTTTGAGTGCGATGCTTGCCCACACGTCCGGTGTACGATCTGTATTATATATATCCACACGACGAAAAACTCGACATCTATCCTCGTACTCGTGTGTACCAGCGGTGTCAGGATTTTAAGGTTGTCAGCCTCATCGATTATCCATATTTTTTAATAAACCAAAATGATTTATTAAAATATAAAAATTAATTTATAAATAAAACTTTTGTATATATGTTTTTAATGATTTAAAAGTCAATATAAAAAAAACTACGTTAAAAATATCTTAAAATTTACTTTAAATTAAGTTTAAAAATTTAAATTTTGTCTTTTGTTTTGGTTTATTAGGCCAACCGATGAAACCTGTGTGTTTTAAATATAGAGGGTTAAAAAGATTTCATAGCTAAAAATTAAATATTTGACATGTATAATATACTAATGATATAACATATAGCATATGTGTATTATGTGTCGTTGAATACGATCTCTTTTCTTATCCTTTTTATAAAAAAAACTTTTACATATTCATCTGAATACTCTTGAGCTGGACCAGAAATCCCAAACTGAAGTTTGGTCTGTTGCGTCTGCGCTGTCCCTCTCAGGCTCTCACTCGTCGGCCACGCAAGAATTAATAATTGTCGTTTTGTTACCCTCTTAAATATGATGCCAATTGCCAAACACATTTGGTGTGTTCGGCAGTGCCGTTGAGAATTTATTCTCTTCATAAAAAAAAAGCGACTCATTAGCACATGATTAATTAATTAAGTATTTGTTAAAAAAATTTTAAAATGGATCAATATGATTTTTTAAAGCAACTTTCGTATAAAAACATTTTTATAAAAAAAACATCGTTTAACCGTTTGAAAAACGTGCGCGCGAAAAAAAAAAAGACGAGTTGTGAAAGCAAGGGAAAGAACTCAATCTTGAACAAATGGTTTGGTCCGAATGGTGCTACGCTCCGAATAGGTAGACGGGTAGTCAAGTGTTTTTTACTTCACTCATGGCAACGTGATTGAAAAAAAATATATAAATTACCGTTTAGAATATATGTAACTCTATGTTCCATCATCATTTAATATGTACTGGTCAGTAATAAGGGAAGTTCCATCATCATTTATCTCTTTTTTCAAAAGAAATTTTAATATATGCCTTATGACCAGGGTTGTCTTATAACGCCGTTACCACAGGCTACTGCCGGATGCCGTAACGTTACAGAGTTAAAAAGAAATTGAAATTTACATGATAAAAAAATCAGCCATTAAAATATTTAATACTTTTGTAAAACATCCACGTTGAAACATGTATTATATGAAATAATAAGTTTTAAAGGTTTAAAATTTTTTATCAAAATATAATCACGTAATATTTTATTGTAAATATTTAATTAAAAAATATAATGTTGCGATAGAATATAGATCGGATATGTATTTTACAAGAAAATTTATTTAAAGTGAGTAGGAGGAAGGAAGAAGCAGCTAGCTAGCTGCAGCCTTGGCAGCATGTATGTATTACAGTCTTTACTCACCTCTTTCCTTGGGGAGCAACGCCGATTCTGGCGGCGGCGCCCGCGACGCCACCACCACGAGGTTCGTCGCGCTCGGCGGCCTGTAGAACGGCACCACCTCGAACCGCGTGTAGCATGTCAGCGAGTAGGCGCGCCCTCCTCTCGTCCTGCACCGCATCCATGTCCATGCACGCTCAGATAAATGCCAGGCCAGCATTGCCGTACGTCTCAATGTCGTCGTGTACGTTTCGTGTCAATCCTTACATGGGCAGCGACGCGGCGATGCTCTGGAGGCAGCGGCGGCAGTCGTCCGGCGAGAGGTCGTCGACGCACTGCACGAACGCGTAGAGGTTGTCGTCGCCGGTGATGTTGGTCTGCCCGAACGCGAACCGCCGGCCACGGGAGGTGGAAGACGACGCGGCGGCGAGCCCGAGCCGGTCCATGAGCTGGCTGAGCGCGGCGCCGAACTGGGCGGCGTCGCCGGCGCTCGTCATGTTGGGGTTGTAGAACGAGAACTCCTGATTCATGTCCGGCCGCGCCAGGAACGGCGCGTCGGCGTACCGGAGCAGGCAGTTGTTGTACAGCATGGCGGCGCCCATGGCGTGCGGGCAGGCGAGCGACAGGTTGCCGGCCGCCATGCCCAGGCAAAGCCGGCACACCTCCGGCCGCGCGTCGGCGTAGCAGATGGCGAGGCCGTGCGCGGCGCCGCCCACCTTGCCCGCCGCGACGCCGGCGTCGTTCGTCGCGTATCCGCCGCCGGACACCGCGGCGTCCACGACGTCCTTCAGCATGCCGCGGAGGCTCGTGCCGTATGCGCTCCCGGCTGTGTAGTTCTGCGGAGAGCACTCCCACCAGACCTGCACCGTCTGCGCGAACGCCGACGGCGTGGTGCACGCGACGCAGACGACGACGATGGCGAGGAGCACGGCGAGGTGGGAATCCATGGCGGTCGCTGTGTGCAAAGCGAGTGGCACTAGCTAGCGATCTTGCACCTTTTATCTATGTGTGTATCGTCTATGTTTAGATGTTTAGATAGGCTGCTACGCTTTTCGTCTCAAAATATAAAAAAATTTAGATAAATGTGATACATTGTAATACTATAAATCTAAAAAAACCTATCTAAATTCGTAGTACTAAGATTTATCACATCCATTTAAAATTCTTTATATTTTAGGACGAAAGAAATATATATCATTGGTAGAATCATGATTTTAAGGCTTGTTAATCACTCAAGCCATGTAGGCTCACATCGTTGATGTTTGGTTGGCTAAAGGGTTAGGGAATTTGATGTACTCCCTCTTTCGTCTAAAAAAATCAAATTTTATTTATAAATTTAGATAAATATATATATTTAGATTTCTCAGAATTTGATTCTTTCTGAAAAGCTTGTAGTCGTTGGCTGTTGGTTAAAAATGGTGCAAGCTAGGAGACCAAAACAAGTGGATTTATTGAGGGAAAAAGACCGAGAAGAATGGAGTATTAGATGTAGTTGATGATATGCATATGTAATATATAATGTACTATCTTTCTTTTCAGATTTTTTTTTGGTATTCACGTGAATACCAACGACGATCCCCTTTGTCAATCCCTGTTCGTTCGCAATTAGATACTTATTATATTCCTAAATACCTGTTATTGTTCACCGACTCTGTTTTAACATTGATCATTAATATTTTTTAACAAAAACTTAGTGCTTACATTTATAATACAACGACGTTTTATTTATATGTTCTGATAAAATAGACAAATGATAAAAGTTTAAATATGAATAGCACCCAGTGACAAGTATATAATGGAAAGAATATGCACAACTTTTTCATCTTATGACAGCACAATGCATCCAACTGTCTTTCAGCCAATAACTTTATGCCAAACTTGTTTTGTGAATCATGTGTTATATTATACAATGCTATACTATATCTTTAAACACCGGCTGACAATTTTTACAGTAAGTAGCTAGTTATATTATCGTACCAGCTTTGTAAGAGATGGTGATGGGAGAGAAAAGTTAGCAGTTCCTAAACAGTCGCCAGGCACGAAATCGTCCCAATACAGTATGATGAATCCAACAGCCATCTAGCCAATAACTTTGTCGGGACTGTCTATATCTGTAGACAGAAAATTCCATGTCCGCTTTAAGATTTGTGCAAAGCCCTTATCCCTAACTCCTCTCCACTTCCCGTTCCCCTCGCGCATTCCGCCGCCACCGCCCGACCGCGACGCAGCCCGCCTCACTGGCTGGACGGAAGGCTTCAACGGCACCGACGAGCCTCCTCCCTCCTCCCAGCTTCTCCTTCCCTCCTTTCTTTCTCCTCAAGGCGGCGACGGCGAGGTGCCCCCGCCCTGCCATCTTCCCCGTTTCCGGCGGCTCCCCGTTGTCGGATCCGCCACCATCGACCACTACCTCCTAACCGCACGCTTGCTTTGCCCCCGCCATCAATGCTGACCCATCGTCCTCCTTCATCCCCATGGCTTCGGCGCCACCACCAGGGCCTCACCGCTCGCCCAAGTCCACTGGCCATCGCCGGGCCGCCGCCTCCCACGGGCATCCCTCAAAACTCGATGATTTTCCTCCTCTTCCTCCTCCCCCACCCCCACCCAACCCATGACCCTTACCCGTAGGGTCCTCTGCCGAAGTCTAGGGTGTCACCGATGTCAAAGTAAAGAGGAGGTCACCGGAGTTGGAAGAGAAGGCCTGAAGCACGAATCGCGAAGCTCATCCAGTGGCCCAAAATCTACAAGATTTGAAGCTGGGTTTTCTGTTGACAGAAGGTTAGCAATTCCATTATATTATCATACCTGCTTTGTAAGAGAAGGTGATGGGAGAGAAAAGTTAGCAATTCCTAAACAGTCACAAAATCGTCACAATGCAGCATGACGAATCCAAACAGCCTTCTAGCCAATAATTTGTCATACTCATATAGTGAATCATGCGATCTAGCCTACTCCATTCGTCTCATAATATAAGAGATTATATCCTTAAAATTTATTAAAAATAAAAGTGATTTTATAATTCTAAGATGATACTTTATTCTTCACCTATCACCTTTTGTAATATTTATTCACCCATATGAACTTTTATACTATTTAATTTGTCCAATCATCACTTTTGTACTATGTCTTTTCCTTTTGTTACTTTCGTAATTTTTGTGAAAAATGTTATAATCTCTTATATTTTGGAACGGAGGGAGTATACATTAATGCTAGACTGCTAGATATATATGAGTAAAATTTTTATAACCAACAGTATTACTATTGCGTTTAGATACCATAGATATGACTTGTTGACTCTAACCGTGCTTTCTGCCTACACCCTTTCAAAAAAAACTCAATTTTAGCTATGAACCTAGATATGTAAAAACCTAATTCTTGCTATGAAGCTGAATATGACTTAGATTCGTAACTAGAATTGAATTTTTTTAAGTAGATGTGAGCAATTAATTAGTTCTGGGCTCTCCCAGTAATCATTCATCTTAGGAAATAAGATCGTTAATAAAGTGGTATCCTAGGGAATATTTATGACTGGGGTCAGCGAGGCCCATGTGTCAATGAATACCAACTTAATTCTGTGAGACTGACTCCTGTCGAGCATGCCCGTCATTGACCAGACGTAATGCAGGTCAACTGGTCAAGCTCGTCAAGAGTCATTTATCTTTGGCAGTTTGCTCATCATTTTCCTCTGGTTTCGTTTCAATGGAGTGTGTACATGCAGGACCAAGAATCAGCTATACTGATCATTTCAATGGGCCGACAACATGCAGTCACAGCAGCAGCAAGGGCGTGGCAGTAGGCACCACCCTGAAATATACTCCCCTGTTTCTTTTTTTTACTAACCAAAGACCGTGCGTTGCAACGATAACAATTCGAGTTTCTATCGTTAATTATACATATATTTAATCAAGAAGTAATTTAACTGAATAAATAGATAATTTTAAAATTTGGGAAGAACTAGCAATGAAACGGGAGAGAATTTGTTGAATGATGGTGTAATACTAAAGATTAAAGATTATGGGGTCCAAATATTAATGACAGATATGTGTGGTAGACTTAAACATCATCACTATAAACATTGTAAGTAGTATAAATAGATGACTTTGTTACATCATATATTTTAGAATGTAGAGATAGTATAATAGTAGAACTGGAGTATTACGCTAACGATGAAATGAAGTTCATTTTACATAGATTGATCTGGTTAATGAAGCCAATGAGATGTAGAATCATATAATGATGAATCTTAATGATGAACAATTGTCAAAGGTAAGTGTTTGTTAAAAATACGGTAAATAGTGTTTTTGGTTTGTGAACGGTTTTGTCGGCTCTGGGAGGCCGATCAGACCGGGCAGGTGCCACCGGTCAAACCAGTGGTGTTAGAGCGGTCTGACCAGGTAGCTCGACGGTCAGACTGACAAACTTCGGGAGAGGATTAGTGTTTAAGAAAGAGGAGTCAAATTTGGATTGAAGTTCAAGTTTAAGAAGATTAGTGTTTGGAGTTATATGGGGATCTTATTTTCCTGGTTTGGTAGGTTTCCTATGTGATTAGGAGTCCTAGTTCTATTTGGATTCGTAGCTAGGTGCTACCATGTTTAGATATAAATAGAAGACAGGTTGAGGCTAGAAGATATCAATTTTTTGGGAGAGAAAAGTTAAGGTTTGCTTCGAGATTTCAATCCTAGTTCATGAGTTGAGAGAGGAGTGCTTTAGATGCACTTTGTAAACACATATTGATGTAATAAAGTTGATCTACTTCCAAGAGTTTCATCGATTTTTGTTTTTCTAGATCCTGACTGTCAGGTTGGCATCTGATGAGCGGTTTAACCGGTGGCAGGCAGGCAGTCCAACCAGCAATAAGACGACGGTTAGATCGAGGGCGAGCAGGTGGTCAGACCGGCGGGTGTACTATGGTCAGACTAGCGTTGATCTGGCGGTGTGACCGATGTGAATTTGTCAAGTTTGAGGGTAATCTTTTAGTTTCGAAAAAGATTTGGTTTTTGATGTCCCTGTCATTCACCCCTCTCTGATAGGCTTCGTTCTTGTATTCAATCCTACACAAGAAGCTGATATCCTACCACTATTATACAATTAGATCTATACATCGCACACTAAGTGTAATATACCCAAAATCTTAAATTTCAAATTTTTCATCTAAAATATTGAGAATGATTTTTGTGAATTAGAAATCTCAAAATTTGCAATATGACTAGTTTTAATATATAAATTTGTGAATAATTTAAAACCTTTTACTTGATAGCTCAAGGGAATAAAACTAAAACATAGTGTGTGCATGCATTTGCATAGTTTGGTTGGTGTAATTTGAGTCCTTTAAAATGTTTTTGAATCTTGGGTGCATTTCATTTTAGGTCTGATGAGCATAATGTGAATACATCATAATTCATAAATAATAAAAGCACTACACCAGTCATCACCTTAGGTGCACCTATGCCCAAGTGTCTTGTGATTTAAGCATTGTGAACTGAAAGTAAAGTCTAATCATATTATCTATGGTTAATTACAAATCAAAATATAATTTTACAATCATTTAAATATATATTTATAATAGGAACACTTAAAGGTAGGTGAACTCATTGAATATTTAAAAATAATTGGTGCAATATAAAATCATGGGAAAATTCATGTAGATAATATTCAATATATACATCTCACTGGAATTTTGGTATAATTTAATATGTACAATTGATACCTCAAATAATTAGGTCAAAACAGTCAAACTATAAATTAATTCTAAACCCTAATCGGCAAAATTGATACACATCTCATATGTGTATTTTATCACATAAAAATGTATAGAGGATATAATTTATTCAAATACTAATCTATTTATCATGAATTAATATAATTTTTACAGAATTTATTCTATTAGTTTTGACCCCCTAGAAATTCAAATCAATTTTGCCGTGGCGGCCGCTGAGCTTGCCATATCTTCTCCAGCTGCATCGCCTCCTCTCCCATTTTACTCCTAAGCCGAGCAAGTCGAGAGGGAGAGCTTGCCTCGTCTCTATTCACCCCCATCTCCCTCGTCGGCTGTGGGAATGACGACAGTCGCCACCGCCTTTGAGCCACGGTCGTCTCTCTTCTTCCTGCGTTCTATCACCCCCACAAGATGCCGAGTCCATTCCTCTAATTCCGTGTCATTTCATGCAGCGGTCTCATCGGAACGACGTCGCGCCCACGGGAGCTCCAGAGCGCTGCCGCGTTGACATCATCGTCGTCCGGCCATTCTCGACCGAGCCAAGACAAGCCGCCGCGCCGTCATCTTTATCTTGACCCCAGGAGCCTGCCAACCGAAGCAATCGAACCACGAAGCCGTGGATAAGGAGATCGGCCTCTTCTTCCCCAACTCCGGCCGCCGGACTCCATCGCCAAATCCTCCTTCCCCGGTGAGCTCCAAAGCAATTCCTCACTCGTGGAGCATCCTTATGTGATCATTGAGTTGTCCCCCTCCTCCTCTTAGCAGATCACAGAACGAGAATCGCTACCGTCATTGCTCTGTTGGATCCTACCGCCGTCGGAGCTCTTTTCAAGTCACCATCATTTTCCAAGCATCGCCGACCCTCGCGCGCCCTTCGGTGAGTCTCCAAGAACCACATAGAACCACATGCATGCACCCTTTTGCACTAAACCGAGCCGAAGCTCAACATGCATTGTCAACCCGAGAGCCACTGCCGCTTGCGTCGCTGTCACCATCGATTTCGGCCACCGCATCTAGCAAAACCACCACTGACGGCTTCGCCTTGAACCCCTCTTCATTTTCTCTTTTGGTCGCTCGCCGAGATCGGCCACCGTTTGTCGTTGCCGCCAGTGAGAACTTCGCCGGTGCACTGCTGCCTTGTTCCCCCAACCGCCGAGCCACGGACGAGCGGGCCCCACTTAATTAGGCGCTAAAGATTCGGCTTAGCGATAATCTAAAACTTGCAAGGTTCTAAGTATAAAATTCTTTAGTATGACATGTGGGACCAAGGACTTATTAGTAATATCCAAAAACCTTAGGGATTCTTAATAAACCTTGTGTCAGCACGTGTTTTGGAGCTCGAGTTGATTCCTGAAAACCCTAGGGGCCTTTTTGCATATTGCCAGAGACTGACCTAAGAATTTATATTTTGGAAATATGAAAGGAAATGGGTATATCTTTATCTTTTCAATTAAAATTATATCAAACTTGTAAAATCCATATAAAATCAAATATAGCTCATTTTGAGGTGAAACCAACTTCAGTAGGATCATAAAATTGTGAACTTTAATATTGTAGAGTAAAATCCTATGCTTACAGCATGATATTTATTTCTAAAATTTCATGTAAGAAATAGTTAACATACCACTTGTAAAATTTATAGAAAATCTATCTATACTCCAAATGGAGTGAACTAAATTTCTATAGAATCAGCAAAGTATGAACTTTAATTTAGTAAAATAAAATATGACACTTTTTGTATAGAAAACAGTACTAATAATATATATAGTAAAATAACCACCACATGTATAATTTAATTTCTAAAAATTATAGGGAATTCATACTAGCTCTAAAAATTATAAAATCAATTGTGTTAGTCCTAGAAAACAATCCTCTTCATCCCAGTAAGGTTAACTTGATCAAAATCATATGTTAAAAATGTTTCACAACAATACCCAAGTAAATAATACTATATGTCAGTGTAAACTTGGAAAATTCATAATTCACAAATGAAAAGAGATAAAATAGGAATTCTTCTACCTAAATTCATCTTAGGTCAGAACCTACCCACTGAACACAAATCATGCATTTTAGAGCATTTTGTATTTTTCGCATAATTTGATATTTATTTGCATATCGTGTCTTTTGTATAGATAAATTGCATTAACGGTGAAGGAGTGATTTAGGTGGTATTCATATTGTTCAAGATCAAGGCAAGTTTATTTCCTCCCCTCTCCTTTGATCACATTGAAACCCATGATTTGGGAGATGAAAAGCATTGTTTGCGAAACTGCATTTGTATTTGATTAAAAACGATATTTGAAACTTAGAAAATGGTAGCTATGACCTTATTGCTGCATAATCTACCTTGATATGTTGTTACCCTTCTATTTGTAACCATACGATGGATTTGAGTACTTTATAAATGCTCATTGGAGTGTATATATGTATGCCATTTGCTTAGCCATGCCTAGAACTATGCAAATGACCAATCTTATGACTTGATGAATGGAATTTTGAATATTTGAATATTTCTGAACTGAAAATGAAAATGTTAAATATTTACGAACTAAAGTGTGAGTAAAACGATTTTAGACTTGGGCGGTAAGTGGTGTGCATATGGTGGTAGTTGCACACCGATAGGGGGAGTGTTCGCCTGAGTTAATTAAGGACTGAACTTCGTGTCACCAACTTAAGTATACTGTACATCCACATGTGCTATTTATGGGGTGGCCTTAGCTAATTAAGTTACTTAAAGTCTAGCCTTGCATATTGGTAGGCCGGAGTAGAATGAATTAGTCTGAGCGATGATTCATAGGAACTACCTATTTACCCCGCTGATTAATGGGGGTAGTTTAGGCGTCTAAGTCTGTCCAATTCAATGGTATAGTGCCTCATGGGGAAACGGATGTGTTCGCTGCCACGGCGTTAGGTTTAAGGCGTGGGCCCGTCACCTAACGGTTCTAGGTCATTCTTAGGATGGATTCACACTTGCCATCGCTGATGCAAGGCTAGGCGTTAAGTAATGTAAAGACTATGTTGTGACCTCTAGACCACATTCAATGTGTAGAGTGTGGTGGTACCGACGGGTACCGAATAAACTAGAGCGATTCACATCATGTGGGTAAAGTTGTACAAACTCTGCAGAGTCTAAAACTAATCGATTAGCCGTGCTCACGGTCATGAGCGACTTGGTGAAGTGTCATGAGTATAGAATTTGATTTATGTTTTCAAATGATGCTTTGTGAACTATGGATTTGGAAATGGTAACTTGGGTTAAGTTATGATAAATATGCTATGTTGATGATGAATGTGAGACTTGATGCCGAGTGGGCAATCAAGTATATTATTATGATGAGATGATGACTTGTTGCCGGTATGGGCAACAAGAGTATGTTTATGATGTTGATATGGTAAATATTATGATTTAATTATGTTAATGTTTTGTTAATTGAATCATCAACTCTTTTAAAAAGAATTGTGAACCAAAACTTGCTATATGCTAAAATAAGCTACAACTAGCCTTTCCTTAATTATATGCCATGCATGTAGTATGTTAGGATTGTCTTGTGCTTGTCGGTACATTAACTCGTTTAATGTATTGACTCTTGTTATACTGAAATATCCATTTTGCAGGTTGTTTGCTTAGTCTATTTTGAGTGATTCGGGAAATTGTTGTTTCTTCTAAGACTGGATCTAAACGGGTTACCTCCCCAGTCGGCTGCTTGTGGTTTCGGGTAGCCAAGCTTTCGTGGATCAGTAATTATCTGGCCGTTTGGCCTAGATATTTAAATAAAAATGTAGAGTAATGTTTATTTGTGTTTACTCCTTATTATTCTGATCTTTATTGCTTAGATGAAAGTGTGGAACTAGAGCTTATCCTGGGATCTAGTTCTACACCGGTATGAGTACTGAGCATTTGGGATGTCGTAGAGCTTTAGCGAATCTGTCAAGTCTCCTGAGATGTGTAACGCATCTGGTCGCCACCTTCGTGTGGTTTGACGGGCATGTCTCAGGCTGAAGTTGACTGGCATGCTAAAGTCCCAGCAATATCCCCTATGCTCTCTACTTGACGCTTCAGGTTTTATACTATGTATCATTTGACTTGATAGGGCAGCGATGAGGTTGGATGGTTACTGCTTTACTTGATTATTATTAGACCCCATCCAACTAAATATTTCGCGCTATCACTTCAGATAACTTACATAATATTTAACCTGGGGTGTCCCCACACTAAGGGCATGTTCGGTAGAGTGAATTTCAAACTCCTCTTCCTCGTGTACCACGCGCATGCTTTTCAAACTGCTAAATGGTACGTTTTTTGCAAAAAGTTTCTATACAAAAGTTGCTTTAAAAAATCATATTAATTCATTTTTCAAAAAAAATTAACAAATACCTAATTAATCATAAAAAATATGTCGCTCCGTTTTACGTGTGCCGAAGGTGAGTTCCCAACCTCACCTTTCAAACACAGCCTAAATGGTCCATTAAAGCTCTATTTGAAAACTCGTCTTGTTTTTTATTTTTGGCCATACAACGGCACCGGCGAGGCCCCCCCTGACAAGCCTCCTCCCTCCTCCCCGCTTCTCCTTTCCTCCTTTCTTTCTCCTCAAGGCGGCGACGGCGAGGTGACCCTACCCTGCCATCTTCCCTGTTTCCGGCGGCTCCCCGCTGTCGGATCCGCCACCATCGACCGCTACCTCCTAACCGCACGCTTGATTTGCCCCCACCATCAATGCTGACCCATCGCCCTCCTTCATCCCCACGGATTCGGCGCCACCACCGGGGCCTCACCGCTCGCCCAAGTCCACTGGCCATCGCCGGGCCGCTGCCTCCCACGAGCATCCCTCAAAACTCGATGATTTTCCTCCTCTTCCTCCTCCCCCACCCCCACCCAACCCATGACCCTTACCCGTAGGGTCCTCTGCCGTAGTCTAGGGTGTGACCGATGTCAAAGTAAAGAGGAGGTCACCGGAGTTGGAAGAGAAGGCCTGAAGCACGAATCGCGAAGCTCATCCAGTGGCCCAAAATCTACAAGATTTGAAGCTGGGTTTTCTGTTGACAGAAGGTTAGCAATTCCATTATATTATCATACCTGCTTTGTAAGAGAAGGTGATGGGAGAGAAAAGTTAGCAATTCCTAAACAGTCACAAAATCGTCACAATGCAGCATGACGAATCCAAACAGCCTTCTAGCCAATAATTTGTCATACTCATATAGTGAATCATGCGATCTAGCCTACTCCATTCGTCTCATAATATAAGAGATTATATCCTTAAAATTTATTAAAAATAAAAGTGATTTTATAATTCTAAGATGATACTTTATTCTTCACCTATCACCTTTTGTAATATTTATTCACCCATATGAACTTTTATACTATTTAATTTGTCCAATCATCACTTTTGTACTATGTCTTTTCCTTTTGTTACTTTCGTAATTTTTGTGAAAAATGTTATAATCTCTTATATTTTGGAACGGAGGGAGTATACATTAATGCTAGACTGCTAGATATATATGAGTAAAATTTTTATAACCAACAGTATTACTATTGCGTTTAGATACCATAGATATGACTTGTTGACTCTAACCGTGCTTTCTGCCTACACCCTTTCAAAAAAAACTCAATTTTAGCTATGAACCTAGATATGTAAAAACCTAATTCTTGCTATGAAGCTGAATATGACTTAGATTCGTAACTAGAATTGAATTTTTTTAAGTAGATGTGAGCAATTAATTAGTTCTGGGCTCTCCCAGTAATCATTCATCTTAGGAAATAAGATCGTTAATAAAGTGGTATCCTAGGGAATATTTATGACTGGGGTCAGCGAGGCCCATGTGTCAATGAATACCAACTTAATTCTGTGAGACTGACTCCTGTCGAGCATGCCCGTCATTGACCAGACGTAATGCAGGTCAACTGGTCAAGCTCGTCAAGAGTCATTTATCTTTGGCAGTTTGCTCATCATTTTCCTCTGGTTTCGTTTCAATGGAGTGTGTACATGCAGGACCAAGAATCAGCTATACTGATCATTTCAATGGGCCGACAACATGCAGTCACAGCAGCAGCAAGGGCGTGGCAGTAGGCACCACCCTGAAATATACTCCCCTGTTTCTTTTTTTTACTAACCAAAGACCGTGCGTTGCAACGATAACAATTCGAGTTTCTATCGTTAATTATACATATATTTAATCAAGAAGTAATTTAACTGAATAAATAGATAATTTTAAAATTTGGGAAGAACTAGCAATGAAACGGGAGAGAATTTGTTGAATGATGGTGTAATACTAAAGATTAAAGATTATGGGGTCCAAATATTAATGACAGATATGTGTGGTAGACTTAAACATCATCACTATAAACATTGTAAGTAGTATAAATAGATGACTTTGTTACATCATATATTTTAGAATGTAGAGATAGTATAATAGTAGAACTGGAGTATTACGCTAACGATGAAATGAAGTTCATTTTACATAGATTGCTCTGGTTAATGAAGCCAATGAGATGTAGAATCATATGATGATGAATCTTGGTGATAAACAATTGTCAAAGGTTAGTGTTTGTTGAAAATACGGTAAATAGTGTTTTTGGTTTGTGAACGGTTTTGTCGGCTCTGGGAGGCCGATCAGACCGGGCGGGTGCCACCGGTCAAACCAGTGGTGTTAGAGCTGTCTGACCAGGTAGCTTGACGGTCAGACTGACAAACTTCGGGAGAGAGTCGGTTTTGGGTTATTTTCATGAAATTTTTAGATTGCTTCATGTTTATAACTTCTAGATGGTTTCTATTCGTATCTGATACTATTGTGTGATGATGTGAGTAAAGTCGGTGCGAACTTATATTTGGATATGAAGTTTTTTTGTTGTTCATGTGCAGGTGTTGCTTGAGGCCATGGGAATATAATCGGTGATGGATCGGGACTATGCTTGAGAGAAGTTGAGGTCCATACAATTAAGGATATCGCGCGGAATGCTCAGACTAGAAAACAATGCACGTGGAGGTAAAGTTTTTCCATATGGCATACACGTGATGTTGTGTGCGTATGAAAAGAGGAGTCAAATTTGGATTGGAGTTCTAGTTTAAGAAGATTAGTGTTTGGAGTTGTATGGGGATCTTGTTTTCCTGGTTTGGTAGGTTTTTTATGTGATTAGGAGTCCTAGTTCTAATTGGATTCGTAGCTAGGTGCTACCATGTTTAGGTATAAATAGAAGACAGGTTGAGGCTAGAAGATATCAATTTTTTGGGAGAGAAAAGTTAAGATTTGCTTCGAGGTTTCAATCCTAGTTCATGAGTTGAGAGAGGAGTGCTTTAGATGCATTTTGTAAACACATATTGATGTAATAAAGTTGACCTACTTCCAAGAGTTTCATTGATTTTTGTTTTTCTAGATCCTGACTGTCAGGTTGGCATCTGATGAGCGGTTTAACCGGTGGCAGGCAGGCAGTCCAACCAGCAAGAAGACGACGGTTAGATCGAGGGCGAGCAGGTGGTCAGACCGGCGGGTGTACTATGGTCAGACTAGCGTTGATCTGGCGGTGTGACCGATGTGAATTTGTCAAGTTTGAGGGTAATCTTTTAGTTTCGAAAAAGATTTATTTTTTGATGTTCCTATCATTCACCCCTCTCTGATAGGCTTCGTTCTTGTATTCAATCCTACACAAGAAGCTGATATCCTACCACTATTATACAATTAGATCTATACATCGCACACTAAGGGTGTGTTCGGTAGAGTGAATTTCAAACTCATCTTCCTCACGTACCACGCGCACGCTTTTCAAACTGCTAAACGGTATGTTTTTTGCAAAAATTTTCTATACAATTTTAAAGTTTCTTTAAAAAATCATATTAATCCTTTTTTCAAAAAAAATTAACAAATACTTAATTAATCATAAAAAATGTGTCGCTTTGTTTTACGTGTACCGAAGGTGAGTTCCCAACCTCACCTTCCAAACACAGCCTAAATGGTCCATTAAAGCTCTATTTGGAAACTCGTCTTGCTTTTGATTTTTGGCCATACGTGAAATAAGATATATGATTAATTAAGTATTTACTATTACTACCTTAAAATTTAGGTTTATTTGATTTTTTTAAAAAAATTATATAAAAAGTTATTTAAAAAAATTTTAGCAGATTGAAAAATATGCTCATGATAAACGAGTGTTGTAAAAGCTAAATGAGGTTTCAAACGCATCCAAGGAACATACAGTTGTTTATAATAAGCCAATTAAGTATTATTTTTCAAATAGAAGAAAGTATACAGCCTCGATCAACCAGCCAAGATTCCTGTCCAAATTAAAATGCTATAACCAGTTGCTTCCTCCAATCTGCAATGCAGTGAACAGAAAAATACGTACAACCATTGTAATGACAGTCCAAATCTACGTGCATTTACTCAACTTCATGTACATTATTGTACCTTCGAACTAAATAGATTCCCCAACTTCCATGTGCATTTTTATGTACATTGTAGTTGGATGTCACAACAGAGGTACTGAGAAAAAGTCTAAGAAATCCACGGGAGCAATCCCTTCTTCTATAATGGCAGCAAAATTCTTCCTCCAAAATGAATGGCACAACAAAGGTACTGAGAAAGAGGTCTAAGAAATCCGCAGGAGCAATCCCTTCTTCTATAATGGTAGCAAAATTCTTCCTCGAAATAATGTGCACAGATGAAATGAACTAATAAGACAAAGAAGCATATCTCACGGAGCCTATAACCCGGTGAAGATCCTGACGAAGGCCATCACCTGGTGCATCCCGCGCGGCCAGTGGCGTGGGATGCCGTGTGATTGGGCGGCGGTGAGAAAGTTGGCATGGCCGAATAGGAATTTTTTTTGAAATAATATTCTTTTAATGAAAAATCGTAAAAATAGTGGGCTTTCGGACAAAATCGCAAAAATATGGGCCTGTCGAACCACGGCGGTTCGACAAGACCCAATCGAACGGCGGCAAGACGAGAGCCCGGACCGATCGAACGGCCGTGTTTCGACTGGGCCCAGTCGAACAGCGGCAGTTTGACAAGGCCCAGTCGAACGCCGGCTGTTCGACAGGCCGGGCCGCCGGCCCAGTCGAACCACGGCCGTTAGACAGGCCTGGCCATGGCCTTAACATACTAGCAGTATCCAACAATGTCCTTTTAATTTGTGCAATTGCCTCATAGCTTAATTTTAATTTCATTTACCAAATTAAGGAAAACCTTAGACCAAATGTGAGTTCGACAAGATTGGATTGCAACCATAATCTTGTAAAATTGTACCTTGCTACAACCCTGGTATATTAACTATCTCTTGAGACGTACTACCCATATGTTGTAATTTTCCATGAACCATACTCGCCATGACCGAATAAACACCGCTCATTCCTCAGTCGAATAAGAGTTCTTATTACCTTCACTGCAGTAAGTCGATAATACAACTTAAAAAGTTTTTATAAACTAATTCTTTGGTTAAAGGAATGTGCATAGCAAGACCAACCAGTGGCCTTGCCAAGGGAAAACTTTTGTTGAAAATTTTAAATCCGGTATGTTTCAAAAGAATTTTTAATTAACAAAAACTGATAATGTGGTGTCATTATCACGAAGATCAACCTATACCTAACCGTCAGTTCCATCCATAACCCAACCCAAATCTCGGGGACGAGATTTATTTTAAGGGGGATAGATCTGTAACATACCAAAAATTTGAATTTCGAATTTTGACCTCAGTTAAATAATTAAAATATGTTTCGAGTTAACGGGCAAGATTTTTCCAATTACACAACCTAGGTAAGGTTTAAAACTAGCTAGTGGTTAAGTATTGAGATGCAAGTGATTTGAAACTTTGTCCTTTTCAAACTAATTTGATATGTAAAACATTTTTAGGAACACAAGTATGAATCCCTGTTAATTTATATAAATAACAAAAGCATTATACTAATTACCACCACCTTAAGTGCCATTAGTTCAACTCAAATATATACACACTAGTACCTAGGGAATCTGTGAGTTTGAACATGGTGAAATGAAAGTAAAGCCTAACAACATCATCTCTGGTTAAATACAAATCAAAATATAATTTTACAATCATTTAAATATGTATTTAAAATAAGAATTCTTTAAGGTAGATGCACTCATTGAATATTTAAAAATAATTGGTGCAATATAAAATCATGGGAAAATTCATGTAGATACTATTAAATATATATATCTCACTGGAATTTTGGTATAATTTAATAAGTACATTTGATACCCCAAATAATTGGGTCAAACCAGTCAAACTATAATTATTTCTAAACCCTAATCGGCAAAACGGATAAACCTCTCATATGTGTATTTTATCATGTAAAAATGTATAGGGGATATAATTTATTCAAATACTAATATATTTATTATGAATTAATATAATTTGTCCATATTTTGTTTCATAGGTTTTGACCTTCTAAAAATTCAAATCAATTTCAGCTGAACTGAATTTATCTATTTTACTGAGAATAAAATATAGATTATTTTTGTGTGAAACCAAAGAAAATGGAATCTAGGTATTTTTATCTATCTCCAGTAAAATCCACATTAATTTATCATGCACAGAAAATAAGTTATGGGAGTATAAAATTGGGAGGAAGAAATATATATGAAAAACCTTTATAAATCGTCTGTACAGTAGTCTACCAGAAACTCTACCCACTTCTTTCACCTTCCCTGAGTTTGCATCAACCCTGGGCCCACATAGCAGTGACATGAGGTAGCTCCATCTCTGTGCATCTTGCCCCACCGCTTAAGCCAGCACAGAGAGAGATCGAGGGCGAGAGAGAGCGGCGCCGGCTTGCTCGACGCGTGGCCGAGACGTGTCTGCCGCCGAGCTCGCCCGTTTTATCTCCCATCCATGTCGCACGATCCTTCTCTCCGTCCCAGTGCCGATCCAACCGAGGGAGGAAGCCCTCAGCCTCCTCCGTCGCCATTTCCTTGCCGCCGGCCGTGGAGACGACGACCGTCGCCACCGCTATTGCGCCACGGTCAACCCTCCTCTACTGGTGCTTTGTAGTCTCCCATTGATGCCGATTCCATTCCCCTAATCCCATCTCTTGTCCTGCAGCCGTCTCATCGGAACGCTGCCGTGCCCCTGTAAGCTCCAGGGCACCGCCGCTACCACATCATTGTCGTTCGGCCAGCTCCGACTAGATCAGGACAAACCGTCGCGCCATCGTCTTCATCTCGACCCCAGGGAGCCGCTGACCGAAGGAATTGAACCACGAGGCCGTGAACTCGGAGATCGGCTGTTTCTTCCCCAAATCCGGCCGCCGGGCTCCATCTCTGAATCCCCCTACCCTGGTGAGTTGCTATTCGATTCTTCGCGCGTGTAGCACCTTAGGGACATCCCTAACCACCCGTGCATCTTCTTCTAGCTACTCATCGACCAGAGCGGGCTGTCGCCGTGAAGCCGTCATTCACTGCCGCCGCTGGAGCTCTTTCTCCATCGCCATCACTGTCCGAACCTCGCCGACTACTTCCAACCCTTCGGTAAGTCCCTAGGACCCTTGTAGATGCGCATGCATGCATTCACTCACACGGATCCAGACCGAAGCTCATTATGCGACGGCAACCCGAGAGCCAATGCCGCCTGCACCGTTGTTGCTGTCGTTTCCGACCACCGCAGCTAGTGGGACGACCACCGATAGCTTCGTCGTGAACCCCTCTCTGATTTCTCTTTTAGTTGCCCACCGAGATCTGCCGCCGTTCGCCGTTGCCGTCGGCGAGAAGTTCGCCGCGCGCTGCTGCTCTGCCTTCCCAGCCGCTGAGCCGCTGACAAGCGGGCCCCATGTATTTAGCGCTAAGGATTCGACTTAGTAAAGGTTTAAAACTCGCAAGGTTTAACTTGTAAAAATCCCTAGACTGATATATGGGACCAAGGACTAATTAGCAATCACTAAGAACCTTAGGGACTCTTTATAGAAACCGCAATAGCACGTGTTAAGGAGCTCGGGTTGATTCCTGGAAACCCTAGGGACTTTTCTGCAAATTGACAGAGGCTGACCTGTGGACCCAATGAATTGTATTTTGGAAATAAAATAGAAAAAGGTTAGATCAATATCTTTTCAACTAAAAATTTGCTCAAACTTGTGAAATTCATATAAAATCAAATATAGCTCATTTTGAGGTGAAACCAACTCCAGTAGGTTCATAGAATTGTGAAATTTAATATTGTAGAATAAAATCCTATTCTCACAATATGAAATTTATTTCTAAAATTACAAATAAGAACAAGCTAACATAGAGCTTGTAAATTTTTAGAAAATTCCTTTTGTACTCCAATTGGAGTGAACCAAATTTCTGTAGAATCAAAAAAGTATGAACTTTAATATAAAAATATAATATTTCATACTTTATGTAACAGAAATAGTGCTACTAATTTATATTGTAAAATGACCACCACAAATGCAAGTTA
This sequence comes from Oryza officinalis, assembly GCA_008326285.1. Lineage (NCBI taxonomy): Eukaryota > Viridiplantae > Streptophyta > Magnoliopsida > Poales > Poaceae > Oryza > Oryza officinalis. Next base: position 7,178,011 of record BDMV01000004.1, on the reverse strand, counting down.
ATTTCCAAAATTTATAGAAAATTCATACTAGCTTTAAAAATTATGAAACCAATTGTGTTAATCTTAGAAAACAATTCCCTTCATTCCAGTAAGGTCAATTTTATCAAAATTATATATTAAAAATGATTCACAACTATACATTAGTAAATAATTCTATATGTCAATACAACTTTAGAAAATTCATAACTCATAAGTAAAAAGAGATAAAATAGGAATTCTTTCACCTAAATCTATCTTAAGTCAGAACCTATCCACTGTGAACAAATCATGCATTTTAGAGCATTTTGTATTTTTCTCATAATTTGGTATTTATATGCATATCGTGTCCTTTGTATAGATCATTCGCATCGACGGTGAAAGAGTGATTTAGGTGATATTCACTTTGTTCAAGATCAAGGCAAGTTATATCTCCTCTCTCCTTTGATCACATTGAAACCCATGATTTGGGAGATGAAAAGTGTTGTTTGCGAAACTGCATATGTATTCGATTAAAAATGATATTTGAAACTTAATAAATGGTAGCTATGACCTTATTGTTGCATAATCTACCTTGATATGTTGTTATCCTCTCATTTTTAACCATAGGATGGATTAGATTACTTTATAAATGCTCGCTAAAGAGTATATATGCTTTTATGTATGCCATTTGCTTAGCCATGCTTAGATTTAAGCAAAATACTCATTCTTATGAATTTATAAATGGGATTTTGATTATTTGATTAATGCTGGATTGAAAATGAAAGTGTTAAGTATTTGCGAACTAAAGTGTCAGTAAAATATTTTAGACTTGGGTGACAAGTGGTGTGCATATGGTGGTAGTTGTACGCTGATAGGGGGAGTGTTCGCCTGAGTTGAATAAGGACTGAACTTCGTGTCACCAACTTGAGTATATCGTACATCCACATGTGCTATTATGGGGTAGCCTTAGCTAATTAAGTTGCTTAAAGTCTAACCTTGCATATTGGTAGGCTGGAGTAGAATGAATTAGTTTGAGCGATGATTCATAGGAACTACCTATTTACCCCGCTGATTATGGGGGTAGTTTAGGCGTCTATGTCTGTCCAATTCAATGGTATAGTGCTTCGTGGGGGAATGGATGTGTTCGCTGCCACGACGTTAGGTTAAGGCGTGGGCCCGCCACCTAATGATTTTGGGTCATGCCCAGGATGGATTCACACTTGCCATCGCTGATGCAAGGTTAGGCGTTAAGTAATGTAAAGGCTACGTTATGACCTCTAGACCACATTCAGCATGAAGAGTGTGGTAGTGCTGTGCAAACACGAAACAAACTAGAGTGTTCATATCATGTGGGTAAAGCTGTACAAACTCTACGGAGTCTAAAACTAATCGATTAGCCATGCTCATGGTCATGTGCGACTTGGTGAAGTGTCATGAGTTTAGACTTTAATTTTTTTTTTATGTTTTCAAATGATGATTTATGAACTATGGATTTGAAATGGTATCTTAGGTTAAGTTATGATAATTATGTTATATTGTTGATGAATGTGAGACTTGATGCCGGGTGGGCAGTCAAGTGTATTATTATGATGAGATTATGACTTGTTGCCGGTATGAGTAACAAGAGTATGTTTAAGGTGTTGATATAGTAAATATTATGATTCAACTATGTTAATGCTTTATTAATTGAATCATCAACTCTTTTGAAAAAAATTGTGAACCAAAACTTGCTTTACGCTAAAATGAGTTACATATATAGCTTTTCTTTGATTATATGCCTTGCATGTAGTATGTTAGGATTGTCTTGTGCTTGCCGGTACATTAACTTGTTTAATGTACTGACTCTTGTTATACTGGAATATCCATTTTTGCAGGTTGTGTGCTTAGCCTAATCTGAGTGATTCGGGTGATCGTTGTTTCTTCTAGGACTGGATCCAAAAGGGTTATCTCCTAGTCGACTGCTTGTGGTTTCAGGTAACCAAGCTTCCGCGGATCAGTAATTATCTGGCCGACTGGCTTATTTATTTAAATATAAATGTGGAGTAAAGTTATTTGTGTTTACTCCTTATTATTCTGATTTTCATCGCTTAGATGAAAGTGTGAAACTATAGCTTTTCCTGGGATCTAGTTCTACACCGATATGAGTTTTGAGCATTTGGGATGTCGTAGAGCTTTAGCGAATTTTGTGTAACACATCTGGTCACCATCTTCGTGTGGTTTGACGGGCATGTCTCAGGCTGAAGTTGACTGGCATGCTAAAGTCCCAGCAATATCCCCTATGCTCTCTACTCGGCGCTTCAGGTTTTATACTATATAGGTTATTTGACATGATTGGGCAGCGATAGGGTTGGATGGTTATTGTTTTACTCGATTATTACTAGACCCTATCCAACTAAATAATTCGCACTATCATTTCAGGTAACATACATAATATTTAACCCGGGGGTGCCCGACATATTTTGAAAAATCTATCGAAGTCGGTAGTTTTGCAATTTCATATTAAGTAACAGTTGATGTTGTAACTTATTTGTGGTATTAATGTATGAAATTGATATTGCCCTATCGTAATCTCGGTCGCAGAAACATTATATGCACTGAAACAAGGAGAAGTTATAGTACAATTTAAACATGATACATCTGGTTCCATTGCGGCTACATAGATAAGATTAGATTCGAACTAGAAGGAAGGTAGTGCAAGAATTGAACACGACGATGATATAGTAATGGGACAACGAAACATGACATTACATATTTGACTAAGGTAAGTTGTCCGATAGTAACTAACCCCTATATGAGGATCCCCCTTCCCTCTCAAACTGCGCTTTAGTAAACCTGTATTGCTTTGGCAATTCAAGCTGCACCACACGGGAAGTTGGATCACTTAGAACCTTTTTGGTGTCTATCCATTGTTTGTATTGACATCTTCTTGGCGGTTCCTACGAGAAACGAATAGACGTGAAGCGAACAAAGTTACTGAATGTTGTGATAAAATAAGGATTCATGATAATGAAAATATTTTCACCACGAAATCGTCGTCTAGAATATTTGGGCAAACAAAGAACCTCTGACCCAAAGTTCTTGGCTTGTTGGAACGGAGAACCTGACAACGATCACCGCATCTGCATTTTGGACGGGCTTCCCATGGAGGGAGTGCCATCGTTAGCACCCACCAGTTGCACTGTTGTTCATGACATTGTCGTTCGTAAGCTGCTTTGAACGACAAGTATTTCTTAGTACTTTCTGATGCGAAATACCAGCGTCCTTCTTGTAAACAAGTGGTTAGGTCGAGAACGGGATTTTTTGTATCGACCCACTCGATGTATCCACAAGCCGTAGCGCGGGCCTAACAAATAGATTTGGAAGAAGAATAAACAATCGCTCATGCAAACTGAATAAGCATATGTAGAGAATGAAATACCTCACGGTAATAGTTAGAGCACCTAAAAAAATGCCTTCCTCGAGTGTTTGGATTCCTCGAAGCCATTAGTTGGCATCGGTCACCGCAAAGGCAGAGAGGCCGCTGGCACCAAGGTGGGAATAGTACACACAAGGATCGCTACGCCAGTTGGGATCCTCAACGCCCTGGCATCTAGCCATTGCCGAAAGCTGGTGCAATAAAGGGTTGTGGTAGCGCTTGTTGCCTACACAGATGAAGAAATTATATGCTGCATCGCTCGTTATGGGGACTTATGTAGGCACCAAAATCACAGTGATAACCTTTACATGTCTACATCATGGGGCACGATGGGTCGGCCTGATTACCGCCGAAAGTAAGAGTGGACGTATGCGGAATAAGGCCGTTCGCCCTTTTAGAGGGCTAGATGGAGCCGAAAGTAAGATTGGACGTATGCTGATGTGACATGTAAGGGCGTTGTTAACGACGGATTTTGGTAATCGACTTGGAAAGAAAAGAGGAAACCGAAGCAGAGAGGAAGGGTTGAGTTGGAGTCGGACCAGGCTTCGTATCGGACCTGGTAACCGTATCGGACTGGGGAGGTGTTGCTATAGAGAGTGTATCGGCCGATACGGATTCGGCTTGGTCGTGGGCCGATACGGGTTGTGAGTTGACATCGTCAATGTTGGCTTGGTCTGGGCTCGAGATAAGCTTTAAGGAAGTTGCCAAATAGAGATAAAGCTCGGTTTTAGGCAATTGTATCTTGTAAATTAAGTAGTTTAGATCTAATCTGTGGCTAAAGTCTGCCGTAAAGGCTTGTTTGTTAGTTGTAGATAAGATCGTGCCCTACAAGGGTTCTGTTGTAACCTCGGGTATAAATATCCCGATAGTTTGTACATAGAATCTCTCTCAATCAATCATACAATCAAACTAATCTATTTTCGGCGCATCGCCAACCCTCGCAAGAGGTTGATTCCTGACGAGTTCTTGCTTCCCTAGAGCAAGGTAAGAACTCGTACCCGATGATTTGCATCGTCGGGGCTAGCGTGTCGCTTTAGGCACGTTAAGCCCTGATGATGTGATCGTCGTTATCGTGTGTTAGCTAATCTCGATGTGGTTTTCTGATTCTGCCTCGCCGGCAGTTAACTCGCTTTAGGGTTTATTGTTGACGTCGGTCGAATCAGTTTGCTCGTTTAGATTATCTAAGGCATTTACCATCCCCCAAAGCAATCGATGGCTTGATTTTCTTTGTGTTAAGTCTCGATTCACACTTTGAGTTGCCATTGACCTTAGTCCTGTTTCGAGATCTAACACGAAGCCTGTTTTCGATTATAATTAAGGATAGCGCCGGGGTTTCAGCCGGTCTTATCTAATGCATGTGATTATTTATGTTTTTTGCATGTGTTTGCCACTTATACATGTGGATCGACGAATATAAACATATCGGTCACAGAGTGTTTTTAAAGACTTCTTTGTGGATGGTGTATTTATGTTAGCCGATTGACTTGTATAAGTTTACACTAGAGTAATAGCTAGTGTAGTTATCCTCAAGAAACCATCATCGGCCAATTTCATTAATCTGTCACACGCTTTTAGCATGGGCCGATGAGATTAGATCTCTTCAATTTGCTTATTATATCAAGTAAGCCGATACAGTTTTGCCCTATCGGCTGGGCTATAACAATGTGACATCGGCCTATCGGCCGATCGACCATTGTTTTCTAATATGGTTTATTTGTTTCTTGTTGATTGCAGATCAAATCAACTGGCACGCTCTGCGCATGATTAGGCAAGCCAATTTGGACCTGCACTGGAGTTAAGCAGATCTCCCAGGCCGCCGTGGTAACGCGGAACCCGTTTGGTTGTTGGACGGGTCCAAATTCTGCGCCAACACGCTTTTGGCACGCCCGGTGGGACTTCTATTCCAGAGAACAAAGAACACAAACTCTGCAACAACAACAAGTCTCCTCAAGATGTCGAAGCAGGCTAAGATCTCCGAGGAGAACGTCGTCCCTGTAACCGCCGACCAGCTCAACGCAGAGCAAAAGGCTGAGATGGAGAAGCTGGTCGAGCAGTTCCAGAATATGTACCTGCAAACATATTCTAGGACTCGCAAGGCACCTTGATCCAAAAATCCAAGGTAGTTATGCCGAGTCCTGGAGATGGAGCTGGCACGTCGGCGGCGGTGCACGACCACACCGTCAAGACTGAAGATACTGCAGTGCTGACGTTGCAAGACAGGATTGACTCCGAAGTTCATTCTGCGCTAGTCAACCAATCGGGGATCCTGGTGAACACATTGACCAATACGGTCAAATCGATCCTAGATGAGTCGATTCACCAGTACAAGCCTCAGGGGCCGATTTTCTTACCAGAAAATAAGTTCCCTGCCTATCGGATCCTGAGGAACGACCTGAGCACGGCTCAGCCGACAGCGCCGATGCCACCCCCATTGGCGCAGCCAACAACAACACTGCCACTGGTCCTCACCAGTCAGACAGGGGGGAGCCCTCAGCACATTACAGAGGAGCAATATGCTCAATGGACCAAGGGGAAGTAACCAGTGATCGAGCCGATGCAGCAAGTTCCTGTTCACCAGCCATCGGCCGGACAGCCACAAGCCTCGGTGTTCAACAATCCTCCACCTCAAGCTGCATACAATGTGCCACAAGGCTACCAGCAGCGCACCACAGGGCAGTATGGCGCGTAGAATCTTGATCACCACTACCAGCCGTACTCCCCCAGGCAGTATCAAGTAGAGGGCTTGCAGCAATCATATCAGCAAGACCTCCCACATCGGCCCGCAGGATACTGGGCCGATATGATAGCTGAAGTGATGCGGGATCAGTTTGGCTTGAAGCCCAAGGAAAACTCTACAGTGTATCGGCACCCGTATCCCGAGGAATTTGACAGAGTGCCATTGCCAGGCCGATACAAGATCCCGGACTTCTCCAAGTTTTCGGGGCAGGACAACGTCTCGACGTATGAGCATGTCAGTCGATTCCTAGCACAGTGCGGGGAGGCATCGGCTATCGAGGCGTTGAGGGTGAGGTTTTTCCCTCTATCCTTATCAGGGTCTGCATTCACGTGGTTTTCATCTTTACCCTACAATTCCATCAGAGGATGGATAGATCTGGAGAAACAGTTTCACAGGTATTTCTACAATGGCGTACAAGAGATGAAACTGTCCGATCTAACTGCCATCAGGCAACGAGTGGATGAATCGGTCCCAGAGTATATCCAGAGGTTTAGAGACATAAGGAACAGGTGTTACAGCCTCAGTTTGACCGATTCCCAGTTGGCCGATTTGGCATTTCAAGGATTGCTAGGGCCGATACGTGAGAGGTTCTCCTCGTAGGAATTTGACAGCCTAGCTCAGCTAGCACAACGGGTATTGGCCCACGAACAACGATTCCAGGAGGCAAAGAAGTTTGTAAAGAAAATCAACACAGTTTATCAGTATGCCTCCGACGACGACGAGGAAGATGTTGATGTCGACCTGGCCGAGTGGGCCTGGATGAGAAAGCCGACAACTTGCCAATGGGCCAAGAAGGGCGACAAGGAAGATAAATACGACTTCGACATCAACAAGGCCGATAAGATATTTGATCTACTGTTGCAAGAAAAGCAAATTCAGTTGCCAGTAGGTCACGTATTGCCATCGGCCGAAGAGATCAAGAAGAGAAGATATTGCAAATGGCACAACTCTTATTCACACCATACAAATGAATGCAAGATCTTCAGACAACAGATTCAATCGGCCATCGAGCAGGGCAGGATTAAAATCGATGATGCCAAGCGGCTGATGAAGATAGAAGGACACCCGTTCCCAGTCAACATGGTGCGGGCGGACAGGGCCGATGGCAGTGCCCATCGAACCAGCAAATGACCTTATCAGACCTCGGAGGGCCTAATTAGAAAATACCAGCGGCGGCAGGAAGAACAAGCTCAAGATTACGCCGATCAAGACAACTCCTACGACCCACATTGGGACTGCGAGTTTTTTCGGTTCTACTGGAATGAGGGAATGAGATTGCCATCTATCCAGGAGTGCCCTGCATGCAATGGTGCAGAAGATTCTTATCAGGGCAGCTCAAGCAGGCAAGCGCATCGGCTGGCCAAGCAAAGAAAATCGGTTCATGAGAGGCTAGGGCCGATGCACCAAGAGCAACATATTGAAGACGAGGAGCAAGTCCAGAACCCCCAATGGTGCCCAAGCGATGTATTCACAAAGACACAAAAACGGCGGGTTCAGAGGCTAAGGAGGAAGGAGCAAATCCAGGAGCAACAGGCAGAGATAGCCCATCGGCCAGCCAAGACCAAAAAGGAGTGGAGGATAAAATCCATGGTGGTCAAGGCCGATGAGGACACTTCCAATACAGCTCGGGCTTCTTCGGCTTCAAAAAGTAAAAGAGTTGCATCGGCGCCTATTAATATGGTTTTCATATTGCCAGCAGAGTATAGCGTGCAGGCGGCTGATGAAGCGATGGCTGACGACGAACAATCTTCGGCCAGACTACAGTTGTCACCAGATCAAGCCATCTTTGACAAGCCAGTTGACGCCAGCTACAGACACTTGCGGCCGTTATATATCAAGGGATTCATCAATGGGCGACCGAAGACGAAGATGTTGGTCGACGGCAGCGTGGCGGTCAATTTAATGCCATATACAACCTTCAGGAAGCTTGGGAAGGTACCAGAAGACCTTATCAAGACCAACATGGTATTAAAGGACTTCGGTGGCAACGCGTCCGAGGCGAAGGGGGTCCTAAACGTGGAACTCACCGTGGGCAGCAAGACAATACCCACCACCTTCTTCGTCTTCGACGGAAAGGGTTCCTATAGCTTGTTGTTGGGACGGGATTGGGTCCATGCAAATTGTTGTGTCCCTTCAACAATGCACCAATGCCTCATGCAATGGCAAGGGGACCAGGTTGAGATTGTGCAGGCCGATCGGATAGTACATGTGGCCAATGCCGATCTCGCAGTATGGGACATGGAGGGAATCGACTGCTTGTCCGGACGAGTCTGGGACGCCGATTTCCTCAAAGTAACTGACTGCGACATCAAGACGATTGAAGATCAAGACAAGCAGTTACTTTAGCAAAGATGTGTCGTCCGCCGTTGAAGATGAACAAGCTAGTCCCTACACAGATGATGCGGTGGACGAGCTAGATGGCAAGTTGGGACACGGTTTTACGTCGGCCGATGAACTTGAAGAGATTGATATAGGGATAGGTGATAGGCCTAGGCCGACGTACGTAAGTGCTAACCTGCCAAAGGAATACAAGAGTAATCTTATAAATCTGTTGAAAGAATTCGTGGATTGTTTTGCATGGGAATATCATGAGATGTCAGGATTAAGCCGATCAATTGTAGAACATCGGCTACCAATCAAACCAGGTTGTTGGCCGTTTAAACAAGCTCCTAGGAGATTCAAGGCCGATATGCACGAAGCTATCAAGGCAGAGATCACACGACTTTATGATGCCAACTTCATCAGACCTTGCCGATACGCAGAATGGGTCTCCAACATAGTTCCAGTAGTGAAGAAAAATGGCAAGCTCAGGGTATGTATTGACTTCAGAGACTTGAACAAAGCAACACCGAAAGACGAGTACCCTATGCCTCTGGCCGATTTGCTTGTTGATGCCGCGTCTGGACACAAGGTTATCAGCTTCATGGATGGGAACGCAGGCTACAACCAAATTTTCATGACCGAAGAAGATGTTCACAAAATAGCCTTCCGATGCCCAGGGGCAATCGGCCTATATGAATGGGTTGTCATGACATTCGGTTTGAAGAATGCTGGAGCTACGTATCAGAGGGCCATGAATTATATTTTTCATGATCTCATCGGCTCTTTGATTGAAGTTTACATTGATGATGTCGTCGTAAAGTCAAGAGAATATGATATGCACTTGGCCGATTTACGCAAGGTACTTGAAAGAGCGAGGAAGTATGGTTTAAAAATGAACCCGAACAAGTGTGCCTTTGGCGTATCGGCCGGTCAGTTCCTGGGTTTCTTGGTCCACGAAAGAGGAATCAAGATTACACAGAAGAATATCGATGCTATAAAGAAAATCAAACCTCCGACGAACAAGACCAAATTACAATCTCTGCTCGGCAAGATCAATTTCATTCGGCGCTTTATATCGAACCTGTCAGGAAGAATAGAGCCGTTCACTCCGTTATTGAAGATAAAAGAGGACGAAGAGTTCATATGGGGTGATAAGCAGCAGAAGGCGCTGGACGATATCAAGGAGTATTTAACCTCTCTGCCAGTTCTAATCCCTCCACAGAAAGGGGTTCCGTTCAGACTATACCTATCGGCCGATGAGAAATCCATCGGCTCAGTCTTGGTTCAAGATATTGATGGTAAGGAAAGAGCTATTTTTTATCTCAGTAGGAGGATGCTAGACGCTGAGACAAGGTACACACCGGTGGAGAAATTATGTTTGTGCTTATATTTTTCATGTACTAAATTGAGGCATTATTTACTTTCCAACGAGTGCATTGTGGTAAGTAAGGCCGATGTGATGAAATACATGTTATCGGCCCCTGTGTTAAAAGGAAGAATTGGGAAGTGGATTTTTGCCTTAATAGAGTTTGATCTCAGATATGAATCGGCCAAAGCAATCAAAAGACAAGCCCTGGCCGATTTCATTGTTCAACACAGAGACGAGTCAGTTGCATATGCAGATATTGTGTCATGGACCTTGTATTTCGATGGATCCGTCTGCAGACATGGATGCGGTATCGGCCTAGTTATCATATCCCCTCGGGGGGCAAGTTTTGAGTTTGCTTTAACTATCAAGCCTTATTATACTAACAATCAAGCAGAGTACGAAGCGGTGCTTAAAGGCTTGCAGTTATTACGAGAAGTCGAGGCCGATTCCGTAGAAATCATTGGTGATTCGCAACTGGTAATCAATCAACTTTCTGGGGCGTATGAATGCAAGAACGATATTCTCAGAGTCTACAACGAGGAGTGCAAGGAGTTACTGCAAGGTTTTAAGATTGTGATGATGAGGCATATACCCAGGAAGCATAACTTCGAGGCCAATGATTTAGCTCAGGGGGCATCAGGTTACAGGCCGATGGCTAAAGATGTTCAGATTCAGATCGCTCTCGTGCATGCCGATGATTGGAGGTTTGATATCATCGAGTATTTGAGAAATCCTTCTCAATCGACGTCACGAAGAATGAAGTATAAAGTTTTACATTATGTCTTGCTGGACGATGACTTGTATTATCGGACGATTGCTGGTGTCTTACTCAAGTGCCTAGGCCCCGAGGAGGCCAAAACTGTTATGAGTGAAGTACATGAAGGGATTTGTGGAACCCATCAATCGGCCCATAAAATGAGATGGCTGTTGAAGCGCGTCGGATATTTTTGGCCAACCATGCTAGAGGATTGTTTCAAGTATTATAAAGGATGTCAGGATTGTCAAAAGTTTGGAGCAATTCAAAGAGCACCGGCATCGGCTATGAATCTAATCATAAAGCCGTGGCCATTTCGTGGATGGGGAATAGATATGATCGGCCAGATTAACCCACCATCGAGCAAGGGACACAAATATATCTTGGTGGCTATAGATTACTTCACAAAGTAGGTTGAGGCCGTTCCCCTTAAGAAGGTTGATTCCAAAGATGCAATTCAGTTCGTCAAAGAATATATTATATATCGGTTTGGGTTACCTCAGACGATAACCACCGATCAGGGATCAATCTTTGTGTCCGATGAGTTCGTCCAGTTCGCCGATAGCATGGGCATTAAATTATTAAATTCTTCTCCTTACTACGCGCAAGCTAATGGACAGGCAGAGGCTTCTAATAAGACTTTAATCAAGCTAATCAAGAGGAAAATCGACGAACAGCTGAGGCAATGGCACACAACGCTGGCCAATTCCCTTTGGGCATATCGGATGGCTTGCCATGGTGCAATTCAAGTGCCTCCGTATCAGCTGGTTTATGGACATGAAGCTGTGCTGCCGTGGGAAACCAACATCGGCTCAAGAAGGATTGCTTTGCAACACGACTTGACAGCCGATGAGTACCATAATCTTATGGTAGATGAGTTAGACGATTTGGCGCATGTCCGATTACGGGCCTTAGAGAAGATCAAACGTGACAAAGATAGAGTGGCTCGTCATTACAACAAAAAAGTTGTCGCCAAGTCGTTTGAAGAAGGGGATCTTGTATGGAAATTAATAATGCCGATTGGTTCCAGAGATAATAAATTCGGCAAGTGGTCACCTAATTGGGAAGGTCCTTTTCAAATTCATCGCTGTGTTCCTCACAATGCTTATTTGCTCCAAGGGCTGGATGGCGAGATTTATGGACGAGCTCTGAATGGCAAGTACTTGAAGAAATATTATCCTAGCGTCTGGATCGACTCATGATCGGCCCTCCAGCCGATTTATGATTACAGCCGATGTGTTATGCATCGTCTTTAGATGGCCGATACATACTATCGTCCTTAGTTCAAATTTTACAACATGAGCCCTCATCTTGTAAATTTTGGGGGGCATATATATATACAAGGACAGAATTTTTCAAGGAATTTTCTTCTTTAGAGTAAGATCGAATTCGGCTTTCTGGCCGATGAGATTGATTAGTAAAGGGATATCTGCTCGCAGGATGGATTTCAGAAACAATTTTCAAACTAGAATTTTCAGATCAAATTCGGCTGCGTGGCCGATAAGGTTTGTGTTTACACGGTAAAAAGAAAAATAGGTTACATCACCCTATGAAGTCCGCAATAGCTGCAATGGTTCTACGGCGAATCTGTTCAATGTCTTCTATAGCTTGGGCATCATCGGCCGTCGACCCTGGGATTGGCTTCAATGACTTACTCAGGGTGGCAAGATACTTGGCCGATGCCTTGAGCTTTGCCGTCTGGTCTTCGATAGCCTTGGGTGATGCAGCTATCCCGGCTTCAACTTCTTGGATTTCGTGGCGCGTGGCTTCCAGCTTCGATTCTAGCTCTGCTTCGAGACGACGGAGTTCTTCAAGTCTGTGCTTCAAGACAATCGGCTCCACCGCTAGCTCGTCCTACTTGGTCTTGTCGGCATTAACTTGAGCTCTGCTAGCGGATAGGGCCGATTCCAGTTGCTCACGCTCTCGTCGCTCTGCGAGTCTTTCTTTTGCCTTGTTGAGCTTGAATCGGTATTGCTCCAAGAAGATGGCCGGTGTTAGAATCTCCATCAGGTCTTCCGGCAGTTCATCCTGAATTTCTTGTACCCTAACCCTGATGGGGGTGCAATCTTCCACCAAGTACTCCAACGAAGACTCCAGCCGATTGGCGATGTCGGTCAGCCGATTCTTCAGATCATCAGAAATTGATGCCCTGGCTGTGGTGGGTGGCTCCTTGTCCTCATCATCAAGAAATTGGCCGATATCAAAAGAAAACATATCAGCTAGGTTCTGCAAATTTCAATATGGGTCAAGGTTAGCCTTGTTAAACAGGAACTGGCAGAAAGGGGATCAGAGTAATCGTGGTTACCTGTGTTGGAGCATCGGTGGTGCTTGCATCGGCCTTCCTTTGCTGTGTTGAAGCAGTAGGCGAGGGGGTTGGCCGATGTGGTGAAGGTGATGGAGCCCTAGGCTGAAAAAGCAGGAAATTGGTAAATAGGGTTATGTAAATAGCAAGATAATGCAAAAAACAACTCTTACCGAGACAGTCGGAGAGGGTGGTGGAGAAGGAGAAGGAGTCCTCAATCGGGCCTTGGCTCGTTCGCGCCATTGTAGAGTTGCTTTCTTGGTTCTTGGTAAAGGGGCCGATCGAGTTCTCTCCTTCAACATAGACGACGCCGCAGCCTGAAAAGGATATGAAGTTAAAGTATGACAGTACGAGGGGATTATGTAAATGCGAAGAAGAGATTATACTGACCTTGCGAACTGCATGTCTGGTCCTTTTTGGTTGGGGGGCATCGCCTTGGTCATCGGTCGGTGGAATCTCAGTAGCTTCGGCCGATGGCTCCTGGGTGGTTTCGACCGACGGGTTTTCTTCTTCGTGTGCGTCGGCCGCTGTTGTGTCAACCTCCTCCTCCATTACTTGTTCGTCGAGGAAGTCTTCCAGGGAGGGGTCTAGCTCTTCGGCATCGGCCTGGTCATCGGTTCTAGCCTTCTTGCTGGCTTTCTGTGATTTGCTTTTGGCCGGCGCTTTCCTCTTGGGGTTTTCTTTGGGCATCGGACCTTGGAGAAGTGACGCTAATTTTGGGGCAGTGAGGCCGATGATTGACTCCATGACAGTTGATCCTGATGGGGCTAGGGCTTGATGATAAAAGATTTCTCGCCCACTGTTGCTCACAGCCGGAATCGGACCATCGGGGACCTGAGGGCTGATGTTTTTGATAAGGCCCGTCACATAGAATCTGACCGATTGGTGGAAAATATGAGCAGCCCACTCTTGCCACCATGTCTGAAAACTGATATGAACAAAGGCGCTCAGATGCAATCGGTCACAATCGCCGAGATTTGGGAGTTCGATTTCCAGCGCTTTGCTCATAACCAGCGCCGATGGAACCGTGCCTCTGCTCTCTAGGAGCTTATGAAGATACAAACTCACAGGAAGTTGTCCAAGCCTGCACTGTCTAGCGGCCACCATTGGATTATAAAATTTGTAAGATAGGCTGGTGCTTCTTCCTTGAAATAAGCCTACTGGGAGCAGGCATGGGGTGAGGCCGATCATGAACAATTCCCTTGACTCTGAATCATCATTTATCAAACTCAGTTGAAGATCGTCAGGGAGTTCGAAATCTCGGTCCGATGTGTAGACAAACATGTCCATCCTAGCCGATGGAGGGCCGGTGAAGAAGCGAATGAACCATGTAGCCATGTCCTCGGCCGATTGGTCTGCACCTGGGTAGACAGAAGCTACTTCCCCATAGGACATGCATCTTCTGGTCCTGGGTTTTCGTGATCAGCATATTTGGAGGGGAAGCAGGAGTCCGATAATGGAGGCCGATTGACCATGGGGTTGGTGTGGATGGTGAGCCAGAGCTGAACAAACCACCATGGTCCTCCGTGGGCCACAGTTTGTTTTAATATCAAATCTTGTGTGGAGGCATGAAGCAGCCGATAGACAGCTCCCAAAAGGTATCGGCCCAAGGGGATTTGTTTCTTGTCGACCAAAGCCTGAGCGAAGTGTTGACAGTTTGTAGTGGGGCCGCAGGTCGATCCACAAAAGACAAATCTCTCCAACCATAATGTCAGGAAGGCTACATGTTCTCGTTCTGAGACCGATCCCTGTTCCATGTGTTCAGAGATGTACCCAGACCAACCTCCAATCTTTTTGGTTTTCAACTTGTGGCTACTATGTATCAAGAGGCTGAAGGGGTTGATCTCGGAATCAATGTCTAACCCTGTTAGTATCTTGACGTCGACCAGGGTGGGGGTCATCGGACCTTGTTTGAACATAAAGGCGTTCAAGGTACTGGACCAAAAGTAGCTGGCAGCTGACATAAGTGGCTCATTCTTCTTGGTATCGGCCAGGGACAGAGTGATGCATTGGCCGATCCCAATTTCGTCCCAGTGGACTTGTTTGGCAGCAGCAATCCTCTTATGCCAGGTTCTGCATCCGTTAAGCTTCGATGGCCAGGACCTGAAGGTATGTTTCCAGGAAGAAACATTGGGCTTGGCTTGCCTAAAGGGGATTCTGTCCATCTCGGCATTGATTAGCCAAGTTGGGTCGTGATCTCCCATGGGACCTAGCAGAAAGCGATGGGATTTGTCGTCGGTGGGGATCAAGATTTGGTTTTTGAAGACCTAGATCATGAGAATGATGATGAAAATATAAGACCCGGGGGGCAGAGAATAAAAACCCTAACTTGGAGGAATCGGCGGAGAAAGCAATAATGTGGGTTTTGAAAGAATAGACTTACCGCAGGGATCTCGGAGGCATAGAACGGAGCGGAGGCCATCGTTGTCGTTGAAGGGGTCGCTGTGAAGGGGGTCGATGTTGATGGGACGCTGAGGGGTCGCCGAAGTTGAAGAACCCGAAGAGTTTGTTGAATCGGTGGCGGAAGGATTCGAATCTGGATCTGCGCGGTTTTTAGATTAGACCTAGCAAAGAAGTCGACGGGTTCCTCGGAGCTAATTCCGCCACATTATATAATGAAGCAGAATTGGGGGGCATGTGTTAACGACGGATTTTGGTAATCGACTTGGAAAGAAAAGAGGAAACCGAAGCAGAGAGGAAGGGTTGAGTTGGAGTCGGACCAGGCTTCGTATTGGACCTGGTAACCGTATCGGACTGGGGAGGTGTTGCTATAGAGAGTGTATCGGCCGATACGGATTCGGCTTGGTCGTGGGCCGATACGGGTTGTGAGTTGACATCGTCAATGTGGGCTTGGTCTGGGCTCGAGATAAGCTTTAAGGAAGTTGCCAAATAGAGATAAAGCTCGGTTTTAGGCAATTGTATCTTGTAAATTAAGTAGTTTAGATCTAATTTGTGGCTAAAGTCTGCCGTAAAGGCTTGTTTGTTAGTTGTAGATAAGATCGTGCCCTACAAGGGTTCTGTTGTAACCTCGGGTATAAATATCCCGATAGTTTGTACATAGAATCTCTCTCAATCAATCATACAATCAAACTAATCTATTTTCGGCGCATCGCCAACCCTCGCAAGAGGTTGATTCCTGACGAGTTCTTGCTTCCCTAGAGCAAGGTAAGAACTCGTACCCGATGATTTGCATCGTCGGGGCTAGCGTGTCGCTTTAGGCACGTTAAGCCCTGATGATGTGATCGTCGTTATCGTGTGTTAGCTAATCTTGATGTGGTTTTCTGATTCTGCCTCGCCGGCAGTTAACTCGCTTTAGGGTTTATTGTTGACGTCGGTCGAATCAGTTTGCTCGTTTAGATTATCTAAGGCATTTACCATCCCCAAAAGCAATCGACGGCTTGATTTTCTTTTTGTTAAGTCTCGATTCACACTTTGAGTTGCCATCGACCTTAGTCCTGTTTCGAGATCTAACACGAAGCCTGTTTTCGATTGTAATTAAGGATAGCGCCGGGGTTTCAGCCAGTCTTATCTAATGCATGTGATTATTAATGTTTTTTGCATGTGTTTGTCACTTATACATGTGGATCGACGAATATAAACATATCGGTCACAGAGTGTTTTTAAAGACTTCATTGTGGTTGGTGTATTTATGTTAGCCAATTGACTTGTATAAGTTTACACTAGAGTAATAGCTAGTGTAGTTATCCTCATGAAACCCTCATCGGCCAATTTCATTAATCTGTCACACGCTTTTAGCACGGGCCGATGAGATTAGATCTCTTCAATTTGCTTATTATATCAAGTAAGTCGATACAGTTTTGCCCTATCGGCTGCGCTATAACAATGTGACATCGGCCTATCGGCCGATCGACCATTGTTTTCTGATATGGTTTATTTGTTTCTTGTTGATTGCAGATCAAATCAACTGGCACGCTCTGCGCACGATTAGGCAAGCCAATTTGGACCTGCACTGGAGTTAAGCAGATCTCCCAGGCCGCCGTGGTAACGCGGAACCCGTTTGGTTGTTGGACGGGTCCAAATTCTGCGTCAACAGGCGTGAGAAGCCATTCCGCAGTCGTATCGCACGCGAATAAAGGAGGTTGCATCGGTGCAACCGAAAGTACTCGTGCATGCACCGAAAGGGATCATGCTTTTGTAAAAAGTAACAGCAAAGCATACGAATGCGAAGTCGATCTCGCATTGTATTCTCGGTGTGTCCAATTTTCCGACAAGGAAATGACATAGGCGCCGAAAGTAGTTTGTAACCACACGCGAGCACAATGATGTCGATAGTGAATCTTTTCTAAATCTTGTAGAAAAAAATATAAAAGAAGTCATACTTTAGCACAAGTAGAAAAGACATAGAAAGGCAGCTTATCAAATAAGTGTATGTCATGACGTAGTTCATACATATAATATGACATAAGCAGTAAATGCACAAAAAAATAATCCAGCACATAAATAACATTACAAGTCAAGAATGACCCCCTCTCGCACGCTTGCTAGGCCCTCCCTTCTTGCGTTGTCTGATTTGCTCTGTCGGATAGGTCAAATTATCAGGTGGGTGTCTATGTCGTATCGGCTACTGTGGAGTGGCATCCTCTGGCTGCACGGACTCCCTCTGCTGCGTAGGCTGCGTGACCGGAGGTGCACCGTACCAGTAGTCTATGCCAACTTGCGCATCGGGTGCATCCGTCGTAAAGAAATCGTCCACGAACTATGTTCGAGGAGAGACAGCAGGAACTGCAGAATGCCCCTGGGAAAACCCGTAGTCGTCACCTGTTGCAAAATAGAGGCAATGCCACATTATAATAGTTAGTAACTATGCATAAAAATTAAGAGAACGATGATGGTAACTACGTTGTAAACAATACTTGTGTGTTGTGTGTACCCTGACTACGGTGCTCGCGGAGTAATGTGAAGTCCCCAACCCGGTGTGGGCGCCAGGTTGTCCCCTGTCGGCAGGTAAGGAAAGTTTGGCTCCGCATAAGCTCCCTGGGTATCGTACACCTGCTGTGGCTGTGGACATTGCGTAGGTTACGATATGGTATAAAACGGAGGTTGAGTACGATATGAACTGGATGCTAAGCAAGGTAAACGTGCTGTACCTGAGGCCGCGGTGGTGGCATACTCGATGCCGGAACCCCAAAGTCAGACGATCTCCTTGGGCGAAAAGGGGGAGGTGTCTCCTGAAGCGAAGGCCGAGCGTGCGATGGACCGGCGTCGTCGTAGTGGCGACGTGACGTAGAGGAACGGAATTGGTCCACACTAGAGCGTCGTGGTAGTGGTCGCGATCCTGTGCGCCTAGAAGGTTGTGCCACATCAGTCGCGCTCCGACAGGAGACACGACGAAGTAGCGCCGCAGTATGCGAACGAAAACTGCGAAGGACGGACGCCACGTCGTCCTGCCTGACATGCTGAGGCCTCGTCTCTAGTCTCTGTAACAACGTGTTGGACTCAGTGTGAACCTGTTCCACAAACTCGGCCTATTGAATGAATAGGGAAGGGCGTTAGAACAATTGAACATGTTCCACATTTAATGACCATAACGAAAGCAACGACATACCATTGAGTTGTACGCAGCTCGAGGTTGTGGGGCAAACGTGTCCGTGATCGACGGCTGGTGGGGGAGAGATGTTTCCCGTTGTGGCGGGAAACACCTCCAGCTCGTAACACTACGGTACCAATGAAGGTACTGTCCATATGAAGCTCCGTCGTCTGGAGGTGTTTGGAGAACCAAGTGCTTCGCCGCATGTTCCCACTCCGCAACCGTTGGTGCGATCGTCCGAACAATGGTCCCCTCGTGGGACAGACCAAGTCCCTTCCAGGAGTACCTGCGTAGGACGTAATGAGCACGTAAGAAACATATACAATGGGGTAAAACACACTACTTGAAATTAACATTGTCGAACGTGTACTTACTTGTGGAGGCTAACAGCTAAAGAGCGTCCACCTCTCGGAGGGTAGTCTTGGTACATGCTGAGCTGTTTAAGTACCCTCTGTACGTGGTACGGCTCGAGGTGCACGTCCAGCACGAGGTGACAAGTAGTCCTCCAGAACTCTACGTCGCGCGTGCAGAGCTGCGTAAGACCGTGCGGTGCCCACTCGACAACATCATGATGCATGTACGGGGTCCAGCGACACGGTCGGGCGTAAGCTGATCGAAGTCGTCCACGAACTATGTGTACACGCGACGTGTCATTCTGCTCACCCACCTCGGCTGCAAAAGCAAGAAATATATGATTAGTGCCCGTAAATTGAGATAATGCGCAAAATAAGAAAGTGCTATGCAAAATGCATTGCAATGTACAATTTACCTCGCGGTGTGTCCACAGCGAGCCCATGGTGGGATGATCGTCGATGTCTTCAAGACCAGACTTGTACATCTCATCGACGCCGTAGCTTACGTACGGCTGTAGCTGTGGCCTCCCAATGTCAAAGCGCTCATGCGCCCATAACATTAGAAGCAGAGGGCATCCTGTCAGAGAACTTGCCTTGCTATTCCTGGTGCAAGCATCGCAAAGACCGACGTACGTCGCCGCAAGAACAGCCGACCCCCAACTGTAGTGCGAAATCTCCTCAACAGGTAGCTCGGCGATCTACTCCGTGTAGTGGATGAAGTACTTGTCCACAGAGCCAGCGTGAGTCCCCGTGAACATCACCCACCCAAACAACCATAGTAGATACGCGACTAAGTGTCGGCGCACTACCCAGTCCTCCTGGTCCTCTGGGAAAACCTCCTGGTGGAACTGGTACAACCAACTCCTCGTGGGCCCATGCCCATCTGTGAGATCCTCTAGCGGAGCAGCCACCACTCCACCAAAACTGGCAAACAGATCATTCGCCCATCCAGCATGGACCTGTGTCGGGCCAACTGCTACACTCGCTATCGGTAGACCCAACAAAAAAGACACATCCTCTAGAGTAGGTACCATCTCTCCAACTGTCAGCTGAAAGGTGTGTGTCTCGGGCCTCCATCTATCCACGAAAGCACTCAGCAAGGCCGCATCAATGTTGATACGGGGTGACCTTCCACGTGAAGGCTCAACCAAGCGTGCGAAGGTCAACAACCCAGCGGCTCTCAACCTGTTACATGTCAAAAAGAAATAATTAGCAATGCGAAAAAATTTAAATGACAGTACGCTGACTTGTGGAGTTTGACATACCTTGGAACCCAACGAGGATCGATACGCCAATACTGATCCGGTCCCCGCATTTTCAATACGTTGCAAAAAGTCCCTTGACTAAGTCGTCGTGATCGGTGATGTTTATCGATCACCTCGTCAATCAGCGATACGTCATCCCTGGCAGCCATACCTACAAAATGCATGATTATTAGTGTCATGAGCATCAGAAATGAATTAAAAAATGACAAATTGAGCGTGAAAAATTATGCAACGCGAAATTTTAATAGCAGAAGTCAAATACTGATAAATTGAAGTGAACACACTGCGGTACTGGTAAATATAAGTATTACAAGCCAGAAACATGAAAAAATGAGCGTGACAAAGTTATGCAACGCGATAGTATAGTAGTACAGGTAAAATACTAATAAGTTGAAGTGAACACACTCTAGGACTGGTAAATATAAATATTACAAGACGAATAACTAAGGATTATTTCTCTTCGTCGACCTCCGCCCTGGAACATGACGAATATCGCCACCTTCTGCATCTTTGCCTACATTGTACATGCTGCAATCTTCACGGGCATGGTCTCCGCCGCATACAATGCAAGCTTTTGGACGCCGTGAATGTGTGTTCGTTTCAACTTCATCCATGTGGTTCTTGATTCGATGCGTCTTGCGGCGCCCCTTCGTGCCAACTAGCAAATTTGAGTCAGGCACCCAGTTGGCTTCCCCTGGAGGTGGGCGAGTGAAATCAAATACCGCACGCCAACCACGCAATTCATCGTGCCAGGTTGCCTCCCATGCTTCCTTAGCAAAGTAAGGTGAGACGAATATGTTCGCATCGACACCACCTTTTGCAGAAGTGGCAAGAACATGAGAGCATGGCAGATGTCGAAGGAAAGGCTTGTTGCAGTTGCATTTGTAAGCATGATAGTCTGGCCACAACGTGCACTCCAATGTGATGTCCGTACTTCTAATACCAACTCCACTCTTGTCACACAGTCGTACCTCAAACAACAACTCCCTATTCCCAGCAAGCTAGACCTTGTGCATTCCCCCCTTCTTGCTTTTCTCCTCCAAGTACTGTGTGATAGCGGGGCTATACCTTACATTAGGATTGGCAAGGTTAAGACTAGCCATGGCTTATCTTTTACAAAGATACTTCTGTGTACCTCTTGTGATGCCCTCCAGAATAGCGACAAGTAGTAAAGGACGTGTATTTTTTATCACCCAGTTGTACACTTCTGCAAGATTTGTTGTCATCACACCATACCGTGAACCATTGGTATCGTACAACAAGGACCACTTTTCCCTTGGCTCATGCTCTATCCAGTCAGTGAAGCACTTCGTAGCCCTCCCCCGCTTCCTACATTGAGTAACAGGTGGTGATTCATTTGAAACGGGTTCCAGGCCTTCGGGCTCCTCTTGTCGGGCAAGAACGGGTTTTTTCCAAACCTATTGCATGTGAGTAGTGGTCAACCGATCCAGCTGTTCCCATATAGCGTCGAACTTTCTTTGCTAATTCTGCTTGCACAACTTTTTGAACAGGTCCATTAACCTCTTACTCCTGAATTGTCTATAAAAATTTGTGTCGAGATGTCACATACACCATCTGCTATGCAAATCTGGCCAGCACACCTCCTCTGTTACATCTTCCTTTAGCTACTGCACCGCTGATAGAATACCGGCATGTCGGTCATGCAGAACACACATATTTGGTCTGTTTTGAACAACACACCTTTTAATGTGACGTAGGAACCATAGCCAGCTCGATGTGTTCTCGCTTTCAACAAAAGCGAAGGCAACGGGGACGACATGGCTATCAGCGTCGACTCTAATTGCGGTTAAAATAGTTCCCCTATACTTGCCTGTCATAAAAGTACCATCAACACATAACAACGGAATGCAATTTTGGGAGGCCTCTATCATGCACCCAAATGCCCAAAATGCACGATGAAGTACGTTTTTCCCATTTTCATTAACATCATCGAGAATAGCCATATATGTGCCCGGGTTTCTGGCCTGCAACACCTCCAAAAGTGGGGGAAGGTTGTGCTACGAATCTTCGTAACTTCCAAATCTCATCTGCAGTGCTTTCTGCTTACCCCTCCAAGCCTTGTCGTACGATATCTCATACCCGTACTCTTTCTCCACGTCATGCATTATTGTGAACAGCGACAAAGAGGTTTTTTTAACAACCTTTGAGTACACCATTTGTGCCACGAATGCAGCCATCATGTTCCTGTGTACCAAAGGGGTATTGTCCAACAAATAGGTATGCTCCTCAACCCTTGAAGCTACCCATAAGTTGTCATGTTGTGGCTTGTAACCATGCACTCTCCAAGGGCATCCAGGCTTTACGCACTTCACGTCATACGTCATCCTATTTGAAACCTTCACCCTAAACTTCCGCCTCTGCAGAAAAGCCCACCTCTTCACCGCGTCTTGTAGGTGCCCTTTGTCATGAAACATCTATCAACTTGCACCTTCTTACAATCATATCGCCAGTGGGCATCTAAACCATCGTTAACCCCCAGACGGCTCATCGATATGGTCGTCCAATCTTCAGGTACGTTGGTTTCCTCGTCCCACTGTGTTGTATCTTGCCCTTCCACCACGAACGAAATATATTCCTCGTTCTTTAATTCCATCTCTTCCACTACAGCATCGTTCTCCTCCGCTGCATCAACAGCCAAAGGTGAGTCCGGCTCATCGTCATTCAATTCGTTAGCCGGACAATTGCCACCGGGCACAACTAAATTTGCAGTAGCCTCCTCTACTGCTTCCTCTTGCCCACTCCTGCAAATATTAGTCTCTTCCACGATATGAGTTTGTTCCACCTCCGTGCGGCTGGTCTCGCTGGTCCCAACAACATCTATTTTCTTTTGCACCAATATTGCCAGGCTATAACTTTTCTATCTTACTTTAGCCACAAATTTTCTCCACCTCCCAGTAGATGCAAGCTCTACTACTCTCCACTGCCATCCGTATTCACTCCTTACTGGCCACACGGCTTTTATGATGAATTTCTGCATCAAAGGATCTATCCCGAACATATTATGCAGCCACCCGAGCATGTCATTCAAAACCAACTGGTCTAGTGTATTTAGGGTAGTATCAACGAATGCATATACGGTCAAATCTACCCCGCTATCACAAAGTTGTATTGGAGCGTCGCCATAATACACCCGAATGGGCATAGCACCTGACATCTTGAAATAGCATGCCAATTGCTATTAATACGTTACTACCTAGTAAAGTGTCGTATGCTCTATGCTTACATTACTGCTCTAACGTATTCAAACTATATTTCATTACTTGAATATAAAAGTTCCATTCGATTTTAACTAATATTAAACGTATAATACCTCCATTCAATTTTAACTAATATTAAATATATAATACCTCCATTCGATTTTAACTAATAATAAACTTATCATACCTCCATTCGATTTTAACTAATAATAAACGTATCATACCTCCATTCGATTTTAACTAATAATAAACGTATAATACCTCCATTCGATTTTAACTAATAATAAACGTGTATCGTACCTCCATTCGATTTTAACTAATAATAAACATATAATACATGTACTAACAACCAACAATGATTAACAAAAAAAATTGCCAGCGTCCTAAGGGATTACAAATTTATATCTTCGCTATCGTTGCTCTTTCATGCACAGTTGCGGACTTCTCCTTCCCAACCGCGTAGTTATTCCCTCCGGCCGAATGACACAGCTCTGCACTAAATTAGACAACTTAAATATAACTTCCTTTTGATTTGTACTAATGCTTAACATTCATTTCTCCCCGATGATAACTATTTCAACATTACAAAATTGCTAATCACCTCAGCAAAAATATACTAACTTCAAATTATTTGCAACATACAACTAAATAACTATATATGCTGACATTAAACAATGACAAATGGTACACACATTATACGTACTAACATTCAACAATGACTAACGATTCACAAATAATAGCATCAAAATAACAAGCCTCATACTTACGAATTAAAGATTCACAACTTAACTTAGGGATTACATATTTATACCTTAACCATCCCTTCCCTTGTAGTGCTGCTACCTCAACGACAACAACAAGCAACAGCAGCAATGGCAATGGCGATGGCACCGGCGCTGGGGGCGACGGCGGGCTATGGCTTGCGGCGAGCGAGGCGCGAGGCGAGGCGGCGAGGCAAGAGCGCTTCGGTCGGTTGGATTGGGACGATTTGGAACCGGGAGCGCCTTATAAAAGGGCCTGTCGAACGCCCGTAGGTTGACAGGGGCGGTGTGGGGCCTGTCGAACTCCCCTCGTTCGACAGGTGCGGCGCGTGGCAGGCAGCGGGCCCTGTCGAACGCCCGCCATTCGATAGGCCCTGTCGGCACGCCGCTGTTCGACAGGCCCGCATGTTGTTTCCCCGCCGTTCGACAGACCGCTATTTTTGCAATTTCATCTACATGCCAACTATTTTTGCGATTTTCCATTAAAAGAATATTATTTCTAAAAAAAATTCGGCCGAATAGGAGGCAGGCGACGGAGAAGACCAACATAGTGTTGTAAAAACGGAATAAGGGCGGCGTTAGAAAATTAGTTTATTGATGCCATTGGGTCAGAATACACTAATTTTGCTTAATTTTTAGTGTCACTTTAACTGTCTAATCAATATAACCATAGATTTTATCAGAAATCATTGGGGTCGATGATTGTACTGTAGCTCCGCCTATGTCAAAAGGACAGGTACCATCAAGCGAGTAGTTAAAACACAGACAATTAATCAAAACTATATGAAAATTTGACGTTCACGCTAATATCAATAAATTTGATATTTGTTTTATTGTTATAGAGATAACATGTTACATCGACGAAATGAGACAATATACTTGTTTCATCATGTGATTATAAAAAGGCAATCATATTGTTAATATATAACTTATATATCGAAAAGGTTGATTGTTTGTTGCTAACCATTTGAAATAACGTCCAGCAAGATTAATTTAATTGTGCCAAGCAATAGGTTTGCTTGGATAATTATATCGGGAAAGTCGATTAAGTAGCCAACACGGTCAGATTTTCGTTGCATCTCTAAAGGTGGGTTTGGGAATACTCTCTCTCAACTCATAACTTTTTTTTACGTGCAGGCATGCTTTTCAAACTACTAAATAGTATTTTTTTAATTTTATAAAAAATTGCTCAAAAAATTATATTAATCCATTTTTAAGACAATACTTAATTAATTTTATGCTAATGACATATTCCATTTTACATGCGCGAGAGATTACTTTCCAACACGCTATACCGAACGCAGCCTAAATACTGTTCCAACAAGCTAGCACAGAACTGTCTTGCCAATGTTTCCGAATACTAACAAATGCCCATGCTTTGCTATGGATAAAATGCTTAAACTTATTTCAATATGTTATTTACTTGATTCAAACAAATATTAGACTATTATATAAAATCAGAAAATATCAGAGACTAATGCAAAAGTAGTACAAATAGAGGGTTTTTTTTCATGACGCCACCTTCTTTTCATGCGGATAAAATAAAAAACGCTTTTAAAAATCTAACCAGAGGTTGCTTGATAGTAGCCGCTTGCGAAAATCCATTTTTACATGCGGTCGTCTTTCAAAAAAACCCATTAAAATAGCCTCTATGAAAATATATTTTCACAAGCATTCATCTTACCCAGTCGCCAAAAAAAAATAGGCTTGGAGTCTATTAAATAAAGACACAGTATACAAAAACAGAACCTTATCCCTTTTCCCGCTCCTCTCACTCTCTCCCTCTCCTCTCTCCTCGTGAGACGGCCCAGGCAGTGGCAGGGTCGCGAGCCACATGTGGCGGAGCTAAGGCGCGGGGGACGGGCGCACAGAGGCAAGGCACACAGGCTACGGCGGAGCTCGGGCACAGGGGCAGGCGGCGACGAGGCTACGGTGGAGCTTAGGCACGGAAGCCGGATCCGACGACGAGGAGGTGAGCGGGCAGCAGATGCATCAATGGCGAGGTGTGCGGGCAACGGATCCGGTGACTAGGAGGTGAGCGGACAGCGGATCCATTGGTGGCAAGGTGCGCGGGCGTCAGATCTAGTGACGAGGAGGGGAGTAGGCGGCAAGGAGCTCGGGCGGCAGATCCGTCGGCGGGGCTTTGGCGGAGCTCAAGCATGGGCGACAGATCTGGCGGCTCCCTCTCCCTACTCCATGTCCTGCGTCAGCAGTCGCGGGTGCGAGCTCGTCACGGCGGATCCAATCGCGAGTTCTTGTTCATGACATCGGTGAGGAGAGCTTGTCCACGGCGGCGGGTGAGCTCGTCCACTACTGCTGTAAATGTGCATTTGGCCGTGAACTGCTGCTGCGGTGCTGAATGATTCAACTTGAATCCGTGTTGTTCTTGTATTCTTGTTGTCACAGCAACGACGACAATTATTCCCTGTTCATGTTATTGATGTTGTTATTGTTTTCATGGTATGACTTGTTTAATGTTGACGTGGATCTGATATGAATTTGAATTGATGCTTGCACGCGGAAAAAACCTTTTTTTTTCCAAAATCACCTTTTTGCAGACGGTTGGCTTAAGGGTACAGCATACGAAAATCGATTTTCATAGACGAGTCTCTTAGTGAGCCCGCCTGTGAAAATCAATTTTTATAAGCGGATAGAGGTCACAAGTGAAAATTGACGATTTTCTCAGGCCTTTGGTCGTAGGCGGCTAGCCTGGCCGCCAACAAAAACCAGTTTTGACCGTCAGCGAAAACTAGTTTTGTAGTAGGATCGTGGCAGAACCACCACCATCTCTATTGTCTTTTATAGTAGTATAGATAAGGCCATATAGTTGATCAACATTTTACTACAATGGATCAGTGTTGCCTCATCGAACTCTAGTGGCTTCAACCGCATCCTCACCAACTTGGCTATACAAAATCCTAGGAGGAGAAGAGGACAGGAAAGAAGGGCTTAACCCTAGATCCTAAACAGGATGGGGCGACTGCAGTGGTTTAGCGGAGGAGGAAAGGAAGGGGCTGGTGAGAAGGAAGGCTCAATGGCGTCTGCTCATGGTCATGAGAGGGGTCGCTGTCACACCCCAATTTTCATTCGGGATTTAAAAATCATTTAATAATCCATTTCTAGAAATTAAATTAAAATTAAAAGCAATTTAACAAGTAAAATTTAATGTGGGAAATAAACTTCATGACCCAAGGATATGAGGTATGTCTTATCCGTAACCCTGACAGTAGCCCCCAACTTCAAATCAAATAAACTCACGATGTTCTCAAGCTGAAGTCATTGAATAAATGATGTCGTGCTCACTCGACCATTCTTGAGATATCGAGAAGGCATAAAGCATGCGACAACACCATCAAAAAATAACGGTCCACCATGAATTTGAATTAAAGTCTAAACAACTACCATAAACAAACCGAGAAAACCACAACGGTAATTTCTCTTTCTACCTCAAAATACGAATCGCTAATTCTGAGATTCATTTGGGTTTATTTCGCGCAAGTGATTTTACATCTCCCTGCACTACCCAACTCTCATTTTCTTCGCCAATTGAAGAACTCTAAAAACCCCGCCTTCCTCTTCACCCCCAAGCCAAACCTATGGATCTGGGAAAATCCAATGTTGGCACGGAGGAGATGAAGAAACTACAGATTGAAGGATCCTTGCCTGGGAAGAAAAGCATGGATTGCTCGGAAGGAGGGACTAGTCCTAACCCCGCTTTAGGGCAAGTAGTTTGTCTTGAATCTTTTGTACAATGCGGTTTTTTGCCCCCTCCTTCCGAGTTTCTCCTTCTGCTTTTGGACTTCTATGGCCTCCATCTTTTCCACCTCAACCCAAACTCTATTGTCTTCCTCAGCATCTTCACATATCTCTTTGAGGCATACCTTAGGGTACCGCCCTTCCTAAACTTGTTCAAATACTTGTACGAGCTTAGGTGGACGGAGGCTCGTAGAATCTCAGGTTGCGTCGGCTTCTGACTCCGAGATGGGATAAAGACGGAATACATCCCCTTCAACTGCCAGTCCTCTTGAGGGCCATGGAGATCGAAATGGTTCTACCTCCATGTGGAAGACCATCGAGCCAACCTCGCTTTCCCGAACAAGAAGCCTGAGCGCATTCCTTCGTGGGCATTGAGACCTTCCTTGACCCTCTCTCTCTCCAAATATTCGTAGATAAAATCCACGACCTCGGGGAACAAGGGTTATCAGGGTATGAAGTCATCGAAGACTTCATACGTCGTCGAATCCAGTCCTTACAAGCCCATGCTCACCCCACGTACGAATACTTGGGGGATCACGACGAAACATGGATCTCGGTTCGGGGTATACGTTCTCGTAACCCACCTGACCTCAATTTATGGAGGCGATAAGATCTTGAATATTGATAATAATATCTTGCTCACAAATCTCGACGACAACACAGTGGCCACGCGAATATGCCACCTGGTGGTCGATATGCCACCGGACGCCGAGAAGCTCCTCACGTCGATCTGTGACCTCCCGTCCTCGGATAAGGACGCCGCCATCAACGTAAGTAATCTTGACTACTATCCTTCATCTGACCATCGGTATCCAAAAGAGTAGTAATCTAAGTTTTGTAGGTCCTACCTTTAACGGACGTCATTGGCCCGCTTGCTGACCACCAGGCCACGGCTTCTCTGAAGGAAAGAGCGACCTCGGAGTAAGCAGCGGCCGAAAACGCCCCAAGCGGCAGCGGAACAAAACCCTCCAAGAGGAGGTGGACGGCTTTAACAAAGTTGTCCGGAGCGGGGACGCTTGTGTAGACAAGCGGCATCGAGGTCAGTTATACTCCTTGTGATTTATAAATCAACTTAAGGAGCTCCTTGTCCCTAACTTACACGTCTTGCAGACCACTTCTAGCACTAAGTCCTCTTCTCAAGGGAAGAGAGCGCTCCTAAAGCGGTTTAAGCCCAAGTAAGTGATCGCCTTCTCTGATCTCGTAATCCTTGTATTCATATTGCTTTTTGTAATGTGTAGTTTTTCTTGGTACAACCCTTCTCCCATGACCTCTGCTCAAAGCACTAGTCACGAAGACACGAGCTCTACACCTCCTGCTGTCGTCGTCGTTGCGCTAGCACCACCTCTCCCTCCACTGAGCGCCTCAATCGCTGTCATGTCACCTTCGGCGATCGATAGGCTGGTTGAGGCCAGCCGCCTGCTGCAATCCGGCATGTGCGACATCCTTGTCGAGGTTGAGCGGCTTAGAATGGTCGCCTCGACCTTGGACGACCAAGTCGCCTAGCTGGAGTCATAACTAGCAGATGCGTAGAAGGACCTAAAGAAACTCAAGGACCTGGTTGCCGGCCACGAGAAGCAGCAACTAGTCTGGGAGAAGAGGATGGAGGAGACCCAGGAAAACATGGCATCGCTTCGACAAGGCCTCCAGGAGAACTGCGGGCGGCTCAACATGCTGGCCCGTAGCTTGAGCATCCAAGAGAAGGGCCTCGAGTTCCCCGATGAGACAACAGTCTTGGGTTCCTTGGGCTCCCTCATCGGCAAGCTGGAGGGCACGTCCACCAAACATGCCGAGCACGTTGCCGAGGAGATGTGCACTGGTCTTAGGGCCAGCGCATGTCACGTTGTCACGTGCCTGAAGCTCACGCACCCCGAGGTCAACTTGGAGGAAGCGTTGGAGAAGGACGGGCCTGACATGACGCGCTAGGACGTGATGTCGGAGCTCGTCGATCTTGAGGAGAGCATCATTCTATTTTTTGAACAGTAAACCATTGCACCTATTTAAGCTGTAACTTTAAGAACAATCACTAGGCATGTCGTCCTTTTTGAGAATGATGCCCTTTTTTATTGTGCTTAAGTTCTTGGTATCATCGTGCTGGTTTCTAGATGTATTGTAGACGAGATCGTCCAGCTAGGAGGACGTCCTCGTGATCCTAACACTACGCCCCCTTCTCCTCATGCTTCCTCGACTCCGAGTGCCGATGAGCAAGCCTTGGTTGTCGTTAACCCGAATAGTGCATTGGATCCACAGGGACTCCAACTCAGCTCTCTTCTCGAGCAGAACTAAGGTATGAGACTTGACTTCTATAGCTTTTGTCCCCATGCACGTAGAGGCAACTAATCGAGATCTAATGTCGTGCGTAGGCCTTGCGAACGCTTTAGTGCAAAGAGAACGCCGCACCGAGTATTGGAAGGCGAAGTTTGAGAACGCGGAGCTTGAGAAGATGGCCAACGCTGCCCGGAAGGAACAAGCCGTGGAGGCCCTTCGAGGTTGAGAGGTCTAGATCGATGCCTATCTCGAGGGTTGTTGTTTGGCACTTATGCGGCTTTGCAAGGAGCTGCGGGTGGTCCATCCTCCTCCCGAGAAGTCTATAAGCGGCCATCTCTCATGGATGCGGAGTATGTGCGACCAACTAGTAGGGATCAGGAAGCGAATCGACAACAGCTTGAAGCAAGAGTGTCGTCATGCTAGCCGGTATGCAGGTGGCCATGTTCTCACCTGTATCTGAGATGGGCATCCGCAGATGAGCTTAGGGTTTCACCGGGAGGGTTTCACCCATTCTCGAATGAGAGCAGATGAGATCGACCACCTCACGCAATCCCTCGCTCCACTGGCTGAAGACATCTTCTGTACGATGAACTGGTAGTGGTCGTCTTGGTAGTTTCTATAACTAGGAAACACTTAATGTATATATTAACATTTTGCATCTCAGAGCTTAAGTAAGAATTGAAATCTATGTCTAAGCATCTGAAAGAAACTTAGTGTACGAGTACTCTTAAAAGGACTTCCCTAAGCCAACGGAGTATGGTACTCTCCCTTGCCCCCAGCTGTTTTTATGGAAAAGTCATTTTCCACAAAGACAGCTTGAATCTTATAACAAACCAGGCTAAAGCTGAAAATTCCTAGCCCCCCGTCGTGAAGTCAGGAAAACCAATTCCCGTTATATGGCTTGGTTAATGCACTCAAGTAGGTACTCTAATATGTCCAGATCTAACATGGTCGTTTGACCTTGCATGGCTTGACAAACTTTCACAGTGCTAGGCATCCCCAGCCGAGGTCCATGGGACTCCGAAGCTTGCTAGACTAGCGTAAGAGGACAATAGGATCAATTTCAAGATGAGACGATATAAGAAAAAGGGGTCACCGGGTACAACACTTCAAAAACAATGAAATCGTAATATTGTGTATGATTAAATTGAACTTATAGACTTTGTTACATTGGTCTTATACATAAAATTTACGTAGTAGGTAGATGTTCCAAGAATTTGCCAAGTCGCAGCCTTCATCATTTACGATCTTGAACGCGCCTGGCCTTCATCATCCGTGATTTGAACTGAGGGTTTTGTTAGGATGTTCAGAAAGGTTCTTGGTTCAACGGGTTCTCTTCTGGACGCGTGTCGTGCTACGTTATCAGAGTTGGTGTTGTCTTTGTGGTAGACATGGTGCACCTCTAAACCGTCAAACTTTTGTTCCAGCTTCGTGACCTCGGAGAGATACTTAGTCAACTCGACGTTTGAGCACTTGTAGTCCTTGTGCACTTGGTTGGTGACCAATTCTGAGTCCCCTTTCATGATTAATCACTTTACTCCCAGTGTCACGACTGCTCGTAACCCGATGAGTACTCCCTCGTACTCGGTGGTGTTGTTTGTTGCTCGAAAATCGAGGTGTATGGCATGTCTGAACTGATCTCCGGGTGGAGATGTCAGAATGAATCCTACCCCTACTCCTTGGTTGTTGAATGCCCCATTGAAAGCAATTGTCCATGTATCGTTATTCATCTGACCAGTTGAGGCGTTCTCGGGAATGGTCCAATCGACAACGCAGTCAGTGAGAACCTGAGATTTGATGGCTGTACGTAGGATGAAGTTGACATCAAATTAGCTTAGCTTGATGACCCACTTGGCAATGAGTCCAACGATATCTTTGTTCCTTACCACCTCGCCTAGAGGGAAGGAAAAAACGACCGTGACTTTGTGGGCCTAGAAATAGTGGTGCAGCTTTCGTGATGTCATGACCACAGCATAGAGTAATTTCTGGATTTGCGGATATCAAGTTTTGTCGTCATGGAGGACCTCACTGACGTAATACACAGGTCATTGTACTTTGTCCCTCTCGACGACAATCACAGTGCTAACGGAATAAGGTGTAGCAATATAGAGAAATAGTTCTTCCATTGGCTGTGGGGCAATGAGAACAGGGGGGTTGGACAAGTACCGCTTGAGTGTGATAAATGCATTTTCGGCATCCTGTGTCCACTCAAATCTATCTTGCTTTTTGAGTAAAACAAAGAAAGTGTGTCCTCGTTCTCCCATCTTGGCCATGAACCGGCTTAAAGCTGCCATGCATCCCGTGAGCTTCTATATTTCCTTGGGCCTTGTTGGTGACTTCATGTTCTCAATGGTCTTGATCTTCTCGGGGTTTGCTTCAAAGCCTCGTCCAGAGACAAGAAATCGGAGAAACTTCCCCGATGGAACTCCAAACGTAGACTTCTCCGGGTTTAGTTTGAGTCGATGTCGCTAAAGATTGTTGAATGTTTCCCTCAGGTCATCGATCAGATTGTCTTTTGTCTTCGTTTTGACCATGATATCGTCGATGTACGCCTCCACGTTCTTACCGATCTGGTCATCGAAAGGCCCTAGATCTCTTGCTGGTATGTGTTGCCTGCATTGATTAATCCAAAGGGCATCTTGGTGTAGCAGAAAATACCGAAGGGCGTGATGAACGTTGTCTTCTCTTCGTCCTCTTTGGCCATGCTGATCTGGTGATAGCTGGAGTAACCGTCGAGGAAACTCAACAACTCACAACCAGTAGTTGAGTCCACCAGTTGATCAATGCGAGGAAGAAGGAAGTGGTCCTTGGGGCACGCCTTGTTGAGGTCGGTGAAGTCTACGCATATCCTCCACTTGCTGTTGGCCTTGCGCACCATTACTGGGTTAGAAAGCCACTCTGGATGGAGAACCTCTCTGATGAAGCCAGCTTTGAGAAGTTTGTCCAGCTCTTCTCGAATAGCTTCTTTTCTATCTTGTGTGAACTGCCACAACTTTTGCTTGACTGGCTTGGCGTCGGGACGCACCATCAATTTGTGCTCGATCACCTCCCTAGGGACTCCAGGCATGTCAGACGGTTGCCAAGCAAACACGTTTGTATTCTCGCGGAGGAAGGTGATGAGCTTGAGTTCCTGTTTGTTGTCGAGCGTTGCCTCAATCTTGACAGACTTGTCAGGGTTGCTACTGGCCAATGCGATGATCTTGATTGTGCCATCGGGCTTGGGTGCCATGTTGGGCTTGCTCACTTTCCGAGGGGGTTCTGAGGTGGCTAGTGGCATGGTAGTATGCTTAACCATGTCGAGGCTCCTATTGTCACACTGCACCACTACCTTCGTGTTCCCAGGGATCGTGATTGTCCCTTTTGGGCTTGGCATCTTGAGAATTTGGTACTCGTAGTAGGGCGCCGCGAGAGCCATCCATCCGAGGATAGCATTGTAGGCAGTGTCAAACTCTGCTACATCAAAAGTGATCTACTCTGTTCGGAAGTTATTGGCCTGGCCGAACGTCACGGCTAGCATGATCTTCCCTAGTGGTTTTGACGATGATTCCAGAGTGATCCCATGAAAGGGCTGTTCAGAAGCAATAAGCTCGCTTCTAGGGATACCCATTGCATCAAGGGTGCTGGCAAAGAGGAGGTTGATGGAGCTACCGCCGTCGATGATGACCCGTGCCACCTTGATATTCCGAATAGTGGGTTCAACTACTATCAGATACCTACCTGGCACGATTGTTGTTGTGGGATGGTCGGCCTCCGAGAACTCAATCTTCTAGTTGGACCACTTCATCTTGGTAGCAACTTCTCGCGACGTAGAGCAGACTTCGTGTTATACCTTCTTATACTCCCTTTTAGAGGTGTACATCGTAGAACCGCCGAAGATATGGCTACATGCAGGTTGAAGTCTGGGAACACGAGTTCATTGTCGGACGAGATATCATCAGTGCTCCTCTTGACAACACGAACTTTCTTTCCTTTTTCGAGGGCCAGTTGTTTTGCCAATGCTTTTTGGAAGATCTAGCACTCCTCCAAAGTATGTGTGCCGGTTTTGTGGATTTGGCACCATTGTCATACTGGTTCATCGCCTTGAAGGGCTAAGCGCCTTGGGGGTGGGTTTGCTTGTTCTGCAACAAGGACCTCTGTCTCCACCTTGCATTTTCCTTTCTTTTTGCGATTTTGTTTCTTCTTTTTACTGGACTCCGGTGCTTCTTTATAGGCCTATTGCTCCTCCTCGACCACCTTGCCTTTTTCAGCTTTCCTCCTAAGGGCGTCGTCTAGGTGAGCACACCTGTCAATGATCTCAAATAGCTTCATGGCAGAAGTGATTCACCTTGTCGCCAACTCTTGGATGGTGTATTGATCTCGGACGCCTGACTTAAATGCTCATATGGCAGAAGCATCGGTGATCTCGGGGATCGTATTCTAGCATTTGTTAAAACGCCATATATAGTCTCTTAAGGATTCACCCAGGTTCTGCCTAAGGGCGTGTAGATCGTCCTCAACCGCATGCCACTTGTATGTTCCTTGAAAATTGGCGACAAACTACTGCCATAGGTCTTCCCAGGAAGAAATCAAGCAAGGTGAGAGGTGTACCAGCCATGACCAAGCGGATCCTTTCAACACTGCAGACAGGTAGTTTGCCAACACGTTATCATCTGCACAGGCCGTGTAGGGAACTATGGACGGGGATCTCGAGAAGGACCTTGAGGGTTTGATCCGGCCGCGGCCAAGTACATAGAGTTGAGGTTGGCTACCATTGACTGTACCCATCTGACCCAGTCATCTGCTTTCGGGAAGGCTACTGGATAGAACGGAGTTTGCTTCAGTAACGAGTTGACCACGGTGAAGTGCTCGGCAGGAGTTCGAACCAGCTCGACAGGTTGATGTGACACAACCAGAGCAGGCGGTTCTTTGTCGAGCACGCTGAATTTATACTGTGTAGTGTTATTTATGATCACCACATGATCTTCGATGAGTGGGATCCATACACACATAAATAGCCACTCAAACCTCAATGTGTTCATGATCACAATATAACACCATTCAATATAAACTCGGCAATGCCGAATAATGAGCAAAGGAGATATTTCTGGGACTCAGCATGCCAGTCAACTTCAGCCTGAGACATGCCCGTCAAACCACTCGAAGGCGGCGACCAAATGTGCTACACATCCCAGGAGACTTGACTCAAATTGCTAAGCTTTACAACATCTCAATTGCTCAGAATTCTTACTCATGCTCAGCTAGCCCAGGAAGTTGCTAGCTTTGCACTTTCATCTAAGCCATGATATTGTTGGCGCAGAATTTCGACCCGTCCAGCAACCAAACGGGTTCCGCGTTACCACGGCGGCCTGGGAGATCTGCTTAACTCCAGTGCAGGTCCAAATGGCTTGCCTAGTCGTAAGTAGAGCGTGCCAGTTGATTTGATCTGCAATCAACAAGAAACAAGTGAACCAAGTCAGATAACAATGGCCGATCGGTCAGCAGACCGATGACACATTGTCATAACCCAGCCGATAGGGCAAAGCTATATCGGCTCACTTAGAAAATAAGTAAGACATGAATCTAATCTTATCGGCCTTCATTGATATGTAAATCTCAACTAATAATACCGGCCGATAAGGATGACAAAGGTAACTACACCAGCTAGTACTCTAGTGCAACCTTATATGAGCCAATCGGCCAGTATAAACACGTCAACCATAAAGAAATCTTGAGATTACCTCATGATCGACATATCTATACTTATCGATCTGCACATATAAGTGGCAAACATATGCAAGAAACATAAAGCAATCACATATGTTAGATAAGACCGGCTAAAACCCCGGTACTATCCTTAATTACAACCGAAAACAGGCTTTGTGTTAGATCTCAAAACAGGACTAAGGTCGATGGCAACTCGAAGTGTGGATTGAGACTTAACACAAAGAAAATCAAGTCGTTGATTGCTTTTGGGGATGGTAGCTGCATTGAACAATCTAGCCAAGCATAAGAATTAAACCATCGTCGGCAATAAACCCTAAAGCAAGTAAACCGCTGACAAGGCTTAATTAAGATACTTGTCAAAACTATTCAAGACATGATAATCGACGATCACATCATCGAGGCTTAACGTGTCTAAAGCGACACGTCAGCCCCGACGATGCAGATCGTCGGGGACGAGTTCTTACCTCTGCTCCGAGGAAGCAAGAACTCGCCGAAGGAGACCTCTTACGAGGGTTGGCGATGCGCCGAAAGTAGATTGATTCGATTGTGTGATTGATTGAGAGAGAGTTTACATGTACAAACTATCGGGATATTTATACCCGAGACTACAACAGACCCCTTGTCGGGTACGATCTTATCTACAACTAACAAACAAGTCTTTGCGGCAGACTCTAGCCACAGATTAGATCTAAACTACCTAATTTACAAGATACAATTGCCTAAAACCGAGCTTTATCTCTATTTGGCAACTTCCTTGAAGCTTACTTCGAGCCCAGACCAAGCCCACGTTGACACTGTCAACTCATAACCCGCATCGGCCCATGACCAAACCAAATCCGTATCGGCCGATACGCTCTTTATAGCAACACCTCCCCAGTCCGATACGGTTACCGGGTCCGATACGAAGCCTGGTCCGACTCCAACTCAATCCTTCCTCTCTGCTTCGGTTTCCTCTTTCCTTTCCGAGTCGATTACCAAAATCCGTTGTTAACACATGCCCCCCAATTCCGCTTCATTATATAATGTGGCGGAATTAGCTCCAGGGAACTCATCGACTTTTTGCTAGGTCTAACCTGAAAACCGCACAGATCCAGATTCGAACCCTTTCGCCGCCGATTCAACAAACTCCTCGTGTTCTTCAACTCCGGCGACCGCCCGATTCTCCATCGACATCGACCCCTTCCGCAACGATCCCTTCTTCAACAACAATGGCATCCGCCCCATTCTACGCCTCCGAGATCCCCGCGGTAAGTCGACTTGTTCAATCTCGCATTATCGCCTTCCCCGTCAATTTTTCCAAGTTAGGGTTTTTACTCTCTGTCCCCCTCAGGCCTTATATTTTCATCGTTGTTCTCACGATTTAGGTCTTCAAAAACCAAATCTTGATTCCCACCGACGATAAATCCCATCGCTTTCTCCTGGGCCCCATGGGCGACTGCGATCCAACCTGGCTAATCAACGTCGAAACAGACAGAATTCCTTTTAGGCAAGCCAAGCCCACTGTCTCGGCGTGGAAGCACACCTTTAGGTCATGGCCATCAAAACTAAACGGATATAGGACCTGGCACAAAAGGATCGCTGCCGTCAAACAAGTCCACTGGGACGAGATTGGAATCGGCCAATGCATAACTCTGTCCCTGGCCGATACCAAGAAGAATGAGCCACTAATGTCAGCTGCCAGCTACTTCTGGTCAAGTACCTTGAACACCTTTATGTTCAAGCAAGGTCCGATGACCCCAACCCTCATAGATGTCAAGGTACTCACAGGACTAGACATCGACTCTGAGATTAATCCCTTCAGCCTCCTGATAAACAGCAGCCACAAACTGAAGACCAAGAAGATTGGAGGCTGGTCTGGGTATATCTCTGAGCACATGGAACAAGGATCGGTCTCAGAGCGAGAACATGTAGCGTTCCTGACATTATGGTTGGAAAGATTCGTCTTCTGCGGATCGACCTGTGGTCCTACTACAAATTGTCAACATCTGGCTCAGGCTTTGGTCAGCAAGAAGAAAATCCCTCTCGGCCGATACCTCTTGGGAGCTGTATATCGGCTACTCCATATTGCCACTCAAGACTTAATGTTGAAACAAACCGTGGCACATGGGGGACCATGGTGGTTCATTCAACTCTGGCTAACCATATACACCAACACCATGGTTGATCGGCCACCTCTGTCAGATTCTCGCTTCCCATCGAAATATGCCGATCACGAAGATCCCAGGAACAGAAGATGCATGTCCTACGGGGAAGCAGCCTCCGTCTACCCCGGCGCAGATCAATCGGCCGATGACATGGCTACATGGTTCATCCGTTTCTTCACCGGCCCTCCATCAGCCAAGATGGATATGTTTGTCTATACATTGGACCGAGACTTCGAGCTTCCAGATGATCTGCAACTGAGCTTAATAAATGATGACATGGAATCAAGGGAATTGTTCATGATCGGCCTCACTCCATGCCTGCTCCCAGTAGGCGTCTTTCAGGGAAGGAGCACCAGTTTGTCCTATGAGTTTTACACCCCAATGACAGCTGCTAGACAATGCGGGCTCGGACAACTTCCCATTAGCTTGCATCTTCATAAGCTCCTAGAGAGCAGAGGCACAGTCCCATCGGCCCTGGTTATGAGCAAAGCAATGGAAATCGAGCTCCCAAATCTTGGTGACTGTGATCGGCTGCATCTGAATGCCTTCGTGCACATTAGCTTCCAAACCTGGTGGCAAGAGTGGGCCGCTCACATCTTTCATCAATCAGCCAGGTTCTATGTGACAGAACTTATCCAAGGCATCAGCCCTCAAGTCCCAGACGAGCCGATTCCCTCTGTGAGCAACAGTGGACGGAAGATCTTCTACGCTCAAGCCATAGCTCCATCGGGGTCAACCATCCTGGAATCCATCATCGGCCTCACTGCCTCAAAAGTGGCATCACTTCTCCAAGGTCCGATGCCTAAAGAAAACTCCAAGAGAAAAGCGCCGGCCAAAGGCAAATCGCAGAAAGCCAGCAAGAAGGCTAAAACCGAAGACCAGGCTGATGCCGAAGAGCTAGACCCCTCCTTGGAAGAATTCCTCGAAGAACAAGTGATGGAGGAGGAAGTCGATGCAGCAGCGGCCGATGCACACGAAGAAGAAAACCCGTCGGTCGAAACCACCCAAAAGCCATCGGCCGAAGCTGCGGAGATCCCACCGGCCGATGACCAAGATGATGCCCCGCAACCAAAAAGGACCAGACACGCAGTTCACAAGGTCAATATAATCTCTTCTTTGAGTTTACATAATCTCCTTGTACTGTCACACTTTAACTTCATATCCTTTTCAGGCTGCGGTGTCGTCTGTGTTAAAGGAGAGAACTCAATCGGCCCCTTTGCCAAGAACCAAGAAAACAACTTTGCAACGGCGCGAACGAGCCAAGGCACGATTGAGAACCCCTTCTCCTTCTCCACCACCCTCTCCGACAGTCTCGGTAAGAGTTGATTTTTTGCATTATTTTTCTAAACACATAACCCTATTCACCAATTTCCTGCTTTTTCAGCCTAGGGCTCCATCACCTTCACTACATCGGCCAACCCCCTCGCCTACTATGTCAACACAGCAAAGGGAGGCCGATGCAAGCACCACCGATGCTCCAACACAGGTAACCACGATTACCCTGATCCTCTTTCTGCCGATTCCTGATTAACAAGGCTAACCTCGACCCATGTTGATATTTGCAGAACCTAGCCGATATGTTCTCCTTTGATATCGGCCAGTTTCTTGATGATGAGGACAAGGAACTACCCAGCACAGCCAGGGCACCAATCTCTGATGATCTGAAGAACCGGCTGACCGATATCGCCAATCGGCTGGAGTCCTCGCTGGAGTCTTGGTGGAAGATTGCACCTCCATCAGGGTCAGGGTACAAGAAATTCAAGACGAACTGCCTGAAGACGTGATGGAGGTCCTAACACCGGCCATCTTCTTGGAGCAATACCGATTCAAGCTCAACAAAGCCAAAGAAAGACTCGCAGAGCGACGAGAGCGTGACCAACTGGAATCAGCTTTATCCGCCAGCAAGGCCCAAGTTAACGCTGACAAAACCAAGCTGGACGAGTTAGCGGTAGAGCCGATTGTCTTGAAGCACAAACTTGAAGAGCTCCGTCGCCTCGAGGCAGAGCTGGTATCGAAGCTGGAATCGACACGTCGAGAAATCCAAGAAGCCGAAGCCGGAATAGCTGCATCCCCTAAAGCCATAGAAGATCAGACGGCAAAGCTCAAGGCATCGGCCAAGTACCTCGCGACCCTAAGCAAATCACTGAAACCGATCCCAGGGACGATGGCCGATGACGCCCAGGCTATTGAAGACGTCGAGCAGATCCGCCGTAAAGCCATTGCCGCTATTGCGGACTTCATAGGGTGATGTAGCATATGGTATTTTTATAATGTATTAAACATACACCTTATCGGCCATGCAGCCGAATTTGTTTTGAAAATTCCAGCCTAATTTATTGCTTCTGAAATCCTCTCACACCTTATCGGCCGTGCAGCCGAATTTGTTTTGAAAATTCCAGACACATATATCTTTAATACGAACAATCTCATTATAAACAACCTGATCGGCCAGAGAGCCGAAGTTAATCGCCAAACTGAAAAATCCTTGAAAATTCTCATTATAAACAATCTCATCGGCCAGAGAGCCGAAGTCAATCGCCAAACTGAAAAATCCTTGAAAATTCCTGTATATATATATGCCCCCCAAATTTTGGAAGATGAGGGCTCATATTCTGAAATTTTGAACTAAGGGCGATAGTATTTACCGGCCATCTAAAGACGATGCTTGACTACATCGGCTGTAATCATAAATCGGCTAGAGGGCCGATCATGAGTCAATCCAGATACTGGGATAATATTGTTTCAAGTATTTGCCATTGAGAGCTCGTCCATAAATCTCGCCATCTAATCCCTTGAGCAGATAGGCATTGTGAGGAACACATCGATGAATTCGAAAGGGGCCTTCCCAATTAGGTGACCATTTGCCGAATTTATTATCTCTGGAGCCAATCGGCATTATTAATTTCCATACAAGGTCTCCTTCCTCAAACGATTTGGCAACGACCTTTTTATTATAATGACGGGCTACTCTATCTTTATCACGCTTGATTTTCTCTAAGGCCCGTAATCGAACATGTGCCAAATCATCCAATTCATCAACCATAAGATTATGGTACTCATCGGCTGTCAAGTCGTCTTGCAAAGCAATCCTTCTTGAGCCGATGGCGGTTTCCCACGGCAGTACAGCTTCATGCCCGTAGACCAGCTGATAGGGAGGCACTTGGATTGCACCATGGCAAGCCATCCGATACGCCCAAAGGGCATCGGCCAGCGTTGTATGCCATTGCCTCGGCTGTTCGTCAATTTTCCTCTTGATTAATTTGATTAAAGACTTGTTGGAAGCCTCTGCCTGCCCATTAGCCTGCGCGTAGTAAGGAGAAGAATTGAGTAATCTGATGCCCATGCTGTCAGCAAATCGGACGAACTCGTCGGACACGAAGATTGATCCCTGATCTGTAGTTATTGTCTGAGGTAACCCAAACCGATATATGATATGCTCCTTGACGAACTGAATAGCGTCTTTGGAATCAACCTTCTTGAGAGGAACGGCCTCAACCCACTTTGTGAAGTAATCTGTAGCCACTAATATATACTTGTGTCCCTTACTTGATGGTGGGTTAATCTGGCCGATCATATCTATTCCCCATCCACGAAACGGCCACGGCTTTATGATTGGATGCATAACCGATGCCGGTGCTCTCTGAATTGCTCCAAATTTCTGACAATCCTGACATCCTTTATAATACTTGAAGCAATCTTCTAGCATGGTTGGCCAAAAATATCCGACGCGCTTCATCAGCCATTTCATTTTATGGGCCGATTGATGGGTGCCACAAATCCCTTCATGTACTTCGCTCATAACGGTTTTAGCCTCCTCAGGACCTAGGCATTTGAGTAGGACACCATCAACCGTCCGATAATATAGGTTATCGTCCAATAAGACATAGTGTAAAACTTTATATTTCATTCTGCGTGACGCCGATTGGGAAGGGTTTCTCAAATACTCAATGATATCAAACCTCCAGTCATCGGCGTGCACGAGAGCAATCTGAATTGGAACGTCTTTAGCCATCGGCCTGTATCCCGATGCCCCCTGAGCTAAATCATTGGCTTCGAAATTCTGCTTCCTGGGTATATGCCTCATCGTTACGATCCGGAAACCGTGTAATAACTCTTTGCACTCCTCATTGTAGACTTTGAGAATATCGTCTCTGCACTCATACTCCCCAGAAAGTTGACTAATTACTAGCTGTGAATCACCAATGATTTCCACGGCATCGGCCTCGACTTCTTGTAATAACTGCAAGCCTTTAAGCACCGCTTCATATTCTGCTTGATTGTTGGTATAGTAAGGCTTGATAGTGAAAGCGAACTCAAAACTTGCCCCCCGAGGGGATATGATGACTAGGCCGATACCGCAACCGTGTCTGCAGACGGATCC
The DNA here is from genome assembly GCA_008326285.1 of Oryza officinalis. Taxonomy (NCBI): domain Eukaryota; kingdom Viridiplantae; phylum Streptophyta; class Magnoliopsida; order Poales; family Poaceae; genus Oryza; species Oryza officinalis. The sequence continues at coordinate 7,135,760 of BDMV01000004.1, read as the reverse complement.
ATCGAAATATAACGTCCACGGCACAATGTCTGCATATGCAACTGAGTCATCTCTATGTTGAACGATGAAATCGGCCAGGGCTTGTCCTTTGATCGCTTTGGCCGATTCATATCGAAGATCAAACTCTGTTAAAGCAAAGATCCACTTCCCGACTCGTCCTTTCAACACAGGGGCCGATAGCATGTATTTCATCACATCGGCCTTGCTCACCACTATGCACTCGTTGGAAAGCAGGTAATGCCTCAATTTAGTACATGAAAAATATAAACAAAGGCATAATTTCTCCACCGGCGTGTACCTTGTCTCAGCGTCTAACATTCTCCTGCTGAGATAAAAAATAGCTCTTTCCTTGCCGTTAACATCTTGAACCAAGACTGAGCCGATGGATTTCTCATCGGCTGACAAGTACAATTTGAATGGGACTCCTTTTTGTGGAGGAATTAAGACCGGCGGAGAAGTTAAATATTCTTTGATATCGTCTAGCGCTTTCTGTTGCTTGTCACCCCATATGAACTCTTCGTCGTCCTTTATTTTCAACAGTGGAGTGAATGGCTCTATACGGCCCGACAAATTTGATATAAAACGCCGGACGAAGTTGATCTTGCCAAGCAGAGACTGTAACTTGGTCTTGTTTTCTGGAGGCTTGATTTTCTTGATGGCATCGATGTTCTTCTGTGTGATTTCAATCCCCCTTTCATGGACCAAGAAACCCAAAAACTGACCGGCCGATACGCCAAAGGCACATTTGTTAGGGTTCAACTTCAAACCATATTTCCTTGCCCTTTCTAGTACCTTGCGTAAGTCGGCCAAGTGCATATCATGTTCTCTTGACTTTACGACGACATCGTCTATATAAACTTCAATCAGAGAGCCAATAAGATCATGAAAAATGTAATTCATAGCCCTCTGATACGTAGCTCCAGCATTCTTCAAACCAAATGTCATGACGACCCATTCATATAGGCCGATTGCCCCTGGGCACCTGAAGGCTGTCTTATGAATGTCCTCTTTAGCCATAAAGATCTGGTTGTAACCCGCGTTTCCGTCCATGAAACTAATGATCTTATGCCCAGAAGCAGCGTCGACTAGCAAATCGGCCAACGGCATAGGGTACTCGTCTTTGGGCGTCGCCTTATTTAGATCTCTGAAATCGACGCATACCCTTAGCTTGCCGTTCTTTTTCAATACCGGAACTATGTTGGAGACCCACTCCGCGTATCGGCAGGGCCTGATAAAGTTGGCGTCGTAAAGTCTTGTGATCTCTGCTTTTATGGCTTCGTGCATATCGGCCTTAAACCTCCGAGGAGCTTGCTTAAAAGGCCGATAGCCTTGTTTGATTGGTAGCCGATGTTCTACAATCGATCGGCTTAATCCTGGCATCTCATGGTATTCCCATGCAAAACAATCTCTGAATTCTTTCAAAAGATCTATCAAATTATTCTTGTATTCCTTTGGCAAATTAGCGCTTACATACGTCGGCCTAGGCCTATCACCTATTCCTATATCAATTTCTTCCAATTCATCGGCCGACGTAAAACCTTGTCCCAACTTGCCGTCTAACTCATCCACCGCGTCATCTGTGTAGGGGTCATTGTCAACGGCGGATGGTGCATCTTCGCTAAAGTAACCGCTTGTCTTGGTCTTCAATTGTCTCGATGTCGCAGTCGGTTACCTTGAGGAAATCGGCGTCCCAGACTCGCCCGGACAAGCAGTCGATTCCCTCCATCTCCCAAACTGCGAGATCGGCATTGGCGACATGTACTGACCGATCGGCCTGCACGATCTCGACTTGGTCCCCTTGCCATTGCATGAGGCATTGGTGCATTGTTGAAGGGACACAGCAATTTGCATGGATCCAATCTCGTCCCAACAACAAGCTGTAGGAACCCTTTCCATCGAAGACGAAGAAGGTGGTGGGAATTGTTTTGCTGCCCACGGTGAGTTCCACGTTCAGGACCCCCTTCGCCTCGGATGCGTTGCCACCGAAGTCCTTTAATACCATATTTGTCTTGATAAGATCTTCAGGTACTTTTCCAAGCTTCCTGAAGGTTGGGTATGGCATTAAATTGACCGCTGCGCCACCATCGACCAGCATCTTCGTCATCGGCCGCCCGTTGATGAATCCTTTGATGTACAACGGCCGTAAATGTCTGTAGCTGGCGTCAACTGGCTTGTCGAAGATGGCTTGGTCTGGTGACAACCGTAGCCTGGCTGAACCGTGTTCATCATCGGCCATCGCTTCATCGGCCGCCTGCACACTGTATTCTGCTGGCAATATAAACACCATGTTAACAGGCGCCGATGCCATTTTTTTACCTTTTGAAGCTGAGTAGCTCTGAGCTGTATTGGAGGTGCCCTCATCGGCCTTGGCCACCGTGGATTTTATCCTCCACTCTTTTTTGGTCTTGGTTGGCCGATGGGGTATTTCAGCTTGTTGCTCTTGGATTTGCTCTTTCCTCCTTAACCTCTGAACCCGCCGCTTTTGTGTCTTGGTGAATACATCGCTTGGGCACCATTGGGGGTTCTGGACTTGCTCCTCATCTTCATCGTGTTGATCTCGGTGCATCGGCCCTAGCCTTTCATGCACAGATTTCCGTTGCTTGGCCGGCCGATGCGTTTGTCTGCTTGAGCTGCCCTGATAAGAATCTTCTGCACCACTGCATGCAGGGCACTCCTGGATAGATGGCAACCTCATCCCTTCATTCCAGCAGAAGCGAAAAAACTCGCACTCCCAGTGTGGGTCGTAGGAGTTGTCTTGATCGGCTTGGTCTTGAGCTTGTTCCTCCCGCCTCCGCTGATATTTTCTGATCAGGCCCTCAGAGGTCTGATGAGGCCGCTTGCCAGTCCGATGGCCACCGCCATCGGCCCTGTCCGCCCGCACCATGTTGACTGGGAACGGGTGGCCTTCAATCTTCATCGGCCGCTTGGCATCATCGATTTTAATTCTGCCCTGCTCGATGGCCGATTGAATTTGTTGCCGGAAGATCTTGCATTCATTTGTATGGTGTGAATAGGAATTGTGCCACTTGCAATATCTCCTTTTCTTGATGTCTTCGGCCGATGGCAATACGTGACCTACTGGCAGTTGGATCTGCTTTTCTTGCAACAGCAGGTCAAATATCTTATCGGCCTTGTTGATGTCGAAATCATATTTATCTTCTTTATCTCCTTTCTTGGCCCACTGGCAAGTTGTTGATTTCCTCATCCGGGCCCACTCGGCTAGGTCGACATCACCGTCTTCATCGTCGTCATCGTCGGAGGCGTACTGATAAACAGTGTTAATCTTTTTCGCGAACTTCTTTGCCTCCTGGAATCGCTGCTCGTGGGCCGATACTCGTTGTGCCAGCTGAGCGAGGCTGTCAAATTCCTGCGAGGAGAACCTCTCGCGTATCGGCCCTAGCAATCCCTGAAATGCCAAATCGGCCAACTGGGAATCGGTCAGACTGAGGCTATAACATCTGTTGCGTATGTCTCTGAACCTTTGTATGTACTCAGGGACCGATTCATCCACTCGCTGCCTGATGGCAGTCAGATCTGACAGTTTCATCTCTTGTACGCCATTGTAGAAATATCTATGAAACTGTTTCTCCAGATCTATCCATCCTCTGATGGAATTGCAGGGCAAGGAAGAGAACCATGTGAATGCAGACCCTGATAAGGACAGAGGGAAAAACCTCACCCTCAACGCCTCGATAGCCGATGCCTCCCCGCACTGTGCTAAGAATCGGCTGACATGCTCATATGTCGAGACGTTGTCCTGTCCCGAAAACTTGGAGAAATCCGGGATCTTGTATCGGCCCGGCAATGGTACCCTGTCAAATTCCTCGGGATACGGGTGCCGATACACTGTAGAGTTCTCTTTGGGCTTCAAGCCGAATTGATCTCGCATCACTTCGGCTATCATGTCAGCCCAGTATCCTGCGGGCCGATGCGGGAGGTCCTGCTGGTAGGATTGTTGGAGGCCCTCTGCTTGATAGTGCCTGGGGGAGTACGGTTGATAGTGGTGATCCAGGTTCTGCGCGCCGTACTGCCCTGCGGTGTACTGCTGATAGCCTTGCGGCACGTTGTATGCAGCTTGAAGTGGAGGACTATTGAACGCCGGGGCTTGCGGTTGTCCGGCCGATGGCTGGTGGACAGGAACTTGCTGCATCGGCTCAACCACCGGTTGCTTCCCCTTGGTCCATTGAGCGTACTGCTCCTCCGTGATGTGCTGAGGGCTTCCTCCCGCCTGCTTGGTGAGGACCAGCGGCAGGGTTGTTGTTGGTTGCGCCGATGGAGGTGGCATCGGCGCTGTCGGCTGAGCCGTGCTCAGGTCGTTCCTCAAGGTCCGATAGGCAGGGAACTTATTTTCTGGCAGGTAAATCGGGCCTTGAGGCTTGTACTGATGGATTGAACCATCCAGGATCGACTTGACCGTATTGGTCAACGTGTTCACCAGGATCCCCGACTGGTTGACTAGCGCAGAGTGAACTGCGGAGTCGATTCGGTCTTGCAACGTCGGCGCTGCAGTGTCTTCAGTTTTGACGGCGTGATCGTGCGCCGCCGCCGACGTTCCAGCTCCATCTCCAGAACTCGGCATGACCACCTTGGACTTTTGAATCAAGGTGCCCTGCCGAGTCCTAGAATATGTTTGCAGGTACATATTCTGGAACTGCGCGACCAGACTATCCATCTCAGCTTTTTGTTCTGCGCTGAGCTGGTCGGCGGTCACAGGAATGACGTTCTCCTCGACGATCTCGGCCTGCTTCGACATCTCGAGGTGTTCTTGTTGCTGGTGAGAAGCTTGTGTTCTTGAGGTCCCACCGGGCGTGCCAAAAGCGTGTTGGCGCAGAATTTCGACCCGTCCAGCAACCAAACGGGTTCCGCGTTACCACGGCGGCCTGGGAGATCTGCTTAACTCCAGTGCAGGTCCAAATGGCTTGCCTAGTCGTAAGTAGAGCGTGCCAGTTGATTTGATCTGCAATCAACAAGAAACAAGTGAACCAAGTCAGAGAACAATGGCCGATCGGTCAGCAGACCGATGACACATTGTCATAGCCCAGCCGATAGGGCAAAGCTATATCGGCTCACTTAGAAAATAAGTAAGACATGAATCTAATCTTATCGGCCTTCATTGATATGTAGACCTCAACTAATAATACCGGCCGATAAGGATGACAAAGGTAACTACACCAGCTAGTACTCTAGTGCAACCTTATACGAGCCAATCGGCCAGTATAAACACGTCAACCATAAAGAAATCTTGAGATTACCTCATGATCGACATATCTATACTTATCGATCTGCACATATAAGTGGCAAACATATGCAAGAAACATAAAGCAATCACATATGTTAGATAAGACCGGCTAAAACCCCGGTACTATCCTTAATTACAACCGAAAACAGGCTTTGTGTTAGATCTCAAAACAGGACTAAGGTCGATGGCAACTCGAAGTGTGAATTGAGACTTAACACAAAGAAAATCAAGTCGTCGATTGCTTTTGGGGATGGCAGCTGCATTGAACAATCTAGCCAAGCATAAGAATTAAACCATCGTCGGCAATAAACCCTAAAGCGAGTAAACCGCTGGCAAGGCTTAATTAAGATACCTGTCAAAACTATTCAAGACATGATAATCGACGATCACATCATCGAGGCTTAACGTGTCTAAAGCGACACGTTAGCCCCGACGATGCAGATCGTCGGGGACGAGTTCTTACCTCTGCTCCGAGGAAGCAAGAACTCGTCGAAGAAGACCTCTTGCGAGGGTTGGCGATGCGCCGAAAGTAGATTGATTTGATTGTGTGATTGATTTAGAGAGAGTTTACATGTACAAACTATCGGGATATTTATACCCGAGGTTACAACAGAACCCTTGTAGGGCACGATCTTATCTACAACTAACAAACAAGTCCTTGCGGCAGACTTAAGCCACAGATTAGATCTACACTACCTAATTTACAAGATACAATTGCCTAAAACCGAGCTTTATCTCTATTTGGCAACTTCCTTGAAGCTTACTTCGAGCCCAGACCAAGCCCACGTTGACACTGTCAACTCATAACCCGCATCGGCCCATGACCAAACCAAATCCGTATCGGCCGATACGCTCTTTATAGCAACACCTCCCCAGTCCGATACGGTTACCGGGTCCGATACGAAGCCTGGTCCGACTCCAACTCAATCCTTCCTCTCTGCTTCGGTTTCCTCTTTCCTTTCCGAGTCGATTACCAAAATCCGTTGTTAACAGATATTAACTCAAATACATAAAGGGTGACTTAGATATAACTAAATACAAATAACTAAATTACTTACATATAGCCATCCGACTAAATAGTTAATGTCCTTCGGAAGCATGTCTACCCAAAATTCCCACAAACAACCGACTAGAGGTAGACCCCTAGATAGGACCAGTCCTGAAGAAACAAACAATTCCCGTAACACTCAAATACCTGCAACAAAATCTAAACAACAACATATAAACAAGGCCAGAGTCAGTACATTAATCAGATTAATGTACTGGCAAGCACACAATCAAACCTACATACATGCGGGCTCCAAGTCAAAGGATGGCTATTTGTTGTCTTAATTTTCAGCATAAAGCTAATTTTGGTTCACAACCCATTTGCAACGCAATTGAACAAAGCATTTTAGCAATATATAAAGTGTAATAATCATGGCATGATATCAACATAAATAGATAAGCATCATTCCCTTACAATCCAACCGGAAGTAAGGCAATCATAGCACATATATCAATCTCATCATCATTTCAAAGCATTTAGATTCAAAAAAATTTAGAAAACACAAAAGTATACCCACATCACATCACTATGCCGCTCATGACTGTGAGCACGACTAATCGATTAGTTTTTAGACTCTGCCAAGTTTGTACAGCTTTACCCACATGATATGAACTCTTTAGTTTGTCTTGTGTCGGCCCAAGCACTACCACACTCTACACGTTCAGTGCGGTTTAGAGGTCATAACGAGGCTTTTACATTAAGTATTATCTAACCTTGCATGAGCACGATAAATGTTAATCCACCCTAGGCTTAAGTCCTAGAGCCGTTAGGTGGCGAGCCCACGCCTTAAACCTAACATTGTGGCGGCGAACACAACCGTTCCCCCACGAGGCACATTATTGTTGTATTGGACAGACTTAGATGCCCATGCCGTGAGGCGAAACATTACACTCGTCCCCTCACGGAAAACACACACAATCATCAACACATACATGGGTATTTCCTATAGATAGCCCATAGTACACTCGTGGCCACTACCTCTACTACAACGGCCTCCCGAATGCAAGGTTAGGCAAGTACATAACATAATAATCCAAGATTACCCCATAAATAACGCATATGGATGTACGGTAAACATAAGTGGGTGACATGCAGTGCAGTTCTTAAACAACTCAGGCGAACACTCCTCCTATCGGTATGCAACTACCACCATATGCATACCACTTGCTGCCTAAGTCTGAAATCCACATTCATTTCATTTTAGTTTGTAAATAAGCAGAGAAATCATCTCTGTTCATAAGTTTTAAAATGATTCAAATAGCATAGTAAGTGATCCATAACCATGATTTATTTGTTACAAAGCAAGGCTAAGCATTTGTACTTTATAAAAGCATAGGTTTTTCCATTTGAGTATGATTAGGGTACTCTAATTAATCCTAAGGTTTCAAACAGCAAGGTGTTGGAGTTTTAAAAAGGATATATGCAATTTTTTAGGATATAACTACCATGTACATCTTTGGAAATACCAATAGTTAGAATTATGTGTGCAAATTTATAAAACAACACATTTAGCCCGAAAACATGGGATTCAATATGTTCAAAGGGTGAGGGCAAACTTGCCTTGATTGATATCGTTACTGTGGTCAGCAATAGGACCAATCTCCTCACCAACAACGAATTCGTCCTGTAGAAGAAATAACGGTAACCAAATAAATACCAAAACACGCAAAAATTCAAAATGCTATAAAATGCATGAATTCACTAGTGTGGGTAGGGATGAAAACGGTTTGAAAACGGACGGAAAACACCTTTATCATTTTTGTTTTCATATTTTTTTCGGAATCGGAAACCTCGGATACGGAAACGGAATCGAATATTATCGAATATGAAAACGGAGCGAATACGAATCGGAGCGAATACGGTAACGGATATTTATCGAAATATAAAAAGCCCTTAAACTAACCTTCTCAAATCAACGAAGAGACGTAGCTAAGCATTTTTTCTAAGAAAATAAATCAATATTATTATTTTTTTATTAATTAATAATAATACAACTAGTTGCACACTTTACTTTCTTGGAAAAAAAAGAACTGTATTCATCTATAACTAACTATAATTATAATTTGGATGGTATGACCTAATAGAAATAAAAAAAATAGTCATTAGGAAAAAATCTAAAGTACTGGACCAAAAAAATATCTCTATTTAATTAAACTTCTCGATACATTGTATAAATCTAAACATTTAGAGTAGAGAAGGATGAAGCTAATCAGTTGTATATGAGAATTTTTTCCAGTTCCGATTCCAAGAAAAAACCTGAATTTGTTTCCGGAAAGTTTCCGAATTCATTTCTGGAAAGTTTTCGATGGATTCCGGTTTCCGACGGATAATAGTCTTATCATATTCGTTTCCGTTTTCAAGAAAAAATTCCGAATTCGTTTCCGTTTCCGAAAGTTTTCGAAAAAATTCTGACCGACACTTTCCGTTTCCGAAAACACGCCCGGAATCCGGAAATATTCCGAACCGTTTTCATCCCTAAGTGTGGGTAGATACTGTGTGTATATGATTTGTGGTGATGGAATTTCCATTTTATCACATTGCATTTGTGAGTTATTAATTTTTAAATTTTAATACTAGTAATCGATTAATTAAGCTCTATTAGGTTTTAAGTGCATTTTAGGTTCCAGTTTTGTGAGGTTTTATGTTACTACAGTGAAGGCTAAGTTCTCAGGAGTTCAACAAAATTGGTTTCAACATTTTTGGAGTTGGCATGATTTTATTATGAATTTTACAAGTTACATGACATATTATAGGTCTTATTTATTATACAAATTTTAGTTATGTTTCTAGTACTGTATGTGCCACATTTTCATTTATAGAAACTAAGTCTATGAGATTAACAACCTAACCCATCTGGAATTACATCATTTGGAGTTAGAATGAATTTTGTATGGATTTTATAGTTTGCAGTTTGCATCATAGTAATTATTTTACTACACAATTATTTAGTGAGGATTTATTACTGAAGGTGTCAAGTTTTAGTTCATAACATTTGAGAACATGATTCTATGAGTATTTTGGAATTTAGTTCACCTCTAAATGAGTTAATGTAAATTTTATATGGATTTTATGAATTGGTGCATGCTATATGTCAATTATTCCATGTACTAATTTTTAGAGACATTTCTTCTACTGTAAGCATCATATTTTATCTTACCATATTAGATTTTATAATTTTGTGAGTCCATAGAAATTTGATTCATCTCAAATGGAGTTAAAATGAATTATATATATATATATATATATATATATATATATATATATATATGTGTGTGTGTGTGTGTGTGTGTGTCGGTGACATGGGACCGGGGGTATCATGACTAGAGGCTTGAGTAGCTGCTGTCACCCACGTGGCCCGACCCCCTCGGGGGGGTCGGGCCCGAGGGTGATGTGGCCACCCCTCCCTCTGTCTCCCCGAGGGGTTGGGCCGCTCCCGTTTCGGTCCTGATGGCCGGGGCGCCCCGACCCCATGTGATTTTGGCGCCCGTGTGTGGGTTAGGTGAGCACAGCAGGGCTCACCTAACCGCATTTATGGCGGATCAGACGAGCGCGCCACGCCGCATTTAATGTGGCGCAGCGCACGCTTATCCGGTCCGTGACCGGTCGCGGTGTGTGACCGGTCGCAGACCGGTCAGATCGCGGGTTAGGTGGCGACAGGCGGCCTGCGGCACGCCTCGCCCCGTCCCGTCAAAATGATGAGAGCCTCCTGGCTCTCGTCCCTAGCCGGAGCCAGCGTGCTAACTCCTGGAGTTGGTATGTCAGTCTCGGTCAGATCCATTCCAGACTTCTACGCAAGCATGGCAAGGAAGTCGCTTGCCATTTAATGAAGGTTGAAACGGGCGTCCACCGGGAGAGCTGGCGAGCTGGGCAGGAGGCGTGTACCGTGCCTGTCAGAGGTCACTTCCGGCTGTAGACTAGCCCTGATTGTAAAAAGAATGTTTTCTTTCTTAGGCAGCTAGAGGCCCATGTGGTAACCCCTTGCCATATAAAAGGAGGCCCAGGCCTAGGAAAGAGGGGGGAAAAGAAAAAAAACTCCGGCCGATACGCTCTGGAGACCGAACTCTCTTTGTATGGTTGGAGACTCTTAGATCCACCAGAACACAGGAGTAGGGTGTTACGCTTCTCAGCGGCCCGAACCTGTCTACGTCGCCCGTGTTTTGTGCGTTACCTCTCTCGCTGACGTTCCTCAGATCGAGGACGAAGAACCTCACCTAGCGCCCCCGGCCGAACTGGCAAAGGGGGGCCCGCGCGGTCTCCCGGTGAGGGGCTCCACGCTCCGTCATCTGGCGCGCCAGGTAGGGGGCGCGCGTGTCTTTCTAAGCCCTCATCCTCTTTCGTGTGTGCCAAGCTTCGCCCGGTCAGCCCTATGGCCGAACGGGCAGTGGCGCACAGCCTCTCTCCGAGCGCTAGCGGTGATGACGGGGAGCAGAACCCGCGCCGTCGGGCTCGCACCCCGCCGTCCCCCTCTTGCCGAAGTCTTGGGCGGGGGAAGGCGCTCGAGGAGGTCGAAGGATCCGCGACCTCGCCACTCGCGGGCGACGGGGGAGGACGGCAAGGTGGGGCGCGTCGCCGCCTCGTCTACGGCGACGGCGGCACGTCCCAGGGCGCGCTCCAGGCTGCGGGCGCGCTCCTGCGTCACCCGCCTATTGTCCCCGATCCAGAGACTCCAGCCCGGCGTTGGCTGGATGACGTGGCCAACTTGGTCATGACGGCGCAGCAGCGCCTAGGCGTCGGCGGGCGGTCCTCCGCCGCCGGGACCTCTGGCGCTGCCGCCGCCGGCTCCATGTCGTCGAGGCGGAGGGCACGGCGAACGACGGCCGATACACGCCGTTCGTCCACCGTTCCCTCGTCAACGCCTCCGACCCAAGAAGATGTGCGTGGGGGGCCAGATGCCCGGCTCGATATTGAGCGCAGGCGCGACGCTCGTCGCGCCGCCCACGCAATGGAGGGCGCCTCCTCGTCCGGAGCGCCACTTCGGTCCGGTCACGGGGGCCGGCCCCCCGTGTCCCCGGTCGGCGGTGCCGGCTGTCGAGCCTTTGTGGCGAGCCTTTGGAATGTCCGTTGGCCCCCAAGGTTCCGGCCCACCATCACCGAAAAATATGATGGAAGCGTCAACCCCGCTGAGTTTCTCCAGATCTACACGACAGGGATAGAAGCCGCGGGGGGTGACGACAGGGTCATGGCGAATTTCTTCCCCATGGCCCTGAAGGGCCAGGCGCGGGGTTGGTTGATGAACCTGCCACCTGCGTCGGTCCAGTCCTGGGAGGATTTGTGCCAGCAGTTCACTACGAACTTCCAGGGCACATATCCACGCCCAGGCGAAGAAGCGGACTTGCACGCGGTACAGCGGAGGGACGATGAGTCCCTTCACTCGTACATTCAGCGGTTCTGTCAAGTCCGCAACACCATACCATGCATTCCCGCACACGCGGTGATCTACGCATTCAGGGGGGGCGTGCGGCACAACCGCATGCTCGAGAAGATCGCCTCCAAGGAGCCCCAGACCACCGCGTAGCTTTTTGAGCTCGCGGACCGTGTGGCTCGCAAGGAGGAGGCCTGGACCTGGAACTCCTCCGGCTCTGGCGTGGCAGCTCCGGCCGCCCCCGGATCCGCCACTCGATCTGGGCGACGGGATAGGAGGAAGAAGAGGTCGGCCCGTTCCGACGACGAGGGTCGTGTCCTCGCCGTCGAGGGTGCTTCGCGGGCCCCCCAAAAGGGGAGGCTTGCGAGCGACAAAAAGAAGGAGGCCGGCGCTCCTAGCAAGGAGCGCCCGGGCAGCAAGTGGTGCACCGTGCACAACACCTCCCTCCACGACCTCGCGGACTGCCGCGCGGTCAAAAGCTTGGCTGAGTGGACGAGGAAGTGGGAGGAGGAGAGGAGGCAGGAGCGCCGTGAGGGCAAGGCCCCGGCAGCTCCCACCGGCAACCGCCGAGGTGAGGCCAAGCAGAAGGCCCCCGCCGAGGCCACCGTCGCCACCGTCGATGGGGGAGCGTGCGCTCACGCTTCTCGCCGGAGCCTCAAGGCCATGAAGCGAGAGCTTCTGGCCACGGCCCCTACCCACGAGGCGACGCGGCGGGCGCGTTGGTCGGAGGTCGCCCTAACCTTCGACCAGACCGACCACCCGCCGTGCGTTGCCCGGGGAGGACAGATCGTGATGATGGTTTCCCCCACCATCTGCAATGTGAAGTTGGGGCGTGTCCTCGTAGACGGGGGTGCAGCCCTCAACATCCTTTCCCCCACAGCCTTTGATGCCATCAAGGCCCCGGGGATGGTGCTCCGACCGTCCCAGCCGATCATCGGCGTGACGCCAGGGTACACCTGGCCGCTGGGTCATATCGACCTCCCGGTCACCTTCGGTGGTCCCGCCAACTTCCGCACGGAGCGGGTGGACTTCGATGTGGCGGACCTCAGTCTGCCCTACAACGCGGTCCTGGGGAGGCCCGCGTTGGTGAAGTTCATGGCGGCGGTCCACTATGCCTATCTCCAGATGAAGATGCCGGGCCCCGGTGGCCCCATCACCATCCATGGCGACCTCAAAGTCGCGCTTGCTTATATGGAGCAGCGCGCGGACCACCTCGCCACGGCGTCCAAGCCCGTGGGAGGCGACGAGAGGCTCAGCACCTCCGTCTCGCCCGCCCCAAGGCAGCGGATGGTCACGTGCGACGAGGTCCCGGTCAAGGAGGTTGCCCTGGGCGACGGCCCGTCCAAGACCACACGAATCGGTGGTCTCCTGGACGACAAATAGGAAGACGCGCTCGTCTCCTTCCTGCGGGCAAACACCGATGTCTTCGCCTGGAGACCGGCGGACATGCTCGGGGTCCCCAGGGAGGTGATTGAGCACCGTCTCGCCGTGCGGCCGGGCGCAAGGCCGGTCCGGCAGAAAGTGCGGCGGCAGGCCCCGGAACGCCAAGCCTTTATCCGCGAGGAGGTGGCGCGGCTTCTGGAGGCCGGATTCATCCGTGAGGTCATCCATCCGGAGTGGCTTGCAAACCCGGTCATCGTCCCCAAGGCGAACAGCAAGCTTCGGATGTGCATCGACTACACCGACCTCAACAAGGCATGTCCTAAGGACCCTTATCCCCTGCCACGCATAGATCAGATTGTTGACTCCACCGCGGGGTGCGACCTTTTGTGTTTTCTAGATGCATACTCTGGTTATCATCAGATTCGCATGGCTAGGGAGGATGAGGAGAAAACTGCATTCATTACCCCCACAGGAACTTATTGTTATACAACTATGCCCTTCGGGTTAAAGAATGCAGGTCCTACTTTTCAACGTACTACTCGAATTTCTTTGGGTAGTCAGATAGGACGCAATGTTGAGGCCTATGTCAATGACTTGGTTGTGAAGACACGCAACCAAGAGACCTTGCTCTCGGATTTAGCGGAAACTTTCGAAAGTCTCCGCTCCGCCCGCATAAAGCTGAACCCCGATAAGTGCGTTTTCGGCGTGCCTACGGGCAAGCTTCTCGGGTTCTTGATCTCTGACCGAGACATCGAGGCCAACCCCGAGAAGATACGAGCTATAGAGCGGATGCGCCCCCCCAGCAAGCTTAGGGATGTGCAGTGCGTCACTGGCTGCATGGCCGCCTTAAGTCGATTCATATCAAGGCTGGGAGAGAAGGCGCTACCCCTATTTAAGCTCCTCAAACGCTCCGGGCCGTTTACCTGGACAGAGGAGGCTGAGCGGGCCCTCACTCAATTGAAGGTGTACATCAGTTCTCCCCCAGTCCTGGTCGCCCCGGAGCTAGATGAGTCGTTGCTACTCTACCTGGCGGCAACCCCGCAGGTAGTCAGCGCGGCGTTGGTCGTGGAGCGCGACGAGGACAACCCTCGCTCCGCGCGCCCCCACCCTGCGTCGACTCGACCCGGGAGAGAGCAGGGAGGAGAGGCCCCCGAGCCGAACGGCGGCCTAAGGCCCCCGATGACCGGAGCTGGCCCTCCGCCTGCTTGTCCGACGGTGCCAGGCGCCCCCGACCCCCAGGATGGCCCCGGGGCCACTGCGGGAAGGCCGCGCCTGCCGCCCTCCGACCCCGAGGTCGTCGGCACAGAAGCCGAGTGCGCCCCGCACGGCCTCTCGGACGAAGAGCGCCCTGGAGATGTGGCCCCTAGCGAAGAGGACAGGCCCCGCCGAAAGGTGCAGCGGCCCGTCTACTTCGTTAGCGAGGCCCTCCGGGACGCCAAGACCCGATACCCTCAGGCCCAGAAGATGCTTTACGCAATTCTGATGGCTTTGAGGAAGTTGCGCCATTATTTCCAGGCGCATCGGGTCACGGTGGTTACGTCTTACCCCCTCGGCCAAATCCTGCATAACTGAGAGGGTACTGGACGGGTGGTGAGATGGGCAATCGAACTCTCTGAATTCGATTTGCGCTTTGAACCACGCCACGCGATCAAGAGCCAGGCCCTCGCCGACTTTGTAGCGGAGTGGACCCCGGCTCCCGAGCCTGTCTCCGCCCCCGAGGCCAGCCCGGGCCCCTCGCAGCTGCCTCACACCGCCTACTGGGTGATGCAGTTCGACGCCTCTCTGTCTCTTCAGGGCGCCGGCGCGGGGGTCACTTTGACCTCGCCGAGCGGAGACGTCCTCAGATATCTGGTCCGTCTCGACTTTCGGGCGACCAACAATATGGCGGAGTATGAGGGACTCCTTGCGGGACTCAGAGTGGCGGCTGGACTGGGGATCCGCCGCCTCCTGGTGTTAGGCGACTCCCAGTTGGTCGTTAACTAGGTCCGTAAGGAGTACCGGTGCTCTGACCCGCAGATGGACGCCTACGTCCGCGAGGTGCGGCGTATGGAGCGCCATTTCGACGGGATAGAGCTTCGGCACGTGCCCAGACGGGATAACGCGGTTGCCGACGAACTCTCAAGGCTCGCTTCCTCGCGAGCCCAGACCCCACCGGGCGCCTTTGAAGAAAGGCTTGCCCAGCCGTCGGCGTGACCCGACCCCCTAGGGAAGACGGACGCGCCTGAACGGCCCCCGAGGCCCGTCGGAGTCCAGGCCTCAGGACCCGAGGGGAGCGCTCCCAGCTCCCCTAGATTGATTGCTTGGATCACTGAGATCCAGGCGTACCTCACAGATAAGACTCTACCCGAGGACCGCGAAGGGAGTGAACGCGTCTGTCGCATCTCCAAGTGCTACGTGCTGGTGGAAGGGACCCTCTATCGGCGCGGGGCTAACGGAGTCCTCTTGAAGTGCATTCCTCGGGAACAAGGCGTCGAGCTTCTCGCCGATGTCCATGAAGGCGAGTGCGGAGCCCACTCCGCCTCGCGCACCTTGGTTGGCAAGGCCTTTCGCCAGGGTTTCTATTGGCCGACGGCTCTCAACGATGCGGTCGACCTGGTCCGGCGGTGCAGGGCGTGCCAGTTCCACGCCAAGCAAACGCGTCAGCCGGCCCAGGCCATACAGACCATACCTCTTTCGTGGCCGTTTGCTGTCTGGGGGCTCGATATCCTGGGTCCGTTCAGGCGGTGTTAACGACGAAATTTGGTAAATCATGCATTGGATTTAGAGTTAAAGCCGAAGCCGATTGGAGGAGATAAGCGATTACAGAAACAGAGTATGAATCGGCTGCAAGCCAAATCGGCTACGGTGTGCATCGGCTGAAACAGAATCGGACAAGGATAGCCGATGTAGCCGATTCTGATAAGGAGATGGCAGGATCATTGTCGGGTTCGGTTGGTGTGCTTCATGAGGATTGCCACGTACGGATTGAGTCCGAAGAAGGCAATTGTATCTATTAATTAGGATATTTGTTAGTTTCCTTTTATCTTTAGGAAAGTTTCTTTCTTGTCCTACAAGGACTAGTGTCTCCCCATGGGTATAAATATGTACACCCGGGGTTATTGTAATCTATCAACTATCGATCAATACAATTCGGCGCATCGCCACCTTTTACTCTGTTACGGTTTCTTTATCAACCGGCGGAATTTGGCACCTGACGCGGGGCTGCATCGGTTGTCGATCTCTGGCGAAGGGGTAAGTCCAATGTTCCGTCGGTTCAGGCAATTGTATCATCTACGTCGGCGTCGTTCAAGGCTGCATCAGTACATTCGATCTCTTGGATTGCTCTGGTTTGGATGATATATTTGCCTGGCTATTTATCATATGTCTTCTGTTAATCTAGTATTAGCATCTCGATTTAGCTTTATCGGCTGCTTCTCGTTTTAGGGTTTCTGCTGGTATCGACTAAATCGTCTTGCTAGATTAGATTAGCTTAGGCATCTACCACCCTGAAAATCAGTCAAGGGCTTGATCATCTAGATACCGTGTTTCTTTACATACTTAGTGCTGCATCAGTTGAGTTTGACCTACTAAGTCGTGCTTAGAACCATGAATCTCTAGCCTGCTTTTTGATTGCTGATAAGGGTTTCATCGGGGTTTCAGCCGATGAGTTATCTGGACGTTGCATCGGCTTATAAGGATTGCATATAAGTTGAATTTAGCCGATGACAACAAAGGTTTCACTGTTTAATCTAATCTTGTGGATTTTATTGCATTGGATCTATGTTAGATTTACTTCATCGGCTATGCTATGAATATATATAATCTCTCTCTTGAGGTGTTTTTAGACATAAGTGATTTATACTGTCTCGGCGCCCTGTCCGATCTATCCCAATCACTTGGTTTAAATATATTTTGAGATTTAGATTATGTATCATTGATATCTACAGCCGATCGAGTATGTCTAAATTTCGTTTTACTTTATCAAGTCATTGCCGATCTAATGCATATTATCATCAGCCGATTGTCTCTTTGTCAAGTGTCAGAATCTACATTGAACACATAGCCGATAGCTCAAAACCCTATCGCTATCGGCTGTCATCAGGATCGGCTGGAATTACTACATCGGCTATGTTGGCCGATCTTTTTTTTGATCTGTCGTTTGTATATCTTGTCAGTTGCAGGATCAAACTGACTGGCACGCCCGCATCTCACCAAGATTTGGACCTGCACTGGAGCTAAGCAGATCTCCCAGGCCAGTGTGTGTTTTTTTGCATCAACAGGCGGGCCCCGGGCGGGTTCGAGTATCTGTATGTCGCTGTCGACAAGTTCACTAAGTGGCCCGAGGCTTATCCGGTCATCAAGATCGATAAGCACTCGGTGCTAAAATTCATCAAGGGCATCACTGCCCGGTTCGGGGTGCCTAACCGTATCATTACGGATAACGGCACCCAGTTCACTAGTGAGCTCTTCGGCGACTACTGCGAAGACATGGGCATCAAGCTCTGCTTCGCCTCACCCGCCCACCCCAGAAGCAACGGCCAGGTGGAGCGCGCCAATGCGGAAATCCTCAAGGGCCTCAAAACCAAGACCTTCAACATCCTCAAGAAGCACGGCGACTCGTGAATCGAGGAGCTACCAGCGGTGCTCTGGGCGAACCGAACCACGCCAAGCCGAGCAACCGGGGAAACGCCTTTCTTCCTCGTCTACGGCGCGGAGGCGGTCCTCCCATCTGAGCTCACCCTGAGGTCCCCTCGGGCCACCATGTATTGCGAGGCTGATCAAGATCAGCTTCGCCGAGACGACCTCGACTATCTAGCAGAACGAAGGCGGCGCGCGGCCCTCCGAGCCGCGCGCTACCAGCAGAGCCTGCGGCGCTACCATCAGCGCCACGTCCGGGCCCGATCACTCTGCATCGACGACCTCGTCCTACGCCGCGTCCAAACGCGCGCTGGACTGAGCAAGCTCTCACCAATGTGGGAGGGTCCGTATCGAGTGATCGGCGTCCCCTGGCCAGGCTCAGTTCGGTTGGCCACGGGCGATGGCACAGAGCTGCCTAACTCGTGGAACATCGAACATCTTCGTCGTTTCTACCCCTGATGGGGGTCGGGTGTCATGTCTCGGGCTCGGGCCAACCCCGCACCCCCCTCGGGCGTGCAGGATTGGCCGGGGGCTCCCACATGCATATACTTTTCTATTTCCTTTTCAGCATTTCAATAAAGAAGCTTTTTCGATTTCCTGAGGACTGTGTCTGTGTTTTCATTTCCTTTTGAAAGGTCTTGGCTTGAATCGGTCCGTTCGTGCTCGACCCTGCCCTCGGTGGCCCGGGCCGTCTAAAACCGCCAAATGGGGCCCAGAACCAAGTCGTGCCCCGGGGCGCGGTGAACTCCGGGGGGGAATCGGCAAAGGCCCACAATCGGGTCCCCCTAACCCTCGGTCACCGCGCTCCCGGCCTGGCCAGTCTCGACACGCGGATCTCCCCAAGCACTAGCTCCGACCCGCGCCGTTTGAGGCTGGGACCTGGGCACGAGCCCTTGTTCAAGCCAAGACACAGAAGGACCGCGGCACAGACCATCCTCATCTCATACACACAACAAACATAACTGACATAGAAATTTCAACCTTGTTTGATTGCAGATTAAACCAGCCTATACAAGAAGGGGGCTCGAAGGCCTCAGAAGAAGAAGGAAAAATTATTAAGGTTGGCGGGGGCCTGGGGGCTCACTCCGACGCGCCCGGGTCGCCGGCCTCGTCGTTGCTGTCGTCCGCACCGTCGTCGCCGTCCTCCTCCTCGTAGTCGAGGGCGAACGCGAGCCGAGGGGCCGTACCCTCGAAGCTGTGGACGATGTGGTCGGCGGCGTCCCGGACCTGCGCGCGCGCGCCGTCCTCGGTTCCGGGAGGGAACTCTTCCAGCGCTGCCCACGGGGAGAAGTCGGGGTCCCTGGCCTGGTAGCTCGCCAGTACGAGCTCCACCGCCCCCCGGGCGAGGTCCCTCGAGGATGACTTGATCGTCTCCTCGAGCTCCTCGGGGAGCCGTTCGAGGACCCCGGCCATCTCCGAGAGGCGCTGGGCGAGGCCCCCCTGGTTGGCGGCGTACTTCGCGTACCGCCCGCCCCAGAGGCCCGCCTGCCGCCCGGCGCGGTCTAGACGCGAGACGGCGTCCCGAAGCATGCCGGGCCCCACCTCGCACGCCAGGCGGAGGGCCTCGACCTCCCCGGCGGACGAGTCCAGCGCGCCCTGCAGCTCGGCGACGGTGTGTTCGGCGGCTGCGAGGCGGGCGGCTAGGTCGTCGTGGCCCGCGGCCGCCCCGCCGCGGTGCGCTCTCGCGTCCAGCTCCTTCGCCCGCGCCTCGAGCTCAGCGGCCCGCTGGTCCAGCGCGGCCCTCTCGGCGCGGGCGCCTTCCAGATTGCGGCGCGCCTGCTCCTCCCGCGCCGCCTCGCGGAGGAACAGGCTGTCCGCCAGCCGCTGCGCCGCGGCCTCGGCCTCCTCGAGAGCTCGCCCCCGCTCGGCGAGCGCATCCTCGCGGAGGCGGAGTGCGGACTCCTCCTCGGCGGAGGCGGCCTCGTGCGCCGCCAGTGTTGCCTCCCGGGTGGCGACGGCGGCCTCGCGGTCCGCTAGGGCGCCCTCCTTCGCGTCCAGGGCGCGGGCGCGCTCCTCCAGCGCCGCGACGCGAGCCTCAAGGGCCTCTTCCCGCTGACGGGACGCCGCCTCGTTCTCCGCCGCCCACCGCTCCCGGGCAGCGGCGGCGTCGAGGACTCCCCGGGCGGCGTCGAGCTTCTCCTCTAGCTCCGCCGCCCGGGTCCCGTATTGGAGGCGGAGGTCGTCCCGCGCCTCGTCGAGCACGGCGGTGGCGATGAGGGCGGTCTCCCGCTCCTCCTCTACCTCCCTGGCGATCTCCGCCAGGTCCCTACGACGGGCCTCGAGCTGTTTGGCGTGCTGGCGGTAGGCCTTGCGGCCCGTCTCCACCATGGCCTCCACCGAGCGCCGCCCCTCCTCGACGCGCGCCCACGCCGCGTCGAGCTCCGCCCGCTCCGCCTGCAGGGCCTCCATCTGGGCACTTAGCCCGTCCAGCACCGTGCTGTTCGCGGTGGCCAGGGCCTGCAGGAGGGGCTCCGCGCTCAGCGGGGTAGCGGAAGGCAAAGGGGAGAGCCGCCTCGGTGTGGGTGCCGCGCGGCTCGGCCCGCCGATCGGCGTGCTGGCCTCGGGGGCGCCCCCCGAAGCTGGCTCGTCCCGCGCGTCGCCCGGGGCGTCAGGCCCGGGCGGCGCGCCCGCGGCCTCGTTGTGGGTGGCCTCGGGGGTCGTCATGGTCTCGGGCGGAGTCGGGTCGGGGGCTTGGCAGGCTGCCCGGCGTGCACCCGCCGCCTCTGCCTCCCGGGCGGACTCCTCGGCCCGGCGGAGTCTGGCCTCCTCCCGAGCGGCCTCCTCGGCCTGGCGAACCCGGGCGGCCTCCCGGGCGGCCTCCTCGGCTTCCCGGAGGCGGTCCGCGGCTTCCCGTCGGTCAGCCTCTCGCCTCCGGGCCTCCGCGGTCACCGTCTCCTCGGCCTCGGACCGGCCGGACTTGGAATGGCGTGGGGGGCGTGACGGGATCTCGCTGAGGCAGAAGAAAAACCAAAGACAAAAAGAAGCGGGTGAGAAAAAACTCGCCTTGGGGAGTAGATACGGCCGCAGTGGGCGTGGGAACGAACCTGCGGGGAGGTCGGCTGAACGACCACCTCGGGGGCGAGATGAGGCTCCCCCGGCATGGCTCGCTCTCCCCCATCTTGCGGAGCCGTTTCTTCCTTCGCTCCCCCTCGGGCTGCGGCGCCGGCACGGCACCCTCTGGGCGCCTGCTGCTGGCACGCACCGCCCCGCCCCCTCGGGGAGGAGATGGGGGAGGAGTACCTCCCTGCTTCCTCTTCCCCCTGGCGTCGGCGGGGCGGCTGCCCCCCGGGCCCCCGTCGCGGGGCCCAGAAGCACGACCCCCTCCCGGGGTAGATTGTTCCCCCCTGCGGCTCCCGCCCGCGCCATCGTGGCCTCGGGGGGCCCGTTCCCCCGACGCCCCGACCACCTGCATGATGGCCAGGATGTTGGCGCGCTCTGGGTCGCAGCAGAGGGGGAGGACCCCTTGGGGGATGAGGGATGCCTCCACGGAGCTGAGATTCAGCACCCGTTGGACCACCATCCTGAAGTCCTCAGGGTCCCAGTCCCATTTGCGCCCCTGGCGGGTCCTCAGGTGGTCCTTGGGCCCGGTGTACTACCAGGCGCCCCGGGCGCGCCGCTGGAGCGGCGCGATCCGGCGACGGAGGTAGTCGCCGAACACCATGGCCCCCGTGAGCCCCTAGGATCGCAGACCCGCCAGGCGGTCAAGAACAGCGTCGTAGCCGTCCCCCAGATCTACCACCGCCTGCCAGCTGGAGGCCTGCGCCGGGGGCTGGCTCGGAAGTCGGAGGCGCGCTTCGCCGGCGAGGGGGGTGTAGAACCAATCGCTCTTCCAGTCGTCCCACTTCTTGCGGAGGACGCAGGAAATGTAGCGGTTCAGCACCTGCCCCCGCGGCTGGAAGTAGCAGCCACCGACTACCGTCGGCGGCGACACCAGCTGCACGGTGAAGAACCACCGGAATAGCCGGAGAGATGGGCGCACCCCGATAAACATCTCGCACAGGTGCGCGAAGATGGCCAACGTCATTATCGCGTTGGGGGTGAGGTGCGCCATCTGGAGATCGTAGAACTCCAGAATATCCATGAAGAAAGTAGAGAATGGCGGGACCAGCCCCGCCATTGCGAAAGAAAGGAAGAAGATGGACTGCCCCGGGTAGTGTGGCGCCGGGCGTCCCTCGCCCAGCGCGACCACCTCCCGGCCGGTGGCAGATTCCGGCATGAACCGGCGCGGCAGCCCAGCTTGCCTCTCACTCGTGATGCGGGAAGGCGGCAGCACGCTACCGTCGAGCGGTGCGGAGCCCCGTGCCATGGCGCCGGCGGAGGAGGAGCTTGAGAGCGAGCGCGTGCGGCAAGGGTAGGGCACAGGAAACGAAGAGTTGGGGCACAGGTGGCGGAGGCAAAGGAAAGAGTGGCGAGAGGAAGGAAACGAATCCCTTCCTCGGCGTCTTTATACCCTTGCCAATGCCATGCCCGGCTCTTCGCTTCCCGCGCCCACTACCTTCCCCCCTCGTTTCTCGCGCCCACGCCTCCACTAACCCCACTCGCCCGTTTGTGGCGCACGCGGCAGACATGCGGCCGTGGCGGTTGAGATAGGGCAGATTGTGCGCGCATTAATTACGCTCGCCAACCGCGAAAAGCGCCATCATCATATCCCCAGGCGAAATAAACCGGCTCGTCCCGATTCGCGCGCCGCTCGAGTAATGTAGCTGTCACAAAGAGACCGCTCATTATTGTCGGTCGGTTTTCCCTTGCCGATGCGCGCGATTCGCGACCGTTGAGTTTCTGCCCGCCTGTAGGGATCGGTCCCACCTGTCACCGGGCCTAAGGAGTGGCGTCACGCCCAAGCGCTTCCCCCGAGGGGGGCGGTCGCCCTGGCGCAACGCCGGGGGCTACTGTCGGTGACATGGGACCGGGGGTATCATGATTAGAGGCTTGAGTAGCCGCTGTCACCCACGTGGCCCGACCCCCTCGGGAGGGTCGGGCCCGAGGGTGATGTGGCCATCCTTCCCTCTGTCTCCCTGAGGGGTTGGGCCGCTCCCGTTTTGGTCCTAATAGCCGGGGCGCCCCGACCCCCTGTGATTTTGGCGCCACGTGTGTGGGTTAGGTGAGCACAGCAGGGCTCACCTAAACGCATTTATGGTGGATCAGACGAGCGCGCCACGCCGCATTTAATGCGGCGCAGCGCACGCTTATCCGGTCCGTGACCGGTCGCGGTGTGTGACCGGTCGCAGACCGGTCAGATCGCGGGTTAGGTGGCGACAGGCGGCCTGCGGCACGCCTCGCCCCGTCCCGTCAGAATGATGAGAGCCTCCTGGCTCTCGTCCCTAGCCGGAGCCGGCGTGCTAACTCCTGGAGTTGGTATGTCAGTCCCGGTCAGATCCATTCCAGACTTCTGCGCAAGCATGGCAAGGAAGTCGCTTGCCATTTAATGAAGGTTGAAACGGGCATCCACCGGGAGAGCTGGCGAGCTGGGCAGGAGGCGTGTACCGTGCCTGTCAGAGGTCACTTCCAGCTGTAGACTAGCCCTGATTGTAAAAAGAATGTTTTCTTTCTTAGGCAGCTAGAGGCCCATGTGGTAACCCCTTGCCATATAAAAGGAGGCCCAGGCCTAGGAAAGAGGGGGGAAAAGAAAAAAAACTCCGGCCGATACGCTCTGGAGACCGAACTCTCTTTGTATGGTTGGAGACTCTCAGATCCACCAGAACACAAGAGTAGGGTGTTACGCTTCTCAGCGGCCCGAACCTGTCTACGTCGCCCGTGTTTTGTGCGTTACCTCTCTCGCTGACGTTCCTCAGATCGAGGACAAAGAACCTCACCTAGTGCCCCCGGCCGAACTGGCAAAGGGGGGCCCGCGCGGTCTCCCGGTGAGGGGCTCCACGCTCCGTCAATATATATTACAAGTTCACTCATTTTTCTGTTGTATAATTATTGATTCGAGTATTTTCTTTAATATTTTCAGATTTTAAATATGAGGGATCCACTGGTCGGTCTCCGTGACTTTTGCAGAAAGGTCCCTAGGTTTCTAAAGAATCAGCCCGAAGTCTCTAGCACATGTTTAAATACATCTTCATTAAGAGTACTCAAGTTTTTACATATTTACAAGGAAGTCCTATGGTCTACATGTCATACAGAGAAGATTTATAAATAGAACCCTATGAGATTTAAACCTTCTCTAATCAAGTCCTAAGTGTCCTAATGATTGTGGCCCACATGTTAGCGGCTCGGTGAGGGAGAAATCAGAGGCAGCGGCTAGGCGCGGCGGTCGGCGAGCTTGTCGTCGGCGCCGGCGGCAAACGGCGGGGTTTCACAAGGCGCGGCCAAAAGAGAAAAGGTGGAGGGGAAGCTAGCGAAACCCGTTGGTGGTTGGCTTGTTGGTTGTGGTGGTCGGAGTCAATGCCAGCGATGACGTGAGCGGTGATACCTTTCGGCATGAAAGTGTGCATTAGGTTTTAGCCCGATTCAGTGCAAACTAGTGCATGCATACATGTCTACGAGGTTCGTAGGTGCTCACTTGAGGTCGCGCGTGGCTTGGCGAAGCTTGGACTATGGCGGCGATGTGAACAACGCTCCGATGGCAGCGAAAATGGTAGGGCAACGGCAACTGATAGAAGCGGCCAATGGACTATCAAGAAGACGTGTGCACGAGGTTAGTAGAGCTACCAGGAAGCTTCATGCCCAAGGAATTAGACGGCGCCTTACCAAGGTGGCCGGAATCGAAAAGGGCATCAGCGACCGGAGAGGAGGATGACGACCTCGATCTCACGACTGGAGGCTCCTCGGCTTCACGTGCTAGGCTTGCTGGATCGTGGTGATGTGGCGACGACGATGGTCAAACGGCTCGGCGGGATTTGCACCGTGCGTCGAGAACGTTGCTTGTGCGGCGATAGTGCCGGCAAAGACCGAGAGCGTGAACACGGTGGCATGGCGATCTCGATCTGCAAGGTAAGGAAAAAGTTGGACATGGCCATGTTAGGCATCAATAGGAGATTACGTTCCCGTGGTTGTTCTGCGGCGAAGCTTACCAGAGAAGGATCGCGACAGCGATGGACTTCGATGGCGCCGGAGAAGATGAGTTCATTCCCAAAGCTCTTGAGATGATCTCTCTAGGGTTTTGGGTGGAACGCGGTGAGGGAGAGGATGTGCACGCGTGGGTGAAGCGGCGCTATTTAAGGTGAAGCTCGGGGAAGCGGTGGACGGCGAGGTGGTGCGTTGGTGGCGTGGCGCGCATCCGACACGTTCCCGGGGAGAAAGAGGAGGTGGCCATGACGTGTGGATGACTGGTGGGTCCCACAAAGGCTGGGCCCCACATGGCATAGAGAGAAATGGAGTGGGAGGCCTAGAAGCTTAAATTTTTCAAAGTGTTGGCACTATTCCAATGTATTGATTTATTCTCTTCATCTCCTCTAATTATGTTGGGATTTAGTGGGAGACAAAATTAAAAATGGTAGACAAGAATGTCATCTTATTAATACTTCAAGTCCCAAGGTCAGACCACTTTTAGTTTTACCATAGTAATTTTGTAAAATAACTTAAATTACTAGGTTGACTGCAGTCCAAAACTGTTTAAGTAAATTGTGGCTCTTATTTCATGTGGTTACATTTCGAATTAGGATTAAACCGAGACACCTGTCATTACAGTACAATTTAGTTAACATGCTGACCAAAGGATTTTTCTAAATAAATTAGGGTTTAATTTTGGTGAAGGTGCAAAGTAGGCTAAGTGATATCTGGACTTAGCAGATTTTGCTGAGTTGGAGGATTTATTTGAGATACCAAATTATTTGATAAATTCAAACCAAAATTACTGTAAGTTCATGGTGTTGAATAGTATTTATGAGAATTTTTTTTATGGTTTAAATTTGCACCATTAATTTTTAATATTTTCCCCTAGCCATTTCATGCTAATGAGTCTTATTATGAGATGCACAATAAAATCCAAAAACAGTCCCAAAATAATAAAATGCACATGCCACCAAGTGTATCTTATAATAATTTGGGTTTACATATTTTCAAAACCTATACTCCCATTTGTTTGTATTTATATGATCAAGCCCAAAGGTTAAATCAAGATAATTGAAATTTAAATTAAGATTAAACTTATTTTATTTGAATTGGATTATATCAACACATGATTTACAAATTATGTTTTGGTCTTACTTCTGTCTTGACCCAAGAAAATCTATGTGTTTTACTTTTATTAAACTAGTTAGGCCCTAGAATGAGCTTCAATGTTTTCAAAAATTTCAGAACTCAAAAAGTTTTAAATTTTCCATGTGATTTCTTCCTAGGTGAATTTTCGGTATGTTACATTCTTCCACCGAACGAACATCACCCTCTTCACGTACGTCCTCGACAATCCCTTCAATCACGTTCACTTCACGCGGACTGTTAGATCCTGAAGATTCCAAGCTATGAAGAACGGAAGGTTCGCAAGGATCGATGTCAATGAATCCAACCAAGCGATCTGGGGTTCCCATCTCGCTATCATCCACCAATACATATCGAGGTTGATCTCGTTGTTCATGAATCGAACAGCAGGGAACAGGATCCATAGATCCAGTGATCTTCAAGAAGATCTTGCAATTGGTAAGGAGGTGACTTGTCGATTTGTGGATCGGGCACCATGCCTTGTACATAGATGTGCGCTGGATATCTCGTTCTTTGCAAGCATCAAGTTCAGCCTTCACTTGAAGTATTATGCGACATTCGACCAGAGAGTGCTCAAACGTCTTGTGGATCAAACTAGATCGAACACCAAGTGTGGTGGTTTGGCGAGAACTTCCTTGTCGGCACCTAGCCCCCAACAGGTGTCTGGGGCTTGGCCGCTTTAGGAGTTCTTCCGGAAGCTAAAGTCGTCGACTTCCTCTTTTCTGACTAGACAGGAGGAATAGCTGACAAAGGTTTGTTTTCAGTCGTCCTCACGGTTCCGTTCTCAATCCCGACTTGTATTGGAGAAGGCGAGATTGGAGTTGTGGTGAAGACGGGAAAGACAATGGATCCGAGTTGAGTCCAAACAAACGCCGGCTGGGTAGGATCTCCCAGACCAAGATGAATGTAGACATTGCTATTGGAAGGCCTTAAGCTTGAAGCCATCTCGACGAAACCTTGAGCACCAAGTTCCTCTACCTGACGCGCCATTGTTGACAGGTTATATCCATAAACCGTATTCTGAGGGTATTTGGGTACGTTGGAGCAAGGATCTACAAGAAACGACATCAAACACACAAAAGACAAGGATTATACTAGTTCAGACCCCTCATGAGGTAATAGTCCTACTCCAGTTTATATGGAATTATAATGAGAACTACAGAGATTACAATAGAGAACAACAAATAGTATCGAGTACCGACGAGATCCCTGTCAAGAACGACTCGACGAGATCCAACCGGCAAGTTGTCTTCAAAGTCCTCCAGATTGCTTCTGCTGTGGCAGTGGATTGCACTATGATTCGATGATCCTGTACCCCCTGAGGGCTTTGTATTTATACCGTAGACTACCTTGGCCTCCAAGTTGAACTCGGAGAATACTTCTGATATACAAGATCACAAGGATTGTATCTTCCCTGAATAGGACTCTAATAAATTCTATTCGAGATACAATTTCCTTGAATATTAGTCGAATTCCATAATATTAAGGTAACCTTCCCGTATACTAAGGGTATGTCGTATCTGTATTCTTCATGACCCCAAGGATAGAAGGTATGCCTTATTCGTAACCCTGACAGGCGGCCTCACCTGTCAGGTTCTCCTTCAACCTTTGGCCGGTTGACTGGCCGGACCACGTTGCCCACGCGCCACTCGCTCCTGCACCTTGCGCTCCCGCCCTCATCCTCGAACCGCACGGACGTGGGTCGCCTCCACCACCTCCATCTTCTCTCCCACTCTCCCCGCGAAGAACGACACCGGTTTGACCACATGAGCTCCACATCGTCGTCCCACTCCACCACTGGTTTCCGCTCACCCCGAGCTCGATTTCGACCTCTTGTGGCTATAAAGCTTCTCCCCACACCTCCTTCTTGTGCCTAGAATCGTCCTTCCCGTGCCGCTCTCTCCTTCGCCGCTCGTCGGCGCTCTCCGACGGTCGCCCACCGTCGCCTAGCCGTTGCCGCACTGCGCCGTTCTCACCGTCGGCATCGCCACTCCATGCCGTGCCCCGGCCGCCACTCCGCTTCTCCAATCCACCAACCAAACTCCATCTCCACCAGCAATCCAAGCCACCGCCACCATTGCTGCCGCCACTCGGGCACCCCTCCGCTTTCGCTGGGAGCTGCCGACCGTCATCCGCTGCCTTCCCGAGGAATGCCGCCTTTCATCGCCGCCGTCAGCTTCTCCTATCGCCTGTCGTCAATGAGCGCCCCTCTTCCTCTCCGTCCTCCTCTGCCGTCTCCAATGCCCGCAGCCGCGCCTTTGGCCGCCGCCTGTCACAACCCTAATTATCCATACAAGGTATTTAGGATTCTCTTATTTCTAATTGAAGATTGTATAGCAAATTATTTTGCGTTAGTCTGTGCATCAAAACAAATTTTTGGAAAATCAAAAAAATAAAACCCTAATCGGCAAAATTGGTATACATTCTATATGTGTATTTTATCACAAAAAAATGTATAGGGTTTATAATTTATTCAAATACTACACTATTTATCAGGAAATAATATAATTTTTGCAGAATTTATTTTGTATTTTTGGACCATTTAAAAATTCAAACAAAATTCGGCTGGACTGAATTTCTTTATTTTCCTGAGATTAAATTATAAATTATTTTTGTGTGAAACGAAAGAAAATGGAACCTAGGTATTTTTATCTACCACCAGAAAAATCCACATTATTTTATTTTGCACAGAAATGAAGATATGGAATTTTAAAGAAAGGAGAAAGAAAACTAAATGTGGAAAATAGCAAATCTGCCCTAACAGTGATTCACCAATTCTTCTACCCGCCTCTCTTACCCTAGCCTCTGTTTACACCGCCTGGACCCACTTACCAGTCACAGGCTAGCTCCAACTCGGTGCAAATATTTTTTCACCGCTCAAGATCACAGAGAGAAAGACAGAGAGCTAGAGAGATCGACGTCGGGTGTTCGACGCGTGTCCACCGCCGTGGCAGCCGCCGACGCTCGCCCTTAACCTCTCCAGTGCATCGCCTCCTCTACCTTTTCGCCCTTGTACCGACCAAGCCGAGAGCGAGCACTTGCTTCGCCCCTGTCACCTCCATCTTTGCCGCCGGCCGTGGGAACGACGACCGTCGCTACTGCGTTTGAGCCACGGTCACCTCTTCTCTCCTTGTGTTCTGTGACCTCCTAATGATGCTAAGTCCATCCCCTCTGATCCCATCTCTTGTCATGCAGTGCTGATGCCGGAATGCTGCCGTGTCCCCGACAGCTCCAGAGCGCCGCCGCCTTGACATCGTTGTCGTTCGGCCGACTCCGTCCAAGCCGAGCCAAGCCGCCACGCCACCGTCTTCACCTTGATCCCAGGAAGACACTGACACAAGGAATCGAACCCCGAAGCCGTGGAGAAGGAGATCGGCTTCTTCTTCCCTAATTCCGGCCGCCGGCCATCGTCGTCGATTACTCGTTCTTCGATGAGCTCTAACGCGATTCCTTACTCGAGGAGCATCCTTAAGTGATCCTTGAGATGTCCCTCACCTCCTCTTAGCAGATCACAGGCCGAAGATTGCGGTCGCCGTGAAGCCGAAGGTCTGCGCCGCCGCCGAGCCATTTCCTCCATCACCGTCGCTGTCCGAGCTGTGCCAACCGGTTCAAACCCCTTGGTAAGTCTCCAGGAGTCTTATAGAATCATATGCATGCATTAGTTCGCTCGGATTCGGGCCGTAGCGCCACCTGCACATGCGTACCGAAGGTCACCGCCGCCTACGCCGTCGTCGCTGTCGATGCCGACCACTGCAGCTTGCGAGAAGACCACCGATAGCTTCGCCGAGAGTCCCTCTCCATTTTCTCTTATAGCCGCCTCGGGAGATCAAACGCCATTCGCCGTTGCCGCCGGTGAGAACGTCGCCGGAGCGCTGCTGCTCTGCATCCGAGCCGCTGAACCACTGACGAGCGGGCCCCACCTGATTAGCGCCCAAGGACTCTGCTTAGAGATAGCTTAAAAGTTGCAAGGTTTAAACTGTAAAGTTTCTTAGGATGACAAATGGGACCAGGACTGATTAGTAAATACTGAAAACATTAAGGACTCTTAATAATATTTACTTTAGCACGTGTTTATGTACTGCGGGTTAGTTTCTGCAAACCCTAGGGGCTTTTCTGCAAAACAACCAGAGACTGACCAGTGGACCCAATGATTTTTATTTTGGAAATATTAAAGAAAATGAAGAAATCTATATCTTTTCAACTGAAAATTGTTCCAAATTTGTAAAATTCATATCAAATCAAATATAACTCATTTTGAAATGAAACCAACTCCAGTAGGTACATAAAATTGTAAAATTTAATATGGTGTAATAAAATTCTATACTCATAGTAGGATTTTTATCTCTAAATTTCAAATATGAAATAGTTAACTTAGAACTTGTAAAATTTGTAGAAAATTGATTTTTACTCCAAATGGAATGAAACAAATTTCTATGGAACCAGTAAAGTATGAACTTTAATTTGGTAAAATAAAATATGGTACTTTCTGTACAGGAAATAAAACTAAAATTGTAAGTCATATAAAAACACTTATTTTTCAACTAAGACTTGTTTAATTTCTAGAAAATTAATAGTTAATCCCAAAATTATGAATTCACTGCTGTTCACCTAGAAAGTATGTATGGATGAAAGGAATTTGACAAAACTACCTCCTAAAACAAATTTAATTAAGTAACTAATCCTCTTTTCATTAAATTTGTAAAATTCATAACTTTCAAAATAGCAATGCTAAAATAGAAATTTCTTCGCCTAAATTCATTTTAGGATATGACTAACCCACTGTTAGGAATTCATGCATTTTATAGCATTTTGGATTTTTCGCTTTATTTGGATGTTTATTTGTTCCGTACGTTATGATTCATTAGATTCCGACGTTCCGAAGTACGTGGAGCAAGAACCTGAAACTGAGTGTGATTTCTCACAACAACAAGGCAAGCATCTAAGCATATAGAATCCCTATCTTGCTAAAATGATTTGGTTGCAAAACGATATATATGCATGTGTTGATTTACTACAAACTTATCGGTAATGGTTAGTTTTGGATATACCTAATTGCTGCATATCCTTTCTTGTTTCGTTGTTGCCATTTATCCTTGTAACCTTGGGATAGAAATATTTGGGAATGTTTTATTGTTTCACCGATGCTTAGCCGTGCTTAGGTCTATTAGTGTTAAAAATCGATAGATGGAGCTATCGATTGAACTTATTCACTATTTACGATTTATGGACATAAAATCTGACTACTTTCACTAAATGATTCATAGGGAAAATATGCTTTAACTTGGACGAGTGATAGGGCGATGAAGGGATGGTGGTTTTCCCTGATGCAAGTAGCCTCGTCTGGGTTGTTAAGGACCGAACATGTTGACATCTATTCAAGCACCTTACGTACTACCACATGCCGGTATGGGACAGCTTGACTTAGTACTACGTTGCACTGTGATCATCTACGCTACGCTGGTCAATCATGAGGATGCTGTTCCTTTGGAGTGCCCGGGTGTGCCTGGTTTTGGCAAGGGGTTTCTCCCGCGATGGTGAGCCCGCCTTAGCCACATCACACACGCACGTGGCTAAGTTGTCGGGGGCCCAGGCGTAGTTTAGGTGGTTGGGGTGTGACTAGGAAAGGGCATGTTATGAACTAGTATCACTTGTGAGTCACACCTGTGTGCGTGTGAAGCATTTGATCCTTGTTCATTTCGTGTGGGTAAAGATGTACCCCTCTGATCAGAGTAAAACTATTTGAATAGCCGTGTCCACGGTTACAGGACGATCGCTTGATGTGTTAGTCATTCTATGTTAGCATCAAACTTGGGTTAAATGGGTTGGATTAGTCTTGGATAGGGTATGGATATGTTGAGAAACCATAGTTGGACAATGGAAGTCCATGGATGGTGATGAGAGCACGGGTTGTGCTAATTTGAGATTAAATTTCAGATTTTGCTAAGTTAGAAACTCTGTATTTGCAACTTGTTGTTTGCTCAACTAAATTAGCTTTTATGCAAAACTTGAACCATTATACCATCTTTTAAGATAGAAGCTTGCATATTCATTTGTTCTATGTATATATATGAATGTGTAAGTCTTGCGAGTACATTCTTGTACTTAACCCGATGTCTGCAACTTTCAGACCAGGATGCCGGTGAACTTGATTGTTCTTACTACCCTACCGAGGGCGGTGAGGGTGGTGAGTAGTCTTTTTAGCTTGACTCTTGCCTGGTTGGTTGCCCTTGTGGGATGGTTGGCAAACCACGGGTCTTACTTTTGCTTATGTGAACTTATAAAACTTCCGCTGCTATAGTTTGTGTTGTATGATGGGTTGTTAAATCCCATTATAATATATGTATCTTGTTGTTCTGTTATCCATGTTTATGCATTTGTGATGGTTATCAATTGCTTGCGATGAAAGTGTAAGGCTAGTCGCTTTTCCTGGGGACTAGCTAAGCACGAGTATGAATTTTGAGCAATTGAGATGTTGTAGAGCTCTTGCAATTTGAGTTAAGTCTCCTGAGATGTGTAACACATCTGGTCGCCACCTTCGTGTGGTTTGACGGGCACGTCTCGTGCTGAAGTTGACTGGCATACGGAGTCCCAGCAATATCTCCTTTGCTCATTATTCGGCATTATGGATTTTATACCGAATGTTGTAAATTTTGTGATCATGGGCACATTGAGGTATGAATGGCTAGTTATGCGTGTATGGATCCCACTCATCCAAAATTATGTGATGGTCACAAAATGCATTGGACGGTATAATTTTCGGGTGCCCACACCGTCGGTGGTCGTTGGCCCTCACGCCAGTGAGCCGGCCGCCTTTGCTCGTGTCGCCCAATCTCCTTCGAGAGATCTGGGCCGTCCACGTTGCGCCGACCACGGCTATCAGCAGCTCTGCCACGTCAGCGCGGCGTGGCTGCCACATTGATGTGCCCGTCCCACGTGGCTGCCTCGTCAGCGCCACATGGTGGACGCATTTCCCGGCCACGCGTGGACCCGGTCCACCGTGCGCCCGTCCCCTTGAGTCACCGACGTTTGGGGCCCATGTGTCGGCGCCGGCGCCCCATGTTGATGTAAGTGGCCACCTTTTCCATTGTAAAAATAATTATTAATTACGCAATAAATCGAGTTTAATTTCATAAATTCATTTAAATGGCTCACAACTTCTAAAATTCATAATTAATTCATACGAACTCCAAATTGAGCCATTCAACTTGCAAATCTCATATAAAATTGAGATCTATATGTTTGTTTTCTTTACATGTACTGTTTATTTGGTTTTTATTAGGGTTTTTCCTCATTTTGCGTGCCAGCGTGTAGATTCTGCCGTTTCGAAAGATCATGCTCGCGAGGAAAAGTCTCTAGAAGAGTTTGAAGAAGCAAGATAAGTCACACATTCCTGCTTGAGCATGTTGAACCTAATTTATGAAATATTTTTCCGTTTGCAAATAAATTGCATGTTTTGCTAATTACATGGGATTGGAATTACCTATCTGCTTGCTTGTGTCATATCTACTTGTTATCCATTCTTTGTCAAACTTGGGTGATAATTTGACTAGCTTGTGTCGATTATGTTGACCTTGCTAGAATTATATTATACTTAGTCATGCTTAATTACTACTAACTCACTTAATGAGATAATTACACTATTTACATATAGTATCTTGATGAGCTGCGAGCTCGAGACATCTGGCCATGTTCTATTGGTCATAATTACTCAACTAAAATATGGCTTAATGGTGGGCTGTGAGTACATGGTTTTGTTTGTTGCACCCATGGCAATTAAAAACTGGTTCGCTAAAAATCCTGGAAGACTTACCGTGCTTACCACAAGCAAGAATGGGCAACTGCTGGACTTGTAGTATAGCTCGACCTATTCCTAGGCACCGAGGCTAGGGTGGGCGTGATGGAGTTGGGTCGGCCTCATTTTAAGGGTTGATCGGCTGCCGGATTCACCACGGCTTATGGGGGCTGCCCACCCCGGTTTAAGGGTGGGGTGAAACCTCAACGTGGTGTGGAAGGTTAGGGGAGCGTTATGCGAAGGGTCTTGTCATGATTTCCCCCTTTGCAGTACCATAGTGGTACTTCGGGGCATGTAAACATATGTGGAATCGTGTTTTGGGGTACAGTTGTAAACATCTGGCCAGAGTAAAACTATTCGAATAGTCGTGCCTACGGTTATGGGTGATCGACCAGCTTTCCCGTGATTAGTCTCACTATTAATTAACTTAACTTAATGAACTGGTGTAGTTCAGATGGTTTGGTTGAGCCTGTTCAACGTGGTATAGCGTTATTCAGTGGATATTTCAGCTTGCCTTAATTAATCTTTTACTGTTTTCAACACTAAATATTTAAAAATGCCTTTATGCAAATAGCCACAAACCTTCCTTTGTCTCCCCTTGCACGCCTGCATCATTAGTATGGCTTGTTGAGTACAGTGGTTGTACTCAGTCTTGCTATTATTCTCCCGTTCCAGAAGTGTAGTGTTTCTGAGCTGAAGACGAAGTTAGAGGACCAAGGCTTATACCCCAATTGAGTTTTTGCTTGTGGAATGGAGCTGAAGCCCTGCTTGGATCATTCCCTTTTTCGCTGTTGTTGCTTTGTTTTTGGTGTGAGGACTAAATGTCTCTTTTGTAAGTATTTACACTTTATTTATGTTTGGATCTGTATATTAATTTGTCTGTCATTTTGTGTACCCTGACTTAATTATTGGATAAGGATTTATATACAAATAGTCTAAAAATTTGGTTAAATTTCTGAACGTGACGTTCATAGTGCTGGAGTGTCTTGATCGAGGGAGAAATTCCCCGACCTCTGAAAACATGGTTTGGTTCTCCTGAGGATCCCACGCGGAACGGGTTTAGAATCCCTAGTCCCGTGGGCTTCCAAATGGATAGGAGAATTGTGCCATGGAATTTTCCTGCTGCCTTTTTCCCGAAGAATGGGCCAGGATCTCAGCGTGATTCCACGCTGCCAAATGAGGTTCATTGTGGTATGAAATTTTTCTCCCTTAGGCCCTGCTTGGGAACACCGAAAAATTTTTCACTTGTAAACAAAAACCACCCGTAATTTCTAGTGCTCTAAGTTTACTAGTGACATAGAAAACACTGCAGGGCAGTCCGTTTGGGAGAAGATAGGCATCGAATTGGAGCTAAAATAGGAGAAATGGAAATAAAATTCAGGTTCATCCCAATTAGCAATAAAGATGTTTTCAGTTCATCCTAGGCATCTAAGATCAAAACATCAAATTGGAGCTAAAATAGGAAAAATAAAAAGAAAATTTAGGCCGAATCAATGTATAAACTCTGCACATTAATGACAATAAACCATTACATTAATCATTCAAAATTCGTACAATAACACAACTGCATACTTCGTAGAAGAACACAGATGCAGGCAGCTACAGATCTATAAAAATCAACAAAGATTCACAGCAAATCAGCAACGAGTATGCATCACCAACACTAGGATGCACCAGAACGAATCAACATGGAGATAACTCGAGCGACGGTGCGGAAACGAGGTCATAACACAACAACATCGAGGATAGAGGCTACGGTGGCGGATTCGATAGTTCTGGCGTGGATCAAGACCGATGGAGACAATGACATTGTCGCGGATCGACACCGGCCATCGGCCAAGCGATAGCGGCAACACAAATCAGTGGGGAAGGCCTGGAAGCAGAACTAGGCAGCGGAGGTGGGAAAAGTGATTCGATGGAGTAGAGCAGAAGAGGTGGGGAGCGGAGATAACAAGGGTGACGAGCGAAGCTGGCGGCGGCGGCGCTCGATGCGAAGAGCACCCGAGAGGCACGATGAGGCATTGAGGCTAGATGTCGAGCAGGTCGAGCCCAATTTTTCTTGGAAAAGAAGTGTGGGCTGAGGATGCTACACTTACGCGGGATTGGGCTGAAAACGGACGGAAATTTACTATGCTACAGCCCATACAAGCAGGAATTTTCGTTTACCAAAGAAATATGATACAGGCCCATAATTTACACTGTTTTTGGGCCGTATACAGGCCTTCCAAGCAGGCCCTTAATCTCCTCCAAGCTCTTTCTCAGGGATTTACCGAACAAGTAAGGACTGGGTTCAGCGAGGCCCATGTGTCAGTGAATACCAACTTAATTCTAAAATGAGACTGTTTTCTGTGGAGCATCCACGTCATTAACCAGACCAGATGCAGGTCAACTGGTCAAGCGTCAAAAGGCATTTTATCTTTGTCTGTTTGCTCATCATTTTCCTTTTATTTCATTTCAATGGAGTGTGTACATAGTGACATGATGTGAAGACTTTTTTTGACATAAATGTGAACCCTGTATTATTGGGAGGGACTGTAATAGTAGTATAGTACTGCTCACAAGTTAGCTGAATTAGCTAGGACTGCATTGTGCAGTTCAGAGAATGCATGTCATGTACTCATGAAAATTTTCTTCCGAGAAAGAGGTAAAAAAACAAACCAGGTCAGTATATACCATGTATGAAAGAAGCCTCAGTAATGGATTTCTTTTTACTCCATGGTTAACAGCACCATCCATTTCATCATAATATAGATTAGGATTTTGAAGACTAGAGGCCCTTCATGTTCAGAAGCCACTATATACAAAATGTTCAGACCAGAATGGAGATATATCCACAAAATTGAATGGTTACATGGTTGCACCCAGATACCATCCCCCCATTCGCAAGTCTGAACCCTTAAAACATTTGGTCATTTTCCCTAAATGCTAGCGAAGTCTCCAGGGCACAAAATATGAATTGTACAACATCCAGCAACTCATAACCAGGATGCTCATGTAAACAGCATCTTCAGTTGCTCTATACGGGCGGAGCGGACTTCATCGTCAGTCAGCGCGCCAGAGATCATCTTCTGCTTGCGCGCTTGCACCTTCTGCATCCGCTCCTCGACAGTATCCTGGAATCCAAACAGAATGCACTTTTATTTTTGCTGTGTTTACTGGCAAAGTGAGCAGGTGTTGTGACTGGGATTATCCTTACCTTGACGATGAATCGCCTGATTTGGACAGCTCTCTTTTGCCCGATACGGTGAATTCTCATGATAGCCTGCTCTTCAACTGCAGGATTCCACCATGGATCCTATATGAAAGCAAAAAAGTTGATGTGATCATTTGAGTTAGCAAGTTGGTGCAAGAATGGGTATTTGCAGGTTAGTGGATTACCATTAGGAAAACATTGGAGGCAGCAGTTAGATTCAGTCCAACACCTCCAGCCTTGAGTGACATTAGTAGCACCTAATTTTCAGGAAAAAGATATAAAAAATGTTCAAGAATCAAACATTGCAGAAAGAAAACAAGAGTATTGACTAGAAATGGCTCTGCATCATTATCTTGAAGAAAAGGAAATAGGCTATGCATACCAGTTTGTCCTTGCTTTCACTGAACTCCTTCAGGACCTTTTCTCTGTGTTTCTGGCTGAGCTTCCCATCAAACCTCAAGAATTTGATCCCTTTCTGATTGAAGGGAACCTCCAGAAGATCAAAGAATGAAGTGAACTGACTGAACACAATGCTCTTCTCCCTCTTCTCCTGAAGGCCCTCCAGGATCTTGATGAGTTCTATCACCTTACATGAGTCCTTCCAGTTATTCTCAGGGTCAACCTGGAATCGACACTGACTAGGCAATGTGATCAGCTCCGATTTCATTATGGGGCTTCGGCAAAGCGGGCATGGCCCTCCAGCTGGCGTCCTCCAGCTAGAGAGGAGGCACTCACGGCACATCCGGTGCGCACATGGCGTGAGCACTGGATCATCAGAAGCTGACTCAAGACAGATTGGACACTCAGTAGTCGCACCCTGGCGGATTTCTTCAACAACCTCTTCTACATACGCCTGTGAAGGTGGCACACTGCGTCTCACAGAATCACGTTGAACCCCATCAAGGAACCTCTGTGCTAGCTTGTCAAGGTCAGTATACTTCTTAGTATCAGCTCGACTGCGTATTAAGAATTTAACAGGAGTTAGAAATGACATGATGAAAATGTACGGGAGCAATGTTCTTGCAATCCATGACTAACCTGATCACTAGAAAAGGGTGGTCGCAGCACTGCCTTAGCCGAAGAAGTAACTCAAGAATATTAGCATAGTTGTTAAGAACACTGCCTTGTGCTACAAATTTATCAAATTGAACCTGTTGGGATACCATTTTGTGTTAGACAAAAACAAATCTTAGCCATGAACATTAACTATGGGAACAACAGTCCAAACAACAATTCAGTTAAGGCTCCAATTTCTTGTATTAACCCCTGAACAAGAAAACTTAAAACAAAGATACCTTTGATCTCCTGAAAAGCGCTTCATAGAAATCACGTTCATCTTCAGATTGTTCACACTCCACAACCTCAATATTAGCTGGCGGGAGGACTAGTATGGGACTGAAACAAGCATTTAATTGTTGTGAGCAACAGTACTTCCAAGAGCAAAGGCATGGCATATGATAATTGATGCAGTTTATTGTGTTGACAAAGTAACAAAATAAAAAAAATGCGTACTTTCCCATTTTGTCTTTTGTTTCCTTAGTCCTCCTCAGCATGAGTGGCCTAAGAATAGCTCTGACAAGTTTCAATCCCCTCTCATCACCATTCTCATAAGGTCTTTGAATCAGCTTATTCCACCTTTTGAGATCAAAACAGCTTGAGTCAGATTTTCAATCCCAATAACACCTCGAGTAAGATTTTATGTAGCCAGATAATGTTCATACCAACTTGCGTCGCACCATGGTTCTACATGTAGGAAGCAAAGAAGACTGAAAAGGTCCTCTAAATTATTCTGCAGCAAATGTGACAGTCATAAGTTAGCTTATCATAACTACAAAATATATTAATCAATACTTCGAATTTTGGCAGTTCAACAGGAAGTATTAAAAAAACAAATGGTGATGGTTGCAAATGCACCTGCAATGG
Organism: Oryza officinalis; assembly: GCA_008326285.1. NCBI lineage: Eukaryota > Viridiplantae > Streptophyta > Magnoliopsida > Poales > Poaceae > Oryza > Oryza officinalis. The sequence goes on along the minus strand of BDMV01000004.1, from coordinate 7,097,058 downwards.
TGTACCCGTAAGGCACCATCTGCAATGAGAAGTTAATTCATAAGCTGCTCGGGCTGCTTTGGTTCTGGGAGATTTGATCGTATGTGCCTCATCGAGCACAACTCTATACCAATCTATCCTGTGAAAGATACTGCTGCCGTCCTGTAAATGGTATTATTTTTCATTAGTAAAAATATAATGACCACACTTATTGTAAAAAAACTGACCATTATACCATAGAAAAGGCCAACTCCAAACTCTTACATTCTTGTGAGCTGATTGAAGAACACCATAGGTTGTCAAGACAACAGTATGCTCAGCCATGAATCTCAGGTCAGCGGTTCTGTCGCCACCATAGTAGACAAACACAGAAAGAGCTCCTGGTGTTGAATGCGCCTCCAATTCATCCTGCAAAGGACAATGATCACATTACTACTCTTGCAAATCAAAAGTTCATAGCAGAAACTAGGAAAAAAGATAAAACAAGCTGCTTGAAAATGCAAGCCTAGAAAAAGGAAAACAAAACCTAAGCCCACCCTTTCAATTATTCTCATGTTGAATGCAAGCAAAATAAAATACAACTATAAAACCAGAAAACTACAATATAATGGTAAGCATAGATACAATTTCTTACCTTCCACTGACCTAACAATGCCATTGGACAGATTATAAGTGTGCCTCCTCTTATAGAGGATCTCAAAGTTTGTGCCCTGGTGTCACAATGTCTAGCACCCCTCTTATCTTGTTCTATCTCCCCCCTTGGATTTGACAGTATTAGAGCAATAGTCATGACGGTTTTACCAAGACCCATTGCATCTGCTAGTATCTGCAAAGCAAAAGATGACACATATTCATATTCTTACAAAAACATCCCCCAAAAAAAACATGCATCTATACAAGAACTCCAACAATGTTAGTCCAGTGTTCATCAAGCATGCAAAAGCAACCATTTCCTACGCACCTCTTTACTAGAGAAAGGTCATAATACTAGACAAGCAAGGCAATAATGCAGAGTTTCAATCCACATTCTAAGAACCTCCAGAAAAAAAAACAATCTAATGCATTCACATTTCATTTGTTTACATTCAAGTTCTAGTTGTAACATAAAAAACATATAATGCTGCATTGGGAAATCTATTGAAACTATAACACAAATCAGGGAAAGCAGAACAACACTACCATCTGGAATTGTCATAAAAAAAATAGTACTATCTATACCTAAACCAGGTACAACGCATATACGACTATATGGGTGACCCTTAAAACCAACTTACCCCTCCTCTTGCTGACTGAGTTACACTTTGAAACTGGGTCGTTGCCTCTCCAGTGAAAACATTGACATACACCGCAGGAGCTCTCCTGGAAACGAACATTACAACTCGTGAATACTTAGTTCTGGACATTTTCCTAATTAGCTTTTCGATGCAACTATGCAAATCAAACTGAAGGAACATACTTGTCGACAATTTTGTAGGCACTCCAACAGGGATGAAGGGTTTTCTTGGCTTGATCACCATCAATACCTTTCTCCAATTGAGACATCCAGAACAGAGCTTCCTTCTGGTATGGTTTTAGAACCGACACAAGAGTGCTTGGGGGCTCTGCTTCCTGCATTCCACACATTGTTTAAAATCATAAATTTGTTCATATACAAACATTCCAATAGTGCGAGTGGCAATCAAATAGATGTCTTGTTGTTACCTCCAAGTCATATGTTTCAGTAGTGCCAACTATTTTGTTCAATGCAGCCTCTGAAATAGCTTGCTCATCAGTGCCTTGCTCTGGAAATGTTTGGCCAGCCATGCGTCGGCTTTCCAATCCAACTATAGCCATGGGTTCATCTTCATCATTGTCATCACCCTAGTTCATGTATCCAAAACGAAAAGATCAACAAAAGGCGCATAACTAGGAAAAAGAAATTCCATGCCAGCAGAAATTATCAGGGAACAGTAACGATTCATGCAGTAATTTAGATCAATGCCGCAATGAAGTACATTCTGTTTTAGCAATCAATTAAGTACATTTAATCGGAGGCTTGCTCTTCTGTACTACAGAGACATACGATTGAACAAATAATCACAGTTAACAATCAACAAGAGAAATTGAAGCTCACCCTTAGATTCCGCGGCCTTTTTCCTGCAGCAAGCTCCTCTGGAGTGATATCAGCCTGCCCACGATACAAGCATTAGCATATACAATCATCAGGATCAAGAGCACTACAAGAACTGAAGAGTTTCAGGGAATTGACATGAGTGCTACCTTGGCGAATGCCCTTAGCTTGAGCAAGCTGAACAGCCTGTAAAGAGGGTTAGTAGAATAATCAACATTTGCAGGAGCAAGCAGGTCCCATGAAGAGTTGTTGCCGCTTGCGGTGAATACAGAACGGTGGATGTAGAAGCTGCAGAAAGAAAAAAAAATACCATTAACAATTTAACACAAATCATCACAATGACACAACACATAAACTAAAAAAAAAAAGCAAACATGCATAATCAACCATTACCTAACATACAACAAAATCTCCTGCATCAATCTCAATTCCACTGTCGGAAACACAATCTTCCCCTGAATCTTCACCTTGGATGAGCTCACCAGCGGCACGAGGCACTTGGTCCATTCTGTAGATAGCTTCCCAATCTACAATAGAAATGAAATAAACAGAGATTAACACAGTTTTGCACAAATAAATCAGCCATTACCAATTAAAATTAGAATGCTAGCATCGGAAAAGCAGCAACCTCTCCAGCTCGAGTGGTGGAGAAGCGCACAATCTCCGCCAAAGCAGCCGCCTTTTTGTTCGACACCTTGATCCCACCATAGGTCCTCTCGAATGAGGGGAACGAGAAATGGACGAGCTCGCCGGCGTCCAGCCTCCGCCTCCCGCGGTTGGTGGACAGCCCGGTGACGTACGACCTGCCGACGAGGAACCAGTCGCGCTCCTCGGGGAACTCGCCGAACTCGGCATCAGGCGGCGCCACCACCATCCTCCAATCATTCGATGGCGGCGCAGGCGCGGTCGCCCTGACACGCCGCGACTCGAGCATCTCCATGGCCTCCGGCGGCGGCACCGCCCGAATCGGCCTCGGGTTCAGATACGGCACCGGGTGGGTCGCCGTGAGGTCGACGATCTCCACCACGTCATCCACGCGAGACCTCTTCTTCGGCCTCGGCACCAGGCTTATGCCCGCGGCGTTCCCCGCCGCAGCCGCGCCTCTCTTGGCCTGGAAGCCGTCGCATCTGTCCTCCTCCTTGACGGGCAAATCTTCGTTCCGCTCCTTCTTGACCTTCGCGGAGCAGCCGTTAGATTCTTGCCTCCCCACGGGCTCGTCGTCGAGGACCTCAACCTTCACGGGACGCGGCGGCGGCTTCGGGGCCGCGCCACCGGCGTCACGCTCCGCCTTCACCGGAGGAGCAGCGGTCTTGGTAGCAACACCGCCGCCACGACCCTTCTTGGGCTCGTCCTCGACAGTGGCGGCGTCGTCGAGGAGCGCGTTGATGGCGCGATTGGCGTTGCCGCCGCAGCGGGAGAGCGCGGCGACGACGCGGGCCTCGGGGAGGCCCGCACCAAGAACGGCCCGGACGGCGCCGATCTCGTCGGCGTAGAGAATGGCCTGGGACGGCGACTCCGGCCAGTCGCCGTGCATGTCGTCGCTGCCGGCGAGAAGAACGGAGGCGGGTGAGTGGAGGGAGGGATTGGAGCGGAGATGAGGCGGAGGAGGAGAGGATTGGGGATGGACTGGAGAAATGGCTGAGACTCGGTGGGTGGTGGGTTTTAAGGGAGGTTTTTCGCGGGAAATGTTTTGGCACCGGAGGGAATGGAGAGCTGCAAATTTTTACCGCGATTATTTTGGGGGTTTTGAGGAATTAAATGGGTGGGAGATTGGAAATGACAGCGGCGTTGAAATTGCACTGCTCGGTAATCCATTCGTCGGACTGGATTATTACCCCCACCGTTGCCGCAAAATTTGTGCGAGTTTCTGTTGAAATTTAGTATCGACCAAATTTAGTGCTTACCCCAAAACCGCCAATTTATGTTAAGCTTTGAACAAAATCCACCAAATTTTGTGGAAATCGTTATCTCGTTGGGGCTCCCATTTCAGCCAAAAAGACGATGCCTAAAGCCTTAAACATAGTTCCGATGCTGATTGTTAAATACTACTATATACTACTTCCGCACCATAATATAATGAATTTTACTTATATATGGACAGATGTAATATCTGATGTCTAAAATTACAATAAATTTAGGACAAAGGTAGTAATCTATTTATCTTTAGTTCTTTACACATGTTGTTAAGGATATCCAGGTAGCACATGTGCATCTCATTATCATAGTATCATCCATATTCCAGTTGACTAGCTACTTGGCTGGTTTAGGTCAGAGGATCATTGTCACGTTGACTTCTCGTCTGACCAGTGACCACAAAGGGAAAAAATACTAATACTAGTATATTGTTCTTGTGCGCCACCTAGCATATCCAGAAACATCACCACGGTGGAATAACAGTGAGATAGTATTATTTACACAGATAGGACCATTTTTCGGTTGATACACTGATGTGAAAAACAAGAGTGTAAAAATGTTCACAGTGAATTCACAACGTACCGAGAGGTATGTTGGGCAAAGCTCTTCTTTGCAATTGATCTATAAAATGAAAGATCTTGCAATTGATCTATAAAATGAAAGATCCACTTCAATTTAAGATCCACTTCAATTTAAGTCTCTTCTTTGCAGTTGGTTCAGGCTTCTTGTACCTCTGATCCCACTAGTCCAGGATGAACACTGCAAAATTCCAGTTAAAGAGTTGTTGTCGAAGGCGTGCCTGGGCCATGATGCCGTTCCAAACTTTGAGAACAAGAATTTGAAGCAAGAATCGAATGAAGAATTTGCATCTAGATGGTGCCAATGATTTCCATATCAAACTTTCTGATGCAGGCTTTGATCATCTCTCCCAAATTGTACCTGGTATGCAGACCTTCATTGTATTTCTCCAAGGCAGTCCACTTCCATCTAACTGTATCCTCGACTTTCTCTGCCAGGACAATGGTTACTTTGTAAAAGCAGTTCCCAAATGCTGAGATATATGGTAAGATTACTTGAGTGATCATGTCAAATGTCTTCCGAGCTCCACCCATGGATTATTTTGCGTCACACTAAAGACCGTACTGTTCTTTATTTGAGTGTTTGTAGGGATTTGGCTCCAAGCTTTAGAGTGGTCACAGTCCGGTCCAATTTGATTCAATCACAACCTGTGGGTGCAGCAAATAGAGCTTGGTTTGTGTCATCGCAAGGTGTCATTGAACCTACTGATGGGTTGTTTCGAGCACCCCATTCATACCGCTGAGCCAAGTGGATCTGGAGGGCTCTAGCAAATTTCTCCAAATATGGTACTTGAAGTTCTCCAAATTCCATATGTGAGCATACCTTCAGCCAATTCACTTTGCATTTGCCACCATATACCTCCTCATCTCCAGCCAATAAGAGTTGTCTTCTAGCCTTGCCGACTTTCCAGAATATGGCCAAGACATGGGCCTAGAAAGGCACAAACTCTACTTTTTTCCAACACTCAAGTTTATACAATTCTAAGTATGCGTAAAAAAAGTGGCATGACACCTGCTCAGGTGACCATCTGGCCATGCCGTCAAGTTTACATATCTGTCTGTTTACCAGAGGCAGCCAAACAAGCAGAGCAACTCAGGTCGGGATCCTCAAACAGAAAAGATTCTACACATAGCCCTCAAGCAGCATGCATCCATTTACCTCCTTGTGCTTCACATCCTTCAGTGGAAATGACTAGATCCCACCAAACGCCAGGTCACCTCGCTCTTTGCTCACTGCCCAGATAGGCAGGAGCTCCACAACAACCTTCTGTACCAGCTTCTCCTCCTGAAAGTTTTTCAGAATAGATGCAAAGTCTCCTCCAGCCTCCCTGAAATCCACCAACACACTACATAGCCCTCGCTGAGCAAGAATTTCAAGAATGGACTCCAAGCTCATCTGATCTAGGACTAAAACTTCAATTCCTATTGGCTCCACAGTGACAGGACTGTCAGACAGAACTACTGCCTCAGATGCACATTCTTCTTTGAGAAACGGAATATTTAATTGGGAATTTTCTCCCTGTGCTATGATAATATAAAGAGGCTGCTTTGCACCAGCTTCATGGGATATAGGCAAGGTAGTCATATTGGCCGAAATGCCTGAAATTATGACTCCATCATATTCTCTCAGTAACTGTGAGTAATACCCTCCTGGTTGATCAGCTCCAATCCCAATTTAATTTACGACGACTCCATTCATAGAGAGTGTAGTTCTCTTATTCATGTGGCAGATAAACCATCACCAAATTGCACACTGTATTTCAAATGAAAGGGAAAAAACAACATGATATGTCGTGGAACAGAAGATGAGCATTGTTGCACTAACATAGCTGAATCAGTTAGCATCCTAAATTTGGCCAAACCACATTGTAGAAGTACTATTACAGTATATATGTAACATTGTTTGCTTGCAAAAATTAGCTACAATACGCGTTAGCCGACCCATAATTGCAAACCATGTGTACTGCCATTACCTAATTAAATAAGTGCCACAAGAAAAAAAAAATAGTAGAAATATATTTGCATATTTACCTCAAAGTTGCAAAGGCCTTCCCAGTAAGCATGTGATAGATGTAAGCCTCATTTAGCTTGCGGCATAACGCTTCTTCCTCCATACACACCCTGAAATCTATCCCAGCACTCTGGAGCCTTTCAATCCCCTTGGATGCCACAATAGGATTTGGGTCAGTCATCCCCACCACAACATCCTTAACTTTGGCATTGATGAGTGCATCGGTGCAGGGAGGTATCCTCCCGTAATGGTTGCAGGGCTCCAAGCTCACATAAGCCGTCGCATTCTCTGCTAAATCCCTGGCATCTCAGAGCAAATACCTGCAGATAGTAACACTATACAATGTTAGGATATTATCAACTTCGTTGTACATTAGAATTCTAAGTTCTTAAGTAGACAACAAACAACATTTCCAGAACTATGCATTATACAGTACTGTTTTTTACAATAGAGAGCTGCAATTTTGCTCGCTGTATTAGTATCTACAATTAATTTCTCTTTTTCTTTTTCCTTATGCGCCTGTTCAATGTTACAGATGGCATGGCAAAAATCAAGATTACATAGAAATTTTATCACACATTGCGCAGGATAATTCTATCTAGATTGAAACCGATGTCACAAATATTAACATTCTTAATCTTGGAGGAAGCAACATTCATAAATAATAATGATAAAAAAAACCTTTTATTGTTCATGTATATTCAACAAATCAAACTCTAAACTGAGAGTGTGAGAGAGGAGAGGTAACCTCGGCGTGGGGCTGGCCGGCTTTGGGGTGGAACCCCTCGCCGACGACGCGGCCGTCGCGGACAATAACGCAGCCGACCATAGGATTCGCCAGCTCCACGCACCGGCGATGTAGACCCCGTCGTCCATGTCGCCCGCCTGCGCCTGGCAGCGCAGGCCACCCGCGACGCCGCGTCCGCCCCCGACAGGGAGGCGCGAGCGGCGAAGGGAGACCACGGTGGTGGTGGAGGTGGAGGAGGCGGGGCGCGGAGTTGGTGGTGGCGGCGCGAGACGAGCGAGGAGGCCATGCCCGCGGCGCCGAGGAGAGGACGCCGTTGGAGTCGCCGCTTCCGGCGAAGGGACGCACGGACGGGGGCGGCGGCGCGGCCGAAGAAAAAAAAATTAGAGGTCTTTGTCTGCATGCCATTAAAAAAGATAATGTCTGTCTCTATGCCACTAAAAAGTTTGAGCCTCCCATCGTCGAACTTTATCGCGCCCTCGAAACCATTCCGTCCATTTTTGCTCCTAACGGTGGGTAACAGCGCAGCAAAATGACCTAATTGCCCTTAGGGTTGAACGGTCATTTTAACAAGTTGGTTTCCTTGTCATTCCGAGTGCAGCGAGAGGAATCGAGTGAGAAGAGAGAGAGTGACAAGGTAAGCATCGGTCAACGGGGCCCAATATGCCAGCGATTGAATAGGCAAGATGGACATTTTTTCTGCCCGGGCTCACATGTCAGAGTTGTTAAACGATTTAACCCTAACAGAATAGCGACGAAATGGTTTCGAGGGTGCGATAAAGTTCGACGATGGCATAGAGGAGGCTTAAACTTTTTAGTGACACAGAGACAGACACCATCTTTCTTAATGGCATACAGGTAAAAACCTCAAAAAAATTACGAGCAGCCCCATCGTTTTTGGCTTATTGGCGGCATATTTGCAAACAAAAAATAATTTCTGAATAAAATTTTTTTATATACGTATTCTTAACTATTTAAAAACAATAGTTGAAAAATAAACTATGATGAAAAATAAGCATAAGCATAAGCAAAAGATAAAAGATGAGGCCGGAGACATGCTGATCGGGAAAGACCTTCTCTCTCGTAATGACACGTGGCATTTTATAATCTCAAAGCAAAACGCCAACCTAATTAAGGGTATGTTGGGTAGGTTTCTATTTTTAAATTTGACTCCAAGAATTTGATTTGGAATCGGTGGTACAGCCAGGATTTAAAATATAAGAAGACCTAACTTACCTAGTATTAACAATAAAAAAATATAGCACAGTAATATTTCTCGGTTTCAAACCTTCATATATATAATCGTTTCGTTTTCAGGTTTATTATATTGTCGTAACGGAAAATACGTAACAAAACATTCTACAATGTTTTAAAAATGGAGACACAAAACACATAAAAAAATACTTTTATTAAATTTAGCCTTAGTTACCAACTACTCCGTAGATCACAACTATTATTAATTTCAGTACTGCTGCCTTACTACTAACAAGTCTACGTAACTTGCATACACATCCAGACAACAAGCAGAAGCACCACTGCCAAAGGCTAAACATGTGCAGCTGTACTTGTTTTCTCGCATATTAGTGGGGTCTAATTAATCATATAATTAGCTGGTAATGGATGAAATTAGTCTCACTGGGAGGCTAGACCTCCTTCCACCCCCTCTCTAGCACAGAGTGAAATTATAGAGCAGTTTAAACTCACTATTTTATGATAGCACTTTAGCCAGCTCTATTTTCATTTTAGAATAAGCTGAAACTGTTTTGTTGGGCTTCAGCTTTATAAAAGATGAAGCTAACCTTTACTAAACATGTCCTAATTTTTCGTCTTTCGCTGCATCACTCCATAACGACGCTACCTCCCCTCTTTTTTTTATTTTTGAACCATTTTAATTTATAATTTTAAAAATAAACTCTTCTAAAACTTATTTTCAAATTTAATATTGTAGAAAAAAACTCCGTGAAATAATGAGTGGCATGCTAGGAGAGATTGTGTGGCCAAAAAAAATTCAGATTTAGAAATATGTATGACAATAGTTTATTTTTAAATTTTTAAAAGGTTCAAAAAATAATAAAAATTCTCCAAGTTCTAGCTAACAACAGCCTGCGACCACAACTAAATTGATCTGGAAAGTTTGATTGAAGCCCTGTTGCAAGTTGCAGTATGTTTTGATTATTTTCTCCTTCAAGGATCGAACGATCTAACCCTTTTTCACTTTTTCCCCTAGTACAATGTAGACCAGTAAATTCGGTAGATCACATTCTCGAGAGTGGAGACGACAGATTATTCGAAGTCACACCAAAAGAAAATATTAGTATGCTTTGGATGAAAATAATTCTTCTGTACGATAGGAATTTCTCCGTTGTCACACCAAAAGAGACGTGACATTCATATTGTATCTTTGTAATTTGGCGGAAGGTTTCCGTAATCAAACTATCTACTCCATCTTAATACTATGAAATTAAATTAGATATGTTATGTTTCTTCAGATTTTTACTACTAAATTATAATTATTTTAATACTAGATTATTATATTTTAAAGTACTAGATTATTATATTTTAAAGTGGAGGAAGCACTTAATTAGTCTGGCAGCAGACGAGCACATCTCTTTTTACAGGTGAGGATAAGCCAGAGATGAAATGTACCAGAGAAAACAGAAGCAGCGGAAGCACAGACATACACGAACACAATGAGAATGAGATAGAGAGCAGAGAGAACACAGATCGTTCATCGGAAGCAAACGTAGAGAAGAGGCCTACAAGATACTCCCTCTGTTTTCATATTATTAGACTTTTTTATTTTAAAAAAAATAAGTATTTTTTAAAGAAATGTAACAACTTTTATTATACCAAATTGGTTCGATGAAATCTAACATTAAATATATTTTAATAATATTTTTAATAATGTTTTTTTCAGTGTTTAAAATATTGTTATGTTTTTAAAAATATTTGACTAAAAACAATTAAAATGTCTTATAATATGAAATGGTGAGGGTAGCTATGCCATACGTACTTGCATGCATCTAGTCTAGTCAAGTAAAAAGTACAAATTGCCTTGAACTCGAAAATCACATATTTTACATCTCTAACTATTCAAACTAGACAGTTTACCCTTTTAAGCAGAGTTGGGGGCGGTTTTGACCAGGAGATGCACACGTGGACGTCCAGCATGGCGAAATATGCCTCGTCAGCATTGCCGCACGTGGGCATTATAGCCTCAGCCCCACGCTTTCTCTCTCCCCCCAAATTTTTCCCCTTTCTCTCCAAATCCCTAGCAACAGCGACTACGGCGGTGACTCCAACGAGGGCACACGACGCGGTCCACAGAAGCGAGGGCAGCGCGGTCCACAACGGTGAGGGCGGCGCACTCCATGGCGGTGCGCTAGGACCTAGGGATGAACTAGGCTCGAAGAGACAAGGCTTTTGAGGTATGTGTTCTAGATCCTAATAAAGTAGTTTGCTTGTTGATTTATGGATATGGAATCACTTGGAATGTGTGAGGTTGATTTTTTTGTTCGGTGTTGTTAGTTAGGAGACAGCTGCAAAGTGGCTATCAATTTTCTATTGTTGTGATGTCCTTAATATATTATTTTTTAGGTTAATTGTGCACATGTTCAATGAATCCTCTAGAGTATTTACCTGTTAGATTTCACTTTGGTGGTGATTTCATTAACAATGAGGGTGCAACCTTTTATGTTGGTGGATCTGAGAGAATGTCATATATTGAACGTGATAAGGTGTCTTTGCCTGAGATAAGTGGACATCAGAAAGACCACTATGAAGTGCTCCCTAGTATGCTTCTGCAATGGCTTTTTCCTAGCAAAGAACTTGTGGATGGACTTCGGGTTTTGCTTGATGACACGGTCTACGAGTATATGTCAAAGTGTGTTGTGGATGGTGGAGTGGCTGAAATATATGTGGAGACAGTACTAGCAGAGGAGTCCTATGAGTCTGATAGCAAGGAGGACAATGACTTTGAGGATGAAATGGAGGACATGTTGCCTACTTATGATGGTGATGATGAGGTGTTTGAATTGAACACAGGGAAGCCTATTGTTGTGATAACATCTACACCAAAGAAGATGAAGAGAGATATAGATCAATTAAGAACATTCCATAGCCCAACCCCAAAGGATAAGGGGAAAGCAGTGGTAGTAGCTTAAGATAAGGTGAAAGAAGCTGAATTGTCTAGCTCTGATAAGTGATTACATTGGTGGAGACTCTTGTTCATCAGAAGAAGATCAAGAGGTTGAGCAAATCAGGAAGTCTTACATGGAGTTTAAGAAAATGTTGAAGGATGGTGAGATAGGCAATTTGGATGATGTGATATGTGAGGGGCCATCAAGATTGGCAAATGATAGAGCTCTAGTCAGATAGAAGCTGAGGACAATGCTAGCCCATATGAGAACATCAATACATATGATGATTCCTTTGAAGAGGACAATGATAAAAAGTTGGTAAAGAAAAAGTCCAAGCACCCCAGATTTAATTTGAACAGGCCTACTGTTAGACTTGCTCTTGGAATAAAATTTGATGGCAATAAACAATTCAAGGAAGCAGTGATATAGCTTACACTAGACAACAAGAGATTTATTCGATTTCCCAGGGATGAAGGGTATAGGACAATGGCTAAGTGTGACTAGGCAACCTGTCCATGAGTATGTCTTCTATCAAAGAACAACAGGATAGATAGCTGGCAAATAGCCAATCTTGTTGATGAACACACCTGTCCATTTAGGAAGGACAACAACATGGTCACTTACAAGAGGATCACTGAGAAATATGAGAAGATGATCACAGATAACCAGCATGAAGTATACAAAGCATGCAGTCCACTGTTTCAGAGCAGATGTTTGCAAATGTGAGTGTGTCTCAATGCAAGAGAGCCAAAGCTTATGTCTTGAAGAAGATATATGAGTACAAGGGGTGAGTACTCTAGAATCTTTGACTACCAATTGGAATTGTTGAAAAGTAACCCTGGGAGTACAGTGATAGTGAAGTTAGGTACTGAGCAACCAAACCCTGTGTTCAAGAGAATATATATTTGCATGGGAGCTTGAAGAAAGGGATTCCTAATTAGTTGTAGGAGGGTTGTTGGATTGGATGGATGTTTCTTTAAAGGAACAACCAATGGGGAGCTCTTATATGCCATAGAAAGGGATGCCAACAATCAAATGTATCCAATAGCATGGGTTGTGGTAGAAAAATAAACAAATGATTCTCGGCATTGATTCTGTGATCTGCTCTTCAAGGACTTAGGAGTTGGTGATGGTGATGGTTGGGTGTTTATTTCAGACCAGTAGAAGGTATGTTACTTTGTCCCTTTCGGGTAATTTCTTATGTAAATTTGTGCTATATTGGTATAATATATTGACTGTTTTGTGATGTACTGTTGCATATTTCAGGGGAAACTAAATGTTGTACAAAACTGAATACATATATCATAGATTCAGGATCTTGCCATGCAATTAGTAATGGGATGGACAAGTTTGAAGTGAAGCATCAGACTCATAGGTTCATAGTTGACCTTGAGAGCAAAACATGTTCCTGCGATACTGGGAGTTGGCTGGTCTCCCATGTTGCCATGCTATAGCCTGCATCCACTTTAGAACCAACTGTCTAGATAGTTACATTGCACCTTGCTACTCAATCTACTAATTCAAGAAGTCATATAGCCACTATTTGGAATCAGTTGTGACGGAGGGTTAGCTCCTCAACGGGGGACAAAGAGGGCCCCCCTTTGTGAGTTCGGCCGGGAGAGTAGGGTGAAATTCGTTCTCCCTTAATCATGAGAGAGAGAGAGAGAGTCAAAGACAGAGACACAGACGCAAGCGTTTATACAGGTTCGGGCCGCTGGAAAGCGTAACACCCTACTCCTATGTGTGGTGGATATGCGACTAGGAAATCAGGGAAAACAAGTGTTTGCTCTCCCTTTCTCTCCTGCCTATTTGTTCTTCGTCCTCCCCTTTCCTCAAGCCTGGGCCTCCTTTTATATCTCAAGGGGCTATCACATGGGCCAAAAGGCTGCCTAAGATAGAAGGAAAACATTCTTTTACATTTAATGACTGTCTTGTTGCTTGACTCAGAAGCCACACGCTCAGTCGCTGCTGCATGGCCCTCACCCGGTCAGGCGGCTGACACGGGGGACGCCCGTGTCAAACTCCATTAAATGGACGAAGACTTCTGTGTTCCATTCGCATCGGGAAACGAAAACCATCTGACCGGAGTTGGCATACCAACTCTGGCTAAGGGACGAGGGGCAAAAGTTCCTCATCATTCTGATGGGATGGGGCAAGGCGTGCTGCACGCCGCGCGGCATGCGGATAGCGCGCGGGCGCCTTGCTGCCGTCTCACCCGTGATCTAACTGGTCTACGACCGGTCAATCACCGTGACCGGTCGTAGACTGGCCACGCACGCCACACGCCGCATTAAATGCGACGTGGAGCGCTCTCCTGGGCCGCCATTAATGCGGTTAGGTGGGCGCTGGTGACGCTCACCTAACCCCGCACACGCGGCACAAGCGCAGAGGGGGTCAGAGCGATCCGACCCTCGGGGAAGGACTGGGAGCGGCCCGACCCTCGGGGGGACTAGGGAGGGCAGCCGCCACGTCACCCTCGGGCCCGACCCCTCCTTAGGGGGGCACCACGTGGGTGCTGGGGGCCGCCCATCCCTTTAGTCTTGGTATCCCGGGCCCGTATCACCAATAAGATGAGATGATAGAAAGCTAGCCCAGATCTGATAGGCCTAGCCCACAGGCACCAGGTCATGTCAAAATGCCAAGAAGGCCTTCAAAGAAAGGAGAAGAAAACCACATGAGAAGCCAAAAGCAATAAAAATGTCAAGGGTTGGGACTGTCATTACATGCAGGTTGTGCAAGATCGCTGGACATAATAAGGCTTCATGTCACAAAAGATCCTATACCTGTAGGCTAATGTGAAGGTACTCAGAATTAAGTTCCTACCTACATTTTTTTTTTTGCCTAATATTGCTTTTCCTGATGTTCTATCAATTTATAGGCTCAAGGTTCTCAACACAGCTTCACACATGGTTAGCAAGATGCTCCACCCAATGTAAGTTTTCCTTTTTAATTTGTTCCAATGAAGTTCCATTGCAACTCTTCCTTTTTCTAAATTTTTAACTGCAATCATGAACTAGCAACAGTTAGCAAGGACATCAACATCTACAAGGGCAAGGGCATCAACATCTACAAGGACAGAGGCATCTACATCTGGAATTATTGCAGTGGAGCAACTAAGGAAGAAGTTGAAAGTTAGAAAATCTACTCATCTGAATATATCAAGACACTGAGTAGGATAGCATTAGGAACAACATACTTTTGGAGGTTGGTTACTGGTCAAGATAGCAATAGGCAGAAGTTCACCATCTTTTGTGTAGTAACATATGGCATGAAACTTTTGTGGACATGTGGCATTAACTGCCATCTTTTGTGTAGTAGCTGATGGAATGAAATTCCTGCAATGTCAGACATGTGGCACAATTTACCAGTTCCAGTAACTAAGTTGAACAATATATGGAATGTCAGCGAATATCAATGTTCTTTTCAGCCATGATTCAGAATGTGTTATTATGGTCCAAAAGCATATTTTTTACTTCTTCCATTCATTCCAACAGGCATTACAAGTTACCACATCAAACCTGACACTTCATAACATAAGTTCACAACCTGACATATTGGAGTTCAATGGCACTAAAATCTTAGGTAGACAGTACACTACTACAAAAACCCTCATAGGTGTTGGCTCATAGGTGTCGGTTCTAAAAAAAACCGTTACCAATACTATAGGTGTCGGTTTTTTAAAAAAACCGGCACCTATACTTGTATTATAGGTGTCGGTTCCAGAGGAAAAACCGATACCAATATTATAGGTGCCGGTTCTTTTAAAAAACCGACACCTATACTTGTATTATAGGTATCGGTTCTAAAGAAAAAACCGATACCAAAACTATAGGTGCCGGTTTTTTAAAAGAACCGACACCTATAATCTAAATATAGGTGTCGGTTTTTTAAAAAAACCGGCACCTATTAAAAAAACCAAACTTAACCGATTCGGCAAGTGGACGAGCCGAGCCAACGGGGCCCACCACGAGCAGATAAGACCAGCGATTGGCGCACCTGCATCCAGATCCAGCTCGATCGCTCTCCTCTCTCTCACACGCGCCGCCCCTTCCCTTTCCCTCTCCCTCCCCCATTCCCTCGCTGCCTCCCCTCTCCCTACCCCCTTCTCCCCACCTCCTCTTCGTCACAGCTGTGGTGGGAGGGCGCGGTGACGACCGGCCCTCCTTCCTCTCCGGCGGAGGACACGGCGGCGTCCTGGCGACGGCTCGGCAGAGGCTGCGGCTGCGGCGGCCGCGTGCCCTCCCCTCCTCCAGATCCGGCGGGAGGGGAGGCCGCGTGAGGGGAGGCCGTGGGAGGAGAGGCAGTGGCGACCTTCGACGGCGGAGAAGGCGGCAGCGGCCTCGGATGGCGGAGGAGGCGGTGTTGCCCTTCCCTCCCCTCCCCTCCCCTTGCTTTTTATCTTGTTGTGTTCATGTGTTCTTTGTGTTCTTGTGTTGATGTTTGTGTTCTTGTGTTCGATGCATCGGCGTCGGCAGCAGGCGGGACGACGACATCGGCAGTGGGTGGAGCAGCGGGACGGTGGCATCGGCAACGGGCGAAGCAGGCTGGGACGGTGGTGTCGACAGCATGCAGTGCGTCGGCGGCGGCGGCAGCGGGTGGATCCGGCGCCGGTATGTTTTTTCTACTTCGAAGGTTCGGCTCGGCTCAATTTGAGCCGAGCTATTTTTTTAGTAAACCGTACACCTCAAAGGTGCCGGTTCTTAAACCGGCACCTTCGAGTCCTCCATATTGGTGCCGCCTCCGTGGTGCCGGTTGGGAAAACCGGCACCTATGGATGTTTCCCAACCGGCACCAATAGCCTTTTGTGTAGTAGTGGTATCAACCAAAACAACAACAACAGCTGCTAACACATACAACAACATCATCAGACACTTATGCTGCTTATTAATCCTATCAACTAGACCACAATGTGTAGCTTCTTTCTGTTCTAAAGCTGCTCTCAGGGCTTCAATTTCTTTGCTTTCTTTACTCCGGGTCGCCATGCTGTTCTGCAAGGCTTCATTCCTGCTGTCCTGAAGTGTAGCCTCCAGGCCATTGATTTCTTCTCGTGCAGACCATACAACATACCTCAAATCAAACAACAATTGCTTCAAATATGTTCCAGACTCAGGATCATTCCACTTTCAAAATGTGCAACCCCCACACTACACATAAAAATGGAAAGACACAAATGAAGTCAGTTGGAAACCAAACAAATGAGGCAAATCAACCTAACAAACAAAAATTTATTCACACGCGTATTGTGGCTGTGAAATATCTCCTCCCGGGGTTATCCACACTCCACGAAATCCACCGAGCTGCCTTCACTTTGCACTCACAAAACAAGTGAGGCTCATAATCAAGAGGCCCCTCCCTATATGGCACCGGCGGTGGGCACCTTGCTCGCTCACCACCTCCAACCCAAGCAGACCATGCCGAGCCCCGCAACGTACCTAAGCTCCTTGACATGCCAAACAAACCTGAGTTGGCTCGCCGCCGTGGACCGTGCCGCACGCCCTCGCCAGAGTCGCTGCCATAGTCATCTGTGCTAGGGATTTGGGGAGAAAAGGAAAAATTTTGGGGGAGAGAGAAAGAGCGCGCGTGGGGCTAAGGCTATAATGCCCGCGTGCGGCAATGTTGACGAGGCATATATCACCACGCTGGACGTCCACGTGTACATCTCATGGTCAAAACTGCCCCCACCTCTGCTTAAGGGGGTCAACTGTCCGGTTTGAATAGTTGGGGATGTAAAATATCTGGTTTTCAAGTTTGGAGGTTATTTGGTCGACCTCCATAGTTTAGGGGGTAATTCGTAATTTTTCCTCTAGTCAATGGTGTAGATGTTAGGTAAAAGAGGTCAACTGAACTAACCATCATATGTATTTATGTTTCACGGATAGGAGAACATAACACATTGTCATTGGAGAAATTTTCATTGGCACAATTCAGTTTAGAAGTTTAGAGGTGAACTGTACGCATCGTCAGTCGTATAGTTCGTGGACAGCTGAAGTCGTACGTGAATGCATTGTTATTATTCTTAAACAAAGCAATGAAAATGCAAATTGCTAGAGAATTCGATCCCCATCTGATGTATATTCACTTGAGGAAAACCCGTATATATATATATATATATATATATATATATATATATATATATATACGTACGTATGTATACAGATATACATACATACATATAGAGATGGCAACGGGTACATACCCATCGGGTTTCCTTGTCCCATATCCACACTCATAATGGCTAAATATTCTCGCTTAAATACACATACCCGTCGTGGGTACAAAATCGTCTTCATACCCACACCAGTGCGGGTAACGGGTACCCATACCCATATAATTAATTTGTAGCACTTATAGTTTTGTTATGTAATTAGTCGTATTAGAACTGTAAACCATCGATATTTTCTCCGGTAACAATGTTATTAACAGTAGCGTTCAAAGGCGAGTAAAAAAATTCTACAACCACATTACATAATCAAGAAATCAAATAATAATTTCGTATAACTAGACTAGAACAATGCTTAAGAGGTGAAAGGGATTTTATACTATGATTTAGTAGTCGTTAGGCCTTATGTTACTCATAGTTTTAGGCTTAATTTACGAGTTTTTTTTCACCTACGAGTTGGTGTGTACGGGTGGGTAAAGAATAGACCCATACCAGTGTACCTAACGGGTATGAGTTTTCGTCCATTAGTAGATCCATGGGTATAAGAGTTAGAACATGATTAGCTTCTAATAAAGTAAAAAACCGTTGGGTGTCGGGTCACAGGTCCCCATTACCATCTCTATATATATGTATATGTATATGCATGTATATATGTATGTGTGTGTATATATATGTATGTATACGGTCTCGCTACATGAAACGACACACAAGGCGCGCCAGGGAACAATGTGGTGCGACACACAGCGATGGTTCCAGCGTAACTCCCCTCCCACTTGCGGGTTTGAGTGGTTAAAATTTACTGGAGTGAAAAAATTACGGATATCGGTATTAAATTAATCCGAGGCTTTGTACAGTTAATATTTATTTTTGATATACTAATCCACATCTCATAATATTGGATTAAAAAATAACCCTTGGACGTCGACTCATAGTAATTTTGGAACGAGTACAATTTTAACTTACAGGAAATTTAATGATATTTGTGTCAGTAAGATTATGATGAGTAAAATTTTAACTTAAAGGATATTTGATGCTAATTTTTGCATCAGACTGCGATGAGTAAATTTTTAACTTGCATGTTAGTTGATGATGTTTTCACTACTACGAAAACAATCTTTCATGGCGTTTGGAAAAACTTTTCTCTGGCAGCTACGAGGTGAAACCGCCAGCTCAAAAGATAGGGGGTGGGGGTCTCGGGCCGCCAGCGAAAACACATCTTTGCTGGCGGCCTGTCCTAAAGCTGGCCACCAGCGAAGATGTTGTATTTTCTCTGGCGGCCATCTTAAGACACCGCCAGAGAAAATATCACATTTTCGCTGGCGGTAAGGTAACGTGGCCCGCTAGTGAAGATTCCTACATCTTCGCTAGCGACCCACTTAAGCCGCCGCCACCCCTAAATATTTTCTATGGCGGTTCGAATGAACCGACATATGTTAGACCACCAGGGAAAATAGCATCACCTATATCACCAGTCCAGCTAGCAGCCATGGCATTTGAGCATGATTTTCTCTCTCTTGTGAACAAATACATAGAGGGAAATGTTTTGATCTTCAATCTTTTGAAAGATCTACTGCACCAGAGGTTACATATACTTTCTTCTACTCCATTTGTAAAGTTTTTTTTCAATTTTATTGGTTGTTTATTGAGATTTTGCATAGCAAAAAGTATGTGACACGGGGGAAGAAAAATATTTTTTATTTGTTATTTGGAGCTTAAAATGGGCAAACTTTGTAAGAAATATTGTTCATGATCGATATTCCATATATATATATATAGTTTTGATATGTTTATTTGTAGCAGATCTATATATTAGTTAACTGCAGAGAACGCTGAGAAGAAGAGAAAAAGAGCTAGTTTTTTATTTTTTCTAGTTGTTTGTAGTTTGTAGATTTTTGGCTAGCTTTAATTATCTTGTCTAGATTATTGTGGTTATAAATATTAATTAGTATAATTTTAATGTGACATATTATCAAAAATATATAAAGTGACGAAGTTGTACATATTTTTTCGCAAATAATGCATAGATGGCGGACAGAGCATGGATGTATAGAGAGAGATACCGGTCCTCATACATTGAAGGAGTTGACATATTCATGAAAGTTGCTAAGAAGAATGCTGCATCTAAGAAGACAAAGGAAATTAGATGTCCATGCTTACATTGCAAGAATCAGAAAATTTGGATCGACCCATCTATAATCGAGCAACACTTGGTGATGCATGGATTTGTTGCAGGCTACACAAATTGGTCACATCATGGAGAGATCCCAAGCAAACAAGTTCCCAACCGGGCGATAGTACAGGATGAAGTGTTCAACTGGGACGAGGATTTGATGGTAGTAGCAGAAGAAGGAGAAGAGGAAGTAGAGCCCATTAATGTTGATGATGATGTTGGTGGCGATGATGGTCAGCACAGTATAGTTGATGATGTCGATGATGGTAATGTTTGCGTAGATGATGGTAATTTTGATTTGGAAGAGATGTTGCATCATGCTAAACCTGAGGTTGTAGCTGGGTCCACTCGTGGGTTGGAGAACTTCGAATCATTACAAAAGGCAACGAAGGTTCTTTTGTACGATGAGGCAAATGGTTGCATGAAGGATTTCACATTGTTGCGGACGGTGCTTGAACTTATGAGATTAAAGGCCAGAAACGGTTGGTCGGACAGTAGTTTCAACGATTTGTTGGTTCTGTTGAAGAAACTGTTTCCGCAACCCAACTCCCTACCAACCAGCACCTATGAAGCGAAGAAGCTTATTTGCCCTTTATCTCTGGGTGTGCGAAAGATACACGCGTGTGTTAACCACTGCGTATTGTTTCGTAAAGAGTATGAGGATTTGGACAGATGCCCAACGTGCAACACTAGTCGATACAAAACAAGCCGTAGCCAGTCCGAGCATCAGGATGTTACCCAAGACGAGGTAGAAGACAACAACAAGAAGAAGATCCCCCAGTTGGTCATGTAGTACCTTTCGGTGAAAGATCGATTGAAGCGTTTGTTCTCGAACCCGAGGGATGCCGAACTGATGCGCTGGCATCATGAAAAGCGGAAAAAGGATGGGATGATTCGACATCCGGCAGATGCTCGACAGTGGAAGGAATTTGACAGAAAGTACCATGAGTTTGCAGAGGACCCAAGAAATGTAAGGTTTGCATTGAGCACCGATGGAATGAATCCATTTGGTGACTTGAGCGGCTCACACAGCACGTGGCCAGTACTCCTAACCATGCACAACCTCCCTACGTGGCTGTGTCAGAAAAGAAAGTATATTTTGTTGACCATCCTTGTACAGGGACCACGACAACCTGGCAATGACATGGATGTGTTTCTGGAGCCTTTGCTGGAGGATATGGCTGATCTGTGGAATCACGGGGTCCAGGTTTGGGACGAATTCATGCAGAATTACTTCACGCTTAATGCAATTATCTTTGTCACCATCAATGACTTGCCCGCACTATTTTCCCTATCAGGACAGCTCAAGGGGAAGACAGGCTGCGTTATTTGTGTTGATGGTACAGTGTACAGGTATCTTCAGGGATCGAAGAAGCTAGTGTACATGCGGCACCGACGTTACTTAAGAAAGAATCACCCGTACCGCTCTAAAGCAGAATATTTCGACAACACTGTTGAGGATGGTGATCCACCAGAACCATGGAAGGGTGATAAAGTGTTCACAATAACGAAAAAGCTCAAGGTTGTTTTTGGGAAGGCCAAAAAGAAGGAAACCAACAAGCGGAAGAGAAATGAGGCCAAAGAGCCAGCAAGCGCTAGCGGGCCATTCAAGAAGCACTCCATTTTCTTTAAGTACCTTCCGTACTGGCAAGATTTAGAGATACGTCATTCTATCGATGTCATGCACCTAGAGAAAAATGTCTTCGATAGCACCATGGGTACTTTACTAGACATACCTAGCAAGACAAAGGATGGGCTGAAGTCCCGTAAGTACCTCGTGAATATGCAGATAAGGAAAGAGCTTCACCCTGTAGATGAGGGTAACGGAAAAGTGTATCTTCCGCCGGCCTGCTACACCTTGACAAATGAGGAGAAAAAGGCAATGTGCAAATGCCTACGTGGGGTGAGAGTGCCTACTGGTTTCTCCTCAAACATTAAGCGACTGGTATCCATGAATGATTTGTCATTTTCAGGCTACAATTCCCATGATTGCCATGTAATGCTCACAGTATTCCTCGCTATCGCCATCAGAGCAATCGAACCATTACACGTTAAGGTGGTCATCACAAAGCTGTGTTACTTCTTCAATGCAATCTCACAGAGAGTAATTGATCTTGACGAGTTAGGTCCTCTCCGCACTTTCGCTATAGAGACCGTGTGCGAGCTTGAGATGTGTTTCCCGCCGTCATTTTTCAATATGATGGAACACCTCATAGTTCATATTGTGCCTCACATTATTGCACTTGGTCCCCTGTACCTGCATTAGATGTGGCCATTCGAACGGTACATGTCCATTCTAAAAGGCTACGTACGGAACCGTGCCCACCCAGAGGGATCGATGATAGAGGGATATACTACCGAGGAAGTCGTTGAGTGTTGCATTGATTACCTAAAAGAGGGGAAAGCAATTGGTTTACCGGTACCTCGACATGAAGGTAGATTATCTGGAAGAGGGACAAAAGGGCAGAAAAGAATCCACGACGATGATTACAAGAAACTGAAAGAAGCTCATTTCACTGTGCTGCAACAGCTCGCGATAGTGGAGCTGTACATAGATCAACACCTTAAGGAATTACAAGCAATGAATACAGGGCGTTCTGATGCATGGATCATGAAGCGACACAAGGCTGTCTTTACTGAATGGTTCAAGAACCTCGGCCTACCAGATGGCAATACTACGGAGGAAAAAACTATTAAGAGGTTGGCTGACGGGCCATCAAGTGTTTACACCTCATGGCAAGCATATGATCTGAATGGGTATACATTTTATACCAAAGCGAAAGACCAAAGGAGTGCATGCCAAAACAGTGGCCTTCGAGTAGAGGCAATTGACACAACTGGACAAAAGAGCACATACTATGGATTCATAGAAGAAATCTGTGAACTGGACTATGGATCCAACATGCAGATTCCACTGTTCCGGTGCCAATGGGTGAAACACCCATCTGGCGTGGTTATCGACATTTTTGGGCTGACAATCGTCGACCTCATCAACGTAGGGCACAAGAATGACCCATGGGTACTTGCCGATCGGGCCGCTCAGGTTTTCTATGTGACTGATCCATCTCAGTTGAAGAAAGATATAGTTGTCTCGGGGAAACAAAAGATTTTGGGAGTTGATGATGTCCAAGATGTTGAGGCATATAATCAGTACGAGAACATGACACTCTTCACGGACTTTACAAACAACATTAAGGTCGCGGAAGCAATGATTGGTGATTCCCCGAAGCCATACATGAGGAACAAGGGAGTAGGGAAGAATGTCAAAGGTTAATCTACATATGTAATTATGGTGACTTAAGATGGATGATGATTTTTGTACGGATGATTATTGACTCTTTTTGTAATTAGTTCTGTGGATATTTTTACATTTAGTTGTGCAAAGAAATAAATATTAAAATGGGCCAAAAGTTTTTCCTGGCGGTCGAGGACACTTTCGGCCGCCAGCGAAAAAGGTTTTCGCTAGCGGCGAGATAAGCCGGCCGCCAGCAAAAATGGGTTTCTGTAGCGGGCCGCCTATTCCGGCTGCTAGCGAAAACCTTTTTCGCTGGCGGCCAGGTAAGCCGGCCGCTAGCCTTTTTCACTAGCGGGCCGCATAATCAGGCCGCCAGCGAAAACCTTTTTCGCTGGCGGCCAGGTAATCCGGCCGCCAGAGAAAATTGTTTCGCTAGCGGCCCGCCTAATATGGCCGCTAGCAAAAAAGGTTTTCGCTAGCGGCGAGGTAAGCCGGCCGCCAGCAAAAATCGGTTTCGCTATATATGGGCGCGCGGGAGTCTTAATTTTCCCTAAGTCCCGAAGGCGCGAAAACCCTAGAGCCGCCGCCAGGCTGCCGAAATTTTCAGCCGCCGCTGCCAGCAAAAACCTAGCGCTGCCGCCTCCTTTTCGCATCAGGAGAGCGCCGCCTCCTCCTTTTCGCACCAGGAGGCAGGTAGCCCTCACCGCCGCCGCTTCCTCCTCACCGCCGCCCGGCCGCCTCCTCACTGCCGTCGCCGGCCGCCTCCTCACCGCCCCCGGCCACCTCCTCACTACCACCGCTGGTCCTCACCGCTGCCGCCAGCCTCCTCACCGCCCTCGGTAGCCTCCTCACCGCCGCCGGCTCATCCTCGCCGCGCCCTCACAGCCACCGCTGGCCACGTCCTCACCGCCGATGGCCGCCTCCTCACCGCCGCCGGCCGCGTCCTCACCGCCACCGATGGCCGCCTCCTCACCGCCGATGGCCACCTCCTCACAGCCGCCGGCGGCCGCCTCCTCACCGCCGCTGGCCGCCTCCTCACAGCCGCCGACGGCCGCCTCCTCACCGCCGCCGCCTCCTCTTCTTCCTCTGCTCGCCGCCTCATCCAGGTACCCCTGTCGCCGCCTCCTCTTTTTTCCGATGAATGGAATGGATGAATGAATGAATGGATCGATGAATGGATGGATGAATCGATGAATGGATGGATCGATGATTGATTGTATGTATAGATGTATAGATGTATAGATGAATGGATGAATCGATGAATGGATGGATTATTGATTGATTGTATGAATGGATGGATGAATCGATGAATGGATGGATTGATTGATTGTATGAATGGATGGATTCATCGATGAATCGATGATCTGTTGTAGCCATTTGTAATCGCAGGGGATGCATGTTTATTCTTAATCCGAGAGCAAAGATCTTAATCTGTTGTAGCCATTTGTAATCGCAGGGGATACATTTACTTGAGATTCAAATATCTTTCTGTTTTAAACTGAAGCTTGATTGCTATAATCTATAAAAGAGAACTAAAAGAAACTAGTTTTGTTATCTAATTTGGTTTGTATTTTACTGAAATAGTTTTGTTAATTTTGCAATCAAGCATCTAATTAGTAGTTTATTATCACTGAAAATTAGTGGTTTTGTTCTGTTTTGAAATTTCAAAAAGTTTAATAAGTTCTGTTATATGTGATTTGTTTCCATTCACTATTCTTTGTGTTTTGTCTTAAAAATTTAATCATGTGTATATGCAAGGTTAGAGTAATGTATTTAGTCTCGATTCAGTAAAGTTCAATTTTGAAATTTTAAAAAGTTTAATAATTATATTTAGTGTGATTTGACTCCATCCACTATTCTTTGTGTTCTATCTAGAAAATTGAATCATGTATATATGCAAGGTTAGAATCATGTGTTTAGTCTTGATTCAGTAAAGTTCTATTTTATGATTTCTAAAAGATTGATATGCTTGACTCTACATAGCTTGACATGCTGCTCCTTTGTAATTTTCAAATCTGTTCCTAATTCTTTTCTTCTCCCAACTTTGTAACTCCTCCATTCAATTTCTGTGCAAGATAAATTAACATGGATTTTTCTGGTAGTGGACAAAAATACCTAGATTCCATTTTCTTTTGTTTCACACAAAAATTCTTTATATTTTATTCTCAGTAAACAATAATTTTTCAACAGGAAAATGAAAGAAACTTGTAAAATGCATATAAAATTCATTTTAACTCCATTTGGGGTGAATCAAATTTCTATGGATTCACAAAATTGTAAACTTTAATATGGTAAGATCAAACATGATGCCTACAGTAGAAGAAATGTCTCTAAAAATTAATATATGAAATACTTAACATATAGCATATACTAATTTATAAAATCTATATAAAATTCATTCTAACCCCAAATAATATGATTCCAGATGGGTTGGGTTATAAATCTTATAGACTTGGTTTTTGTAAATTTAAATGTAGTACATCTAGTACTAGAAACATATTTAAAATTTGTATAATAAGTAAGACTTATAATATGTCATTTAAAATGTTAAATTCATAATAAATTCATGCTAGCTTTAAATATTGTGAATTAAATTTTGTTAAACTTTGGAGAAAGTACTCTCTGCTGCAGAAACCTAAGGCTTTACCAATTTTGAACCCAAAATGTACTTAGAACCAAATAAAGCCTAATTAAGTTATCGCTAGTTTTAGACTTTTAAAAATTTATAACTCACAAATGCAATATGATAAAATAGAAACTCCTTCACCACAAATTATAAAACCACAGCCTCTAACCACAATAGTGAGTTCATGCATTTTAGTGCATTTTAAATATTTGTATGTTTCGGTATTTATTCGATTATCGATATTTCTATTAGAAGACGATTACGTTGTTGGTGAGGAGATTTAACCTTTCGCTGACTCCAGTAAGGACATCCATCAAGGCAAGTTTATGCCCTCCTCCTTTGAACACTTTGATCCTATGTTTTTATTGGGCAAACGTTTTCTATTGTAAAGTTGCACGCGTTAGATAGTTATGTTTGGAAAAATTATTTTAAAGTGATGAAAAGGTAGTTATGACCTATTTGTTGCATAATCCTCCTTGAGAATTGTTATCCATGATGTTTGTAACCTTAGAATGATTTCGAGTACCCTATTTGTACTCAAATGGAAACCCCTACGCTTTTATAAAATGCAAATGCTTAGCCTTGCTTAGTAATAGATAAATCATGGTTATGGATCACTTATTATGTTATTTGAATCATTTCAAAACTTATGAACAGAGATGTTTTCTCTGTTTATTTGCGAACTAAAATAAAAGGAATGTGAATTTCAGACTTAGGCGGCAAGTGATATGCATATGGTGGTAGTTGCATATCGATAGGGGGAGTGTCCGCCTGAGTTGTTTAAGGACTGAACTACATATCACCCACTTATGTTTATCGTACATCCACATGTGTTATTTATGGGGATAACCTTGGCCTATTAAGTTAAGCATTTGTCTAACCTTGCATTCGGGAGGCCGTTGTAGTAGAGATAGTGGCCACGAGTGTACTGTGGGCTATCTATAGGAACTACCCATGTATGTGTTAATGATTGTGTTGAGTTTATTGCTAGCAACCAGTCTAGCTGGATGTGATTACCGTGAGGGGACGGATGGTCAGCCTCACGGCATGGGCGTCTAAGTCCGTCCAATACAACGATAACATGCCTCGTGAGGGAACGGATGTGTTCGCCGTCACGGCGTTAGGTTTAAGGCGTGGGCCCGCCACCTAACAACTCTAGGACTTAAGCCTAGGGTGGATTTACACTTATCGTGCTCATGCAAGGTTAGACAATACTTAATGTAAAAGCCTCGTTATGACCTCTAGACCGCACTCAACATATAGAGTGTGGTAGTGCTTGGCCGGCACAAGACAAACTAGAGAGTTCATACCATGTGGGTAAAGCTGTACAAGCTCTGCAGAGTTATAAAAACTAATCGATTAGCCGTGCTCACGGTCATGAGCGGCATAGTGATGTGATGTGGGTATACTTTTATGTTTTCCTAAATGCCTTTGAAACTAAATGTTTTGGAATGATAATGAGATTGATATATGTGATGTGATTGTCCTATTTCCGGATTGGATTGTGATAAAACGCTACTATCTATCTATGTTGATATCATGCCATGAATATTACGCTTTACCTTATTGTTGAAATGTTTTGTTCAAATTGAGTTGCAAATGAATTGTGAACTAAAATTAGCTTTCTGCTGAAAACCCCGACCACATATAAGCCTCTCTTTGAATATAGCCTTCATGTATGTAGGTTTGACTGTGCACTTGCCAGTACATTAACTTGTTTAATGTACTGACACTTGTTAGACTGGAATATCCATTTTTGCAGGTATTTGAGTGTTGCGGGAATCGTTGTTTCTCTCAGGATTGGTCCTATCAAGGGGTTTACCCTAGTCGGAATGCTTGTGGGGAATTTGGGTAGACATGCTTCTGAAGGACTTTAACTAATTAGCCGAATGGCTATATGTAAGTAACTCTGATATTTGCCTCTAGTTATGTCTAAGTCACCTTACATGTATTTGAGTTAATACCATGGCTTAGATGAAAGTGCGAAGCTAGCATATTCCTGGGGCTAGCTAAGCATGAGTAAGGATTTTGAGCAATTGAGATGTTGTAGAGCTCAGCAATTTGAGTCAAGTCTCCTGAGATGTGTAACACATCTGGTCGCCATCTTCGAATGGTTTGACGGGCATGTCTCAGGCTGAAGTTGACTGGCACGCTAAGTCCCAGCAATATCTCTTTTGCTCATTATTCAGTATCGCAGAGTTCATATCGAATGGTGTTATGTTGTGGTCATGGACACATTGAGGTATGAGTGGCTATTTATGCGTGTATGGATCCCACTCATCCAAGATCATGTGGTGACTACAAATATCACCGGACTATATGAATTTTGGGTGCTCGACATCGACTCCGACTACATCCCCCGCGAACCGGTGGTACGTAACATATTGTATATGATTAGTTCCGATCGTATTAAGTATATATATCGATTATAACCGATGTCATGTGAAATGCAAATATAGAAGAATGCTCCACGCCGATCTAAAAGGAAAGCCCAAGCCGCACCCGAAGCGGAAGCCGAAGCTGGAGCTGTCGTGCGGGTCTCAGCTTCAAGTAAACCCAAGAAAAGAAGGGGCGAGTGAGGGAAGAACATGTTGTTGAAAGAAGTCAGCGTGCTGACGCGGATCAGTGAGAAAGGGGAACCCCTATCACCCGAAGATTCATGTTCCAAGTATAGCAACCAAAGCGGGGCGATAGTTAGGGATATCGTGGAGATCACATGGAAGGATTGGAAGAAAGTTCCTGACACTACAAAGAACAGCTGTTGGACGTCGCTGCAAAGCATGTTTGAGTATCCACAAGGGACAGACGACGATGTAGCGAAGGTCTATGCACTCAAGACCATGGGCAAGCTGTGGCGGAACTGGAAAACAGACCTTAACAAGACATATGTTCAGAAGGGACGTACGCCGTTTACGGAGTACGGAAAGATAACACCAGCCTAGTGGGATGAGTTCATTGCCCTGAAGACATCGGCGGAGGAAAAGGAGAAGAGCCAGAGGATGTCTGAACTAGCAAGAAGGAATGAATATCCTCATCGTTTGGGATCGACCGGTTACCGTCCAGCGGTTAAGAAATGGACAAAACAAGATGAAGAGATGGAAAAGGCTGGGAAACCAGTTCCTATGAAAAATCACAACCCACGAACCAGGAACTGGGTGCGTGCAAGAACACCGGCCTTCACCCCGGAGGGGGATGTAGTCTTCAAGGATCCAAAGCTCCAGGAGGTAGCTGTCAAGATGAAGAACATCGTCACGCAGCAAGAGGCCGGGATGTTCGTGCCAGATAGAGACCGGGACGAGCTGACCTATGCGTTGGGCAACCCGGAGCACTCTGGCCTTGTCCGGGGAGTATCCTCAAAGACTAGCTAGAAGGATGGATTCAAAGAGGATGCTCATACATACAAGAAGTGTGATCGCTATAAGGAGGAGATAGAATCCCAGGCTAGGGCAGCAGCTCGTGAGGAATGCCATAGATATTGGAGCCAGAATATGATGCACGGTGGTGCCGTTTCGCAGCCTGATCCGAGCTATCCGATGGACGATGTAACGGAGGATACTCCTTGCAAGCTCTTGATTCCAGTCGGCAGGGCAGGAAAGAAAATACAGGTTGCAACTGGGAGGTTCATACCGGGCCGCAGATTCCATTGTCAAGACATTCCGGATGACTATGCCAAGGTAGAGGTCCGGACGGTCAATGAGGCTCACCGGATGCACGAGATCGACATTCCAACACCCGAGGGGATTGTGTACCTTGGAGATGCCGTTGACCAGTTTGTACTGTGGCACAAGAATGATATTCAAATAGGGTCAACGGATGGAACGGATCATCCACCAAGGATACCGGTGTCACCGCCTCATCCACCAAGGGAACAAGAACCGAGGGATCCTCCAGTTTCATCACCTCCGCAATCAGATCATCTAGTTGCATCACCTCCAAGATCAGAGCCTGCAGTTGCGTCACCTCCAATTGAAAAGGAGACAGAAGTACAATCAGGGCTTGAAATGGATCAATCAGAAGTACAAGTTCAGGAAGTGCCTCCGGCACAACAATCAGAGCATGCATAATCAGGGCCTGAGCGGACAATGCCCGATGAACTAGACTCATCGCAAACACAGCCATCGCAACCAGAGGAACCTAAGGGTGCCGATGTGCCAGTGATGGTAAGGACACACAAGCACAAAGGAAAAAGTGAATCGAAGAAAAGATATATGATAACGGCATTCCGAGGAAGGGACAAAGATATCGAAGATGCCGATTTTGATGACAGAAAGTTAACAGGCCTCAAGCAAACCATGGAAGATTATCTCAATTATATCAACTGCCCGGATGTGCCGCATGAGTTTCAGAATGGCCAACCATTCATCCATGCCTGGCAACTAACAGAAGGACCGTGGCAACTAAGGAGGTGGCATGAATGGTACATCAGGGCAAGCACCATAAAAGGCCTTTCATTGTTCACAGTTGTCGTGCAGGAGAACATCTTCTAGAGCGGGCCATGCCTATTCCAAGTCCATTTCTCCGATATGCATGCCCTCTACCGTCGGAAGAGGCTCGACGCCAATTTGGTCGGCATCTGGTGTCTGTAAGTGCATGACTGGAACGTGTCAATAAATCATTGTACCTATGTGCGTACCTAATTTGACCTTACATTTTTTGAAGGATGAATTACGTGCAAGCCGAAGCAATGCGAAAGACCGTCGGCTACCCCCGTGCCGGATAAGCAAGCCGAACCACACCTACCTGCTAGACGAGAACAAGATACCGGCACATGTTCAGGCGATGACACGGCAAGAGAGGGACGCATATATAGAACAAAGGCATCAGGAAAAGATTCTCGATGTTGATACTTATGTAGCTATAGCACTTGAATCTACGCAGGACAAGGAATGTGTTTACGCGCCATACGCCTTTGAGTAAGTTTTCATATCAACTACGAGTATATACATATAATCACGGCTGGACTAACCATTTCTTTTGCAGCGACCATTGGATAGTATTTCTTCTCTATCCAAAGTACAATGAAGTCGTCGTCTTGGATTCTCTTGATAAAGATAGCAATACATATCAAGAAATGCTCAGAATTATCGATCTGTAAGTTATATGCATGGACGTTTCTTATTCTTATATATTCTCATGACGTGTTGTTATCTTTGACGAATTTAAATTAATTATCTCTGCAAACAGTGCATATAAAAGGTATTACCAGCAAGGCGGACAACGAAAAAACTCCAGACAACGCATACTCATCCGCAATAAGTGGCCGGTAAGTAAATTTGGATGCCAAACAATACTACTTAATTTTTATAAATGCATGTGTTTTTCCATTTAATTAAGTAATATACTTTATAATTGATGTTGAAAGTGTCATAAGCAACCGGTGGGAACCGTACTATGCGGATATTACACCTGCGAATACCTTAAGGTCAATGGGAGATATTGCGCGAATTACGACGATGTAAGTACAAACCGTCAATACTCTTGTTAAGTTAATCGCTAACTTGCATTACTGTGAACAATTTCATAATTTGTCATGATCTCGATCCAGCTTCCAAAAATTCCCAAGTCTGAAAGGGAGCTCGATGATAAATCCATTGAGAACATACAACGGAACATGTGCTACTTGTTGATGCAAAAAACACACACTGGCCTGGGAGATCTGCTTAACTCCAGTGCAGGTCCAAATCTTGGTGAGATGCGGGCGTGCCAGTCAGTTTGATCCTGCAACTGACAAGATATACAAACAAGATATACAAATAGCAGATCAGAGAACCGATCGGCCAACATAGCCGATGTAGTACTTCCAGCCGATCCTGATAACAGCCGATAGCGATAGGGTTTTGAGCTATCGGCTATGTGTTCAATGTAGATTCTGACACTTGATGTAAATAATGACAAAGAGACAATCGGCTGATGATAATATGCATTAAATCGGCAATGACTTGATAAAGTGAAACGAAGGTTAGACATACTCGATCGGCTGTATATATCAATGATACATAATCTAAATCTCAAAACATATTTAAACCAAGTGATTGGGATAGATCGGACAGGGCGCCGAGACAGTATAAATCACTTATGTCTAAAAACATCTCAAGAGAGAGATTATATATATTCATAGCATAGCCGATGAAGTGAATCTAACATAGATCCAATGCCATAAAATCCACAAGATTAGATTAAACAGTGAAACCTTTGTTGTCATCGGCTAAATTCAACTTATATGCAATCCTTATAAGCCGATGCAATGTCCAGATAACTCATCGGCTGAAACCCCGATGAAACCCTTATCGGCAATCAAAAAGCAGGCTAGAGATTCATGATTCTAAGCACGACTTAGTAGGTCAAACTCAACTGATGCAGCACTAAGTATGTAAAGAAACACAGTATCTAGATGATCAAGCCCTTGACTGATTTTCAGGGTGGTAGATGCCTAAGCTAATCTAATCTAGCAAGATGATTTAGCCGATACCGGCAGAAACCCTAAAACGAGAAGTAGCCGATAAAACTAAATCGAGATGCTAATACTAGATTAACAGAAGACATATGATAAATAGCCAGGCAAATATATTATCCAAGCCAGAGCAATCCAAGAGGTCGAATGTACTGATACAGCCTTGAACGACGCCGACGTAGATGATACAATTGCCTGAACCGACGGAACATTGGACTTACCCCTTCGCCGGAGATCGACAGCCGATGCAGCCCCGCGTAAGGTGCCAAATTCCGCCGGTTGATAAACAAACCGTAACAGAGTAAAAGGTGGCGATGCGCCGAATTGTATTGATCGAGAGTTGATAGATTACAATAACCCCGGGTGTACATATTTATACCCATGGGGAGATACTAGTCCTTGTAGGGCAAGAAAGAAACTTTCCTAAAGATAAAAGAAAAACATAAAGTCCTTAAGGGACACTAAACACACTTTCCTAAAGATAAAAGGAAACTAACAAATATTCTAATTAATAGATACAATTGCCTTCTTCGGACTCAATCCGCACGTGGCAATCCTCATGAAGCACACCAACCGAACCCGACAATGATCCAGCCATCTCCTCATCGGAATCGGCTACATCGGCTATCCTTGTCCGATTCTGTTTCAACTGATGCACACCGTAGCCGATTTGGCTTGCAGCCGATTCATACTCTGTTTCTGTAATTGCTTATCTTCTCCAATCGGCTTCGGCTTTAACTCTGCATGATTTACCAAATTTCGTCGTTAACACTACTTCATCCACCATGAGTGCGCACATCAGCTTGGGAGGTTTTTCGACCACGATGGAGTTTTGGCCCTACCGGAGAACGAATGTCTGTCTAACTGGAGCAGGAGTATAATATAGATAGGTTTCACGCGTATGTATATCGCTCGGGTTGTAAGACATTCAACTACTTGTATGTGTGGTGTCGGTCCAATTCTATCTATATAGGTGCTTAGATATTGTATATATATATATGTATATATTAATCTTCATATATTATTTCCGCGTGCATGTATATTAATCATCAATGGCGGCTGCACGAAAGAGAACATACTTTATCGATAGCTCGATTAGTTATATCATCCACGTGTGACTCTAAAATACATGAACAAAGGTAAGAAGAAAATAATATATAATATTTTTTTATAAATATTGCATCTTCGCAGGTGGGCCACATGTCCAAAAAGAGTGTAAGCCGCCAGAGAAGAACATTTTCGCTGGCGGCTGTCTTAAGCCAGCGGCTAGTGAAGATATGGCTTCGCTGGTGGCTGAGTAAATTGGCCGCCAGAGAAAATAGTTCTTCTCTGGCGGCCGACATAAAGCGACCGCTAGCGAAGATATTTCTTTACTGGCGGTCTATAACCGCTAGCGAAGATCTTGATCTTCACTGGCCTTTGTTTTGTGGCGGCCCCAATTGCCGCCAGCAAAGACCCAAAATGGCCGCCACGAAAAACTGTTTCCGTAGTCGTGTTTTTTGTGTGATAGAGAACAACAACACGTCAGATTAAAGTATAAAAATTATTCAATACGTGAAGATGCCAAAGACAGTGGACGTGACGACTTATTTATTAGGACCATGTCGGATTGGAGGGATTAAAAAATTGCTATTTGCGTGAAGGTCTGTGAAAAAAATATCCTAAAATAAATCACGAAGCACAAAGCTAGTAAGTGGAGCTGCCCTTGGTGATGACGATGACCGGCCATATCTGTTGAGGACAGAAGGGGCTGAGGTCGAAGAGGATGGAATAAGTCTAGTACTGATTGGTCTTGGTCTTTGTGTGCTTTTGGGATGCTCTAGGACAACATCTTCTTTTTGCTAGCATCTCCTTTTGCCTTTTAGACTAGCATCTAAAACTAGCATCTTAGACTAGCATCTAGCATCTTTGATTAGCATATGCTTGGCTGCCCAGTAGCCTATATATATGTAACACCAACCCCTTGGTTGGTTTGGCTTGGAGTTAGTGAATGAAAGAAAACCAGAAAATTGCCCCATCTTGACTGCCATCCTCTTTTCAATGAGAGTAACCATTGATATACTAACATCTGGTATCAGAGCCACACTTTCCTGTAGGCTAAACATCTCCTGTTCCACCCCTTCCCAAGCTCGGTTGAGCTCTCAGCTAGCAGCAGCGGTAGCACCGGTTGCACCTCCTTTCGTCTTTCCTTCCCCCTCACCACGCAGCAGCCTCCCGGAGGTGCGCCATGTCCGACGCTCGGTCTCGGCGTTCGGTCGCCTTGAGCACTCGGCGTCAGCAGGACGCCGAGCTCGCCACAGTAGAAGAGCGCAGGCGAGCAACGGCTCAGACCGCTGCAGCAGCAGCGAGGGCGGCTAGACTGGTGGCAGCGGAGTTGGCAGCAGCCAGGGCGGAGGCGGAAGCAGCGGCGGCGGAAGATGCGGCACGTGCGGCAGAGGTAGAGGTTGAGACCTTGCGCAGCAGCATCAACGGCTCCATCACCGGCGACATCACCGCTGACAGGGAGCCTGAGGAGCTGGCAAGAAGAAGGGCGCGGGAGCAGGCAGAGCGGTGGGCAGCAGCCCACCCCCACGGCGGCGGCGGTGACCCAAGGGACCGCGCGCCCGCCGACGGCGACCAGGCCGGGCGCAGGCGCGAAGGTAGCCCCCCTGGGAGGCGCGGTTGCGGCAGCCCAGATGGGCATGCGCGCGCCGGTTTTTCCCCTGACGGATGGAACGAGCGCGACCTCAGGCGCGGCCCTCACGTCGACCCAGCGCTGGAGGAGATCCAGTGATTGCGGGAGAGGGCCGCCCAGCTCGAGGCAGAGCTGGAGTTCAACTGCCGGCGCGGCGGTTGGGACGACAGAGAGCGCGACCTTCACAGGCGGCGCCGCTCTCCCTCCCCGGGCCGACACCACGGGGTCCAGGCTGTCGTCAGGGAAGTCGGCCCCGGCGGTGGGTGGCCTACGCTCACCAAGACCAACTACATCGAGTGGGCCGCGGTGATGAGGGTACGGCTCCAAGTGCGGCACATGTGGGAGACAGTCCGGTACGGCGACGTCGACTACGACGAGGATCGACGGGCGCTGGATGCCCTCATCGCTGCAGTCCCGCCCGAGATGCAGTTCTCGCTTTCCCAAAAGCAGACTGCCAAGGAGGCTTGGGACGCCATCGCTGCAGCACGCATCAGCAGCGACCGCGCTCGCAAGTCCACACTGCAGGCACTCCGCAAGGAGTGGGAGAACCTGGCCTTCAAGCCAGGTGAGGATGTTGATGACTTTGCCCTTCGTCTCAACACTCTTTTGCAGAAGATGGTGCAGTACGGCGACGACACCTACGACGAGGAGAGAGCGGTCGAGAAGCTCTTCTGCTGCGTCCCAGAGAAGTACAGGTAGATCGCTCGCTCGATTGAGTCTCTGCTGGACCTCTCCATGATGTCGATCGAGGAGGCGTTAGGCCGCCTCAAGGTCGTCGACGGTGATGAGCCACAGCCTCTCTCGGGGCCTATCACCATTGGCGGGAAGCTCCATCTCACTTGGGAGCAGTGGGAAGCCTCTCAGGGTGACGGGAGAAAGGGGGAGTCTTTTTCCTCGACAGGCGGCCGCAAGCCGCGCAAGGCACGCGGAGGTGTCCAGCTGCGGTGGGTGCGAAGACGCGCCGAGGGTGGCGCTCGCAGAGGCGTCCAGGGCAGCGCCGTCGGCAACCACAAGCCGGCACGAGACGACACCTGCCGCAACTGTGGCAAGCTTGGCCATTGGGCCAAAGACTGTCGACAGCAACGACGTGGCCAGGCTCACGTTGCACAGGTGGAGGAGGAAGAACTGGCTCTGCTCCTAGCACATGCAAGCATCGAGCTATCTCCAGCGGCACCAGCCGCAACAGCTTTCCTCCACCTCGACGAGCCGAAGGTACACGCCTTCCTCGGCAACAGCTCCAGCAACGACAAGGTTGATGGGTGGTACCTCGACACAGGCACCACCCATCACATGACTGGCCGGCGGGAGTTCTTCATCGAGCTTGACTCTAGCGTCCGAGGCTCCGTCAAGTTTGGGGATGCCTCCGGCGTGGAGATCAAGGGCGTCGGCTCCGTCACCTTCTCCGCCAAGTCCGGTGAGCACAGGCTGCTTACCGGAGTCTACTACATCCCCGCATTGAAGAACTCTATCATCAGCGTGGGACAGCTGGATGAAAACGGCTCACGCGTGCTGGTCGAGCACGGAGTCATGAGAATCTGGGATCGCCGTCGCCACCTCCTTGCCAAGGTAACCAGAGGCACTAATCGACTCAACATCCTCGGCGCGCAGGTGGCACTGCCAGTTTGCCTCGCCGCTCGTCGGGACGACGAGGCGTGGTAGTGGCACGAGCGCTTCGGGCACCTCCACTTCGAGGCCCTAAAGCGGCTCAGTGCCAAGGAGATGGTGCGAGGCTTGCCATGCCTTGACCACGTGGAGCAGCTCTGCGACGTCTGCGTCCTAACAAAGCAGAGGCGGCTCCCCTTTCCTCAACATACGAGCTTTCGAGCCAAGGAGTGGCTCGAGCTCGTGCACGGGGACTTGTGTGGCCCAGTGACACCGACCACACCAGGAGGACGACGTTACTTCCTGCTGCTTGTCGACGACCTCTCCCACTACATGTGGGAGATGGTCCTCGGCAGCAAGGGAGAGGCTGCGGATGCCATCAGGCGCGCGCAGGCTGCTGCGGAGGCAGAGTGTGGCCGCAAGTTGTGCGTACTGCGCACCGACAACGGCGGTGAATTCACGGCGGCTGAATTCACGTCGTACTGCGCTGATGAGGGCATTCAGCGCCACTACACCGCGCCGTACAGCCCGCAGCAGAACGGCGTCGTTGAGCGGCGCAACCAGACGTTTGTGGGGATGGCTCGGGCTCTCCTCAAGCAGCGGGGGATGCCGGCCACCTTCTGGGGAGAGGCGGTGGTGACGGCCGTCTACATCCTCAACCGCTCGCCTACCAAGGCCCTCGATGGCGTGACACCGTACGAGGCTTGGCATGGGCGCAAGCCGGCGGTCTCCCACCTGCGGGTCTTCGGCTACCTCGTGTTCGCCAAGGAGCTTGGCCACATCGGCAAGCTCGACGACAGGAGCACCCCAGGGGTGTTCATCGGCTATGCGGAGGGCTCGAAGGCCTACCGCATCCTCGACCCGGAGACACAGCGTGTGCGCACGGCGCGCGACGTAGTGTTCGACGAAGGGCGAGGGTGGGTATGGGACAAGGCGGTGGACGATGGCTCGACCTCGACGTACGACGACTTCACTGTCGAGTACGTCTACTTCGAGGGAGCTGGGGGAGTAGGCAGCTCTTCTTCACCGAGCGTGTCTACCCCAGTCCCCGAGCTTCTACCGACTCCGGCAGTGACACACTCTCGAGCTACGACTTCGGCTACGATGAACTCTTCGCCGACACCACAACAGCCGGTGATCCCACGTGCTCCAGCACCTACAGCCACTCCTCCGGGCACGCCTACTCCGACACCAGCTCGTGTTGAGCGCAGCCCGGTGGAGTTTGCTACTCCGCTCTCCCACGACGGGGAGCGCATCGACGCGTACCACGACGGCGAGCAGCTACGGTATCGTACGATGGAGGACCTTCTCGGCACAGCCGGTGCCGGGACTGGTGCCTTGTGACCTGGAGGTGCAGTTGCACCTTGCGTGCGACGATGGTGAGCCTCGGTCTTTCGCAGAGGCCGAGAAACACGCGGCATGGCGTGCCGCGATGCAGTCGGAGATGGATGCGGTTCAGGAGAACCGCACCTGGGAGCTTGTTGACCTCTCTCGTGATCACCGCGCGATCACCCTTAAGTGGGTGTTCAAGCTGAAGAGGGATGAAGCCGGTGCCATCGTCAAGCACAAGGCTCGCTTGGTGGCACGCGGTTTCGTGCAGCAAGAGGGGATCGACTACGACGATGCCTTCGCTCCCGTGGCACGGATGGAGTCCGTGCGACTCCTTCTTGCGCTGGCTGCTCAGGAAGGCTGGGGCGTCCATCACATGGACGTCAAGTCGGCGTTTCTGAACGGTGACTTGAAGGAGGAAGTATACGTGCACCAGCCGCCGGGTTTTGTGATCACCGGCAAGGAGGGCAAGGTGCTACGCCTGCACAAGGCCCTCTACGGCTTGCGGCAGGCACCGAGGGCGTGGAATGCCAAGTTGGATTCCACACTCAAGACGATGGGCTTCGAGCAAATTCCGCATGAGGCGGCCATCTACCGGCAGGGCAATGGAGGACATGTCTTGTTGGTGGGTGTCTACGTCGACGACTTGGTGATCACCGGCACCAAGGATGCGGAGGTGGCGGCGTTCAAGGAGGAGATGAAGGCCACCTTCCAGATGAGTGACCTGGGGCCTCTCTCCTTCTACCTAGGGATCGAGGTGCACCAGGACGACTTCGGGATCACGCTTCGACAGACCGCCTACGCCAAGCGCGTCGTTGAGTTGGCTGGGCTCACCGATTGCAACCCAGCCCTCACTCCGATGGAGGAGAGACTGAAGCTAAGCCACAACAGCACGACGGAGGAGGTGGATGCTACACAGTACCAGCGTCTTGTGGGGAGCCTTTGCTACCTCACCCACACACGGCTGGACTTGGCTTTCTCCGTCGGCTACGTCAGTTGGTTCATGCAGCGACTGACGACAGAGCACCAGCAGGCTGTAAAGAGGATCATCCGCTACATTGCGGGGACTCTCGACCACGGTCTCCACTACCCGAGGTGTCCTGGCAAGGCACACTTCGTCGGGTACAGCGACAGTGACCACGCCGGCGACATCGATACCAGCAAGAGCACGAGCGGGATTCTCTTCTTCCTCGGTGAGTGCCTCGTTAGCTGGCAGTCGGTCGAGCAACAGGTGGTGGCCCTGTGCAGCTGCGAGGACGAGTACATAGCGGCCTCCTCTGCTTCGACCCAGGCGCTCTGGCTTGCTCGACTGCTTGGTGATCTCCTCGGCAGAGACACTGGAGCGGTGGAGCTCAGGGTGGATAGCAAGTCCGCCCAGGCCCTGGCAAAGAACCCCGTTTTTCACGAACGGAGCAAGCACATCCGGGTGAGGTACCACTTCATCCGAGGCTGCTTGGAGGAAGGGAGCATTAAGGCGAGCTACATCAACACCAAGGACCAGCTTGCGGACTTGCTCACCAAGCCCCTTGGGAGGATCAAGTACCTTGAGCTTTGCTCTAGGACCGGGATGGTTCAACTGTCCCACAAGACGACGCACAAGACTTAGGGGAGAATGATGGAATAAGTCTAGTGCTGATTGGTCTTGGTCTTTGTGTGTTTTTGGGATGCTCTAGGATAGCATCTCCTTTTGCCTTTTAGACTAGCATCTAAGACTAGCATCTTAGACTAGCATCTAGCATCTTTGATTAGCATATGCTTGGCTGCCCACTAGCCTATATATATGTAACACCAACCCCTTGGTTGGTATGGCTTGGAGTTAGTGAATGAAAGAAAACTAGAAAATTGCCCCATCTTGAGTGCCATCCTCTTTTCAATGAGAGTAACAATTGATATACTAACAGAAGAGATCCATCAGCGGAGGCAGCGGCGAGCACACCACTTGCCATGATCGGTTCTTGCGATTGACGTCGCTCAGTGACTGCGCATGTTTCTCCGACGAGAGCGCGTCTCCGTGTTACCTAGCAGCATCGCCAATAGGGACGATGGCCTCGACCGTGGGCGCACCTCTGCTACCGTTGCTTGGGATCCATCACCTTCGTTGGATTTGGAACCGGCGCCGGCAACCACACCGTCGCTGAAGGAAGTAGGCGAAAGATCGGATCATCATCCTCCCCACGACCTCCCTCCGCACTACCACCCATGCAAGCTGGGATGGCCACACTGCCGCTGGTGGACACCACGGTCGATCGTGCCGGCGGCCTCGCGAGTTGCGACGGCCACTGATGTGCACTAGAGTTCCCGACCTTCCGAAAGGTTCTGATAAACAACGATTTGGACGGAGTCGCGACACAAATCGATCCGGCTTCTTGAACGTGCACGCTCTTGAGCCCCGCAATCGCAGCACCACGTCTCCTCTGGTTATCACCCGTGTCGAAACGCGGGTGACCTCGCCGAGAAGGCTAATTCCCTGTTTGCCAATCGAAGAACACAAACAAGAACGAGATAGAATACAACCAAAATTGCAGATGAATGATTAAGCTCACAATACAAACTGATCTAGCGGCGAAACTGTTCTTGACAGATTAATCTAAGCAAAACCCAAAACCTAAAGATAGCGACGGCTACTGATATATGGAGTTTAGGGTTGTGCAAGCACCCCTTGATGCAACCCTAATGGGCTCCAACACGATACACGGGCCAAAGGCCCAAATACGGCGTCGCAGCGCCGGGACAGACTCTGAACGTCAACTTGTTCGGCCAATTCCCAATGACTCGTAATGAATTTGGACATGGGACCAGAACCATTGGAAAGGTTATATTTTTAGCTTTCCATCCATATAAAGAATGCCCCAATCCGAGCATGTATGCGACCTGGGCGCCCATTTTAGTGTAGACTGGTCCTGGACTCCGAATTGCACCCGAAGTCGACTTGGAGAAGGTCTTGGTTTGGTCCCCAATCAACTTCTTTAATATTCCATGCATTCGTTATGCTCGACTTCTTTTCCTTCATCCAAGCAAGCACTTCTGCAAATGAAAACAAACAAAACTCATTGTGTAGCAACGTATGTTCAAAAATATAACAAGTAAATCTTATGTAGAACTGGTTAACCTTTGGCTGATTAATACACAAGGTAGTCATGGTTATATCCGAGCTAGTTGTGTCCTCATCATCCTCCCCTTCTTGATTGGAAACCGTCCTCGGTTTCATCTTATCATGGAGCATTTTGAACTTATATTTATCTATCACAACATCCGATGAGGAACATTTCTTGATGGCCATATGGTTGGATCCTGAAATCTTTTTAGTCGAAAAACCACAACACTCCCCTTCTTGCAAACCAACCTGTAACTCATTTAAACAACTAGAGGAACTTGATAGAGAATTACGTATACACATGCGGTCCTCTAGACAATACATTTCATCATGAAAAGGAGGTATAGTCAAATCCGAACAAATATATACTCGATGCACATTATATTCTCCTTTACTATCATAATTGCCAATAACATGAAAAATTACATCAGAAGGGCATGGCAATTCAAATCTAGCAAATAATTTCATCTCTAAACAGTTGAGTGGACAAAGATCATCAAATTGAATATAACCCCAAGTATTTAAAGAAGATAGCAATTTAAGTTCTTCATTCTCGCTAGCAATGTGAATAACATGTTTAAACTCAACACATGGTGGCTCTACTATAGAACTAACATGTTCATTCACTAGTTGTGGCATGGATATAAGTGAAGCATCGCACAACTCTTCTTTATCACAAGGAACATCAAGCGAATTGTTTTGTGACAAAGGTATTTCAACAATTGTTTCCACTATGGGTTGCTCTATTGTAGCATAAGTAGTGGACATAGTCGGCACATCATAACTATGCATACCTTGAGTAGTTGTAGCAACATTATCATTACCTTTTTTCTCATCTTTAGAAATTATAGGCGCTTGGTCAATTAAACATTCCTCAAACATGCATGGAGCTATGGATAGGTCTTTTTGTTCTTCGTCTTTCTTCTCTTCCTTCTCACCATGGTTGTTCTCAGATGCCTGCAAAATATTAGTATCCAAAACAATAGGCAGAACATTACGTTCGTTTTGTAATAACTCAGACTTAGTTGAAGGCATCACAATATTATTATTATTCCTGGTATCTCTGAAAATCTCATCGATTCTATTCTTCGTCCTTTCAATACTATCTTTGAAAATTTCTTCGATTCCATTCTTCATCCATTCAAGATTATCTTCGAAAATTTCAAAAAAACTCATTGGTTCCAATTTCATTTTTCGACTATTATGTCTAAATGTGTATGTATTAGCAACAAAATTATGCAAACCATTTTTATCATATACCCATGGTTGACCAAACAACAAAGAACATGCTTGCATAGGGACAAGATCAAAATTGGTAGTATCATGGTAATTTCCATTTGAAAAGTTTACTCTCACAATTCTATTTACCTTGAACTTACCACAAGAGTTGAACCATTTGATGTAATATGGATGAGGATGCGGTTGTGTAGGCAACTCAAGTTTCTCAACCAAATCTGAACTCACAAAGTTATTGCAACTCTCACTATCGATTAGAGTACGACATGCTCTATCCTTAACCACAAACTTTGTTTCAAATAATTCGTGGTACTGCCATTGCTCCGCTTTCTCCATTTGAGAACTTAGCACTTGTTGCGCCAAAGTACTTTCATCACGTGCATCTGTGGAAGGTGATGTAGTAGCTATGGTTTGTCTCCCATCTAACTTTATCTCATATCCATAAGAGATGTAACCAGCCATTATCAGTAGAAAAAGAGAACAACAGAACAATATTGTTCCTATTAACTACAGATCATGGAAGCATCTTACCAAGCTCTTACATGGACCTCATCATCGTCACCTGCCATTGAAACACCAAAACAACAACAAACAGTGAAGGTTATCCCTAATAATCTACTACGCAGGTGCGGTGGTGCCTCTCAATAATTCTCAGCAATATGGAGTACCTAACCAAGCTCTCATAAAGTTCTTACCAGCAAAGCAAAGGATACCTGGAAGACGTAGTCAGCAATTGCAGGGATCAAGAACCTGTGCTGTCCAGAAGTAATATGTGGAGCTAGGAAGGCCAAATATATGTGAGTGGTACACAATCCAATGACAGATAGTAATGCTGAATAAAAATCCCAAGTCACGTGCCCTTAGTTGCTGGTCTACTCGTGTCCTAGACAGTAGTGGTAACAATGATGGCGCAAATGAATATGACACTAGTAAACAGCAAGGAAGGACTGGCAGGCAAGCTTTGGCGAGTCTCAGCAAAAATAGCAAAACCGCAAGGCTGATAGGCTCAACGGAGCGCGTCGTGAGCTTGAGGCACTAGTGGAAATCAACTTTTCTTTTATTTTTCTTTTATTTTTTATTTTCCAGGAGCACAAAAATAGGAACACCACAAAGTTACAGCTCAATCGGAGTTGATATGTGGCCTATGGAATTTTTTGATACCACTATTAAGAGAGTGCAGAAACTTGTGAGCTCAAACAGACAATTTTGCAAGCCAAATTTTGGAATTCTGATTTCGCCAAACCCGCCAAAGGTGGGGGGAAACGGATGTAACCCTAACACACGGTGAAAGGTGTTTATGATGGCGGAACGGCTCTCAAAGGATGAACCCTAACACACGGTGAAAGGTGGCGGTTAGGGTTACAAAGGAAAAACACACGACTAGACTAAAAGACGCACTAGACCAGCAACAAAAACTTAAACTAGGACTCAAACTCAACACTACGGACTCTAAAAAAGAATCATGCAAAGGCTAAACACGGTCTAGGTTAAGGTAACTAACGACTAATTTTTTTTTTGCTTTTCTGTAGACTCTAGGATTATTGCGAAAACAAAAACTAATCTAGGGTAAAGAAACTGGGCGAACCTGACGGTGAACCTAGAGCTCTGATACCACTTGATGTGTACTAGAGTTCCCGACCTTCCGAAAGGTTCTGATAAACAACGATTTGGACGGAGTCGCGACAGAAATCTATCCG
Organism: Oryza officinalis; assembly: GCA_008326285.1. Lineage (NCBI taxonomy): Eukaryota > Viridiplantae > Streptophyta > Magnoliopsida > Poales > Poaceae > Oryza > Oryza officinalis. Next base: position 7,053,308 of record BDMV01000004.1, on the reverse strand, counting down.
GCTTCTTGAACGCGCACGCTCTTGAGCCCCGCAATCGCAGCACCACGTCTCCTCTGGTTATCACCCGTGTCGAAACGCGGGTGACCTCGCCGAGAAGGCTAATTCCCTATTTGCCAATCGAAGAACACAAACAAGAACGGGATAGAATACAACCAAAATTGCAGATGAATGATTAAGCTCACAAGTTGGGGTCTTACAAACCGATCTAGCGGCGAAACTGTTCTTGACAGATTAATCTAAGCAAAACCCAAAACCTAAAGATAGCAACGGCTACTGATATATGGAGTTTAGGGTCGTGCAAGCACACCTTGACGCAACCCTAATGGGCTCCAACACGATACACGGGCCAAAGGCCCAAATACGGCGTCGCAGCACCGGGACAGACTCTGAACGTCAACTTGTTCGGCCAATTCCCGATGACTCGTAACGAATTTGGACATGGGACCAGAACCATTGGAAAGGCTATCTTTTTAGCTTTCTATCCATATAAAGAATGCCCCAATCCGAGCACGTATGCGTCCTGGGCGTCCGTTTTAGTGCACACTGGTCCTGGACTCCGAATTGCACCCGAAGTCGACTTGGAGAAGGTCTTGGTTTGGTCCCCAATCAACTTCTTTCATATTCCATGCATTCGTTATGCTCGGCTTCTTTTCCTTCATCCAAGCAAGTACCTCTGCAAACGAAAACAAACAAAACTCATTGTGTAGCAACGTATGTTCAAAAATATAACAAGTAAATCTTATGTAGAACTGGTTAACCTTTGGCTGATTAATACACAAGGTAGTCATGGTTATATCCGAGCTAGTTGTGTCCTCATCAGCCACAGATTCGATGGTTTCGGCACGCTGCCATCCACGGCTGAAACTGACGGATGGGAAGGAGAGAATCACTGGCTCGATGCGGGCTCGATCTCATCGGCCACCTACTCGCTCAGATCCGCAATACCGGAGATAGGATGGGTAACGAGGGAAAAGATTTTATCAGGCGTAGAAATCGTATGTTTAGAGTTGGGTCTGGTTGCAAAAAAAAATTACTGCGGTAGAGAGAAAGTGCATGATTGTGGGTAGGGGTGAGAGTGGGGGATAAAAGTAAACTAATTACTGGGCTGGTAGAGGTATGAATTGCTGTGAGAGGTGTCACGTAGCTACGTAGCACGTAGGAGGTTGCTTAGTAGTTCTAGATGTGTGTGTGTATATATATATATAATATATTGGTAGTCTTCCCAAAAAGGTTTTTCCACCGAAAGTTTTATTCTTCACAGGGATATGCCATTCATCGCACCCTATATTGTCTCTTTATGTTTTATAGGGTGTCCTTCTGGGTTCCTTCTTTTCATCTTGGGTAGTCTTCTTCCACGTCCAAATTGTTGATATTTTATTATCAATATATATTAAAAACATATTTAGCTATATAAATCTATTCATCTGGTTGCCCATGGCCACCAAGATCCATTGTGTCCAAATCAGAAAAAGAAACTTCTAATTTCTCATCCACTCTCTTTAAGTATTTCTTCCTTTAATTTCTTTTTTAATTATGGGGAAGCTTCTTCGAATTTTTCTATTATCTTTCAATCAATATATTATCCATCTAATGGATCCACTCCTTTTGTTAGGCATTCCTTGTATGTGGGTTTTTTAGAAAACCTTTCTTATCTTAAAGGATATTTCTGGAACCTTCTTTCCTTTAGCTTTTTTGTATTTTTGAATATATTCTTTTGCGGAAGGCTCTAGATAATAATTTATTCCTAATATTTTTCTAGTTTGGCTTAGTGCTTCATCAATGTCCTTATATTTCTTCCAAGATATTCCTCCCATTAATTTAGTATCTATTTTTTGGGCTACGATTTCTTTAAAAGATATGTAGACCCCCGGGAGCTTTCCATCAAATACAACATATATAGGTTTCTGTTGGATTATTTCATGATCTTCATTAGCTGGCATTAATAACCCGTTTATTAGGTGAAAATATTCAGAGAGACTATTAATTATTGATAACATATATCCTTTTTCTTCCCTTTTATTATTGTATTGGTACCAAAAATTATCCAAGATTCATTCTTAAACTTCATCTAAGATTATATGATCCTTTGGCTGAAATTTATATGAATTTGGTGGGAATGTTCTGAGCTTGTTGTCATCTCCAAATGTGAAGCATTCAACTCTACTGTAATTCATTGATCTTTTCATACCTGCAATACGGGTAAACGAGAAAGCATGTCAGGCAAATTATTATCTTCCCCTTAATATGTTCAAATATAATTTTATAGCCATTTTTTATAATAATATCTTCAAATAAAACTCATCTTCTAGTTGAGCTTTTTTTGCTATTAAGCTGATTATAGTACCTACAAATGGCTTCACAATCAGTTCTAACTGTGAATTCTTTAAACCCTAAGTATAGCTTAAAGGCATTAATTGCATTGATTATTGTCATGATCTCTCTATCTATATTATTATTGATAGTTTTTAATTTATAACTTCCAGAAGCATATCTACATATTTTTTCTTTTGATTTAGCGAAAAATTTAGTAAGTCTTTGCTTTAATATAGCACCCCAACCTTGTTGTGATCCATCAATTTCTATGATAAAGTAACTCTCTTCTAATGGTAATTCTGGAGGTTTTAGTTCTTTCACCTTTTCTTTTATTAATCTTACTAATTTAATGTCTTCAGAATTAAAATATCTCTGAAATTTTTTTCTTAATTTAGCATATAAAGGTCCTGCAGCTTTGCTAAATTATTAATGTGATTTCTAGCATAATTTACAATTTCTTAGAATTGTTGTAATTTTTTTTTATCATTCATAGCATCAGGAAATTGTAAAATTTTCTTAGCAATATGTTCTTGCAGATGCATTTTGCCTTCTCCTATTTCATGTCCAAGAAAGTTATTTTTTTCTTTTCATATTTTCATCTTCTTCTTTGATAGGATTAATCCATTTTGCTCAACCTTTCTAAAAAAAATTCTAGATGAGCAATATGGTCCTTATAAGTTTTTAAAAATATTAACAGGTCATCTATGTATACTAACACAAATTCTTGATTATCATTAAAAATATTTTGCATTTTTCTTTGAAATAAGGCAGGCGCATTTTCAATCCTAGCGGCATCACAAGCCATTCATAGTGTCCCTGGGACAGGTGAATGCCGTCCATTCTATAGACTCTTCTGCCATTTTTACTTGCCAAAATCCATCTTTTAAATTAAATTTCGAGAAATATTTGCTACCTTGTATCCTATTGATCCATTCTTGTTTATTTGAAATATTATAGACATCTTCTATAGTATTATCATTTAGTCTCTTATAATTTATGACCATCTGTTAACGACGGATTTTGGTAATCGACTTGGAAAGAAAAAGGGAAACCGAAGCAGAGAAGAAGGGTTGAGTTGGAGTCGGACCAGGCTTCGTATCGGACTCGGTAACTGTATCGGACTAGGGAGGTGTTGCTATAAAGAGCGTATCAGCCGATACGGATTCGGTGTTAACGTGGGCCGATACGGGTTGTGAGTTGACCGTGTCAACATGGGTTTGGTCTGGGCCCGAAATAAGCTTCAAGGAAGTTGCCAAATAGAGATAAGGCTCGGTTTTAGACAATTGTATCTTGTAAATTAAGTAGTTTAGATCTAATCTGTGGCTTAAGTCTGTCGCAAGGACTTGTGTGTTAGTTGTAGATAAGATCGTGCCCTACAAGGGTTCTGTTGTAACCTCGGGTATAAATATCCCGATAGTTTGTACATAGAAGATATCTCTCAATCAATCATATAATCAAGCTAATCTACTTTCGGTGCATCGCCAACCCTCGCAAGAGGTTGAATCCTGACGAGTTCTTGCTTCCCAAGAGCAAGGTAAGAACTCGTACCCGACGATTTACATCGTCGGGGCTAGCGTGTCGCTCTAGACACGTTAAGCCCTGATGATGTGATCGTCGTTTATCGTGTGTTAGTTAATCTTGATGTGGTTTTCTGATTCCATCTTGTCAGCGGTTAACTCGTTTTAGGGTTTATTGCCGGCGATGGTTGAATCGGTTTGCTCGTTTAGATTATCTAAGGCATCTACCATCCCCAAAAGCGATCGATGGCTTGATTCTCTTTACATTAAGTCTCGATTCACACTTTGAGTTGCTATCGACCTTAGTCCTGTTTCGAGATCTAACGCAAAGCCTGTCTTCGATTGTAATTAAGGATAGCGCCGGATTTTCAGCCGGTCTTATCTAATGCATGTGATTATTTATGTTTTTGCATGCGTTTGCCACTTATACGTGTGGATCGACGAATATAAACATGTCGGTTGTAGAGTATTCTTAAAGACTTCTTTGTGATTGGTGTATTTATATTAGCCGGTTAGATCGTATAAGTTTACACTGGAGTAATAGCTAGTGTAGTTATCTTCGTGAAACCCTCATCGGCCGATTCCATTAATTTGTTATACGCATATTAACATGGGCCGATGAGATTAGATCTTCTCAGTTTATTTACTATATTGAGTAAGCCGACACAGTTTTGCCCTATCGGCTGGGCTATAACAATGTGACATCGGCCTATCAGCCGATCGACCATTGTCTTCTGACATGGTTTACTCGTTTCTTGTTGATTGCAGATCAAATAAACTGGCACGCTCTGCGCACGACTAGGCAAGCCAATTTGGACCTGCACTGGAGTTAAGCAGATCTCCCAGGCCGCCGTGGAAACGCGGAACCCGTTTTCTTGTTGGGCGGGTCTAAATTCTGCGCCAACACCATCCTAGATTTATCTCTAACTTCTTCTGCATGATTTTTTACTATAAATGCTGCAGACCTATGTGGACTTCTACTTTCTCTTATTGCTCTCAGTTTCAACAGTTCTTCTATATGCATCTTAAATTCTTCTATATCTTTGGGAGTTGCTTCTATTGGACTAGTCTTAATAATATATTCTGGGTTTATTATATTAATTATACACTCGATTGCATTTTTCTCTCAATATTTCATAGGAATTTCTCCAATAATTTAGATATCCTCTAATCTTTGAACAATCCTTTCTATACCCCTTTTAGACTTAATATTCCTATACCAATTTGGCACAAACGCTTGTAGTCCTATGCACTCTATATTGGAATTTGATATATAATAGTTGTCTATATTCTCACTAAGCTCATATTTATTAACTTTTTCTTCAGACTCAAGATTGGGTGCTTCAAGGTTATCGAGGTTAGAGGAGGAGGTTCCACCACGCTTTCGTACCTCTGAGATATATGGAACATTATCTTGATATGGGATAAAAGTAATTCCTTGCTCATGTATTACTGTGGTTTGTACCGATTGTTGTAAAAACCTTAGGCCAATTATCATATCATCACTTGTCATGGATAAGTTTCTTAATGTAATCTCATCTATTATATATTTAGTTCCATTAATGTACACTTCAATATTATAAGCTAACTGATTATGAATTTTTTTATCCCTGACATGTCTGTAGAGACTTCTGCCTTATTATCATCAATTGTATGAACTATTTCTGGACATTTTATAAAGTACTTATCGTGAATAATAGTTTTTGTACACCCCATGTCTACTAGTGCTAATATTTTATATGATACCTTTCGTGATAACTTTACTTTTACCGGAATTCTTACTCCCAAAATTTTTTTGAAAGGCAATTTTACTATATATTTATTTCCAAAATTAGTTATGGCATTTTTTAGTTGAATTATTTTAGCAGTATTACGGTTTTTAATGTTATCAATTGCTCTTTAAATTCGGTGTTTTGTATGTCCTTATTTTCTGGCAATGTCTTAAAATCACAGTTAATTTTTAGGTTTTCTAGTTTTACTTCTAGTTTATTCATTCTATTTTCTAAAACTCGTACTCTACTAGATAATATCCTTTCATCTGATTCTAATTCTATCTCTTTTCTCCATTTTTGTTTATTTGCTTTTATACATTCAGCACAAGCTTGTTTTAGGCATATACTACAGGTTACTCTATTGTCTTGGCTTGGGTAATAGATGCAAAAAGCACATTTAATATTATAGTCACCTTTTCCTCTGATCCAATCATGTTTACAATTTAATTGATTCATCATTTCGATTTTTAATCCTGCTAGTTTGTCAATTAAATCTAACTCTTCATCGGTTGATTCATACTCTTCATTGGTGTTTTCAATTTGATCTGTTTCTATGATAGAATATATTGATTCGTCATCTTTTATTTCATCATCACATACTAATATATTTTCATTTACACTATCTATAATTAAGATTCTCTTTTGTTCTTCATATTTACTAGAATATCTCTTTTGATCTTTATTTGGGCAAGTTCTACTTAAATGGTCTGGTGAATTACATATGAAACATCTGCATATTCTATCATAAGTTTTCTTTGGATTATACCTTTTTACATTTCGTTTATGAAGGAAAGGTGCTCTATTATCTGATCTTCTTAAGAAGTACCTTTTCTTTGTCCTTATATTATTGTTATTTCTACTTTGATGTCTATGTTTTTTTTTATTTCTAGACCTATCTTCTCCATATAATAAAGGTATTTGTACTATTTTATTGCAAAAATTATAATCAGAATGTTTCATTGACCTTTGGGCTTGTATTCCTGTGCATATTTTCCTTAATTGTTTGAACACGAAAGTTATAGCTTGAGAAATATTAATTTCAGCTCCTCCAGTTTTCTTTTTATATTCCTCAAAAATCATACTACCTAATAGGTCAGGTTGTTTATTAAAATATCGCTCAACTATTCCCTTATTGTATCCTTGCTTAGCAGTTGTTGCATTATATAGATAATGTTGGGAAAATCCCTTTATACCTTTTCAGCTTGTCAATGTTAACTTTTCTATTTCTCTTAATCTTTCATTTTGCAAGGTTGTGTATCCTAATCCTGGGTCTTCAGCTATGATAATATTAGATACTATATTTGCGAAGTTGTGAGGATTACTTCCTGCTCTTTTTAGCTCTTCATAGTTATTAGGATTCTTTTCAACCTATTGTTCCCATAAAACTTTAGCAAATTCACCCAAAAATGTTTCTAAATAAGTTATCATATCCTCGACCTTATTCCCTATAATGTGCTGATTTTGAATATATTTTTGAACTATCAACCCCTTCCAAATACTAATGATATTTGGCCAGTCTATGAGATCATGTGCTGCTAGATTTAGTATAGCCCTGTCACTTTTTTGATTTTGAAATTTTATCAGTTTCTCAAAATCTCTTCTTTACTGCCCATGTGCCTATACTATCCTGGGATATAATTATATGAATACTCTTCGTTTTTTGGGGGCCATCTTCCTGTTGCCCTAGCTGATCTTTCTCTTTCTCCTTCATTTTTTACAGAACCCTCTCCATATCTTTTCCTTTTTCCTGTTCCCAATTCTACTTTCATGGCTTCCATTGCATTATCTAGGTTATGCAAACCTACCTCATCCAATGAGTTTATAAAATCATTATATTGTCCCATGTTGTCTTCTTCTTCTATATTTTCTATTTCCTCTATCAGATTATTTTCTTTTTCATAACTTTCTAGAAATAATTTCTCATTTTCTTCCCATTGCTTTTCCTCACTTAATTCCTTACCAAACCTTTGTTTTTCTTTGTTATCTTCTCTTGGTTTTTTCAACTTTATTTGTTCTATTTTAATTTTTTGGGTTATGGGGGTTTCTATGGCCATATTTTTATGCTTTTTAGTTTTTTTATCCTGGATAGTTCTCTATAGAAGTAAATTTCCTTATCTCTAATTTTAGGCCACTCACTTTTCATAGAGTAATTATATTCTACTGCTATATCTTTTAATTTATCTTTATAATATTTTATTTCACTTTCATGATCTAATTTTTCCATAAATTCAGAAATACTATGTCTTCTATTATATATAATATTTCTATGAGATGATTCTGTATCCAAATAATCTGAGGCTCTAGATTTATAATTTGTAAATCTAATACTAACATTCCCTTTGCTATCTTGGTAACTTATGAAGTTTTCAGACTGACTCAAGGTTTTACTTTTTATAAATTCACTAATTGGTCATTTTCTCCTGCTCTTTCTTCAGAGTCTATCGTCAAAGGGCTCATAAATTTTATTCCTTTAGAATGCATTTTTTCAATCACATCATTTACATTGATTTTGTATTTGGAGGCACTTCTATTAATTAATCTTCCTATAAATTATATACGTATTAATAAATTTGTTCCTTTAAATTTTTCGTATCCCTTTGTTTGAAAACCAAAACTCATTTTATCTATGAATTCTTTTACAGGTATCATTAAGTCAGGCGCTATATAGGTTATCAATATATTATCATTCATATCTCCTTCTAGATAGCCTAGAGATGTTTTATCTATTCTGTGCCATCTTTTACCTGATAAGGTTATTAATACTTTAGCTCCTTATTTCTTTCTTGTCATTCCTTTGATTCCTATTATATACATACTTTGGTGAATATACTTATATCCTGAATATTTTAATCTATTTTCAAACTCTTTAGCTACTATTTTTAATTCTACTGGTTTTGTTAGAACACTTAATTCTACTTCTCTACATATTCTATACAGCCCATTCTTATTCTCAAAGAATCCCATGCAATAAACTTGTTGAGGTCTTATTGCCCTTAAAGTATCTCGTTAATATCTTTCGAGCTGCTTATCTACTTGTGTAGCATCTTCCAGCTCATCTATGTCTTCATATTTGTCTTTTTGTTTATCAGAACAATTATCATCTTTGCTTGATAGGTCCATTTTTTTGAATTAATGGCTTATGAAGATGAGACTATGCTTGATAAAGCCAAAACTATATTTCCTTTCCTTTACTAGATATGATTTGTCTAATAATTCTTTAATATAATCACTATTTTGTGAAATTTTATTTTGCCTTATCTTATATTCTTCTAACAATTTTAATGCAGTATTTAGCTTATTACTAAGAAAAGAATATTGTTCTACAATTTGCTTTTGGATAGGTGCTGTACTTATACATACATATATATGTATGTATGTATATACATACATATATATGTATTATACATATATATGTATATGTATGTATATACATACATACACACACACACACACACACACATATATATATATATATTTGGTTGTGTTGTATTAAAACAAAACCCACACCCACCCCCACCCAACCACTCACCCACCCACCGGGCACCCCCTACCCCTATCCCCCACCCCCACCCCCACCTCACCCGTAATTTTTTTTACTCATGAGCTGCTCCCTCATCAGTAAAACTTTTACTGCTATCTATTTATTTTATTTGACCCCACCATATCCTCTCTTTTTTCGTTTTTTATGGATCAGGAGATCGATCATGGGTACGGGCGTCGTGTTAGTTGCGATCCCCGGGGAATCGGAATCCGTTTCACCTCCGCCTACGCGCCCTGATCGGGGGCGCCAGCCGATCAATGGCTGTGGGCCCCTCTCACGCAGCGCACAATAAAAGAGGAGAGCCACCGGCGCACACGAACCAACGTTCGTCGTCGTGCACACGGGCTCCCCACAAAACCCTAGAACCGCCAATCCGGGAAGGCGCTGAAGTGAGGGGAAACGCTCACCGCCGCCACCATCCACACCGTCCCATGGCCGCGTCGAGCTCCAAGTCCGGCGAAGGTATAGGACTCTATCCCTCTCTTCCTCTCTCCTGTTTCTTCTACAATCTAGAGATCAACTCCTAGATCGGCTCCTAGTGATCCTAAAACTCTAACAATGGTATCAGAGCTATCCTTAGGAGTAGATCTAGGTGGGCTAAGAAGAAGGAAGAGGAAGGGGACCTCGGATCCCCGAAGAAAAACCAAAGAATCAAACAAAAAAAAGGGGTAAAACCCTTACCTTTCTACCGCCGGTCGTCGATGACGCCGCCAGGAAGCCCACCACCGCCGCCGGCCTTCGCCGACGCGTGCGGGTAGTCAATCCACCGCCGTCGGCCATCGCCGATGTCGCGGGAAGACGGGGAAAGAAGCGCGCGGCTCCGGGCACCGCGGCAAGACCGCTCGACGGCGGCGCACTCATCCTCGGGGGTGAGTGCGCGCATCGGCGAGGGGGCGTGCGACGGCGCCACTGCGCTCCGCCGTGCGTGCGAGCTCCGACGCACGGCGGAAAGGGGCTAGGGTTTTGGGGGCTAGGGTTTCGGTGACGCGCGGGGCCGCTTTCCCGGCCCAGGCCCAGGTTGCGGCCTGTGGTGTGCGGGAGCGCCCGCGCGTGCGCAAAAAGGGCCATGGGCCGTTCGGCAAGGCCGGCAAGAAGTCCATTTTAGGTCCTTTGTGGCCGAAAGAAAAGAAAAAAGTCTATTTTATATCGCTTTTTCAGAAGCTTTATAATTTTAAGTTTAATTGATTGTTTTATTTCTAAGCAATTTTAACCAACGTGAAAATTGTTTAGAGAGTAGATAAATTATAATAATTGCTTCTGAACATGTATGTAATTTTTTTTTCCGTTGCGATGATGATGTTTATGCATTAGTTCTATTTCTGCCCAACGGTGATGTAGAATTAATGTGGTAGTTTGTATGTTTTAATTTTGACCAACGTTAAATTAAAACATGCAAGAGTTTAAATGTTTCTCAATTTCTTTAATTTGCTTTCAGGCATCACTAACCCACTAGTGTATATGTTGGCCGTTGAGCCCCTTAATGAGAATAATTATGGCTCATGGCGTGAGAAGATCAAGATAGCACTTGCGCTATCAGACATAGATTTAGCTCTCACCGAGCCCTGTCTCACTGAGCCTGTTGCGCCAGTGAGAGGGGAAGGTGAGAGCAAAGATGCTTTTAAGCAGAGAATGTTGGACCATGCTCTAATAGTACATAAGTACGATACTGATCGTGCGAAGTGGGAATCTTCCAACCGCAAGTGCTTGATGGTGATCAAGAGCTCCATAGTGGAGGCAATAAGGGGAGCAATCTCAGTATGCACCACCGCCGTAGAGTATCTTCAGAGGGTGGAGAATCAGTTCACTGGTTCTTCAAAAGCCTATGCGAGCTCCCTGATCAAGAACTTAGTTACTATGAAGTACAATGGCGGAGGGGTTAGAGAGCACATTTTGAAGATGAGTGGCATCGCTTCAAAGCTCAAGAAGATGGACTTGGTTCTCCCTGACGAATTCCTAGTTCACCTCATTTTTGCCTCTCTACCTTCAGACTTCGACACATTTGTTGTGAACTACAACTCACTGCCCGAAAGCTGGAACATTGAGAAGTTGATTGCCATGTGTGTGTAAGAAGAAGACAGACCCAAGACTCGTGGTGATTCTGTAAACTATGTGAAGAACAAGAGGAGGATCAACCACAGTCAGAATGTCGCTTTTCCCAAGGCACAAGGAAAGGCGACACAAAAGGATCCTCATCCACAGCCAAGTATAGAAGTGGATAGGGACACTTGCAGGTGGTGCAAGCAGAAGGGGCACTTTCAAAAGGATTGTCCTGACTTCCTGAAGCATCTAATAAAGAAAGGGATTCCATACGAGGAGGATGCTAGCAAGAGGAGAAAGATGCATAAGAGTAGCAAATGGAGTTGAAGCAGAAGTTGAAGCTATTGGAGATCATCCATTAGAGTTGGATAATGGCTCCACACTTTATTTGTAGAACGTGCTCTATGTACCCTCCTTAAGTAGAAATTTAGTTTCCGTTTCATGTTTGGCGGATGATGGATATAATTGTTATTTTGAACCAGATTTATGTTCAATTATATTCAAGAATAAGTGTGTGGGTCTTGCCATTCGACAAGGCCAACTTTACATGTTGTCTAAACATGAGAATGTGAATGTTGTATGCAATGAAGAGAATGTTGCGTGCAATAGTGTGTCTTCCTCGTCTACAAGTGTAAGTAGTAAACGCAAACGATGCAATGAGGAAACCTCGGCGAAATTGTGCCACTGTCGTTTAGGCCACATTTCGAAGGGGAGAATTGAACGATTAATTAAAGGAGAAATTTTGCATCCGTTAGACTTTGCGGATACAGAATATTGCATCGATTGCATTAAAGGAAAGTATGTTAAACAAATAAAGAAAGGAGCCATACGAAGTTTTGGAAGATTGGAAATCATACACACAGACATTTGTGGTCCTTTTCCAATTAAGACAATGGATGGTTATGATTCTTTTATAACATTCACAGATGACTATTCGCGCTATGGCTACATTTATCCAATTAAAGAACGATCAGAAGCATTGGATAAATTCAAGATATTTAAGGCTGAGGTAGAAAATCAGCTTGATCTAAAGATCAAAGTAGTAAGGTCCGACCGTGGAGGAGAATACTACGGTCGACATACCCCTTATGGCCAAATACCTGGACCTTTTGCAAGGTTTCTACAGGAAAATGGCATAGTAGCCTAGTACTCAACACCGGGCGAGCCTCAGCAGAACGGAGTAGCTGAAAGACGCAACCGTACTTTAATGGACATGGTGCGAAATATGCTAAGCCACTCCACTTTACCGATAAGTCTATGGATGGAAGCATTAAAAACCGCTGTCCATATTCTTAATCGAGTACCAAGTAAGTCGGTGCCCAAAACACCGTATGAGCTATGGACAGGAAGGAAACCCACGCTAAATTATGTACGGGTGTGGGGCTGTCCAGCTGAGGCAAAGTTATTTAACCCAAATATTGGGAAGCTAGATCCCAAGATAGTCGGTTGCCATTTCATTGGCTACCCTGAGAAATCAAAAGGTTTTCGTTTCTACTGTCTTGACAGACACACTAAGTTCGTAGAAACGAGACACGCAGTGTTTCTCGAGGATGAGATAGTCAAGGGGAGCATGGTACCCCAAGAAATTACTCTTGAAGAGAAGCGGGTACATGTACCTACTCCAATGATTCAAGAACCTTTTTTCTCGATACCTGTTGCTATTACACCGTCAGCACAGAACGCTGCAGTGATAACACCTTATGTTGGTTCTCCTGTGACAACAACGAATGAACAGGAGGAACCTGAGATTCAGGGTCCTACAGAACAAGTTGTCACACAAGAGGAAGAGCAACATCAGCCCCAAGTAGAAGACATACCACAACTCAAGATCTCAAAGAGAGAGAAGGAGAGCTATTCCTAGTGACTACCAAGTCTATGCTACCTGAGATTCAAGAAGCCATGAGAAGTGCTCATTCATCGAAGTGGCTTAAAGCCATGGAAGATGAAATGAGATCAATGAGTACCAACAGAGCTTGGGACTTAGAAGAAATTCCTAAAGGTGCCAAGACAGTAGGCTGCAAATGGGTCTATAAAACAAAACGTGACTCCAAGGGGAATGTAGAAAGGTATAAAGCACGACTTGTGGCAAGAGGGTTTACTCAAAGAGAAGGAATTGATTATAATGAGACCTTTTCTCTGGTCTCATGTAAAGATTCCTTCAGGATCGTAATGGCACTTGTGGCACATTATGATCTAGAGCTACATCAAATAGATATAAAGACGGCATTCCTTAACGGGGATTTATATGAGAACGTCTGCATGGCACAACCCAAGGGTTTTGTTGTGGAAGGAAAAGAACAAATGGGATGTGTAACATACCACAAAGACCTTTTAGAAGGCTATGTAATATTGAATGGTGGTCGAAATTAAAAAAACCTCTTTTTCTGAGTCTGTGATTAAATTTTCTTTTTCTAGCCGTTTATTTTAAAGCATATGCATTGTAGCTAATTGAATAAATGAACCCGATAATTAAATACCCAGATAAAAAGCTAAAACATTATAAATAATGGAATAATTCAATTGGCTTGACCCTTGGGTGTGGAGTAAAACAAAAATTTTGCTAGATTTTATTTTTCCATGGAATTGTCCAAACAAAGAGTTTAAATTAAACTAAAAATCTGAAATTCCAGAATCTCTGGAGCACACTTTGGCAATCCATTAAAATTTGATCAAAGACTTTTTGGTTTGGGAAATTTAACCAAATTGTAGAGTAAACAGTAAATTGCCTTTTTGCCTTGTTGAAATGTTACCTAAATGTCCCTGGAAAATGTTTTGAATCAAGGTCAATGTTGGAATTCAACCATCAGCTTAGACTTAGCCATTTCCAGCTCCTTCTCTTACATACACACACAGCAGTACACTGCCTGGTGGGCCAGACCGCTGTGGGACCCACTTGTCAGTAGCACAAGCGTGTACACGTCAAGCTAGCGCCGCTTCACCGGCAGCCACGCATCTATGGCGCCGATCACCATTCCACCGCCACCTCACTGCCGACCGCCATATAAATTTTTCCCGGCCGACGGACATCTCTTTTCTCTCACCGTGGTTCCATTTTCGTGGAGAAAACGAGGGCGACAAATCCAGAAGCTCGGGTAGCGAAGTAGTCTTCCCCGGCGCCGGTGAGATCATCCCCGCCGTCCCGCTTCATCGGGTACGTTTTGGTCTGAGTTAACCCGTGTTCCAAGGTCTTTGTTCGATGCCGTTGCTAACCCCTCAAAGCCCCGACGTTTTGGTGTAGCCAATCTCCGGGGACATGAACCGCGTCCACGTGAGCCACCGGTGAACTCCGAGCACCGTCGTGGAAGCCGTCAGCGCCGCCAGGCTTCAAGGTTTCAAATCCGCCCGAGTCACTGCGCCCACACCTTCACCATCTCAAGACCATCCCGAAACCCAAAGGAATCGGGTCAAGAAGCCCTCAGTCGGGAGATCCCTCTCATCTTCTTCATCTCCGGCCGCCGACCCCAACTAGCTCTACCGTGCTCTCCGGTGAGTCTCGGAGCGATTCCTTGCGCACTGAGCTACTCCATGTCATCACTAATCGATGCATGTACTCCTCCTAGCTTGCCTAGACCAGGAGCACTCCGCCGACGACGACCGCCAAGCCGTGCCGCCATCGGGACTGGACCGGACGCTGGGGAGCTTGCCGAACACCGTTCACACTTGGGTGAGCACTCTGGACGTCCTTAGCCTCACATGCATGCACGCGCGCGCGCTGAAGACGTCCCGAGCCCGTATTGCACATGTAAGCCAAAGCAGGCCGCCGCTCCACCCGCTGCTGCCATCGCGTTAGATCACCATAGCTCGCATGGTGGACATCGTGAGCTTCGTCTTGGAGCCCTCCATCTTTTTCTCCATAGCCGCCTCGCCGGAAACCCAACCCTTCGCCGCCGGGATCGCCGCGAAGCTCGCCGCAGCGCCGCTGCTCTGCCATAACCGCGCCAGGGGGTAGTCGATGAACAGTTAGGGAATTCCAGGGGCGTTTTAGCATTTTACTCAGAGCCTTACAGGTGGGGATAGGACCTTGATGTAATTACATATGAACCTGAGTGCTATTTTGAATAAATGCCTATGCCACGTGCTGGGGACTGCGGGTTCTATTTGCCGAAACCCTAGGGACCTCAGGGCAAATGTGTATAGACTGACTGGTGGACCCGAGCTGTTTTAAATTTTGTAAAATCTAGAATAATTGAATAGGGTATTTTCTGATGAACTGAAAAATGAACTTAACTTTGAAAAAAATCATAATAAATTCATTATAACTCCAAAAATTTCAAACCAAATTTTGTTGGATTCATATTTTTATATTCTATTATCTGAGAATGCTAAACCCAATAGGATTTCAGAGATTTATGCCTTAAATATTTAACATTTGTATTTAGGCCTTAATTAATTATTTCCAACCTTAAAGATTTATGACTTTTGAATGGAACTTGATAAAATAGAATTTCTTGCACTAAAAATTCAGTCAACACAATATCACATCATCCTAAGCATAGCATTTAATTTAGGGATATTAAATTTTCTTTTACACAAATGTAATTTGAATTTTTCGTGTATGTTTAGACGACGGTCGGTTCCTCGTCGAAGAAGTGCATTATATAGCTGGACCAGGGGCGGAACCAGAGCAAGGCAAGCCAACCTTCCCCTTTTCCTTTGATCATATTGATCCTAAGTTTGAAGGTTTAATGTTTTGTTTGCAAAGATGCATAGTTATTTTGTTCAAAATAAAAGTTGGGTAATTTAAATGATTATAGCTATGCCTAAACCTTGCATGTATCCATTTGAAAAACTCCAATTATTTTGAGCACCCTTAGGATATTATATATGTTGTTACTATTCGATGAATCCATTATACCTCAAGTATTGACATGCTTGCTTAGAAATGCTTAGAATAAATAAAAACTATCGTTATGGGCATGTTATATTTCTAAAACTTGTTGGTTTCAAATAAATTCTAAATGGTTCAAAATGTGTAATTATTTGTGAACTAAAAGGAGAAAAAGGAGATATTTACTCCTTGGGCAACAAGTGGTACACATATGGTGATTAGTTGTGTACCGATAGGGGGAGTGTATGCCTGAGATAGTTAAGGACTTCACTCAATGTCAGTCTCTTCTGTTTATAGTACGACCACATGTGCTATTATGGGATAGCCATAGCTGATTATGTTGTTCATGGTTTAGTCTTGCATTAAGGTAGGCCGTTGTAGTATGAATTAGTCTTAGCGATAATTCATAGGAACTACCTATTTACCTGAATGGTAGTTTAGGCGTCTAAGTCTGTCCAATACAACGATATGGTGTCTCATGGTAGGAAAGGATGTTTTCGCTACCATGGTGTTAGGCTTAGGCATGGGCCCGCCTCCTAACGGTTCTAGGTCATATGCCTAGGACGGAATCACACCTATCGTGCTGGTGCAAGGCTAAATCATGGATAATGTAAAGTCTATGTTGTGGGTAGTAAATCAGGTACCTCGGTATCGCGTGGCATGTTTTTACATGATTACTATTTCACATCATGTGGGTACAGTGTACGGGCTCTGTAGAGTTTTAAACTAATCGGTTAGCCGTGCTCACGGTTATGAGCGACATAAGGATATGTGTTGAGTATAGACGATTGTTTTCTATTCCGTATTCATGATACCTTCCAAATTCTTATTTGTAGAAAATTGCGAGAAATGTTTGGAAATGACTTATGTACTTGATGCTATGGATAGTGTCAAGTACTATACATTATGAGTTATACTTTGCAAATATGATGCCATGATGATAAATCTAGTTTTACCAAAGGTTCATTTGTTACTCATTACTTAGAAAATGACTTATGGAAATGAAACATGCTTTATGCTGAAAATAAACCTATTTAAGCCTTTCCTTTGATTACGCATGCATGTACGTTAGGATTGGCGATGCCAGTACATTATTCGTAATGTACTGACTCTTGCTATTATCATTGTTTTTTGTTCAAATGTTTCGTTTTAGAATCAGACGCAGGAGAGTCCTTTAATGACGATGAATGCTTTGATGGGGATGCTTCCGAGTTTCAGGACGGTTCTAACTAGGGTTTTCTCTAGTCGGTTGCAGAAAGGTTTTGGGTAGTGATGCTTCCGCTGAACCAATAATTATTGGGCCGGTCGGCCATATGTATAGTTAAGACACTGTTATGTAATAGCTAAGACTCTGAATTACCCTTATTACGATATCAACTGCTAGATGAAAGTGTGTTAGTAAGTTTGACATGATTCCGGCTTGCTAATACATCAGTATGAATCTTGATCATAGAAGATGTTGTAGAGCTCATGCATTTTAGTCAAGTCTCCTGGATGTGTAACACATCTGGTCGCCACCTTCGAGTGGTTTGACGGGCACACTCCAGGTTGAAGTTGACTAGCACCCGTGAATCCCAGCAATATCTTCTTTGCTCAACATTCGGTGCATCGGAATTTATATTGTTTGATGTTACTTGTGATTTTCTGTTCACATAGCGGATTGAATGACTATTATGCGTGTATGGATCCCATTCACCGAGACTATGTGAGAATCACAATTGGCATTGAAAAGTATAAGTTTCGGCGTGCCCGACAGGTTGCCATCTGAAAAAATCCATTTATGGATTAAAACAAGCCTCCAGACAGTGGTACTTAAAGTTTCATGAAGTAATAAGAAGGTTTGGGTTTAATGAGAATGAAGAGGACAATTGCGTTTACGCAAAGTTTAGAAATGAGAGATTTATCTTCCTTATCCTATATGTAGATGACATCCTGCTCGCTAGTAGTGATGTTGATCTACTATTGGAGACGAAAAAGTTTCTGTCCTCGAATTTCGATATGAAAGATCTTGGTGAAGCCTCATTTGTTTTAGGAATAGAGATTCACCGAGATAGAAGAAGAGGGGTTTTAGGATTATCGCAAAAGGCATATCTGGAAAAGATTCTAAAGAAATACAGTATGCATGTGAGTAAGCCTACACCTGCTCCCAATGTCAAGGGCGACAGATTTGGAAAATTTCAATGTCCCAAGAACCAGTATGAGATCGATCAAATGAAAGCGGTTCCATATGCTTCAGCTGTCGGAAGCTTACAGTATGCTCAAGTATGTACGCGCCCTGACTTAGCTTTTGTTACCGGCATACTTGGCAGATATCAGAAAAATCCAGGAATAGATCACTGGAGAATGGTAAAGAAAGCTTTGCGTTATGTGCAAGGCACAAAAGGCCTCATGCTAATGTACAGAAGAACTGATTCCCTTGAGATAGAAGGGTATTCAGACTCAGACTTTGCGGGAGATGTAGATGATAGAAAGTCCACATCAGACTACATATTCACTCTCGCAAAAGGAGCCATTTCGTGGAAAAGCTCCAAGCAAACCGTCATAGCATCATCAACGATGTATGCCGAGTTTGTAGCTAGTTATGAGGCCACGGGGCAGGCAAAATGGTTAAAGAAGTTTGTACCCAGGTTGAAAGTGGTCGACAGCTTTCAAAGGCCACTCAAGATGTACTACGACAATGAGCCAGCAGTGTTTTATGCTCACAACAATAAGTCAAGTGGTGCTGCCAAACACACTGACATTAAGTTTTATGTTGTGAAAGAAAAAATCCAGGATCAGACTATTAGTCTTGAGCATATAAGTACAAAGAAGATGTTAACGGATCCGCTTACAAAAGGCTTACCGCCCAGTGTCTTCAGAGAACACTTAGCCGGTATGAGTTTATAGGAAAGCCTATGATCCTTGGATTACAAAAGGGCCTAGTGTTTATTTCGAGATGAAGAGGTGTATTGTAGTCGTTGCGTCTGATGGTTCAGTAATAACTATCATGATGAAGCGTGCTCTATGCATCAATCTATTTAGAAAATAACTATCATGATGAAGCGTGCTCTATGCATCAATCTATTTAGAAGTAAATGTTGAGTATAAGAACTAAGAAAGGCGGAGATCGAAGGGGAGAATGTTAGTTGCGATTCCCAGGAAATCGGGAATCCGTTTCCCCTCCGCCTACGCGCCCTGATCGGGGGCGCCAGCTGATCAATGGCTGTGGGCCCCTCTCACGCAGCGCACAATAAAAGAGGGGAGCCACCGGCGCACACGAACCAACGTTCGTCGTCGTGCACACGGGCTCCCCACAAAACCCTAGAACCGCCGATCCGGGAAGGCGCTGAAGTGAGGGGAAACACTCACCGCCGCCACCATCCACACCGTCCCATGGCCGCATCGAGCTCCAAGTCCGACGAAGGTATAGGACTCTATCCCTCTCTCCCTCTCTCCCGTTTCTTCTACAATCTAGAGATCAACTCCTAGATCGGCTCCTAACGATCCTAGAACTCTAACACGTCGTTCTCGGTGGCGACGCGCAGAGCCACCCTGGAGGAGTCGCCGCCACCCCTGAAGCCGCCTCGCCGCTTCTTCCTCTGCGAGGAGAAACCATTCGCAGCCTATCCCCTCTCGTCGGTGCTGGAGGGTGAGGGCAACTAAGGGTGGCGATAGCCCAAGATCCAAATCCGGCCTTTCCCTGCTTGGATTCGTGGGAAGAGGATGGCAGCACGAGACGGCGGCGTTGTCCTGACTCATCGATGGTACGTGCAACTCTGCTAGCACCTGGTTCTGGCACAGCCTCCTCCCTCACCTCCGACATTTCAGGATCGGGAAATCGATCGGGAGCGGCAACAGCGGTCGGCAACCTCCACCTTTGCTAGCACCTGGTTCTGGCACAGCCCTCGATGGCCGGCGAGGTGAGGAGCGAGGCGGCGTCGGTGGCGAACTCGCATGCCCTCGCTGCACTCTGACCCTACCCCCATCGGGCGTGCACTCCGATCCTACACCCATCGCAGCGAGAGGTCATTGTGATGAATTCAAGTTGGGCACGGAAACAAGGTTGTAAGGATGGGCTGATTGAGAAGATCACGTCAACAAGTGGTCATGTATAGACTGCAGCCATAGAAATTGAATCAGAGTACATGTTTGGCATCCTTTCTGGAGAGAAAGGAATTCGCAGAATGATCTATCATTCTGCCGATAGGTGATTACATTTTTTGTTGTGAGTTCTTAGTTTTTATCATTATATTTTGTTCTACCCATTAATACAATTTTGTAGAGAACCTCCAGATGTTCTGCAAATTAGTTAGACAGATAGTACCAAATAAAAGAAGACCTGGACACCAATATTTAAAATTGGTTCAAGCAATTGGTTAGATAGATAGTACCAAATAAAATACCTGCACACCAATATTTAAAATTGTTACTTAACTAGAACTGACTGATATGCACATACCAACTATGGTAAATATATAGAACTGCATCAGCAAAATACTGAACACAAATTGAATCATGTAGCCTTTCTTTGTACAATGGAGAAAGTTTTGCACATACTTAATTATAAGTTTTACCTTATCATGTTTAACATGCACTTTTCTAAAAATGCTTCAGAATTTGTTAATGATTTTCAACTATTTTGACCCCTTTTCTTTAACCAGGCTAGCCGAAGTATTGGAGTCCAAAAATTAGTAAGCTAATGGAGTACAAATTATACAGGCGAGGCAGCGAGGAGGCCCTCCCAGGAGGGTGAAGCAGCCTCCTCAAGATTCTGATGAGACAAGGGCCGCGACAGTGGCAGAGTGGCCTTGACCTGTGCCTGTCGGTGAGACGATGGAGAGGGGAGCGGCGTGCAAAGGCCGCTCACTTTCTGCACAGTGTCCATTGTTGTTGGTTCGTCACCACTGCCTGGATCTCGCCTTCTCCGCCACTGTCCATCCACTCTGCTGCTGGAGACAGCTCGTTGATTTGGGCGTCGCCTCGCCTCTCCGCCGCCTCCTGTGCGCACATGATGGATGTGAGCTCCTCCTCCCTCACTTCTTGTTGTGCTTGTGTATGTATATATGCAATTCCAAACTTGTTTGCATCAAGAATTTTTGCTGCTCTTATGTTAATGTGTCCTCTATGCAATTCTGATTTTGTTTGCATCAAGAATTTGACCAATGTTTGGAAGAACTGAAAGGATTGGGCTTTTGCTTCTAATCGAAGCATTTCTTGTTTTCTTGCAATATAAAATTTGTGATTTTCTTATGCATGCCTGATAATGTCCTCATAGCTAACAGAAGCTTGTTCTTCTGGTTGATGTAGTTGTCTGCCTTGTCCGTTGCAGGCCCCTGTTCTCCGGAATGCAACAGGGAGACACAGCTTTTAACCTGGATCATGTTAGCTATCACTGGATGGTGCTGCCGACAGAGTACAGCTCGGTTGCAAAGCTCAAGGAGGAACAACGACGACTTGCAGCAGATGCCCAAATCCCAATTTCGCATCCTGCCTCTTTTCTTGTGATTTAGTTTGCAAATGTCATTTACAGGTACAGCTATTCTGAATGCTATTTATACTAATATCCCTTTCATTTTGGACTAGGATGACAACCCTATGTTGCCTTGATAGATCTGGATGAAAAAATAATTCTATATGTCCGCTTACTTTTATTGCAAAACAATGCACAATAGCAGTATTATGGCTATGAAATACTACTAGTTTTATAGTCACGAAATGCAGCTGAGTTGAGTCTTTATAGCAAATTGAGTAATCGTCCTCTCTGTTCCTCATAGCAGTCCTTGTAGTGCTGACGGCTGGCACATCGCCATTGGTCTCAACTCCTCTGATGTCCATCTCTAGGACACCATATCAAACCGACTGATTAGTGCCTCCTATTGGACTATGTTTTACTGTTTCTATTAGCAATGCCCCTGCAGTTGTGCTTAGTTCCTGTTTGTGATTGATTCCGCAACAGATTCCTGCTCCACACCCTCAGGCGGTGCCTGATTGCTGCGTGACAGCGAGCTAACGAGATAATCAATTATGTGAATCGTTGGTTTCCCGTGCTTGTGCATGCATCAACTTGACAGTGAATTTCTTCTTCACTGCTTCTCTGGTCTAGAATTTTTTTTACCAATCTTTTGAATCCCAGTCCCTCACTGAGATTTTGAATTTTCATGCTTCTGTTCCACAAATAGGATTTTGGCTTCAGTTCCAACCTTGTTTTTCTATTGCAGTTTGCCCCTTAGTCCTCCTGTGTTCTTGCTTGGAGTCCCATGTTCTCTATGTGATTTATGTATTCCCTTTTGCTGGTATGCATAGCCATCGAGTTTTGAGCTTCCATGACTGGGATAGTGTGGGATGGTAGCCCTGATACAATGTCATATGCATAGTGGATATTTAAGTTGTATTTCTTATCTCAACAACAGATATATCTTCCTGGGGATCTTGTATTGTTCTCAGTTTGCAACAGGAGCCATTTTTTTCGGTCCTCTCATATTTTGAAATTTTCAGGGCTTAGAGACATTGTGCTCTGAATGTCGATTGCTAATGCATGGCTCCCGCCTTGCGTCGCCATCAACGCTGCCCCTTTGTGTATAAGGGGGAACAAGGAGGCTGTATGGTGTTCGCTTCCATCGGGGGAGAGAAGAGTGCCGCACTGTTCGCTGGAGCTGCTTGCAAAACGTTGTAGTTGTTTTTGGTGGAATTACTGTGTAAATTTTGTTCTGCTCTGTAATTTATTTTTGTATAGTCTTGTATGTGTGATTTAATGTTCAATGCTATACCGTGGTAAAAAAAATCACTTTCTCAGCTTACCATCGAGTAAAAAAATCAATATTGTATGTAAGTCACGAATTGAATTTCATGGCTAGCTTAGTAGTCATGGAGTAATTTATTTACTAAGAAGGATCCGATGGGGTAATTTAATGCATCGGATTTAATTTTGTGGTTTGTAATTCATTTAATAAGAGAGGCTAACATCAGTAGTAGTATTTTTTCTTTTTTGCGGGGGAAAGGAAGTTCATTACTCAACTCGGGACAAATTACAATCGTTCAGGATTAGACTTGATACAAAGTTTAAATCAAAGCCATGCCAAAAACCAGATAAAACTTCATGACTAATCCCATTTTGGTAGAAGTAGTAATTTATTTACTCAGAGCAAACATCAGAGTAAGTTTTGTGAGTAGATCAATATTTCTTAATTCATTTACTAATAGAAGGCAAATGACCATGAGTAATTTATTCCTTATGAGTAAATTTTGACTCTAGAGTAATTTATTTACTAATAAAAGATCAATTATCGGGAGCATTTCATTTAAAAAATATCAACTACAGTAATTTATTTAACAAAAGAAGTTGTTGATAGGAGGGGACGGTTATATATGGGATTAAAAAAATTAATGAAGAGATTATAATCATGAAATCATCTAAGAGTAATTTTTTTATTGGTACGTTGACAAGTATCATTGTTACTAATTCTTTTACTCTTAGGTTTATGGGCATAGTAACCTTTTTACTCATGGGCCAATGAGAAAATTGAAATGAGAGAAGTGCGGAAGGAAAGAAAAAAAGCCAAACGAGGATTGTTTGAGCCACAAAGAGAGGTGCGGGATGCCAGGATTAGGTGGGGGGAGGAAAGGGGGTCGAGGGTGGGCGGTATGTGTGAGGGGAGCGTATTAAGTTAGCGCGCACCCTAGGCACGATTTAGCGCGTCCCTAATATATGTCTGTGTGTGTTATAGATAAGACATACCTAACATTTTACTTTTATATTAGACTTGGCGGGGCTCACCATATACCAAGTTTTATATGGAATTATGTCTCATATATGAAAGGTGTTCCGGATAAGAAATGAGAAGCAAAGTTCTACTTGCACATGACAAAGACTACTCGGATCATACACATACTTAACTTTCTAGTTCTACTTGGACAAGGGGCCACCCGAGGGTATAAATACAAGACCCCCAAGAGGGGAGGGGACATGGCAATACAGATCTAGACAATCCAAGACAAGCCAACATCCACTGAGACAAGCCTAGACGAACCCAATATAAAGCCACGGAGGCCGACAAGAGGGCTTTAGGGTGACCTCCAATCTTGCCGAGTTCATATTTGAGTAAGTAGAGAGTAGATTAGGTTATCCCAAATATTGTACTTGTGTGATATTGATATATAAAGGCAACACTGGCTTCAGCCAACAAGAGTAGGGCTATTACTTTTCAATTAAGGGGCCAAAACCAATATAAAAATTCCTGTTTCCCATCTTTTTTACCTCAATCTCGCATATACCCTAGCACCGACGATCCCCATACTCTACAAATACCGTAGGCGGATATAGCCCGTCGATAGTGATGCGCCAGGTAGGAGCACTTGGCGTTTCAAGGTTTTGTCGAGACAGGTTTAAGAGGTGAATTTTCCAACATGGAATCCTTCGACGACTTCGGCTTTGAAAGATATGACCTGACCAAGTATGTTCGCCCCTAGATCGAAACCATCGTTAGTGTTGGTATTTGTTACGATCATAGATAAATTTGCAAGCAAACGAATACCGCTGTAGGACTTCACCTTAGAGTATTCCAAGGATATCAAATCATAGGGAACGTGTGTATATCTTGGAACAAGATTCTATCCAAGGACAACAACTATGGTATGCTTAGGCTAGAAAGTATTTCTATGGGTTAATTTTCTAAACTTAAGTTAGAGGTAAAACCCTATTGATTGCTTCGAGCACGGCTCTTCCCTGGTCTGCCAAGCTGACTCCGGCTTGTAGCCCTATGGACATGGCTGTCACCACATGCCACTTACGTCACTTTCGGTGGAGCATACAACAAACGAAGGTAACCGCTAACCTAGACATCACGCCTAAGTTATTAATTACTACTCTAGCCTCGTAGGAACTTCCTTCTTTATTCAGAATCCTAGTACTAGAGCACTCAATAATAGTACTAAGCGACGAACCCGCAACGATAGGAATATATCTCACTTAAACAAGTAAATTAAATACCAAAATGAAATCTAAAATACTTTATTAAAGAAGCATTTGTCGAGGTACAAGAGAGAAGAGAGTGCCAATAGCTCTGGCACTTCTCCGGATCTTCCTCTCACTCTCTACCTATTTACTCCACTCTACTAAAGTGATGTCTAAAATATGAAAGTGAGTTGTATTCAACTTTGTTGTGCAAATTGAGAGGGTGTGAGCTCATACTTTTATAGCCTCCAATGATAGTTGGAATGACGGTTGTGGAGGTCGGTTCACCCACAACCATCATCACCAACCAATGGGTAGCTGCCACGTGCAAGGAGGTAGCCGGGGGCGCCAAGGCTGGTTTGGCGGAACCAGGAGTTCGGCCAAACCACCTCCAATGCCTTTGGCCACCGACTTTACCCAGTGGATCATAGGTGGGCCCTTATGGCGGTTGGCAGTGGATCAGCTCAAATTCAGTCAGTTTTGACTGACATGTGCGCCCTCTGATCCTTATGCCCGTGTATGATTGGTCTGAGGTACATTTCATCGGATGGCGGGCGTAAATTCTCTCATAAATCACCTGCATACATATATTTACCAGTACTAGTGGATATGGTTAGTAATAAACCCGTACCACTGCGTTTGATAACACATTTTATATTCTTTTATGTAGGAGTTGACCGTTAAAGTTTGTACTTAATGACCATCAACCACACCCCCACACTTATCCTTTACTTATGTCTAAGTAAAGCTCATAGAATTCAGTAAAACAAAGACTTCCTGTTTAATAATACAAACATACAATGTATTCCAAACCATACCTGTACCTGTGAATTTTGAAGTGTCTACCATGTCATCTTGGGTGATTGAAGAGTGGAACGGCCGTGATTCAGATTGCCTTTACTTCCCTCCGATGAATTACCGTGAGGTTTTCTTTTTGCTCATAAAAACATAACTTTATTTTTACTCCTCAATTGATTCTCTCATAGCGCTCATTGTGTTTAATCCTTTTCTTATCCTACCTTTCTAATAAGGCTTATATGGAGCTCAGGTTGGGCATAAGAATGGCATACTTACATCAAATATTTTGTAAAGTCAAAAAGTAGATCCAAGAAGAATACTAATCATACAACCATGATCAAGATGTGAACATGTATGAAAGGGATGGGAAAATGGAATGATGACTCTTTTTGTATGATCCTTCTTCTAGTACTTTATTTGGAGAACATGGCTATTTTTTTTCTATATCTCATTCTTTTTTTTCATCGTCATGTTCAAGAATATTTTGTCATCTTCTCTTGTGAGCATTTTGATTTTTTAACATCATTATTTTTTTAGCTCATATCAATTGGCATGGATAGTAAGAGAGAGGATCATAATTATGTAAAGTCTTTATTTGGTGGATGGATGATGTAGAAGGTGGATGGAATATTTTGCTAAACCTCTAGTAAAGAGGGAGAGCAATATATGGTGGATGTGCATAGGATCTTGATTATGAAAACATGAAAAGAATTTAACAAAGGTCTCAACCATTTGACCAAACTCAAAATGATAACAAGCAGCACATATATATAAGATTTATAAATAAGATCGACATATGACTTTGGTATGAATAAAACATCAATGAGGAGTATGTAAAGCTATACTGTTTTCTTTTCATACAATTCTCAAGGATTTAACCGAAGAAAGCAAGGGTCATTTTATCAGGCAATCTCTCATTTATCAATCATTTAGATGGCATGTGTTTCTAATAATATATGTTCACAAGTACAAGGTAACATCGGAGGAATTAAGAGTACACAAGATATTTGCAGGCAAGTTATATGCTCTAACTTGAGTTATATACTCTATCTGAAATATTCAAGCCCACTTTTAAAACTTGAGTTTAATTTTCAGATATGTCTTATGATTGCAAACCATCGTGTAGTGGAGACGAGCAACCGTTGTGCAATGAATGCCACGTCTCATCTTATGAATGTGCAAGCGTCATGGTACGTATATCACGGATATGGGTGATCTTGGTATGTGAGTGTACAATGCAAATACAAGATCACCCCCACACTTGTTGTTGTACCTAGGTTGCTTCAAAGAAGACAAAACTGAAATCAAAAGGACTCAACCGGTAAAAACCTGGTGAGGTTTTTTTATTTTATTGAATGGAAGTAAACTTATCTTGTGGACTTACCTTATTGGAGGATTGGAAGAGGCCACCTAGAGGCTGTGTGGGAAAAGGCAGGGAGATGGTGGCACTAACTCTGGGTTTGGCCGAACTATTTTCAGATTTATAATTTATTATATTTACCTAGAGTATGTTTTTATGCAATATCTGTTGTGCGAGTGTTATCTACATTGGGCCGACTACGGTCTATTATTAAGGGCTCGCTCTGTTTCTTCTATATAAATCATGCTTGTTTACGGTATACTAGTATCTGATATTTAATCTAAATCTGCTCATTATATTTTGAAAATACTAGAAGATTTATACAATTTTTCGAGTACGTATTCGGTATTCTCTGCTATATATCTTTTCTTCTATAAAATATTTTTCAGCAATAATCGAGTACTCTAGTAGGCAGCGGTCGAGTACGTCCCATTATCGAGAATGTTCCCGAACAAATGCAAGGTTGTCGGACCAACAAAGACCGACGACCTATCTCACATTTAGCACTGGTCACGACTAGGTCTATTTGTGAAAAGGTTATCACGTACAATCTCCTCGCGAACATTGTCGGCTTGATCACCCGATATAATTGCGAACGGACGTCCAATATGCTTATAAGTTGGGTATGTGAAGTCATGCTGGTCACATAAGATACACATGTAATAAACAACTCAAACGCCTCTACGAGTGGTCTAGGTACGACTACACACCTGGTTCTCGCCTAGCGTGTTAGCAATCCTCCCATCACTTCTACGAGTCCTCTACGAGTGGTTGAGGTACGACTACACACCTGGTCCTTGACCAGCGTGGTAGCGATCTTTTCACCACTTCTACGAATCCTTTACGAGTAGTCGAGGTACGACTACACATCTGGTCCTCAACCAGCGTGGTAGCGATCCTCCCACCACCTCTACAAGTGGTCGAGATACGACTACATATTTGGCCCTTGATTAGCGTGGTAGCTATCCTCCCACCACCTCCCCGAGTGGTCAAGGTATGATTACACACCTGATTCTCCTTGACCAACATGACAACAATCCTCCCATCACTTCTACTAATCCTCTATGAGTGGTTGAGGTATGACTACACACCTAGTCCTCGACCAACATGGCAGTAATCCTCCAACCACTTCTACGAATCTTCTATGAGTTGTAGAGGTAGAAGTACATAGCTGATTCTTGACCAGCGTGGTAGCGATTCTCCACCACCTCTATGAGTGGCCGAGATATGACTACACACCTGGTTCTCGACTAACGAGGGTTCTGGAATTCAATTGCGGGAAAATTTTGAGCCTCACCAAAATGGTCAAAATTCGGAAATTTCAGACAAAATTTGACCAAATTTGTTGCAAAATTTGAACCATCATAAGAAGATTTGAGGCAATTTGTTAACAACCAATAGAAAAATAAAACATTATCTCTGTCATCTAAAAAAATAGTCTCTAAAACAGGTAAAATGATTATTAGGCAATCATACGAGCATCAACACACAAGGGGAATTACAATATTGGCACATCCAAGCATTAGCGAAGAACAAATCGTTGCAGCGTTGGAGCATGGCATAACCAATGTTAATGCGTGCATCTGGGGGCTGGGGCAGTTATGTTGCTCCTATCCATGATCTCGCTACTGGCTTTGATGCCTTTGACCACCGTCCGCTGCAGATTTGACTTCATGAGACCATCAGCAAGGGAAAGGGCACTACGGGAGAAGATGGTGGAGGGGAAAGATGGTGTTGAGGAAGCAGAGGAGGACGGGGTCGTGTTGCTCCTACGCTGCTGGTTGTGCTTGCACGTCGCAGCTCACTTTGCCAGCCACCACAATGGGAGGAGGAAGGAGAAAAAGGAATGTATTAGGGTTTCTAGAGTGGAATTCACACTTTTATACCCTAGAAAGAGACCTGCGGGTCTGTTTGCTCTTTGGGCTGGGCTGAAAATTCAAATTGGGCTGAAATATTTTGACCGGTTTAATGTTGTCTCGGGCCTCACTGAAATGGCGGCCTACTCGGTCCGAATCCCAGAACCCTTGCTACGACTACACCGGGTCCTCGCTCGACTAGTGTGTGTAGCGATCCTACTATCCCCACACATTAATATATGTAAGTTTTTATACATGTCAAATGTGCAATATTTGTTCGTTGATCCTCTTTTCTCATATCGCTATTGGTTGAAGTCATTTCTTATCGTCTTATTACGTTAAGCATGACTAATCACCGAGTCTCAGAACCTTGGCTGGGGACTCCTGGTACTATTGGATTAGTCAGGTCCTGAGGGTCGAACGACCATGTCAGAACTGGTCATGACAAAGTACCCAATGTAACTTATTAACTAGTAGTTTAATCAGGAATTGGTTTTCCCAACTTCACGGCCGGAGGTTAGGAATTCGCTTCTTCACCTTAGTTTATTATGAGATTCAAGATGCTTTTGCGGAAATCATTCTATAAAACCAACTGGGGGTTAGGAAGAGTACACAACTCCGTTCAACTGAGAGCAGCTCTGTTGAGAGTACTCATTTATTATCACACATAGATATAATTTATTTTCAATATTTTCAATTCATATTATATTACTCCCGAGCGTTCGCTTGGGGGCTTTCTATCTAACAATTCGTTCTGAGTAATTGATTTTAGGAAGGTCAGATAACAAAACAAAAGACATATATTGGTCTCAAGGCACATAGTAGTCAGGAATTTATTTCGACTAAATGGATGCCGATTAGTGACTTCAAGTCTCAGTACATATAAGAAAAAGTCCCATCATAGAGTAGAGTCGAAGAGTTGTCTTGTGGTTGCACTTTGTGCCGACTACAAGAAACTTAGAATGACAATGCTATAGCATGATAGCATATCTTGTATGGATTTGAGAAAGAAAGATTGAACAAAGCGATGATTTACCTGCCGAGATGATATTTTTTGACCTCAATCCAAATTCAAACAATGGTCACGTTCTCTATCATGACCAGAAAAGATGACTTGTCGAGAATTCCCATCATCTAAACGCATGTTTTCTGGATCAGGCTCCATGGCTTCATCACTATGGCAGCATCTAGTGAGCGGCGACTCTTAGGCAGAGGAAGTGGTGGGTTCCATGGCTAGGTTCTTGTGACTCGGTAAGGTGGCGAGGAGGTGCACTGCCAAGCCCGGCACGAGTCGGATCCAACGCCTCCCTTCCCGTCGGCGGAGAGGTGGCATGGTGGCTGGTGGCTCTTAGGGGCAGTGGGGAAGCCACATTGTGTTTGGGAGGGGTGTACATGAACCCCTCCAAATTTCTAATTTCTCACTTAAAAACATTAGAATGTATAGTGCTGCATTGAAATTTTCTAGATTTTCAATGGTAGTGTACCCTCCTTGTTTTGATGCTAGCTCCGCCCCTGCTTAGGGGTACTGATGAACAACGACCACCCTCAGATTGGACATGGTGTTCGCTATTGGAGGCAGTCCGGGAGGCCATTCCCGACGACAAGCGGCGGCATTGGGAGGAAGGCAGCGCCACCTTCTACATCTTGTATCCACGCGGCAGGCGGCGGCCAAGTTTCCCCAGTTCGAGCATCTTGGGAGTGGGCTGGTGGGAGTCGTGCCCTAGGCCGGCATCCCTCGGGGCAGTGGCGTCCAGCGGCGAGCCGGATCTGCCACCTCCATCCCCTAACGTGGCAGCAGTGGCGGTGGGCATTGAGATCCGAGTAAAGGAGGTGGTAGGGGTGTGAGGACGAAGCGCGATGACACCAGATCCATGCGTGGTCCTGCCACCCCACCTTTTCCTGTCACTACGCCTCGTCGCTGTCCCAGACCATCAAGACTGAGATTCCAGGATCTTCAAGGATGCAACAACAATTTATACCTAGGAGGCAAACATCTCAGCAAGATCAACAAAATCAGGCTCCAAGAATTTTACCACCAACATCGGCTAGGATTTTTCAAAACCAATTCAACAGCCGATGGGAAGTCAAGGAAATCAGATCCCTATTCAGCAGCCGATTTTGCCACAAATATCATCAATTGTGCATGAGGTGCACCAAAATTATCAATACCAACCTCATCAACCTTTCTTGGGTCAAACTTCAAGTTTTCAGCCTCAGCCGATATCACCTCTATAGTATCGGCCAGAACCTGTTCCACAATATCAGTATTAGCCTCAGTTCAATAACTCTGAGCAAGTTCAAGAATTTGGTGGGCAACAACAACAATGGGCTGTTATGATTCCGGAAGTGGTCAGGGAATAATTTGGTTTGAAGCCTAAGGACAGTGAAAACATGTATTAGTATCCATATCCAGGAGTACTTTGACAAGGTACCATTGCCAAGCCGATACAAGATCCCAGACTTCTCAAAGTTTTCAGGACAAGATAATGTTTCTACATACGAGCATATTAGCCGATTCTTAGCACAGTGTGGAGAAGCATCAGCTGTGGAAGCTTTGAGAGTTAGGCTATTCCCACTATCATTATCTGGATCAGCCTTTACATGGTTTTCTTCATTACCTTATAATTTTGTCAGAGGATGAGCCGATCTAGAAAAACAATTTCATAGGTACTTTTTCAATGTGGTTCAAGAGATGAAGCTGTCGGACTTGACATCAATCTGGCAGAAGTCTGATGAATCAGTTCCAGATTATATTCAAAGGTTTAGAGACATGAGAAATAGATGTTATAGCCTTAACTTGATCGATTCATAGCTCGCCGATTTGGCTTTTCAAGGGTTGCTTAGGCTGATAAGAGAGATATTTTCTGCACAAGACTTTGAAAGCTTAGCTCATTTAGTACAGAAGGTATCGGCTCATGAACAAAGATTCCAAGAGGCTAAGAGATTAACCAGGAAAGCCAATAATGTCAACAATATTTATAGTTATGAGTCAGAATCAGAAGATGAAGACCCAGAGATTGGTTTGGCAGAGTGGTCAAGGAATAAAAAGACTGTGGTTTGCCAATGGGTCAAGGACAATGGAAAAAAAGAAAGATATGATTTTGACATCAATAAAGCTGATAGAATATTTGACTTGCTTCTTCAAGAGAAATAGATTCAGCTTCCAGCAGGTCATGTGATTCCATCGGCTGAGGAATTAAGGAAAAGGAAGTAGCGCAAATGGCATAACACAGGTTCTCATCATACAAACGAGTGCAAGGTGTTCAGGCAGCAAATTCAATCGGCTATAGAGCAAGGTAGGATCAAGTTTGATCATGGGAAGAAGCCGATGAAGATTGAAGGCCATCTTTTTCCAGTCAACATGGTTCACACTAATGAAGCCGATAAGAGAAACTATCGAGCTTACCAACAAGACAGGTTTAACTCCACAAGGTTGATCAGCAAGTATCAGAAGAGGTAAGGCAAGCAGATTCAAGTATACTCCCAAGATAACAAAGCTTGTTTTTATCCACATTGGAAATGTGAGTTCTTTAGGTTTTGCTGGAATAAAGGAGTGAGGCTGCCATCAATTGAAGATTGTCTAGGATGCAGTGATGCAGATGCAATTTACCAAGGTAGTTCTCATCGACCAAGGAGTCCAAGAGTTGAGAATTGGCCGGTACAGAAAAGGTTGTCAGTACATCAACAATTAGGGCCGATTCATCGAGATTATTTTGAGGATGAAGATGAAGATCAGGAGAAACAAGTTCAAAACACTCAATGGTGTCTATTTGGAATTTTCACCAAGAATCAAAAAAGGAGGTATAAAGGCTGCGAAACTGGGAGCAGATGCAAGATGTTGATGAAGAAATTGACTATCAGCTATAGCAAACTAGGAAGGAGTAGTGTGTTAGGTCTAAGGTTGTTTCAGCTGATGAAGTCAGAGCCGATAAGATTTTAACGTCTACTAAAGGTAAAGTTGTAGCTTCATCTTTAGTCAATATGGTGTTTGTCTTGCCAGCAGAATACAGTATACTAGAAGCCGATGAAGAAACAGAAGAATCATTAGCAAAGTTGACACTATCACCAGAGCAAGGTATCTTTGAAAAACCTAAGGATGATGAGCATCAACACTTGGAGCCTTTATATGTTAAGGGTTTTATCAATGGGAAGCCGATGTCCAAAATGCTAGTTGATGGACGAGCAGCTGTCAATCTCGTGCCTTATACAACATCCAGAAAGCTTGGGAAGACTCCAGAAGACCTGATCAAGACCAACATGGTATTAAAGGATTTTGGATGTAATTCATCTGAGACAAAGGGAGTATTGAATGTTGAATTGACAGTTGGTAGTAAGATAATTCCAACCACATTTGTTGTTATTGATGGAAAGAGATCATACAGTTTGTTGTTGGGAAGAGATTGGATACATACAAATTGTTGCTTACCTTCAACAATGCAACAAAGCTTAATTCAGTGGCAAGGAGACCAGGTAGAAATCATGCAAGCCGACTGGTTAGTTAATGTTACTATTGCCAATTTCTCTATTTGCGAGATGGAAAGAATTGATTGTTTGTCAGGTAAAGTTTGGGAAGGCGATTTCTTAAAAGTGTCCGATTGTGTCCGATTGTGATATACAACCAACCGATTGTCCGATTCAAGACATTATAATAAAAAAGTTGTTCCAAAGACTTTTGAGGATGGAGAACTTGTTTGGAAGTTGATTCTGCCGATAGGGACCAGAGATAACAAGTTTTGAAAGTGGTCACCTAATTGGGAAGGACCTTATCGGATTCATCGATGTGTGCCTAAAAATGCGTATATGCTTGGAGGTCTTGACGAAGTAGTTTTTGGGAGAGCTTTAAATGGAAAATATTTGAAGAAGTATTACTCAAGTGTTTGGATCAATTCATAATCGGTTGCTAGCTGGTATATGATAAAGCCGATGTACAAAGACATCGTCTTGAGATGGCCGATATGTAGTATCGCCCTTAGACCAAAAATATCACAAGACATAGAAGTTGCAAGTATAGAAGCCAGAATCGGCTAAGAGGCCGATAAGTATATTACACAAAAATATTTCAAGTTTGATTAAAACAAAGTGTATCAACAGTTAAATTTTTACATCAACCCAAGAAATTTTGGATTGCTGATATCACACGCAGGCGAATTTGCTCAACTTTGTTAATTACACGAGCGTCATTGGCTTCAGTTCTAGGGATCAGCTTTAGTGTCTTGCTAAGTCCCGCTAAGTGTTTGGCCGATGCTTTTAGCTTGGCAGTTTGGTCTTTAATGGCTTTTGGAAGATGGGCTAATCTTTGCTTTTCTTGGGTAATTTCCTTGCGAGTTTGTTCCAGTTTAGCCAAAAGATGAGTTTCTTCTTGTTCGAGCTCGGTGATGCGTTTTTGTACTATATTTTAGCCGATTGTGAGTTCATCAAGCTTAGCTTTGTTTTCATTGCCTTGTTGTCGGCTGGATTGGATGGTTGCTTCTATGCTTTGGCGCTCTGTCACGCCCGGAAAATAGAACACTATATTCCGTTTGTGAGTGCATAATTCCTTGTCCCAGGAGACAAGGTACACATTACAAAGTTGGTAAATATCAGAGTAAACAAGCGGAAGCGAGGATAGAGTATTTTATTACATGGGCGACCAAAGACCCAACACTGAAAGATAAACAAATAAAAAAACGGCAGCTACGACAGGCCACCACAGGCACTTCGACGGCAGGCACGAGCTAGACACCAACGTCTTCAACTCCAAAGTACTCCTCTGCTGGAAGGGAAAAAATGGGAGCAAGGCTAAGTACAACCACCGTACTCAGCAAGCCATGTCGGGAAAATGCAAATATAATGCTAGGTAGTACAAAGAATTCATATATAAGGATATTTTGCATAAAACCAGCATTTCAAAACATTTAAATATTTAAAGGCATTTTAATCCAACACGAACCTATCTCTAGTCAAATTATCATTAAGCTGCGTACCGACGCGATCTTGCCTTAACCTAGGCCAACAAGTGCTAATTCCAATTATTTTAGTTTTAAACAGAATTAAATTCTAACTTGGGTACATTGCTCAGCTTGCCCATAACCGAGGGCGCGGCTATTCGAATAGATTAAACTCTGATCAGAGGTGTACATCTTTACCCACCAGACATGTCTTCCTCACGTGTTGCGACGTGCCGCATGCCACCATGGCATACGGACGAAAGTCATGACATAACTCGTTGTTTAGTACTGCCCTAAACAAAGAAGACCGACATAGACTTTCCCCGCCAGGTGCCCTGGGTCGAGCGGACAGTCTATGCCCCCGGGCGTACTGCCAGAGATGTCAACCCCACCAAGGGCTTCATCCATCCCTATCCGTGTCTTTTTTGTTCATGACCATACTAGACGACGTGTTAAGCCTTACCCATTAGACAGGTGGTAGTACGGAATACGCTTTGCAATAGTGGCCCGAAGACCGGTCCTTATGACGACCGAGGTGCGACTAACAAAACCAAGCACCCCGAGCCCAGCCGAAAACAAGTTTGGGGAAATTTTGAAGGGGAAACCTCACTTCATGGCTAAACAGCTGCTAAACTAAAATTACCATTATTTACAAATTATTCACAATTCTAATTATTAAAAATTAACTCTAATTGTTTCTATGTAAGCAAGGCTAAGCATATTCCTAAAGTTTCTAGTAAGCACCACATATATAAAGTTCTTACTAGTTTTATTTTTCCTAGGGTTATCAAAAATCAAAATAATACAAATAGTAAGGTCGTAACGAGGGGAATCGGTAAGGCTAAACAAAATGGTAATAATCGCGGGAATTTAATAAAGCAAAATGCAATAATTTAAATAAACATAATTTTTGTAAACTGGGATAGTGATATGATCAAAATGACATGACTTGCCTTGCTCGCTACCAAATTCTTCCGAGTCAACCTCAATGTAGAGCGGCTCTTCCGGATCTGCAACGTCGACCCAACAAACGCAAAGGAAAAAGGTCAAAAGATAAATAAAAACCATATAAGATGCAAAAACAAAACATACAAATGAGTTCTTTATTACTTAGGGAAAAATTAGCAACTTAAACAGGTCGATTTCGAGTTCAAATGGTCGAGATATGGCCATTTGAATTTTAGGTATTTTTTGAATGGCATATTACAAATTTGTAAATTATTTTCTTGCTAAAGAAACTCTACTATGTTCTTTGTTAACGGTGGAGAGAGACAGATAAATGGGGGAGAGAAAGAGAGAGGTGGCTGTGAGGACAAAGTAGCCGGCTACCGTCCGGTCGGACATGGCGCTGCGGCGCACGACACGGGAGAGGTGAGGGCAGCGGTGAGGCTTACCGGAGCGGCAGGAATAGTGACGACGATGAGGAAGAAGATGAGGTCGGCTCAGGTTGTGGTCGGGGACGGAACTTCGGGGCTTGCCGAGCTCGATGAAGTCGTGGCCGAGGGAGAGGAGAAGACGACGAAACCGGTAGTGGCTTCGCCGAGGCTTGACGACGTCCCAGCCGGTGCCAAGCTGTGGCTGAAGCGCACGACAGCGGCGACACGAGACAAACAGCAGCGCAACAGTTGAGGCAAGGGAGGAGTTGGGGTGGCACCGGGACGGGGAGGAGGAGGTCGACCGAGAGGACGGGAAACGACGTCCACAGTGGAGCTCCCTAATGAATACCTCGGTTAAAGAATTCGATTGGGCACGATTTAGTACGAAATTGAATGGGACTAGTTGGGGGAATTGATGAGGAGGATGTGAGAAACCCATTTTTGCAATTACTTTGGAGGGAAATAAACCGCGGAGGGAGATCTAGAGGTGGCAGCGGCGCTTCTGTTCATGGGAGAGAGAGAGACAGAGGCGTCTGGAGGTAGAAGACGCCTCCGACAGGCAGGCCCCACGGGAGACACGCGCGTGGGCTGCGGGAGCTGGCGGGCTGGCGGCTGGCTTGGCCAATGCGAGGAGGTAGTGGGCTGGTGGCTCGGTTGGGCCGGGAAGGAGATGGCTGGGCCGAGGGAAGGGAGGAGGTGGCGACCTGGGCGGAGCAGGCCGAGGTGGGGAGGAAGGAGGGAGAGGACGAAGTGGGCCGGTGGGAGGGAGAAAGGAAAAGGGTGGGCCGAAAATGGCCCAAGAGAGGGAGGGAGATTTATTTTAATTTTTCTTTTTTAGAGAATTTGAGAAAGGTGATTGTTGTATTTAAATTATTTATTATGCTCTGAAAATTCAAGTAAAAATTGGTTAAATATTTTGAAGCACGAGGAATTCAACAAAATTCCCATATGCCGGTTTGAGTTGGATCTTGGGGATTTTTAATTGTTGAAGGCTAAATTTGATTTTTACGATTTCTAGAAATACTTTAAAAGATGAAATTTTAGGGTGATTTTTAGGGTGCGACACGCTCGAGCCGATCAGCTATTCTTTTCTTGGCCCTCTGAAGTTTGAAGCAATGTTGCTCGAGGAACATGGTAGGAGACATGGTATCTCCAACTTCTTCAGCGAGTTGGTCTTGGATCTCCTCGAAACGTTCCCTTATCGGCCCACAATTATCAACCAATGCATCTAGAGAAGATCCTAGCCAATCGGCTATGTCCAAGAGCCTTGCTCGTAGATCGTCAAAGATGAGAGACTTGGCTTTGCTTGTTGTTTCTTCGTCTTCTTCATCCAAGAACTGCCTAATGTCAAAGGAGAACATATCAGCAAAATTCTACAAGATAAGGTTGATGTTTAGTAACGAGCAGGATTGAGCGATAACAATTGTGTTTGGTGATGTTACTTGAACCATCGGCGCAATAGTAGTTTTATTGGGTTCTTCTACATGGTGACTACCAGCAGCAGAAGGAGCTTGATCACTTCAAGCTGACAG
Organism: Oryza officinalis; assembly: GCA_008326285.1. Classification (NCBI taxonomy): domain Eukaryota; kingdom Viridiplantae; phylum Streptophyta; class Magnoliopsida; order Poales; family Poaceae; genus Oryza; species Oryza officinalis. The sequence goes on along the minus strand of BDMV01000004.1, from coordinate 7,015,522 downwards.
ATGAGGGGAAGCCTATGGAGCTCTTGGCTGAAAAGGAGACAAATGTTGATCATTTTTATCGGCTGATGGTATTATAAGCTTGAAAAGTTTTTAGGAGTTACCGATGCTACTGGAGAAGCTCGAGGACTTGGAGACAAGGGGGGCATTGGGAAGTGCTTATCCTTAGCCATAGCCGATACAATCTTGGGCTACAAAAAGCAAGTGTTAGCAATATGTTAAAAAAAGACTAAGACTGAAGATGGATTGTACTTTTACCTTCACCTTGCGAATTGTTCTACGTTGCCTTGGTTGAGGAGAAACTTGAGTATGAGACTTAGCCGATGATCTTGTGGGAGTAGTCACATCGGCTGGCTTTGGATCGGCTGCAGTTTGGTCTTCCGTATCGCTTATGCCGGTTGTAGCTTTATCAATTTCTTCCTCCATGATTGCTTCATCCAGGAATGCTTCAACGTCAGAGTCCAATGGAGGATTGCTATCGGCAAGCTTCTTGGGAGATGCAATCTTTGGCTTCTTTGTCAGTTTCTTAGTAACCGTTCGCTTGCGTTTTCCACCATTCTTGGATATCGGCTCCCTAGTTTGGCCTTCTAGCAATGATGCCACCGTAGGACTAGCAAAGCCGATGATTGATGGAGCTAGGTCCCCAGATGGCATCAAGGCAGGTGCATATACAATCGGCTGCCCACTCATACTTTGGGCTGGAGGAAGAGTACTTGGGACCTACAAGACAAAAGTTAGATAATTTTTTAACATAACAGAAAGTTAAAGCTAATTAAAAGTGAGAAAAAGATAGTTTATCTGGGGGCTGAGAGAAGGAGTTATTGTAGTCAAGTAAAACCTGGCCAATAGGTGGAACGGGTGTTTTTTCCATTCACTGCATCACTTGTCAAAGAGTTGGCTTTTTAGAAGGTGAATGTTTACATGGTTCAAAGATCCAAGTACAGGGCCTTCAGTGTTTATGACCCTATCCATCTGCTAAGCCGATGTTACAGTGCCCCTTGTTTGAATTTTTCTTGCAAAGTACAAGCTTACAGGGAGCTAGCCTAACCCAAGTTGTCTTGCAGCCGATGTTGGGTGATAGAATTCATAAGAGACCTGTACATTGCGGCCCTAGGATACTTCTGTTGGGAGGATGCATGGAGAGATAACCGATATGAAGTTTTCCCTTGAACTGTGATCGGCTACATCGTTTAGATCATTAAGCCTCAAATTGGCTGGCAGTTCATAATATATAAGGCTATCATATGGAAACCATACTCTGGCGCTCCTGGTAAATCCGTCATAAAATCGATCAAACCACTCTTGGAAAGCTTTAGCCGATGGTCTTGATCAAGGGTAGGTTGATGTTGCCTCACCAAAAGACATGCATCAGCGTGTGTTGGGCTCTTCATCGTCCGAGTGGTCCGATGGGAAGCTTGATGAGTACAAAGGGGTTCTTTCAGCAACATTGATAGTATACAGGTTCAACCAGGGCTACAAGAACCACGAAGGTCCTCCATAGCCGGCAGTGGTCCAGAGAGAAGTTTGGATGTTGATTGGCTTAGGGTTTGATACACAGATCCGAGTAAGAACTCGCCCAAGGGGATTGATTTCTTTGCCACTAATGCTTGAGGCAGGTGTTGCATATTTGTTGTTCGACCACAGGTTGATCTACAGAAGATAAACCTTTCTAGCCAAAGCTTAAGAAATGCTATATGCTCCCTATCTGTTACTGGGCCTGTGTCGATGTGCTTGGAAATATAACCCGACCAGCCGCCTACATTCTTTGTTGTCAACTTGTGTTCACATTTGATCTTTAGAGAGAAGGGGTTGGCTACCATGACAATATCCAGGCCGGTAAGCATCTTAACATCCAACAAGGTAGGTGTCATCGAACCTTGGCCAAATAGAAAGGCATTGAGGGTACTGGACCAGAAATAAATAGCCGATGACAGCATTGGTTCATCTTTTTTCATATCGGCTAGAGATAAAGCTAAGCATTGTGTTATTCCTACTTCTTCCCACATGGACTACTTGGAAGCCGATATTCTTTTATACCAAGTCCTCCATCCATCTAAGCTAGAGGGCCAAGATCTAAAAATAGTCTGCCAATCGGTTAAATTGGGTTTAGTCTGCTTGTAAGCGATTCTATCAGTCTTAGCATTGATGAGGTAGCAGGGGTCTACATCGCCCATCGGCCCGAGGAAGTAGTGAGTTGGTTCTTTCAAAACTGGGATTGCAATTTGATATCTTAGGTGCTCCAACCGAAGAAAACAGGGATAAATCAAGAATTTGTTAAGAAAGGGGATCTAAGAGCGGAATTCGACCTAGAACAGAGGTGATGGGCACAAGAGGCCGATGAAGCTTAAAAAGTTCAGAGAACGTACCAGGGGGACGTCGGTGATGGTGGCCATTGAAGCTTGAGAAAGACAATTGCTGGAAGTTGGTGGAGATCGTCATTAGGAGCCTGCGTCATCAAGGAGGTCGTCGGAGAGGAGAGAGAAGACTTGAGCGGCTTGGGCGGTTCAAGCGGTAGTAAAAAGTTAAAGACCTGGGAATTACGACCGAAGACAGTTATTATTTATGGCTCACAGTTGTAATGGTCGGAGTACGGAAATAGCGGGAACCCTAGCTTTTTGTGGATCTGAGATAATTCCGCAGCATATCAATTTATACTCCGGAATTGGAGGGCATGTGTTAACAGTAAAATTTGGTAATGTTATGCCAACAATTAAGATCGGATTCGAGGCGGATTTGAAGGAATAAGGCGGTTTCCAAAAACAAACAGCACATCGGCTAGGGCCGTATCGGCCGATATGGAATCGGACTCGGACAGCCGATACGGGTAAACTGAATCGGACTCGGTAGAGCCATTACGGATAGTCTAGATTTGTGTTAACTTCAGAGAAGGGATTGAAGATATTGCCAATTAGGAATTAAGTCCCGATAAAGCAATTGTATCTTTTAATTAGGAATAAGAGTTAGTTTCTTTCTTATAATATTGTGGTAAGATTCCACCTAGGACTTGTTTGTTTAGGCAAGTTGTAAATAGTGTCCGGCAAGGATAAGGTCTGTATGTACGGGTATAAATATAAACCCGAGGTCTATGTAAAAATAACAACAGTTCAATCAACACTTTCGATGCATCACCACAATTTTCTTTTTGTTCTTCTCGACGAATTCGTGCTTTGAGTTTGTCAGCTGGAGGTATGGCTTGTTAAGTTACCACATAACTTAGCCAATCTAAGTCGATGGCTGATTTAGCCGTATCGGCCGGACCATGTACAAAGTTTTGTCGGTATCGGCTAAATCAGTTTATTAGCCTAGATTGGCATAAGATATCTACCACCCTGAAAAGCATTCAAAGATTTGATTGTCCAAACATCATTCATCTTTGTACACTTTATGCTGTATCAACCCTAGTCCTAATTAGAAGCATGACATCTATGCTTGTAATAGGGGTAGCATTGGAGTTTCAGCCAATCTTATTTGATATGGTTGTTTAGTCTTGCTTAAATTCTTTTAACCACTGCATTTTATGTTATATCTGCCCCTTATACAAGGATCTCACTTTAGATAAATATATCAAGCTTACCTCGATATATTTATCTAGATTGATATTCTTGTATAAGGCTGTATTGAAGTATTAGCCGATACGATATCTATTTTTAACATAGTTATGAGTTCATCGGCTAGTATCTAATCTTTATTTATAGATTATATATTTACAGTTGATGGGGCATAATTAGGGTTTTGCGTCATATTATCCATCTTACACCTTACAACCGATTCGGTCAGATCGCATCGGTTAGGTCCATACGGTACGTCATCGGCTTATCGATCGATCGACTATCGTATATCTAACTGTTTTTATTGTATATCTTGTTGGTTGCAGGATCAAACCAAATGGCATGCCCTGAACCCGATCTTCTAAGATTTGGACTTGCACTGGAGTAATGCAAATCTCCCAGGCTGTCGTGTTTTGCATCAACAAGTTGATAATTCTCACACGTGCCCATGAGCTGTTCCAACGCCGTGCTACGCACACCTACACAGATCCAATCTACATACATCTGGACTAGGGTATTACCTCACATCAAGGGCCTGAACCAGTATAAACTATTTGTGTCACCATCTCTCCTTGATCTAGTGCACCCCATAAGTATTATTAGGGATCACGAGAATCGACAGGGAGGTCTGGATCTCCGCCTACCTAGAGAGTAGTTGCTCAGCTTTGGTGCGGTTATGCGAGGAGTTGCATGTGGCCTGTCCTTCCTGGAAGAAGTCTATCTCTGGGTATCTGGGTAGGTGTGGAGCACATGCAACAGACTAGCTGGCACCGCACAAAGGATCGACAATGGCTTGAACTAGGAATGTCGTTGAGCCAGTCGATATGGAGACGGCCACATCCTTGTATGTATCTGAGAGTCTTGACCATAGATGAACCTGAGCTTTCTCCGAGAAGGGTTCTCGTGGTCACATAGGACACCTGCCGAGATCGACCAGCTCGCACAGTCTTATCCTCGATGGAATGGCAATGGCCCTCTTGGTAGATGTGAAAGCACTGGTACTCTATAAACTACTTTAGACAAGACATTAGTAGATACTGAAGTTTCATCAATTTTTGTAAGATATTAAAGAATGTCATATTCGTAGTAGTAAAAGAGTACTTCTTATATGGACCAATGTCGACATTATGAAGTTGGGTACCCTTCCTAGCCCCCAACTAGTTTTGTGAGAAATGTGATATTTCCAAGAAAGTAACTTCAATTTTCATACTAAACCATGTTGAAGCAGCAAATTCCTAGCCAGTCATGAAGTTGGCAAAAATTCCCTAGTACACGGCTAGTTAACACGTTATAGTGAGTTCTCTGACATGGTCGCTTGACCAAAAATTCTCTGACATTCTACTAGCCCAATAGTGCTAGGCATCCCCGGCCAAGGTGCTGAGAAGCTTTACACCGACCACGGTGTTTGTAGAGTATGGGGATCGTTGGAACCAGAGTATACACAATAGTAGATCGAGCAGACAAAGAACAAGGATTTATACTGGTTCGGGCCCTCAAGATGAGTAATAACCCTACTCCAGTTTATATATATTGTAGATTGGAATATCATTCAGAGTATAATGGAGAATAGAAGAACTAGATGGATCCACTGACTAGAGGCTGTCAAGAACAACCCGACGAGATCAATTCGGTGAATACAGTGTTGACTTCCTCCGGATTGCTCTTGAGCATGTCTTTGGCTATGGCTCGTAACATGATCCCTTCCCTGATGATGGAGGTCTTGTATATATAGCAGAGATTATCTTCCGCTTCAAGTAGAACATGGAAAGATAGAACAAGACACAAGCCTAAGGAAACCTTATCTTCCCTGACTAGGACTCTAACACCTTCTAATCCGGGAATATAATTTCTTTCTTTATTAGCAGTATTTCCTTAATTAAAGAATACCTTCTCGTACACTATCAGGTATATGGTATCACCGTATTTCATTAACTCGTTTATAGGGGTATACCTTATCCGTGACACTGACAATAGCAATAATCACCTTCTTCTCCAAGTAGAACTCAGAGACTCTATATCGAATACGGGCTAAGGAGACCTTATCTTCCCCGATTAGAACTCTAACACTGTCGACGGACTATACTCCGACCACGGTATTTGTAGAGTATGAGGATCATTGGTACCAGGATATACACGAGATTGAGGTAAAAGAGATGGGAGACATGAATTTTTATACAGGTTCAGACCCCATAACTGACAGGTAATATCCCTACTCCGATTGGCTAAAGCCGATGTTGCCTTTATATATTGATATCACACGAGTACAATATTTGGGATGACCTAATCTAGCCAACGTCGGCTTGGCAGCATGGAGGTCCCAGACGTAGTTGACGGCTAGTGTAGTCTTCTTCCTCGAATATGAACTTGACGAGATTGGAGGTAGCTCTAGATTTTCATGTCAGTCTTTGTGGCTCCAGATTGGGTTTGTCTAGATCTATGTTGGCTTGTATTCTGACTTGGCATGTCTCCTCTCCTCCTAGGGGGTCTTGTATTTATACCCTTGGATGTCCCCTTGTCCAAATTGAAATAGGGAGACAAGTATGGATACAATTTGAGTAGTCCTTGTAGTTTCTGAGTAGGACTCCGCTTCTCCTTCCTTATCCAGAACACCTTCAATTCCGGAGAGATAATTTCTTTCTTTATCCGTCGTATTTTCTTAACCAAAAGATACATTCTCATATACTATTAGATATATGATATTTCTGTATACCACGGACCTATGTATAGGAGGTATGCCTTATTGCTGACAGTGACAGTAGCCCCCAACCTCAATGCAAATGATCGGACTAGCGTTCTTGACCGTGTAGCCAAAGATCCATCATTGTCAGAATCACCTAACCATTCTCCATTCTCGAAATACTAAGTAGGCATGAAATTGCTGACAAGTCATCTTTCCTGGCCATGATAGAGAATTTGGTCGTTGTTTGAATTTGGATTGAGGTCAAAAAATATGCAACCATGCTATAACGCTCTTGATAAAATATCATGTAAATAACCCTTGTCAAACTCATCCAACCGTTCTCGGACTGCCGAGTATGTGTAGAGTACACAGCAAAGTCCTTTTCTCGTAGGCCGAGAACTCAACTTGAACTTGAATTCACTAATCCGGCATCCATCTAGTCAAATATAAATTTTGACTATTGTGTGCTCTAGGACCAGTATATGTTTGTTAGCTGAGTACTAGTATTGTTGGTTTGAGCTTTATTGAGTCAAGACAAGATGTCGACTACTATAAAGCCTCCAACTTGTCTCTATTACTCAAGAAGACCAATTGCTTTGTATCTGATTTTTCTGAAATCAATTCTCAAAACAATTTATTAGATAGAAAGCCCCCGAGTGAGTCCTCGAGAGTAATAAGCCCCCGAGTGAGCCCTCGGGAGTAATATGATATGAATTGAAAATATTAAAAATAAATTTTGTGTATGACAATAAATGAGTACTCTCACCAGCGCTGCCCTCAGCTAAATGGACTTAGATAATCTCCCTAGCCCCCAGTTGGTTTTACGAAAAGATTTCTGCAAAAGCAGCTTGAATCTCATAGCAAACTAAGGTCAAGAAGCAAATTCCTAGCCCCCAGTCATGAAGTTGGGAAAACCAATTTCCGATTACACGAGTAGTTAGTACATTAAAGTGGGTACTCTGACATGACCAGTTCTGACATGGTTGTTTCACCCTTAGCATCCGACTAGCCCAATAGTACCAGGCGTCCCTGGCCAAGGTTCTGAGACCCGGCGACTAGTCGGAATTAACATAATAGGACGATAAAAAATGACTCCAACCAGTAGCGATATGAGAAAAGAGGATCAACAGACAAATATTACACATTTGGTATGTATAAAAACTTACATAGATTAATGCATTGGGTAGTAGGATCGCTACACATACTGGTCAAGCAAGGACCAAGTGTTTAGTTATACTCAACCACTCATAGAGGTGGTGGGAGAATCCTACAATGCTAGTCAAGGACCAGGTGTGTAGGTCATACTCAATCACTCGTAGAGGTGGTGAGAGAATCGCTACCACGTTGGTACAGAACCAGATGTTCAGAGGAGGTGGGAGAATCGCTACAACGCTAGTAAACGACCAGGTGTAATCGTTCTCGACCACTCATAGAAGATTTGTAGAGTTGGGAGATCGCTACCACGTTGGTTGAAAACCAGATGTGTAGTCGTATTCGATCACTCGTAGAAAATTTGTATAGTTGGTGAGATCGCTACCATGCTGGTTGAGAACTAAATATGTAGTCGTACTCGACCACTTGTAGAGGTGGTTGAAGGATCGCTACAACACTGATTGAGGACCAGTTGTAGTCGTACCTCAACCACTCGTAGAGGTGGTGAGAGGATCGCTACAACGCTGATCGAGGACCAAGTGTATAGTTGTACCCCGACCACTCACAGAGGTGGTAGGAGGATCGCTACAATGCTGGTCAAGAACCAAGTGTAGTCGTACCTCAACCATTTTTAGTGGCGCTTGAGTGGGTTATTACATGTGCATCTCATGTGGCTAGCATAACTCACATACCCAACTTATAAGCATATCGGACATCCGTTCGCAATCATGTTGGATGATTAAGCCGACAACATTCATGAGGAGAATGTACGTAGCAATCTTTTCACAAATAGGCCGGGTTCTAACCAAAACTAGACGTGCGATAGGCCGCCGGTCTTTGTTGGTGGGTTTAGTCTAACAACTCCTCGTTTGTTCGAGAACGTTTTCGACAATGGGGTGTACTTGAACTCTGCCCACTACATTGCTTGATTATTCCTGAAAAATATTTTCTAGATGCCAAGATATATGGAAGAGAATACCAAGTATGTACTCAAAAAATTGTATAAATCTTCTAGTATTGTCAGAATATAATGAACAGATTTAGATTGAATATTGGATACTATGTATACCTTAAACAAGCATGACTTATATAGAAGAAATAGAGCAAGCCCCCAGTATTAGACCATAGACGGCCTAACATAGGAAATACTCTCACAATAGATATTGTATAAAATATATGCTCTTGGTAAACATAATAGATTATTGATCTTAAAAGGTATGGTAAATTGTATGTGTGAAATATTGCGTACCTATGTAGATACATGCCAGATGTATCTATGGGATTAGTAGATTAAATTTTAAAAACCAATCTGCCAATTACCGGAGAACATATGGGTATATTGTATGGATCTGATTAGGCTGATTCAGGCATGCTCATGTGAGCTGATGTCATCCATGTGCACGTACACATAGGTAAGCACATAGATGATGTAGGCTCCTGGTTGGATATGGACAGGCTGATGCTTCCCTTGGAAATATATCTGCTCGTTACCGACTCGGTTGTCGCCTCCATATTCAGCACGAGTACTCGGTTCTCAGGAGAAGGTACACGCAAATAAATGAATCAAGTATACCGATCCATCAATATGTAGACAATAGATTAAGGAAAAATTGGTAATTAGGAATTGGAATGATGTACCCGATTGGTGTTTGTAGAATGACACTTTTGTTGGTGCGTTCCATCATGGTCGACCTGTCTGATCCAGTAAAATTTAGACGGGATGTTGGTTTGGAAGTAGTCGATCCGGGTCAAGGCCTCATGGTCGATAATATTGATCCGATGTTTTCCACAGTAGCAATGGCGTCTTGGTTGATCTTGGTAGATCGATATGTTGGCAGCGATGATTTCGATCTGGTCAAGGAACATACTCTGATCAAGTTAGATCTCCTAGGACCAAAGTCGTTGAACTATCCCTCGCTGAAAAATCCGTAGGGCAATATCTTGATGGGATAATTGCTTATTTGACCCCGTTTTGAATGCAAAATACCAATTTGACCCCCTTTTATCAACTTTGCTCATTTGACCCTTCTTTTCAAAATTGAAGATTCGATCTGACCCTATTCTGTTAATGGCATATAACGGTGTTAACTGGAGCACAAAATATCCCTTCTACCCTTGCTCATTTAACCCTATTACACGTGGGACCCACCTGTCAGTTCTCTCTTCTCTCTCCCTTCTCTTCTCTCTTCTCTCCAAATCCAACGGCGGCGGCGAGAGGACCACAACCTAGCTCACCGCCGCCCGCTGCTCCCTCTCTCCAGCCTCCATGCGCCGTCGCAGGGGAACCGTGGCCACCGTCGAAGAGGCTCGCTGCCACCGCCGCCGCCGCCCCCTTCCCTTGCGAGCCGACGCCGGCGCGGATCCCTCTGGCCGCTTCCCTCCGCCGCGGCTCCTTCCCTCTGCCCACCCCTACCTCCACGAGCCGCCGTCGCTGCGAGCGAGCGGGCGCCAGCGCAGATCCCTGCCGCTTGCTTCTCGCCGCCGCCGTCACCCCCTACCTCCATGAGCCGCCACCCCCGCCGCAGCTCCACCACGCACCGCCGCCGCGAGCGGGCGCCGGTGCGGATCCCCGCCGCGCGCTTCCCGCCGCCACCGCCGCCGCAGCTCCACCACACACCGCCGCCGCCGCCGACACCGAACGCCAGCGCCGCATCTCGTCGGCACGAGAGAGAGACAGACAGAGAAGTGGATAGGGTTAGGGATGGATAGGGTTTTCGGGGGTAGTTTGGGTATTACGATTTTTAATTACATTTCTTACTTTTTTTTAAATCAAACCTTAACGGCATAATGGAAACAGGGTCAGACGGGAAGTTCGTTTTTGGAAAGTAGGGGCAAATAAGCAAAGTAAAAAAAAATAGGGTCAAATTGGTATTTTGCGTTCAAAACGGGGTCAAATAAGCAATTATCCCTATCTTGATGAAGATTAAGATGACGAGGGTCCCGATCCATAGTAAAATGAACTCCGATCGGGTCGTATCTCCCAAAGCCAAAGACATCAAGGAGTTTTGTTGTCGGAAAATCTGTCTCTTGAAACCCATCTTGTCAAAACCTTGAAGCACCAAGTCCCTTAACTAGCACACCACTATTGGTGGACTATGCTCCGACCATGATATTTGTAGAGTATGGGGATCGTTGGTACCAGAATATATGCGAGATTGAGGTAAAAGAGATGGGAGACAGGGATTTTTATACAGGTTCGGGCCCCTTAACTGACAGATAATAGCCCTACTCCTATTGGCCGAAGCCGGTGTTGTCTTTATATATTGATATCACACAAGTACAATATTTGGGATGATCTAATCTAGTCGACGTCGGCTTGGCGGCATGGAGCTCTCACATGTAGTAGACGGCTAGTGTACTCTTCTTCCTCGATTATGAACTCGGCGAGATTGGAGGTAGCTTTAGATCCCTCATGTCGGCCTTTGTGGCTTCAGATTGGGTTTGTTTAGATCTGTATTGACTTGTATTCTGACTTGGTGTGTCCCCTCTCCTCCTAGGGGGCCTTGTATTTATACCCTCGGATGTCCCTTTGTCTAAGTAAAACTAGGGAGACATGTATGGATACGATCCGAGTAGTCCTTGTAGTGTTCCAGTAGGACTCCGTTTCTCCTTTCTTATCGGGAACACCTTCTATTCCGGAAAGATATTTTCCTTCTTTACCCATTGTATTTCCTTAACCAAAAGACATCTTTTCGTATACTATTAGGTATATGATATTTTCGTAAGCCTCGAACCTATGTATAGTAGGTATGCCTTATTGTTGACACTGACAAACACCTTCTATTCCGGGAAGATAATTTTCTTCTTTATCCATTGTATTTTCTTAATCAAAGGATACCTTCCCATATATTATTGGGTATATGGTATTACCGTATTTCACGAACCCATGCATAGAAGGTATGCCTTATCCTTGACACTGACAAGTACATATCCACCTTAATGATGATAAGGACATATTTAGGTGGAACCTTCATCAAAATGGTGCATTTTCTGTTCAATCAATGAACTCGGCCTTAATTTTTAATGGGCATGTGGAGAGAAATAAATTGTTGTGGAAACTAAAGATGCCTATCAAAATAAAGATTTTTATGTGATATTTGTTTAAAGGGGTAGTGTTAACCAAAGATAATTTAGCAAAAAGGAATAGGAATGGTAGAGTGCTGCTTTTGTTTGCAGAAGAGAATATCCAACATTTATTCTTTGGATGCCATGTTGCAAAATTTTTTTGGAGAACCATCTTTATTTCCTTTGGGTTGCAAACCCCACATAATTTTCTTCAAATGTTTGGGGATTGGTTGGTAGCCATGAATTCTAAAGCCATGAAATATATTTTGATTGGAGCATCTGCTTTATGTTGGGCTCTATAGCTTATTAGGAATGATATGATTTTTGATAAGACTCGAACTAAATCTTATATACAAGTATTATTCAGAGCAAATTATTGGCTTTGGTTCTGGGGCCAGCTTCAAAGGTGTGAAGAGGAAATGGAAGTCATATTTGTTGTATGCCAGAATTTAGAGTCAATAGTCATGCAGGTCTTCACCAACTTTGGATGGAGATTTAGCAATAGAACTTTAAATAAGTTGCTTTTTCCTTTGGTTGGTGTGGTTATGTCAGCTTTTCATCTACCTTTGTTTCACCACTACAAAAAGTCACACCGAGGTTGGCACCATAGGTGCCGGAAGTTCTAAAACCGACACCTATAGACCTTTTCCCACCTCCACGGGCTGAAAACACAAAAATTGACACCTTTAAGCAACTATAGGTGCCGGTTCTAAAGAAAAACTGATATCTATACTATAGATGCTGGTTTTTTAAAAAAAACAAAACCTTTTATTTATTATAAGTCTTGGTTAATTTAAAACCAACACCAATAATATATTATACGTGTCGGTTTTTTAAAAACCAACACCTTCCAAAAACTGAGACGAGCCGGGTGGAAGCTAGCTAAGCCATCACGATTCTTTTTCATCTCAATCCTATCTCTCTCTCCCCAGACACCCACCCTTATCTCTTCTCCTCCTCCTCCTCCCAGCTCTCTCCCTCTCTCACATGATCCACTCTCTCTCTCTCTTATGATGGAGGTCAGGGAACGCCGCAGGGGCGGTGGGCTCTCTACGGGGAGGCGGCGGCAGGGGCGGCGGGCTCGCGGAGAGGAGGCGGCAGTAGGGGTGGCGAGCTGGTGGAGGGGAGGCAGTGTCGGCCCTATGGCCCGGCGACGGCGGCGATGGCCTAGCGTCCTGATGGCACTCTCCCCTTCCAAGGTCTAGCGAAAGAGGAGGCGGCGGCGGCGATGGCGCCGTCCCCTCCGCAAAATCTGGTGGGAGGGGAGGCGGCGGCGGCCCGACGGCGGTGGCTTGGCATCCCGGTGGCGGTGGCGGTGGCCCAGCGTCCTAGCGGCGGCGGTGCCCTCCCCTTCCGGTGGCAGCGCCCTCCCCTTGCTTGTGTTGTTGATTTTTCTTGTTAATGTTTTTGTGTTCTTAGAGTTCTTGCATTTTCTTAGATTAAATGTTCATTCTATGAATTAATTGATCGATGGAATCTAATTGGGGGTGAAGGGGATTTGCTCAATGCATCGGCCTTTTTTTTTATTCGTGGAACCTGAAAGGTGCACCTATTTCCCCTCCACATTAGTGCCGCTTTCTAGGTGCCGGTTCAGAAATCCGGCACCTTTGTGGAATTCCCAACGGGCACCAATTAAGGTTTCTGTAGTAGTGTTTATTTCTAGCGTGGTTGGGCTTCATGCCAATAACTTTGTAATAAGTGGTTGTAGGTTCAATTGAAGCAAAGGCCGGGTTTAATATCCATTATCAAAAAAAGAAATTCTTGTAGAGTGGTGAGATGGATTTTTGTCACTTGAGAGCACATCCCCTCTTTTATTACATGCCATCTAAATAATCATAAAAAAAATACATGATAGAAAAAACAAATTTCTACAAGTTGTAAAAAAAGAACAAATATAATGGTGAATGTGCATGCCAGCAAGCCCCACCTGTGGAGATTATGGGTACCATATACCCACATGGCTAGCTTATCCGATTTACCATAGGGGATAAGTTATGACTCGTGATTATGTAAACCGGCTTATGACTTGAGTATTACGTTACCATTGTAATAAGGTAACGGCTCATAGTCCAAAGTTGGTAAGATTGAGGAGTCCGATGTTGTATGTAACTAGGTCTCCGACTTGTAAGCCTATCCTCCGAGACTATATAAGGAGGGTAGGGGCGTCCCTTGAGAGATAATAGAAGCATACGATTCACAATACGCAAGAGATCAAGAGATCAATAAACCACCCGGCGGATCAAATCCCCGAAACAGGAGTAGGGTATTACTTCTTTCATAGAAGGCCTGAACCTGTCTAAACCTTTGTGTCATCTAACCCATCGTGTTTGGGCCCTTGACTGCTACCCCCAATTTCTTATTGCCAAGACCAAGTTTCGACAGTTGGCGCGCCAGGTAGGGGAAGTGCGTCAAGTTTTCTTCTTCATCTCGCCGACAAGCGCGATGGGATCTACATCATGCATCGACGACATCGCTTTCCCTCCGGGGCAAGCATTCCATTTCGGCAGCCTCAACTTCATCACCGATGATTTCGGCAAGATTTCTCTCCTTGACTCGGATTCGAACCAGTCGGGAGGGGAAAACTACTCGGCGTCGTTCGAGTTACCGAACGACGCTAAAATCTACTACAATCATCTGTCTTCCGAGTTGGATTCGATCCACTTGGGAGAATCTTCATCATCATCATCATGCTGCGATCCAGGCTCGAGGGAAATTGCTATCATACTCCAACGGCTCGGGTCATGCTCGTCTATGGAGCTCAATGAATACCTCAGCTCTTCCGACTTCGACGACCTCTATGACATCTCCACGGACGACATCAACAACTCTGACTTCGACAAAGACTACCATCCGGCGCTCTTCGACGTCCTCATGGCCGAAGTAGCCGAGACCGACTCGGCCATGGCCCGAAGGATTGTGGAAGAGGAACGAGCCAAGCTTGAGCAGGAGCACAAGCGTCTGGAGGAGGAGAAGAAGCGCAAGGAGGAGGAGCTCAAGCGGAAATAAGAAGCTGACAAGAGGAAACGAGATCTGAGGACGACTGGCGCACCGCTCGCGAGGTCATATTACAGACACGAGTCGACAATGCCAACATCTTCCTCACGCCTCAACAGAACGCGGTCGCTGCCCTCACCCTCATCGACACCGTCATTGAATCGGCACCCGCTGCGGTAACACCACTTCTAGACAAGATTAAGACCATCGTCGCAGCCACAGCCAATGGCGCTCCCTCTAGCTCCGCGCGGAGAACTATCGAATCCATCGCCGAGACACTTGACGGCAGCTGCCTACCACCGTTGCGATCCAAAAACTACCGTAGACCCGAGCTGAGCAAAAGACCCGAGCTGAGCAAGAGACCCGAGCAGAGCAAGACACCCGCCAAGTCCAGAGACCCTCACCATCATGCAGCATGGAAGCAGCAAGAACAATCGGCCGACTCTCATGAGAGAGGTCAAGGTCAACCACCCGTCCACGATCGGATTCGTCGCAGCTACAACTCCAACCACCAAAGCAGCTCGCGAAGATCCCCGCCGAGTGACTTGAGGGAAGGTGCTTGACCGGCATCATCGTGAGCACAACAGGCCTCATTATCAAGACCGAAGGAGTTCACCCGACATCCACGATGATGGAGTGCCCGCGTTCACCCGAAACCTGCGTCGAGTGGATTGGCCAAGTGGTTTCAAGCCCACAGGGATTGACCGTTTACACCCTCGCCATCCGCGCAGCAGGACGAGACAGCAAGGTCATGGCGAATTACTTACCCGTTGCTCCCGCCGACTCAGCCAGGAACTGGCTCACAAGCTTGTCAAGAGGCTCGATTGATTCATGGAGCAAGCTTCGGGACCACTTCATCACCAACTTCCAAGGTACTTTCAAGAGGCCCGGGACCCACTTCGATCTCTACAACGTGATTCAGAAGCTAGACGAGTCATTGAAGGACTACATCTGACGCTTCTCGGAGAAGCGGAACAAGATCCCTGACATCACCGACGACGTCATTATAGCGGCGTTTCAGAAAGGCGTCCGCGATGAGTCGCTGATCAGCAAATTCGGGCGTAAGCCACCGAGGACGGTCAAGAAGATGTTCGAGACAGCAAACTCCTACGCCAAATCCGACAATGCAATCAAGGCCTCACGACAAGACAGGCACGACAAGAGGGACGACAAGCAATCCGGGAGCAGCTGGCGTCCTAAGAAGGACAACGGCAACAGCAACGGCAACAACGGTCAAAAAGATCACAAGCGTAAGCCTGAGGATCTGTTCGCCACGATGTCAAACTACCAACAACAGCGTCCCAGAGTCGCCGCCTACGACAAGATCATGAACGCTCAATGCACGCATCACCCAAATCACAAGCACGCGGCCAAAGATTGTTTCATCTACAAGCAGTTCGCCAAACAGTATGCAAGTCAACTTCACCAGAAGCCGTCAGATGGAGCCAGCACTTCGGGAACCAAGAGGGACGACCCGGTTGGCAGCTCAAAGCCTTTCCAAGATCCCAGGGCCGAGTTAAACCACATCTTCGGGGGACCGCTGGCGTACGAGTCCAAGAGGAAGCAGAAGCTGACCGACAGAGAAGTTAACGCGGTACAACCCGAAGTCCCTCACTACTTACGATGGTCGGAGGTGGCTATCACATTCAACCGCTCGGATCACCCTGACCGAGTGGTTCACCTGGGGTGGTATCCCCTGGTACTAGCGCGTCCTCATTGACGGCAGCAGCGCCCTCAACATCCTCTTCGCCAAGACGCTGGACGAGATGCAAATCCCAAGAGCAGAACTGAAGCCAATTTCAGCCCCATTCCATGGAGTCATCCCAGGGCTGTCATCTACGCCACTCGGACATATCACCCTTCCGGTCACCTTCGGCACTCGGGAGAATTTCCGGACAGAGAACATCAGCTTTGAAGTCGTCGACTTCAAGGCAGCCTATCATGCGATCATCGGAAGACCTACGCTCGCTAAGTTCATGGCGGTACCACACTACACCTATCTCATGATGAAGATGCTCGGTCCCAACGGAGTTATCCCCCTGGGCAGCGACGTCAGGCAAGCCTTCACCTGCGACAAGGAAAGCTGCGACATGGCCCAAACTCATGGGAGATTACGTGGCCAACAAGAGATCCGACTGGCTGCATCGACATCTGGAGAAGGAAAAATCCCCGCGAAGAAGATAGCCAAGTAGGGAGAAGGCGGTGCCAAGACAAAGAAGATTCCCCTTGATCCCTCTGATCCCTCCAAAACTGCTGTAATAGGCGCCGAGTTAGACCCCAAATAGGAAAGCGCACTCGTCACCTTTCTTCAAAACAATAAAGATATATTTGCTTGGAAACCGTCTGATATGCCGGGTATTCCTAGAGAGGTGATCGAGCACTCATTAAACGTCAAAGATGACGCGTCAGCTTTCTTCAAAACAATAAAGACATATTTGCTTAGAAACCGTCTGATATGCCGGGTATTCCTAGAGAGGTGATCGAGCACTCATTAAATGTCAAAGATGACGCGAAACCGATAAAACAACGACTCCGCCATTTTGCCCAAGATCGTAGGGATGCTATCAAGGAAGAACTCACCAAACTCTTGGTTACTGGATTCATCAAGGAGGTTTACCACCCCAACTGGCTAGCTAACCCTGTCCTAGTTCGGAAGAAGACAGGACAATGGCGCATGTGCGTGGACTACACTGACCTCAACAAGTCTTGCCCCAAGGATCCTTTTGGATTGCCCCGTATTGATCAAGTCATTGATTCAACGGTCGGCTGCAAACTTCTGAGCTTCTTGGATTGTTACTCGGGTTACCATCAAATCAACCTGAAGGAGTCCGACTGCCTGAAGACGTCATTCATTACCCTGTTTGGAGCATATTGCTACATCACGATGCCCTTCGGCCAGAAGAACGCCGGAGCTACTTATCAGCGCATGATTCAGAGATGCCGTCAGACCCAACTCGGGAGGAATGTGGAAGCCTACGTCGACGATGTCGTCATCAAGACCAAGCAGAGAGAAGACCTGATCGCTGACTTAGAAGAAACCTTTGCAAATATTCGAGCCTTCAGAATGAAGTTGAATCGGGAGAAGTGCACTTTCGGTGTGCCGTTAAGCAAGCTACTTGGCTTTATGGTGTCTCATCGCGATATTGAAGCAAATCCAGAGAAGATAAACGCTATCCGGAACATGAAACCCCTGAGTACCCAGAAGGACATCCAGAAGCTTACTGGTTGCATGGCAGCGTTGAGCCATTTTGTTTCCAGACTTGGAGAACGAGGCATGCCCTTTTTCAAGTTGCTAAAGAAGACCAACGAATTTCGGTGGACCACAGAAGCCCAGAAAGCTTTTGAAGACTTCAAGGAGTTCCTCACAACGCCACCCGTGTTAGCGTCACCTCATCCTTAAGAACCTTTATTACTCAACGTCTCTGCGACTCACCAAGTGGTCAACACGGTTTTGGTCGTCGAACGCAAGGAGGAAGGATGAGCTCAGAAAGTCCAACGACCGATCTACTTCGTCAGCGAGGTGTTGGCTGGATCCAAAACACGTTACCCCCAGGTACAAAAACTACTTTATGGAGTCTTAATTACTGCTAGGAAGTTGGCCCATTATTTTCAGAGTCACTCGGTTACCGTGGTCACCTCTTTTCCACTCGGTGATGTCATCCATAACTGGGAGGTTACTGGGCGCATTGCTAAGTGGGCCTTGGAATTGATGCCATTGGATATCACCTTCAAAGCCAGAACATCTATAAAGTCTCAAGTCTTGGCCGATTTCGTGGCCAAGTGGACCGAGCGTCAAGAAGATGTACCTAGGGAGGAGCTACAATATTGGACCATGCATTTCGATGGATCTAAACGAGTCACTGGCTTGGGAGCAGGAGTTGTCCTGATTTCCCCCACTGGGGAGAGGCTACGGTATGTTCTTCATATTCACTTTCCTGCCTCGCATAATGTAGCCGAGTACGAAGCTTTACTTCATGGCCTACGAATTGTCGTGTCACTTGGCATACGACGGATGATTGTACGAGGAGATTCTTAGCTGGTGGTCAACCAAGTAATGAAGGATTGGTCCTGCTTGAACGACAATATGGAGGCCTATTGACAAGAAGTTTGCAAGCTTGAGGACAAGTTTGATGGACTGGAGTTATCTCATGTCTTGAAGCACAACAACGAGGCGGTAGACCAATTGGCGCAGTTTGGGTCGAAGCGAGAAGCAGCCCCGACTGATGTTTTTGTAGAACACCTCTACGAGCCGACTGTCGCTAAAAAATCAGTCTCTAACGAAGAAGCTACAGACCAGGTCTCCATGCTCGACGCCGACTGGAGGACACCGTTCATCAAGTTTTTGACTAAGCAAGAGCTACCCGAAGACCGAGATGATGCAGAGCGAGTCCGACGTCGCAGTCAGAGCTATGTCATGGTCGATTCAGAGTTATACAAGAGAAGTCCTTCTGGAGTTTTGATGAGATGCGTCACGCCTGAAGAAGGACGACAGTTACTGCAAGATATCCACTCCGGCATATGCGGCAGTCATGCTGCGGCGTGTACTTTGGTGGGCAAAGCCTACAGGCAATGTTTTTTCTGGCTCACGGCGGTCTCCGATGCCGACAAGGTGGTCCGCACATGCGAAGGTTGTCAGTTTTTCGCTCGGCAAAGCCATGTTCCAGCCCAAGAGTTACAAACAATCCCATTGTCGTGGCCGTTTGCGGTATGGGGCTTGGATATGGTGGGTCCCTTTAAAAAGGCTCCAGGAGGATTCACACACTTATTCGTCGCGATTGACAAGTTCTCCAAGTGGATTGAGGCTAGACCGGTTGCTACGATAACTGCGGATAAGGCGCGAGACTTTATTTTGAACATTGTGCATCGGTTTGGTGTCCACGAGACTCAGTTCACTGGAGGCGTTTTTAAGGAATTTTGTGAAGACTTCGGCATCAAGATTTGCTACGCGTCGGTGGCACACCCGAAAAGCTATGGGCAAGTTGAACGCGCCAATGGTATGATTCTTCAAGGCATCAAGGCCCGGGTGTTTGACAGGCTAAGTCCTTATGCTGGAAGATGGGTTCAAGAGCTGCCTTCGGTATTATGGTCACTGCGGACCACACCCAGTCGGGCTACTGGCCAATCTCCTTTCTTCTTGGTTTATGGAGCTGAAGCAATGTTGCCGAATGAGATGGAGTTTGAATCTCTTCGAGTTCGCAGTTTCAATGATGAACGCTATGATCAAGACAGAGTCAATGATCTGACCCGACTGGAAGAGGCTCGTGAAGCCGCATTGGTTCAATCTACAAGATATCTTCAAGGACTTCGACGTTATCATAATCGCAACGTTCGGTCACGAGCTTTTATTGTTGGCAACATGGTTTTACGGCGGATTCAGACTACAAAGGATCGACACAAGCTATCTCCATTATGGGAAGGACCCTATATAATTGCCGAGGTCACTCGGATAGGAGCATATCATTTGAAGCGTGAAGATGGGACCATGGTGGAGAATTCTTGGAATATTGAGCACCTTCGTCCATATTATACTTAGCCTTTTTTTATCATGTTCTTCTCGACTGCCGACTTCAAGTAAGATGACTTCTTGAGTTGTCAGTTGGGGGCTATACATATCAATAAAGTATGATGTTCCTTTTGTCAATAATAACTTGTTCATACTTAGTTTATCATTGTTTAGTGTTCTGGTTTGAGTTCTGTAAATAAGGACTGAAAATTTTTCGATGGCTTAATCTGGATCGAGCCGCCTCCATCGTTATCGTCACCAAGCCCTGTTAGATGTGGACCAAACCACCGCCCTCATCTCCACCATTGCTATCGCGGAGCCATGCCTGATCCGGATCAAGCCACCACCCTTGCCTGTAAATGCTCTTATCTCAACAAGGGAAGCACGCATCTCCTTTTTTTCTTGCAATGCAAGTCTGAACAAGTTGATTATTCATGTGATAAATTCTTAGAGTTAACCTGCTATGTTGATAAGAAAAAAAAATTGACAAGTTGAAGTTGAAGATTACCCTCTTCATGCAATAGATCCATTTTCATTTTCCATTTTTCTATTTAGTTTTTCTTAATGAAATCAAAAATTTTAAGTAAAGGGAAAATACAAGTAAAGAAAAAACTTTCCTGCTTATGATGAATTTTTGTTAGGGCTAGATCGACAGGATCTCCCATTATTATCACAAGCGGGAAGTTTTTAGGTTTACCTATAAAAGTAAAACCCAGGTGTTGAGAAAAATCGATTTTTGGTAGTGAGTTTCGTTAAATACAGTAGGCCTGCTTTGAGATATGATATCCCGGGGTGCCATAGAACCATTCATACATAAGTTTGTTAAATATGACAGACCTATTTCGGATATATGGTACCTCACGACATTATATTACACACAATTTTATATATAACTACATAGTGAGTTTACAGCACTTGAGTTCAAGCTCAAGTTTTTCCCCAAGAAATTTATGAACAACAGCTAGTGAAGACTAAAAAAACCCAAGAAATTTATGAACAACAGCTAGTGCATACGGCAAGGAATTTTCGAACAACGGCTAGTGAAGACGACGGCAAAAACCCCAAGCAAAATTTATATGAACAATAGTTTGTGAAGACAAAAACAAAAGGAATTCAAGCTCACGTTTTTCGCCAAGGAATTTATGAACCGCAGCTAGTGAAGACGGAGAAAAACCTCTAAGAAATTTATGAATGACAGCTTAATGATAAATGATTACAAGCGAAGGAGATAGTGAGCTTACAGCACTTGAGTTCAAGCTCATGTTTTTCCACAACAAATTTATGAACAACAGCTAGTGAAGACTAAAAGTACCTAGCGCGTCACAGTCAACGGGCTATACCCGTAGACGGTATTTATAGACTATGAGGATCGTTGGAACCAGGGTACACACAAGATCGGATCTGTAGGACAAGAGACAAGGATTTATACTGGTTTTGACCCTCAAGATGAGTAATAACCCTACTTCAATTTATATGTATATATGGATGGGAATACTACATGGATTACAATGGGAGAGTAAGATGGCTAAACTAACCCGCCGACTAGGATCCATCGAGAACTGCCCGACTAGATCTACTTGGTGAATATTGCTCTGGCTTGTAACTCAGTGCCCCTCCTTGGACAAGGAGGCCTTGTATTTATAGCGATAATCACCTTCTTCTCCAAGTAGAACTCCAACTCTGTACCGAATACGGGCTAAGCAGACCTTATCTTCCCCAACTAGGACTCTAATACCTTATATTCCATCAAGACAATTTTTTTCTTTATCCACCGTATTTCCTTAATCAAATGTTAACTTCCGATATACTATTGAGTATATGGTATTACCATATTTCACGAACCCATGTATAGGAGGTATGTCTTATGCTTGACACTGACAGTAGCCCCCAACTTCAATGCATTAGACCAATGTTCTTGACCAAATATTCGGGAATAACCCTTGTCAAACTCATCCAACCGTTCTTGGTCAATCGAGTAGGTGTAGAGTACACGATAAGACCCTTCTCTTCTTTTGGTCCGAGAACTCAACTTGTATTTGAATTTGAATTGAAGTCAGAAACTCAAAACCGTTATAAACAAATCCACAAAAATCCTGGTAGCGATTTTTCTCTCTTTTCCTCAAAATTCGAACCATCGGACGTGACTTATAAATCCCACTTATGAGATCCATTTGGGATCCCTTGCACTGTTGGGTATTTTCATCTCCTTCTTTACCTTTCATCTTCCCCTTCTAGCAAATTAAAAACCCTAGCAAAAATCCTCCTCCAAACACCATCATTGTTCTCATGGATCTCCCAGCATCCACTGCAACCAAGGAGACCCTGGACCAACTCCAACGTGAAGGAGCCCTGCAGAGCAAGAAGACAATAGGGCGCTTGGAAGGAGGTACCGATCCTCTCACCAATCTGGGCAGAATCATCACTCTTGTTTCTTTCATCCAGTGTGGTTTCTTGTTGTATCACTCCAAATTCCTTGTTCTGCTTCTTGATTTCTATGGTTTACACCTCCATTTGAACCCCAACTCCATAGCACTTTTTAGCATCTTCTCCCATCTTCGCAAAGCATTTCTAGGAGTCTCGTCTTTCCTACATCTGTTCAGACATTTCTATGAAGTTAGGCTCATGGAGTCTTCTCGAATCTCGAGTTGCTGCGGACTTCACCGCCATAACGACATGAGAGATGAGTACATCTGGTTCAACTACCTATCCTCGAGGAAGAACTGGAGAATGAACTGGTTCTATCTCCATGTCGACGAATCTGCTCCTTACTTAGTCATTCCTAAACAAAAACCCACCCAGCTGACATCCTGGCCTTCAGGGCCTCCTTTGACAGAAGCCTTAGAAAGCTTCGTCAAGAAAATCTTCGAGCTTCAAGATCGTGGCCTAACTGGGTACAAAGTCATCCAAGATTTCATACGTTGTCATATTCAACCTCTCCAAGCTCGTATTCATCTTGGCTATGCTCATTCAGGCATGGACGACCCCACTCAAATCTCACCCCAGGGTATTGCGTTCATCATTGTTAGTAATATATTAGAGAACATTGGTTGTCTTCATATATTAACTCTTACATTATTTGAGAACTCTCATCAGACACCGTGAAGGTGCGGGTGACCCTGGTGGTGGTTGATCCGCCATCTGACGTCGACAACATCCCCTAGCCCTTGCACACTCTCACGGTGTTGGAGCAAGATGTTGTAATGAATGTAAGTACTTGAACTACTTTTCCTAGTCAATCATATCTTTGCTTGTAGGAATAGTAATTTGGACTTTCGTAGGCTTGGCCCTTGACGGATGTGATCGGCCCGCTTGTCGACTACCAATCATCTACTTCTCTGAAGGAACAGGTTGTGTCTGAACAAACAGTCGCTGCCCTCACGCCCAGAAGTAGTGAAACCAAGAGAAAAAGCTGGCCCTCGCTAGCAAAGATTACCAGGGCGGGGACACTAGTGAGGACGAGCAGCTCTGAGGTAAGGCTCCTGCACCAGGTTCATTTGACAACTATGGTATCATACTTGATCTCAACCTTCTCTGTATGCAGACAACCTCTAGTGCGAAGCCTGCCTCCCTTGGAAAGGGTACGTCGCTGAAGTGGCCAAAGATCAGGTAAGTGCCTACTCGGCCTCATCATTTTTAGACTATCCTCTCGTTTGGCAATTTCTGAGTCTGTGGCCTTCTAGATGTAGCCCATCTCCTATGACCTCGGGACAAAGTACCAGGGCTCACGAAGAGGTGAGCTCCAAGTCGCCTCCTGCTGTTGTTGCCCTTCCAACGCCTCCTCCATCGTTTGGCACCCATGTCATCTCGGGTTCGTCTTCGGCCACCGACAAGCTATTACAAGCTTGTGGGTTATTGGACACAAGCGCCCGAAATGTCGTCATGGAAGTTGGGTGGGTTGCGAAGGTTGTGTCTTCCGCCAACAACCGCATCGCCACGCAGGAAGCCAAGTTGAAGGAAGAGTGAGTGGATAACGCCAAGCTATGGGAGGTGATCATTGGAAAAGAACGCCAACGACAAGGCCTTGAGCATGCGCTCTCCAACTCTAAGAACAATCTGGCTTCCCTCTGGCATGCCCTGCATGAGAATTACGAGCACCTTGACGTGGTCCCCAAAGGCTTGGGGAAAAATGTTCCCCACCCTGAGTTCCCCAATGAGACGACACTCTTGATGTCCTTGGGGTTGCCCATGCCGGCGAAGTGGTCGAGGGAATGAAGACTGAGATCAAGACCAAGGCTTGCCACGTTCTCGCCTACCTCAAGCTCACACATTTGGAGGTCAACATTGAAGAAATAATGACCAAGGAAGGAGCTAACGAGCGTCGCGAGGACGTGATGCCAGTGTTGGAAGAAGTTGGGGAGTCTGTCTTCCCATATTTTGAAGAGTAATTCTTTGCTTCTTTTCCTTTGTGTAATCCCAAGAACAAATCTTTGGTCTAATGTCCGAGAACATTCTCCTTCTGTTTGTTCTTTAAGATTTTTGTCTTGGCTTCTCTCTGTTTCATAGATGTTTTGAAGATGAAGCCAAGAACGTCCAGCAGGGCGGATGTTCTTCGGACTTAGTCGGTGTTCCTGGTTCACCCCAAGCCTTGTCAACACCGAGCGGCGGCAACCATGCTCTGGTCATTGTTACCCCTGATAGCACGTTGGCTTCTCAGGAAGCTCAACTTTCGCTCCTTCGTGAGCAGTGTCAAAGTAAGAAAGCCCGACATTGTAGCTTATTGCCCCTGTACTCATAGCAAGGGATACTAATGATGCCGCTGTCCTTGGTAGACCACGAAGGCTCTCTCGAGGAGACGAAATGCCGAGCTGAGTACTGGAGGAACATGTTCGAGAAGGAGGGACTAGAGCAGACCGCTGACAACGCTAAGAAGGAGCTAGATGTGGAGCTTCTCAAGGGGAGGGAGATTTGGATCTCCGCCTATCTCGTGGAGAGCTACTCCGCCTTGGCGCGGTTGTGTGAGGAGCTACACATGATCCGCCCTCCACCGGAGAAGTTGATCTCAGGTTATTTGGGATGGCTACGGAGTATGTGTGACAAACTCGTTGGTACTACTCGGAGGATCAATGACAGCCTTAAGCAAGAACATCGTCGAACCAGTCGGTAGCGGGCAACCATGTTCTCGCCTGTATCCGTGAATCACAGCCAGAGATGAACCTGAGTTTTCTCTAGGAAGGGTTTGTACGTTCTTGGAGATCACCTGCCGAGATCGACCAGCTGGCACAGTCTCTTGCTCCACTTGCTGAAGACGTGTTTGCTTCCATGTAGTTGCAGTGGCCGTCCAGGTAGATATAGTAATTCATATCTTGTAAAATACTTAGACAAGAGATTAGTAGACTTTTTCTCAATTCTGGTTTGTAAAATACTAAGTATTTGAAATTTGATATGTCTGCAGCAGTGAACAAGCACTTTCTCACCTGAGCTGTTCTCAGCATAACAAAATTTGGTACTCTTCCTAGCCCCCAGCTGGTTTTATGGGACATAGATTCTTTCCATGAAACCAGCTTGAATCTCATAACAGACCATGCTGAAGCAGAGAATTCCTGGCTCCCAGCCCATGAAGTTGGGAAAACCAATTCCCGATTACACATCTAGTTAATATATTACAACGGGTACTCTGACATGACCAATATGACATGGTAATTTGACAACTCGTGCCCGACTAATCCAATAGTTTCAGGCATCCCTGGACAAGGTTCTGAGACCTGGTGACTAGTCAGACTTAACGTAATAGGACGATAAAAAATGACTTCGAGTTGTGGCAATATGAGAATATGGGATTCATGGACAAACACTATGGTTTTCAGAGAAAAGAGATTTATATATATATCATCAGCGGACGAGCTCGCACACGCTTCTCGTGACATAAAGTTTGCCGATATCCGGTTGCTCGGATTGCAACTTGTTCCCGGTGTTCTTCTAGCAGATTGACATCCTCTGCTCGCCTATTGTCTTGGTCCTCATCTGAGAACTCCCAGACACGTGTAGACTAATAGTGCAACTCTATGGGTAGCATGGCTTCGGATCCGTACACGAGAAAAAATGGACTCTCTTTGGTGGGAGTAGTCAGAGTGGTATGAACGACCCATAGAACAAAGGGAAGTTATACACGTGTTTTGATCCCTTGGAGCATGATCCTGTTGGATTGCACGACTTGCCTGTTGCTCTGAGGATGCGAGACCGGCATGAAGCAGATCTTGACCCTGAATTCCATGCAGTAGTCCTGGAAGACGCCGTTCGTGAATTGGGAGCCATTGTCCGTTAATATTCGATTTGGAAGTCCATACCGGTAAAATATCCATTTGATGAACTTGATGGCATGTTTGGCTCTGATTTCTCTTGTTGGCTCCGCTTCTATCCACCTAGTGAACTTGCCGATAGCCACGAACAAGAATTTGTAGCCGCCTTGTCCTCCCGGGAAAGGTCCAATAATATCAAGCCCCTATCACGTTGTTAACTTGGTGTGCTTGCTGTGAAATTGACATGCTTCGCACCATTGTACCATGTTGCAAGCGACTTGGAGAGCTGTTGGCCACTAGAAACGTTGTTGAAAGGCCTTGCCGACCAAGGTTCGCCCTTTAGCCCGTGACCTGCAGATTCCTTCGTGGATGTCGAGTAGTAGTTCTCTGCCATCGTCGGAATTGATGCACTTCAGCAAAACTCCATTTGCGGCTTTCTTGTCTAGATTGTCCCCGATCGTACAATAAGCCTTTGCCTGACGTGAGAGTTTTTTTGCTTCTGTGTCGTCCTCCGGCAACTTTTTGGCGTTTAGGAATTCAATCAGCGACATACGCTAGTCCTACGGAGTCTCGATGGCCGTGATGATCTTCTTAGGCTGAGTAGTAGCCCTCGAGCCAACGTCGATGGTGCTATTTGTGTTGTCATTTGCCAAACTCTTGATGAATGGACTAGTTAATAATTCCATAAACGTCCCCGGTTCCACTGGTTCTCATCTAGAAGCTCATCGGGCGGGGTTGTCGGTGTCGGCGTTGTCTATGCGGTAGACATGGCACACTTCGAACCCATCGAACCTTCACTTCAGCTTTCTAACTTCTGCAAGGTACTTAGCCAACTCCGGGTTGGTGCATTTGTAATTCTTGTGCACTTGGTTGGTGACTAGTTCTGAGTCCCCTTTCACAACTAATTGCTTGACCCCAAGTGACGTGGCTGCTTGTAATCCGGCGAGAAGTCATTCGTACTCTATAGTGTTGTTGGTTGCCCGGAAAACCAATTGGATGGCATGTCAGAATTGATCTTCGGTTGGTGATCTTAAGATAAATCCAGCGCCTGCTCCCTAGATGTTGAATACTCCATTGAAAGTCATTGTCCATCACTCGTTGTCTGTACGGTCGACCTTATCGTCCTCAGGAACAGTCCAGTCAGCAATGAAATTTATGAGTACTCGCGACTTGATAGTCGTTCGTAAGATGAATTGGACATCAAATTGGCTGAACTTGATGACCCATTTGGCAATGTGTCCTGTGACTTCTTTGTTGCGGACAACTTCTCCAATGGGGTATGATGAGACGACCGTGACCTTGTGGGCCTAGAAATAGCAACGCAGCTTTCGAGATGTCATGACCACGACGTAGAGCAGTTTTTGGATATAGGGATATCTGGTCTTGGCATCGTGAAGGACTTCACTGACATAGTGTACTGGGTGTTGGATCTGGTTGCGCTCGACAAAGATGACGGTGCTGACGGAGTATGGCATTGCTGCGATGTACAGGAACAACTCCTCCTGTGAATGTGGGGCAACGGGGATGGGTGGACTGGCGAGATATCGCTTAAGTTCAATAAATGCCTCTTCCACCTTTGATGTCCACTTGAATCTGTCCTGCTTCTTCAATAAACTGAAGAATGGCAGTCCTCGTTCTCCCATCCTGGCCATGAATCAACTGAGTGCTGCCATACATCCAGTAAGCTTCTGGTCCTCTTTGAGCCTTGTCAGTGACTTCATGTTCTCGATGCCCTTGATCTTTTTCGGGTTTGCTTCAATTCCTCGTTCAAAGACTAGAAGCTAAGCAATTTGCCTGATGGTACTCCGAATGCACACTTCTCCGGATTATGCTTGAAGCGGTGTTTGCAGAGATTGTTGAACATTTCCCTTAAGTCGTCGATCAGTTGGTCTCGAGTATTCATTTTATCATCGACGCAGGCTTCGATATTTTTGCCAAGTTGAGTTGAAGAGCCCCTTGGATTTCCTGGTGTTAGGTAGATCTAGTGTTGATCAATCCAAAAGGCATCTTGACATAACAGAATACACTGAAGGGCGTGATGAATGCTGTCATCTCCTCGTCTTCCATGGCCATGCTGATTTGATGGTATCTCCGGAGTACGTGTCAAGAAAACTTAACAACTCATATCCAACAGTAGAATCTATCAATTAGTCAATGCGTGGAAGGCGAAAGTAGTCTTTCAGGCACGCCTTGTTGAGGTCGGTGAAGTCTACGCACATCCTTCACTTGCCGTTGGCCTTGCGCACCATGACTAGATTTGCGAGCCACTCTGGATGAAGGACTTCTCTGATGAAACCGACTTTGAGAAGTTTGTTGAGTTCTTCTTGTATAGCCTCTTTGTGGTCTGGAGCGAAGTGACGCAATTTCTGCTTGACAGGCTTTCCGTCGGGCCGAACAATCAGTTTGTGTTCAATCACCTCCCTTGGGACCCCGGGCATGTCGGACAGTTGCTGAGCAAACACTTCTTCATTGTCACAAAGGAAGGTGATGAGCTCGAGTTCCTATTTGCATTCGAGCTCGGCCCCAATCATGACCATCTTGTCGGGGATGCTACTAGACAACGGGATTATCTTTATAGCATCGTCTGGTTTTGGTGTTGCACTGGATTTGGTCACTTTTTGGAGAGGTTCAGTTGGGGCGAGCGTGGTGGTAGTTTGCTCGATCATGTCGAGGTCCTCTTGTCACATGGCACGGCCATCTTTGTGTTCCCCGATATCGTGATTATCCCTTTGGGTCCTAGTATCTTGATTAGGTCATAGGCATAGTGTGAAGCTGGCATGAATTTCGCAAGTGTTATCCATGCGGGGATGGCATTCTAGGCAGTGTCGAACTCCGTTGTGTCAAACGTGATCTGCTCTGTATTGAAGTTGTTAGCTTTGCCAAAGGTTACTGGCAACATAATCTTTCCTAAGGGCCTTGACGACGATTTTGGGGTAATATGCCATGGAAGGGCTGCTATGAAGGGATCAGCTAATTTCTCGAGATCCCCATTGCATCGAGCGTGCTAGTGAAGAGGAGATTGATAGAGTTGACGCCATCAATGAGAACTCGGGCAATTTTCACGTTTCGGATAGTAAGTTCGATTACTATCGGGTACCACCTAGGGGTTGTCGTTAGAGTCAGGTGGTCAGCGTCGAAGAACTCGATCTTTTGATCTGACCACTTCATTTTAGAAATTGATCCCCGGGTTGTGGAGCACACCTCTGTCACGCCCAGAAATTTTCCCAAATTTCCAGACCATTTTGTGTATTAAATCCCTGTCCAGGCATCAACCAGGGTACACAAAACGACAAATCAATAAACAGACCCAAACGTAAATAAAACGATAAATACTTACAGCAGAGGCACTTAGTCCTCACACCGAAAATAAAGCAGCAGCGGAAAGAGGCGATCCTAGCGGGGCTTCAGCTCCACTCCACAGGCAAACTCAACTGGGGTCTGAGCCTTGGTCCTCTAACTTCATCTTCAACTCAGAAGTACTAAACTTCTGAAAAGGGGGAAAAATAGCAAGATTGAGTACAACCATCGTACTCAACAAGCCACACCAATGATGCAGACATGCACAGGGGAGACAAAGGGAGGCTTGTGGCTATTTGCAAAAAAGTGGTTGAAAACCTTTATATTTTAAAACAGTAAAATAGTTGTTTAATTAAGGCAATATTAAATCTCCACTGAACAACGCTACAACCACATTGAACAGGCCCAACCATTCCACCTGAACTACACTAGTTCATTAAGTCAAATTAATTAAGCATGTGGGACTAATCACGGTGAATCTGGTTGATCGCCCATAACCGCGGAGACGGCTATTCGAATAGTTTTACTCTGATCAGAGGTGCGTAACTGTACCCACAAGACACGATTTCACACATGTTACCATGCCCCGAAGTATCACCACGATACTGCAAAGGGGGAAATCGTGGCAAGACCTTTCGCATAACTCCTCCTAACCAAGCGCACCACACCGCAGGTTTCGTCCCCGCTCCCTTACCCGGCAGCGGGCAGCCCCCCCTCATGCCTTGGTGAATCCGGCAGCCGATCAACCGGTATATCCCCGGCCAACCCAACTCCATCACGCCCACCCTTGCTGGGGAGCGTCGGCTAGGAAAGAGCTATGCTACGAGTCCAGCAGTTGCCCATTCTTGCTTGTGGTAAGCACTGTAAGTCTTCCAGGGTTTCCCATGAACCAGTCCTTAATTGCCATGGGTGCGACCAGCAAAACCATGCACCCATAGCCCACCGTTAGGTCATATTTTAGTTGGATAGTTACGACCAACAAAACATGGTCCGGTGTCTCGAGCGAACTGCTCGTTAGAAGCTAATTGTAAACAGTGTAATTATCCCATTAAATGAGCTAGTGGTAATTAAGCATGGCTAAGCATATATAATTCTAGCAAAGTCAACATAAGTAACTTACGCTAGTCAAATTATCACCCACAGTTAACAAAGGACGGTTTAACAAGTAAACATGGCACAAGCGAACGGATAGGTAAACTCTATTCCCATGTAATTAGCAAAACATGCACTTTATTTGCAAACAGAAAACATTTTGGAAAATGGGTACAACATGCTCAAGGGGAATGTGTGACTTGCCTTGCTTCTTCAAACAATCTTCCGAACTCTTTTCCTCGCGAGCGCAAACTCCCGAAACGACGGAATCTACACGCTGGCACGCAAAACAAGGAAAAACTCTAATAAAAACCAAGTAAACAGTACATAAAAAGTAAACAAACATGTAGAGCTCAGTTTTAGATGAATTTTGCAAGTTGAATGGCTCAATTTGGAGTTCGTATGAATTAGATATGAATTTTAGAAGTTTTGAGCCATTAAATGAAATTCTGGAAATTAAATCGATTTATTGCATAATTATTAATTAATTTTACAAAGGAAATGACTATGCTGACATCCTCAAAGGGAAACGGCGCCGGAACGGTGGGTCCCAAGTGTCAACGGGTCAAGGGCGGACAGTCCACGGTGGAAAAGCACCACGTGGCACAGACGTGGCGACCACGGTGGGCGGAAGGGAGGAGGTAGCGCCGACGTGGACGCCAACGTGGCGAAGCCGCGGGCGGCCACGTGGTCTGGGTGTGGACCGGAGTAAACAAAGGGGGCCCACGTGTCGGCGACACAAGTGTCGGCGAACAGGAGAGAAAAAGGAGGTGGAATGGACTTTGCAGGGGAAAGGGGAAAATTAGGCTGAGAGGGAGGTAAACTGGACTTGAGGAGATGAGCTGGACCTCCTCGGAAAAAGTTAAAAGGGCCGAGGGATATAAAGTAGACTTTTGTGTGGATGAAGGATAATAGGCCGATGCCCCAATAGAGGAGAAAGGGCGAGGAGGGACGTGAAGTGGACTTTTGCGAGGGAGAGATGGGCCATTTGGGCCGGCAGCCCAACGGAGAAGGGGGAGAGAGAAAGGAGGCGAGCAGGGAGCAAACATGGACTTCCCGCGAGAAATGAGAGGGTTGGCCCAAGGGGCTGCTGGGCCGAGAGGAGGGAGAAGGAGAGGGATCCGGGCTAGGAAGGAATGGGCCAATCGGCCCAATGGCCGCTGGGCCGGAGGAAGTGGTGGGCCGGCCCAAAAAAAAGGGAACCGGCCTCTAGGCCGGGGTGGGCGGCTAGGGTTCGGCGGAAACCCTAGGCCGACCCGGCCAGGGCACGGCGGCGGCGGTGCGGCGGTGGGCTGCCACCGGCGGCAGCCGACGATGCGGGCGCGGCGGCGCGAGGCGATGGCGGCTAGGGCGGCGGAGGCGCACCGGGGAAAAGAAAAAAGAAAAACGGGAGAGAGAGGAGCTCTCCGGGCGGAAACGGCGACGGAGGTCGGCCGGAGGCGCGGCCGGGAAGCCGCGGCCGGATGCGGCGGCCGACGCACGCGGGCGGCGGCGCAAGGCGGTGCGCGGGCGACGACGGTGCACACGGCGGCGCCAAGGAAACGGAGCGAGAGAGGAGGCGGCGGAGCTCACCGGCGGCGACGAAAACGACGGCGGCGGCGGCGGCGGGGAAAACGAGGAGGAGGCCTCGGGGCGAGGAAATAAATAGGGGGGCTAGGGTTGGCCGGCGCGAGCGGATTTCTCGCCGGAGAAATCGGGCGGCGCGGGCGGAGGCGTCCGGCCGAGCGGCGACGACGGGTGGGCGCGGGCCCCACCTATCGGTGGCCCGGGGCGGAGGGTGGGCGATGCGGGCCTCGGGAGGCCTTGGGCCGGTCCGAGTGGGAGAGGAGGGGACGCGGGTCGCACGGGAAGGAGGGCGTGGGCCGCGGGGAGGAGAAGACGGTTTTGGGCCGAAGAAACGGCCCAAAACGAAAAAGAAGGTTTTTAAATTGTTTTTCTATTAATTTAATTGATTAAATGATCTTTGTGACTTTAAAATTATTTCTTGAGCTCCAAAAATTCACAAAAAATTTTGCAGAGTACTTTAAGGCACAGAGAATATTACAAAAATATTTCCGGCCATGATTTTTAAAGGAAATTTTTGATTTCCTTGCTAATTTCACTTGTTTAAATTGCTTTTGATTTTTATTTAATTTCTGGAAAATGTATTTTTAGGTAATTTTTAATCCCGATCGAAAATTGGGGTGTGACAACCTCGCTTTTGACCTTCTTGTATTC
This sequence comes from Oryza officinalis, assembly GCA_008326285.1. Taxonomy (NCBI): domain Eukaryota; kingdom Viridiplantae; phylum Streptophyta; class Magnoliopsida; order Poales; family Poaceae; genus Oryza; species Oryza officinalis. The sequence goes on along the minus strand of BDMV01000004.1, from coordinate 6,982,741 downwards.
TCTTTTTGAAGAATAAGAGGTCGGGCCGCCAAGGATGTGAGCCACATGTTGGTCGAAGTCAGGAAAATCTGGTTTGTCGTCGGATGGAGGGTCATGATTGCCCTTCTCTACCATGCGAACTCGCTTTCCATTATCTTGGGCTATTTCCCTAGCCATGGCCTTGTGGAATGCATTGCACTCATCGAACGTGTGAGCGCTTGTTTTGTGCACCGGACATCATTGTCGTACTAGGTCATTGTCTTGAGGAGGAGGTTGTTGGGAGTGTTTTTATCTTGATCTGCGACAAGAACCTCTGACTATGCCTTTCTGTTAACGCCAAAATTTGGTAAGCCCTGAAGTCATCATCATCGTGGAGTTAGTATCGGCTTTAGAGTCCTGAAATCGGCCGATAAGAATTATCTGTCACCAGCAGTTGGATTCTTGATGGATTCGGTTAAGGAAATAAATCAATTAAAGGAAGCTTATCCAGAAGATACCGAGTTCGAGGAGGATGCAGCATGGCAAGTTATCTATTAATTAGGAAGAGTCACTTAGTTTCTTTTTATTTTTAGGAAAGATTGTTTAGAGTCCGAATAGAACTTGTATCTTTTATTTTATCTTTAGGAAAGTTTGTGTCTTGTTCAATAAGAACTAGTATCTACCCATGGGTATAAATATGTACACCCGGGGTCATTGTAATAAATCTCTCGATCAATACAACTACTCTCGGGGCATCACCACCTTCTTCCCGAGGTTTCTATTTATCAACCAGCAGAACTTGGCACCTAACGCGGGGCTGCATAGACTTTCGATCTTCAGTGAAGGGGTATATGTTCTGTCGACTCTGGCAATTGTTTCGGTTACATTGATGTTGTTCAAGGCTGCATCGTTTCGATCTTTTGGATCGCTCTGGTTCGGCTGATATATTTGCCTACCTATTTATTATATATCTAAGTTAATCTAAGTCGATTATTCAATTTACTTGTATCGGTCAGATCTTTTCTAGGGTTTTGCCAGTATCGGCTAAATTGTTTTGTTGATCAAGATTAGCTAAGGTATCTACCACCCTAAAAATCAGTCGAAGGCTTGATTGTCTAGATATTATGTTTATTTTCATACTTTGTGCTGCATCAACCCTAGTCATGCTTAGAACCATAATCATCGGGGTTTCAACCGATGAGTTATCCGGACGTTGCATCGGCTCATAAGGATTACATGCAGTTGGATTTAGTCGACGACAACAAAGGTTTCATTGATTATCTAATCGTTTGTATTTAATGACATTGGACCTCCAGCCGATGTATGCTTTAACCTTCAGATCAGCGCTTGCTCTATCATATCATTATTAGCCGATTGGTTTCTATTGGATTATATTATTATTTTATTGCATTATCATCAGCCGATGATCTTTTTATTGTTATTTACATCAAGTGTCAGAGTCTACATTGGCCATATAGCCGATTGTTCAAAATCCTGTCGACATCGGCTAGTATCGGCATCGGCTGGAATTACTCCATCAGTTTGTCAGCTGATCGGCTTTTTGATCTGCTGTTTATCTATCTTGTCAGTTATAGGATCAAACTGACTAGCACGCCCGCATCTCATCAATTTTAGGACCTACACTGGAGCTAAGCAGATCTCCCAGGCCTTCGTGTGTTCATCGACTTGGTTCGCGCCAACACAAATCTGGCACCATTAGTCGAGCGCGGATTTTTCGTCAACACTTTCTCTTTCCTCCTTTCTTGCGACTGGATTTCTGACTTGGTTCCAGGTCCTCTTTCTTAGTTGGTTGTTTCTCCTCCACCGACTTCCCCTTCCCGTCATTCCTTCGGATGGCTTCGACTGTGTGGGCACACCTATCAATGATCTCGAACAGCTTCATCGCGGACGCTACCTGCCTTATCGCCAGCTCTTGAATCGTGTAGCGATCTCGGATACCTCACTTGAAGGCCCGTATTACGGATACAACAGTGATCCCACGGAGTGTTTCGACATTCGTTGAAACGTTGGATAAAATCTCAAAGGGGTTCATCGGGCTTCTATTTGAGGGCATGTAGGTGCCTTGGAAATTCGCGACGAATTGCTTCCAAAGGTCTGCCCAGGAAGTGATTGAATTTCTGGGAAGATGATCTAGCCATGACCGAGCATATCCCTTCAACGTTGCTAGCAAGTAGTTTGCAAGCGTGTTGTCATTTGTGCCGGTGCATATAGAACAGTAGAATACACGTGCAGGAACTTCTTTGGATCTGTGCTCCCGTCATACTTCTCTACTACTACGGGACGGAATTTTGTGGGCAAGTCTACTTCTCCGAGGGAAGGCATAAAGGCTCTACATCCATCTCCGGGTAGAAAGGGTGGTTGGCGGCCATGGCTACCACACGAACTGCCTAGAGATGATGACAAAGGGGATGACAAGGGATCCCCGTAGTCGGGAATGCGATCTCGAGGTCGGCGATCATGACTTCGACCACGCCTTGTGGCCAGGGATCGGGAGTCTTCTTGGTCATCACGGTGCTGACGTGAACCTCATTCATTGTCACCTCGATGGACTTGGTTATTCTGGCGATCATGATCACGATTGTCGTCCCGACTAATGTCCCTGCATCGATGATCATGGGGTTGTCAGCATCTATCATCATGTTGAATTTGTTGCTCTCACCTTCAGCCGTTTAGCTGGTCACGGAGATCGCGAGCATCTTGTCGAGGAGGCACTTGTTGTACTCGCCATTGTGGCGATGCATTATCAGGAATCCAAGGTTCGCCGTTCTGAGGGCCTTAGTGGCACCAGCATTCTCAGCAACCTCATCATCTTGAGGGTGAACGTCTGGGGGCGGCGGTACTGATGTCGCGATGAAAGCAAAGTTGAGGTTTGTAATAGTGGACTCCATTCGATTTAACCACGCATCCGCTTCGGGGTGGATTATTGGATCAAAAGGAGGTTGCCTGAGCAGATTGTTGAAGGTGGTGAAGTGTTGGACGAGTGTGGACAGGTTTAGCCTGTGGACGGATTATGCCTCGAGAACGGACAAACTCGCCATCCTCCATGGAACCCCGTGGTGTATGGTCATCCTCACCCCTATATTTGATCTCGACGTCGACCACATTCACGTCGCATCGAAAATACGTCCCAGAAGATTGATCTCTATGACCCAGAAGATTCATGGTTCGTTGGGATCGATCCCGATGTAACCCACCATGCGGTCTGAAGGGTTGTCATACGAGATTGATCTCTATGAGAGTGGATCGGGCAACATGGAACTCGAGTAATTGGTTCCGCAAGCTTCAAGAATATCTCACAGCTGGTTAGGGGGTGACTCTTGGATTTATGGATTGGACACCACGCCCTGTATGGAGAGGTACGTGGAATCCCATGCTCCTTGCAAGTGTTTGAGTTTAGCCTTTGCCTAGATTATGACACGACATTCAGCCAGCGAATAACTGAAAGTCTTATGGATCGAACACCATGCATAATCTTTGTCGACAGGCTTCCTTGTCGGCGCAGGTTTATCGGCGGGAGCTGAAGATCGAGCCGCTTTAGGAATTTTGTTGATAGGTTGAGATTTCGGCGCCTCGTTTCCGGTGTGAACAGGTGAGGTGGACGTTTGGGGGGATGCATCCGCTCGTGCCGTCATCGGAGCCTCGTTCTTGGCATATGCCTAGGGGGTGAGATTGGGACGAGGGCGAAGACCGAGAAGATGACGGATCCGACTTGTACCATGGCGAAGGCTAGCTGGTTTGGATCTCCCAGTCCAGGTTGATCGTAGAAGTCCTCATCGGAAAATCCTACTTTTGAATTCATCTCGTCGAAACCTTTTAGCACCAAGCGTCCTATCTGACGCGCCACTGTCAACGGGCTATACCCACAGACAGTATTTGTAGAGTATGGGGATCATTGTAACCAGGATATAGTGAGAGTAGATCAAACAGACAAGGGACAAGGATTTATACTGGTTCGGGCCCTCAAGATGAGTAACAACCCTACTCCAGTTTATATGTATTATTGATAGAAATATCTCTCAGAGTACAATGGGGAATATAACAACTGGATGAATCCGCAGACTAGAAGCTATCGAGAACGGCCCGATGAAATCTATTCGGCAAACACAACGCTGGCTTTATTTGGATTGCTTCTGGGCGTGGCTTTGGCTATGACTTATCTCTTTCTCCCCTCCCCGAACGAGGGGGTCTTGTATATATGGTGTAGATCATCTTCTTCTCCAAGTAGAACTCGGAGAGATAAAGCAAGATATGGGTCCAAGAAAACCTTATCTTTCTCGATTAGGACTCTGACACCTTCTATTCTAGGAAGATAATTTTTTTTCTTTATCAGCCATATTTCTTTAATTAGAGAATACCTTCTCGTACACTATTAGGTATATAGTATTATCGTATTCCATTAACCCGTATATAGAAGATATGTCTTATCCTTAACACTGACAGAAATATAATTTTTTAAATTTATAGTAAAAAAGGGATCAACCTACTTGTCGATAAGGATGGGGTTATTTTAGTTGTGTTGATTATAAAAATCTAATTACTTAGCATACACTAATCACGTCAGATAAAGTAATCTCATTAATCAGACGATATCTTTTCTCCTGACTACGTCCCCGTACACATACGCGTGTGCCTAAAATGTGCGTGACTTTTTTTAGTCGCGCGTCTGCACGTATTAGCAGTTTCATTCCTCTATGGCCACCGCATCGAGCAAACAAGAGAGAGGCGCGGACTCCACACTGCGACGGGGGCAGAGACACTCAGCCTGGCACGGTGGCAGAGACAGACACGGAAGCAGAGGCAGGGGCGACAGGGTTGACACGACGATAGTAGGGTTGTCGGGTGACTTGACGTGGTAGAGGTAGGGGTGGACGTGGGTTGGGGTGGATCGACCCGGACCATGTTATCCACATGGCATATGATGATACCAAGTGGGTCGGTCCATTGGATCTATTGAGTAAAATGGGTCGGCCCATTTGATATGCATTGATTTTTTTCAATAAACATGTAACAAAGCATCATCAGATGTTCACATACTTTCGCGTAAGAAAGAATCAATATCAAACATGCATGGTTATATTGAATCATGTGAACAACAAAGCATGTTTGGTTCTCACTGCTGGGGATATCCTCTTACTGCCGATTGGTAACTCATTTTAACTCATTTTAGTCTCGGTTGTGCAACCGGGACGCACAATTCAGGACTAAAGATGGATATTTTTAGTCCCGGTTATTGCAACCGGGACAAAAAAATCATCTTTAGTACCGACTAAAAATCATGTTTAGTACTGGATGATAATACCAACCGGTACTAAAAATGTTTTTGTTGAATGTTTTTTATTGCTTGTTGTTTTTTTATATATATGCATATATATACGCATGTATATATATATAAATATAAATTCAAATACATATATATATATAACTATATATATATATATATACATACATGTATATATATAAGTAAATTGTAACATACCGAAAATTTGAATTTCAAATTTTGCATCTAAAAATATCAAAAATGTTTTTCCTAAATAGAAATACTAAAATCTTCCAACTAAGAACCTGGGTGAGTTTAATAAGACTAGTTTTAATATGCAAATTTGTGAATAATTTAAAACCTTTTCCTTGATAGCTCAAAGGAAGAAAATAAAACATAGTGTGTGCATGTATTTGCATAATGTATTGATGTGACTTGAGTCCTTTTGCGTGTTTTTGGATCTTACTACTATTTCATAATAGGATTCATGAGCATTAATTAAAAATCTGAAGCAAATACTTAGTATATATTACAAGAATGTATATATATGTAATATATGAAGTAGAGTAACTAAAAGTATAAATCATGCTCAACAAAATCATGTCAGGTCAAGAATCATCTAAATATAATTTTATAAACATTTTCATAATAACAACCTATGTATATTTTTAAGCTTTGCAAATTTATAAAGATTATTGGTGTAAGATAAAATCATGGAAAAACTTGTCAATAGGTTAGACTCACTGGAATTTTGGTATGATTTTATCTTTACATCTAAACCCTCAATTAAGTGGGTCAAAACTAGTCAAAATTCTAATTAATACTAAACCCTAATCGGCAAAAAGTAACATGTCACCCAAGTATGTATAAAAACATATGAAAGTATATATAGAATATAATTTATTCAAATACTAGCTTATTTATCATGAATTAATATAATTTTTCCAGCATTTATGTTATATGTTTAGACCTCCTAAAAATTCAAATAAATTTCGGCCATTCCTATTTTCTTTATTTTGCTGAGAGTAAAATATAAGGAATTTTTTAGTGCAACCAAAGAAAATAAAATCTAGGTATCTCCATATACCTCCAAAAAAATCCACTTTAAATTATTCTGCCCAAAAATTAAAATAATTGAGTTAACAAAGAGGGGAGAAGAAATAAATCAAGAAAATTCCTGGAATTTCGCCTAAGACCTGTTTCCACCTTCTTCTCTACCCAAACTTTTCATCCTCACCTAGTTTGCTCCGACCTGGGCCCACTTGTCAGTCCCTCCGGCTTGCACACACCTCAGTCCACCGTCCCCAACCGACAAGAACAGAGACAGAGAGAGAGAGCAAGAGGACAGGGAGCCGGCCGTGCACAGCAGCGCGTCGACATGTGTCCAGGGACGTGGCCACCGCTGATCTTGCCCTCTATCTCCCCCAGCTCGGTCGCCACACCTCATTCTCCACTCCTGAGCCAAAGAAACTGAGAGGGAGAACTTCAGCTTTCCTCTTCCATCTCAACCTCGCCGCTGGCCGTGAAGACAACGGCCGCCGCCAGCGCCGATGATCCACGGTCGACCTCTCCTTTCTTGCGTTCCCTAATCTACTCTCGATGTCGTCTCTGTTCCATCTAATTTTGCCCTATTCCATGCAGCGGTTGAACGGAAACGCAGACCACGCCCTCGCTGCCCTGGAGCGTGCTCTGAGCGTCGCCGCCGCGACATCATCGCCGTTCCCGTCGATCGGGTGAAGCTAAGGCCGAACCCTCGCGCCACCAAGATCGCCTCGGTATCCTCTTCAAAAGCCCCCAAGATTTCCAGCCGATGGTGAAGCGAGCATGGAGATCACCGTCATCTTCTTCAACTCCGGCCGCCAGCTTCCATCCTTGTTTCCGTCCTCTCCGGTGAGTTGCAGCACGATTCTTCGCATCCGTAGACTCTCTAAGACCATACTGACACACTGGACATGTTGTTTCTCCAGCTCGTTGACCGTAGCACGCCGTCAACATCCACCCGGAGTCCACAACGCCGCCACCGAGATGATCCAACAAAGGTCTGTAGCTGTCCAAACCTTTCCAGACCTCACGCCAACCTTGGTAAGCATCCAGGAGCCCACATATCTCACATGCATGCATTTTTTTGGAAAGAACCGACCTCTTACTCGATATGCAACCATAGCCCGAGCCGAGCTGCTGCTCGCGCTGCCGCCACCATTGATTCCGACCATCACCGGCGACAAGACGACCACCTTCGGGTGCGCAAGAATCTGGAGCATCTTTTCTCTTTTGGCTGCAATGCCTAAGACGCTGCCGTTCGCCGCCGGCGAGCTCATCCAAGCTGCAGCCATGCTTCACTGCCTCCACGGTTAGGCCAAGGACTCCATTTGTAAATTCGATTAACTCCAAGGATTTAGTTAGAAATATATTTATCACTTACATGTGGGGCCGGACCTACATGTAATAATTTGAAAAGCTAGGGATTCTTAATGAAATTTGCCTTCAACACATGGGAGGACCTCGGGACCTATTCCTAGAAACCTCAGGGCCTTTGTGCATATTAGCAAGTCACTGACCAGTGGACCCATTTGTTTAAATTTTTTAAAGTACAAATAAAATACCTAAAACATTATTAGTTGAACTGAAAATTATGCAAACTTATAAAATCAGTAGAAAATTCATTTTAGCTCTGAATGAATCAAACTAAAACTTGTTAGTTTCACAAAAGTATGAACTTTATTTATATGAACTAAGATCTGGAATATATTGTCGAGCAAGCCGAAACTTATACTTTTCAATGTCAATTGTGATTCTCGCATAGTCTCGGTGAATGGGATCCATACACGTATAATAGCCATTCAATCCGCTATGTGAAATGGAAATCACAAGTAACATCAACAATATAAATTCCGGGGCACCGAATATTGAGCAAGGGAGATATTTGCTGGGACTCACGCGTGCCAGTCAACTTCAGCCTGGAGTGTGCCCGTCAAACCACTTGAAGGTGGCGACCAGATGTGTTACACATTCAGGAGACTTGACCAAAATGCATGAGCTCTACAACATCTCTAATGATCAAAATTCATACTCATGTATTAGCAAGCCGAAATCATATCAAACTTACTAACACATTTTCGTCTAGCAGTTGATATCGTAACAAGGAAGTTTCGGAGTTTTAGCTATTACAGAAACATTATCTTAACTATACATATGGCCGACTGGCCCAATATTTATTGGTTCAGCGAAAGCATCACTACCCAAAACCTTTCTGCAACCGACCGGGGTAAACCCTAGTTAGAACCATTCTGAAACTTAGGAGCATCTCCATCAAAGCATTCATCGTCATTAAAGGACTCTCCTGCCTCTGATTCAAACAAAACATCCGAAACAGAAAAATAACGGTAATAGCAAGAGTCAGTACATTACGAATAATGTACTGGCATCGCCAATCCTAACGTACATGCATGGCATAGTCAAAGGATAGGCTTAAGTAGGTTTATTTTCAGCATAAAGCAAGTTTTATTTCTATAAGTCATTTTCCAAATGATGTGTAACAAATAAACCTTCGGTAAAACTAGAATTTGTCATCATGGCATCATATTTGCAAAGTATAACTCATATTATATAATACTTGGCATTATCCAGAGCATCAAGTACATAAATCATTACCAAACATTTCTCGCATCATTCCATAAATAAGAATTTGAAAGATAACATGGACACGGAATAGAAATCAATCGTCTATACTCAACACATATCCTTATGCCGCTCATAACCGTGAGCGCGGCTAACCGGTTAGTTTAAAACTCTGCAGAGTCCGTACACTGTACCAACATGATGTAAAATAGTAATCATGTAAAACATGCCACGCGATACCGAAGTACCCGATTTACTACTCACAACATAGCCTTTACATTACTCATGATTTAGCCTTGCACCAGCATGATAGGTGTGATTCCGTCCTAGGCATATGACCTAGAACCATTAGGAGGCGGGCTCACGCTTGAGCCTAACACCATGATAGCGAAAACATCCTTTCCTACCATGAGGCACCATATTGTTCTATTGGATAGACTTAGACGCCTAAACTACCATACAGGTAAATAGGTAGTTCCTATAAATTATCGTTAAGACTAATTCATACTACAACGGCCTACCTTAATGCAAGACTAAACCATAAACAATTTAATCGGCTATGGCTATCCTATAATAGCACATGTGGTCGTACTATAAACACAAGAGACTGACATTGAATGAAGTCCTTAACTATCTCAGGCATACACTCCCCCTACCGATACACAACTAAATACCATATGTGTATCACTTGCTGCTCAAGACTTAAATACTCCTTTTTCTCGTTTTAGTTCACAAATAATTACACGTTCACTTTGAAGGAGTGGTTACTTAAAAACAGTGAGTTTTAGAAATAATAGGATGCCCATAATGATAGTAATAGTTTAATCTAAGCATTGCTAAGCTGTCATGGCGATAATTGACATAAATCAAATTGTCGAAAGATAATAGTATTTAACGTATCCTAAGGTGCCAAATAATAAGTGGTGTTTTTCAAATGGATAGTATAACTATATTCATTCAAACTACCCATCTTTTTTAGTTGTAAACTAACCATGCATATTTGCAAACAATATTTTAAACCTTCAAATATAGGATCAATATGATCAAAGGAAGAGAGGAAGGTGGGCTTGCCTTGCTCTTGTTCCACCCCTGGTCTAGCTATATAGTGCACCTCCTCGATGAGGAACTGACCGTCATCTAAACATACACGAAAATTTTGAATTACATTTCTGTAAAAGAAAATTTTATATGCCCTAAATTAAATGCTATTCTTAGGATGATGTGATACTGTGTTAACTCAATTTTTAGTGCAAGAATTTCTATTTTATCAAGTTCCATTCAAAAGTTATAAATTTTTAAAGTTGGAAAATAATTAATTATGGCCTATATTCAAATTTTAAATATTTAAGACATAAATCTCTAAAGTTTTGGTGAGTTTAGCAATTCCAGATAATAGAACATAAAAATATGAACCCAACAAAATTTAGTTTGAAATTTTTGGAGTTATTATGAATTTACTATGAATTTCCGAAGTTAAAGCTATTTTAGTTCAACAGAAAATACCTTAATCATTTTCTCTAGATTTTACAAATTTTAAAAGACCTCGGGTCCACCAGTCAGCCTCTGCACAATTGCTTAAAGGTCCGTAGGGCTTCGGCAAATAGAACCCGCGGTCCCTAGCACGTGTCTAGGCATTTAAGCAAAATAACACTCGGGTTCCTGCCTAATTACAACGAAGTCCTGTCCCCACCTGTAAGGCTCTGAGTAAAATGCTAAAAGGTCCCTAGTGAATCTATATGTTCCCAGTCTAGCCCCTTAGCGCAGTTCAGACAGAGCAGCGGCGCGGCGGCAAGTTTCACGGCGATCCCGGCGGCGAATGGATGGGTTACAGGCTATGGAGAAAATGGTAGAGGGCCCTAGATGAATCCGACGAGGTACATCTTGCGAGCTACGGCAGTGTATCGCAACGGCAGTAGCGGGAGAAGCGGCGACCTGCCTCGGCTTGCGGGTGCAATACGGGCTTGGGACTTCTTCAGCACGCGCGCGTGCATGCATGCGAGGCTAAGGATGTCTAGGATGCTCACCAAAGCGTAGACGGTGTTCGGCAAACTCCCAAGTGCTCAGTTCGGTCCCGATGGCGGTCACAGCTTGGCGGTCATCGTCGGCGGAGTGCTCCCGGTCCAAGCGATCTAGGAGAGGTACAAGCATCAATTAGTGATGACATGGAGTAGCTTTGTGCACGAGGAATCACCCTGAGACTTACCAGAGAGAGAGGTAGAGCTAGAGAACGCTGGCGGCCGGAGATGGAGAAGATGGAAGGGATCTCCCGACTAAGGGCTTCTCGACCCGATTCCTCTGGGTTTCGGGATCGTCTTGAGGTCGTGAGTGTGTTGGCAAAGTGCCTCAGGTGGTTATGAAGCCTTGGAGCCTGGCGGCGTTGATGGCTCCCACGGCGGCGCCCGGAGTTCACCAATGGCTCACGTGGACGCGGTTCGCGTTCCCGGAGATTGGCTACACCAAAATGTCGGGGCTTTGAGGGGTTAGCAACGGCATCGAACAGGGAGATTGGAACACGGGTTAACTCAGACCAGAGCGTACCCGATGAAGCGGGACGGCGGGGACGATCTCACCGGCGCCGAGAAAGACTCCTTCGCTGCGCTAGCTTCTGGATCGGTCGCCCCCGGTTTCTCCCGAAAATGGAACAACGGTGAGAGGAAGAGGATGTGTGTCGGCTGGTAGGGTTAAATATGGCGGTCGGCAGTGAGATGGCGTGGAAGCAGCGCTCGGCGGCGTCGACGTGTGTTGCGAGCATGTCGTCTGCGGGGAAGTGGCGCTAGCTTGACGTGTGCACGCTTGTGCTACCGACGAGCGGGTCCCACAGCAGCCTGGGCCCACCTGGCAGTGAGTGCTATGCAGAGAAGAGAAAGAGCTGGAAAAATTATTAAGTCTCAGCACTGCTGCTAGATTCCATCTTTGCCCTCAGTTCAAAATAGTTTCCAGGGACTTTTAGGTAAAAACCCAAATGGCAAAATGGTAATTTTCTATTTCCTCTACAATTTGGTCAAATTACCTAAGCCAAAATGTCTTTGATCAAATTTTAAAGAAGTGCCAAAGTAGGCTCCAGAGAATCTGAAATTTCAGATTTTGAGTTTAATTTAAACTCTTTGTTTGAACAATTCCATGGAAAAATAAAATCCAGCTAAATTTATGTTTTACTCCACACCCAAGGGTCAAGCCAATTGAGTTATTCCATTTGTTTGTAATGTTTTAAGTTATTATTTTGATGATTTAATTATCAGTTTCATTCATTTAAAATCGCTATAATGCATATGCTTTAAAATAAACGGGCTAGGGAAAAATAAAATTTACATCAAACTCGAAAGAGGGAAATTTTATTTCAACAACCATTTAATATTACATAGCCTCCTAAAAGGGTTTTGACGGTATAGTATACAAAATATAGTTCATTTTTAAGTAAATACAAATGGTCATAATTAATATGAAAACTTATAAAATTCATAGTAAATTGGTTCCAACTCCAAATTAGGTTATCCTAGTTTTGTTAGATTCAAAATCTCATATTATTGATTACTGTACATTAAAATATGACATGTGACACATAGCTTATAAAATTCATAATAAATTCATGATAGCTCTAAAAATTATGAAATAAATCTTGTTGAACCCAGGAAAACATACTCTTCACTGCTATAACTTAATACTGGACATAACTTGAACATAAATTGCATCTAAGATTATTTAGAGCATAATTTACCAAGGTCTAGGATAGAACTTATAAAATTCCTAAGAAAATCATGCTAACCCTAAAAATGGTGAAACCAAATTTGTTAAACTTAGGAGAAAGTACTTTTTACTACAGTAACCTATAACTTAACAGAACTTGAGCCTAATATACATCTAAAATTTATTAAGACATAATTAGCATGTCTAGTATAGAATTATAAAATTCATAACTCTCAAATTCAAAGTGATAAAATAAAAATTCCTTAATCATGTTTAGTGAGTACCTATCTACTATAATGAATTCATGCATATTAGAAGCATTTTGGATTTGTTTTGTATGATTTGGTGTTTATATGCTACCGTTATTTTGTATAGTGAACGACATCGCTTTCGGTGAGAAGTTTGGGTTTTATTACTGACCGTGAGGGAGATTCTAACCAAGGCAAGTGCCCTCCTCCTTTGAACACTTTGATCCTATGTTTTTATTACACAAACGTTTCTATTGCAAAATTGCACGCGTTAAATAGTTATGTTTGGAAAATATTATTTGAAAGTGGTACAATGGTAGCTATAACCCAATTGTTGCATAATACACCTTAAGATTTGTTATCCTTGATGTTCGTAACCTTAGAATGGTTTAGAGTACTCTCCATGTGTTCAGATGGGCTTATAACTGCTAAGCACAATGTCATATGCTTAGCCATGTCTAGTGATATGCTAATAAACATTGTGGTCGCCTTATATATTTGAAAATGGGCAAATTTGCAACTTATGGACAGAGGTGAACCTTTGGTTATTTGTGAAATAAAATGGAAAAAAAATCTTGATTCTAGACTTGGGCGGCGAGTGGTGTACATATGGTAGTAGTTGTGCACCGATAGGAGGAGCGTTCGTCTGAGTCGATTAAGGACCGAACTCTACGTTATCCACTAGGTATACAGTACTGCCACATGTGTTAGTACGGAATGATCTTAGCTTATTAAGTTATTTAATGTTTAACCTTGCATTCGAGAGGTCGTTGTAGTAGAGATGGCGGTCACGGTTTGTGGAGCTATATTTAGGAACTACCCATGTATGTGTTGAATTTAAGGCTAGCGAATATTACTAAATATGTGTGTGTTTTGTGAGGGGACGAATGATCTGCCTCATAGCATGGGCGTCTAAGTCTGTCCAATACAACGATAACGTGCCTCATGGGGGAACGGTTGTGTTCGTCGTCATGGCGTTAGGTTAAGGCGTGGACCCGCCACCTAACGGCTCTAAGACATATGCCTAGGGTGGAATCACACTTATCGTGCTCATGCAAGGTTAAACATTAGGCAATGTAATGGTTACGTTGTGACCTCTAGTCCGCACTCAATGTGTAGAGTGTGGGGTGCTAGGACGGTACCAAACCAACTAGAGTGTAGCATCCGGGCTTCTATCACATCATGTGGATATGTACGAACTCTGCAGAGTTAAAAATAACCGGTTAGCCATGCTCACGGTCAAGAGCGACTTGGGGAAATAGCATGAGTATAATTTTATTCTTTCTAAAACACTTTATAATAAAATGGTTGAGGATGGGAAATTGATGATGATTTTTATTATAATGATGACTTGCTACCAGGGAAGGTGCAAGTGTGATGTTTATGAATTATGATGATAATGAGGAAAAATGATAATTATGTTTCTACAATTATTTATATGGATCACCATGCTTTACAACATACTTGTTTTACAAATGCTTTACAAATTTACTGTTTGCGAAGTGTTGTGAAACAACTTAGCTTTATGCAAATGAACCTATAAATAGCCGTTCTTTGATAATTAGAGCTTGCATGTATGTAGGATTGTATTGCCTTGCTAGTACATTAACCACTGACACTTGTTTTTTCTGTGGTTTGTTGTCTAAATTATTTTGCAGGTATAGTTGAGTGCTATGGGTTCCGTTGTTCTTTTTCAGGATGGTTCATTAGGGGTCTACCCCTAGTCAGATTGCTTATGGGTCTTGGGTAAATAAGTTTTCATACGAACCTCTATTTATAAGGCCGTTCGGCCATATGTATCCTAGACTTAGATTCTAAATTAATTATGTGTTAGTAATCCTTGTTTATGAATATCATTTGCTTTCATGAAAGTATCTTGGTATGTTCTAGCTTATAGAACTATCTAGACATGAGTATAGATGTTAAACAAGCAAAATGTTGTAGAGCTTAGCAAATTGTCAAGTCTTCTGGGATGTATAACACATCTGGTCGCTGCCTTCGTGTGGTTTGATGAGCACGTCTCAGGCTGAAGTTGACTGGCACGCTAAGTCCCAGCAATGTCTCTTTTGCTCAATATTCAGCACTACGTAATTTATATTGAATGGTGTTTAGTTGTGATCATGGGACACATTGAGGTTTGAGTGGCTATTATGCGTGTATGGATCCCACTCATTCAAAACTATGTGATGGTCACAATAAACACTGGACGATACAATTTTTGAGTGCTCGACATAAATACATATACATATGATTAATGTATATTTGTATGTAGCATCACGTATATAATTGTTGGTATATATTACTTATGTACAATGGGAATTAAATACGTTTTTGATATATGTACAGTCGTTATTAATTTCTAATGCTCTATCATATACTGCAAAAGCTAACAGGTGAATTGTTCGTGACGAGGAATAGGTTCTTTATTGTCGTGAATAGGTTCTCCTGACGAGGGATAGGTTTTAAAAAATGAGATATGAATATATTAAATCAATGAGAAGAGTGTAAATAATTCTAGAATGGTGTTTATGTAGTTTGATATTGTTATCATTGTTAATTTCTTGTGCTACGCAGTGAATAAAATCACAAACATAGTAGCCGCACAAGTTGGTGTCCTGTTCCTGTCGTAAACACTAAAGGAGAAACAAACTTATGAAATATTTCTATTATAGAATAAATGAGAGATATAATTTTGGACCATGTTAGTACCGGAGTCCATCCTCACAGTCAGTTCTTCCTTGAATTTCCCGTGGACGTTACTACATAATTTAGCCCATGCCCTACAGTTGCAAACTATCATTAATGATGCTTTGGTCCACAAAATAGCGATAGCAGCAATCATAATGACAGCACTAGTGACATTACCTGTTAAGCATGTCAAAGATTTTGTTGAAAGTATCTCTTGGTTTTCGCATAGAGTCCATGACATCAATCTTGCTGCTGGACACGTCTATGACAAAAAGGACCCAGTGAAATCTGCAATTTGCGTGAAATGTGATGTACATATCATTTTATAAATACGAGAAGATAATTGGTGCAAGAGGCGGTAAAAACTCACTTTGTGTTGTAAGGCAAGAGTGAACTGTTTAAAATGTTGCTACACCAGGAATTTATAAATGTTTTGCTCGGTTTCATCTGGCCAGTCATCTATAGTCTTCTTGTTGATTATGTAGGCGTCCATGAAACCACACTTGAAGTATCCATGCCTACGGTAATTTTGAATCTCCATTCTATAGTGAAAAAAGGCGTTAAATCTTTGATATTACATTCGACGGGATAATAAACGAAATAAAATTAAACGACATTTACAGAACCCAACAAGCGAGAAGAGAGACATCAAGGGTGTCTTGTTAGTATACGTCGTACATATCCTTGAAGTTGATCCACATATCACACATCCCACGAAATAAATCTTTATTTTTAATCTTTGCGGGGAACATAATCCTACCATGAGCTGATTGATCCATGTACCATTGATGAAATCGGTACATTTGTGTAGGTAGGTTCTTGACCAGCTCTGGCTTGACAAGTGGTGCACCGATTACGTATGGGTGTTTTAGATCTTCTTCTGTGGCATTCTTGTTAGAGGCTATCTCCAGCAGTTGCTCCTTGCTAAGATTTATATCTGCCATAAATTATTGTAAAGTAATGTCAAGATTCGATGACATCGGGGAAACCGCTTGTTTTTCTTGCATTCCAAGCTGAGGGACAACTATTGTCTTTCTTGTGCTCTTCCCATAAGACTTGCGAATTGTGCGATCATAGTCTGATACTAAGGTCTTTCTTGTGGGTTCTCTCATCTTCTGAAAGAAGTCCTTAGTTGCCGAGTCTATTGGAATCTTCTTCTGTGGACTCCGCAGCTTGAAGTGCTCCTTCACTTGTCTTTTCACTTCCTAGTCAGTGTCCTCATCAATCCTGTCATACGGTCTTTTCTTGAGATCGGCATTCTTTGGCTCGTCAAGTCTTGGCTTCTTCGTTTGTGTGGACTTTGATGACGTGGAACGAGGTGGGCAAGTCTGTTGTTGCCTGCTACTTGCAGCTGGTTGCAGCGGTGAAGACAGAGGAGACCGAGGTTGCGGTGGAGACGGATGCGCCACTGGAGACCAAGGTTGCGGAGGAGACAGTGGAAACGGTGGAGACCGAGGATTGTTAGGCTGCGGCGGTGGAGATGTAGGAACGGACACTACTGCTCGTTTGAGAAGCACAATGTATCGCTTGCACCATAGTATGATGGCGTGGACTGTCTCTTCTAGTTTCATCTCCCCATCTCCTCCGGGGATGTCCAGCTCGAGATCATCAAATCCTAGGCAGACCCGCTCCACCTCGACCTTTGAGTATCGAGGTGGAATCGGCCTACATTGGTACATCGTGTCTCGCTGCACTTGTATGGCCATGCCCTCCGCCACCTTCACGAGAAATGATGTTATTTAGTAACATATGGACCAATTTTTGAAGTCTTCAAATGTGGATGTGCAAACTTCCATGCAACCATGCCTTTTTCGCGCGTTCATCCTGGGTGCTCCGGATTCTGCAGTGCGAGCGTAAGCTCATCTTCTCTCTGTCTAGATGGAATCTTCCCTCAGTAGAGACCTTTAGGGCATCGACGAGACGGTGAGCTGCTTGGCGTATTTCATCGCCAAAGATCAAGGAGCCATCAGCATCATTCAGTGTACCCCCATGAGCGTAGTACCAATGTTTTGATCGTTCAAGCCAATCAAGTGTGGCCGGAATGATACCTCTTTCGACTAAAGCATCCTCCATTTTTTGCCACTTGGGCACTGCCTTCTTGTAACTGTCCAACCCTAGCCAGTGAAAGAACTTCTTAGAGGCGTTGGCTTTATTCTTCGCTATCTTGGCTTGCCCTTGCTCTCCTGTCTTGTAGGCCATAAATGTATCCCAATGATCCTTCAGTTTGGGGAATGTGTCAAAATCTGGTGTTAGGTCCTTCAGGATATATTTGTTCTGTAAATCATTCTTGTAGGTCTGGAATTGTTGGGCCATCTTTTTCAGAGTCCAAGCCTTCATTTTGGCCTGATCTACCTCAGGGATCGTGAAGGTCTCGAGCATGATGGTCCACAACATGTCCTTCTCTGTATTTGGGAGATACGTTTATTTCACATCCCCGCGTTTGCTTGGTGCTAGTTCTGTATGCTGATGGGCACGTGATCCCTCATGATCCAACCGCTGTGTGACACAAACTTCCTTCGTACATCAGCGAGGGCAACTGGTTCTTCATCTGGGTTTACTTCAATTATGATGTGTCTCCTCTCTACCTTCCTCATGACACCTTGTTGTCCACGTGTCCTCTTCGTACTAATGCTCGGTTGGCTGGCCTATTGCTCATTCTCGTTTCCTTCCGCGTTCCTCTCCTCGTTCCCCTCCTCATTCAAGTACTGCTTGGGGTCCTCGTTCCCCTCCTCGTGCGCCCAGTACTGACTGATGCCCTCATTGATCTCGTCCAAGAGAACCTGTTTGTCATCGTGATCTGTCATCTGTTCGTAACATTAAATAATACAGAAAATGTAAATTACTACAAAAAATTCATGGTATATTGTT
Source organism: Oryza officinalis (assembly GCA_008326285.1). Taxonomy (NCBI): domain Eukaryota; kingdom Viridiplantae; phylum Streptophyta; class Magnoliopsida; order Poales; family Poaceae; genus Oryza; species Oryza officinalis. Next base: position 6,964,399 of record BDMV01000004.1, on the reverse strand, counting down.
ATATATATCCATATTTTCGACAACTACGAAGAACTTCTAAAATTCACTTACTTAAGAAATATGCAACCTACATGTATATTGTTATATATATCCACATTGTCGACAACTACGAAGAACTTCTAAAATTGACTTACTTAAGAAATCTCTATGAGTATTGTTTATATATATCCACATAGTTAATTGAACTAGGTATGCATATAATTAGAATTAACATGTCATATCGAATTGTTCACATAACTTGCCTTAGCATGTTGCTTGGCGACCTTCGAATCACATAATTTAACTTTAGAGTCGCCCGCGTCCAACCCTGGCAACAAAACAATCGTTAGATAATTACAACATTTGTATTGAACAACTAAAACATAGCACAAGTTGTAAATATATTTTTCAAAAATTATATATATTTTAATTATTTGCAGCGGCGTCGGAGTCCGGGCGGCGACAATGATGACGACGACGACGATGATGGTGGCGACGACGACAATGGCAAGAGAGCGAGAGAGATGAAAAACGCTAAGTCCCGATCGGTGCGGCCGAGAAAACGAAACGGCACATATATATACCCATAAATTTAGTCCTGGTTGGTGAAAACAACCAGGACTAAAGATAGTATCTTTAGTCCCGGTTGTCTTTAGTCCCGATTGTTTCTTTAGTCCTGGTTGTTTTCACCAACCGGGACTAAAGATAGTTCCTGCTATTTTCAAAATTTGTTTTGTCCCAGCTATGGATAACAACCGGGACTAAAAGGTAATGAAAAAACTTAATCGTGGCACAATTAAGTGCATTAAAAATAGGTCTAAAAATTTAGTAACTAACGGTGGCCCAATTAATTTCATTAAAAATAAGTTAAAAATTATAATAAAATTTTAAAATCGTATGTGATTAACCGTGGCCCGGTTAAGTCCATTAAAAATATAAAAATAACTAAAATACATTAAAAAAAGGTTAAAAATTATAATAAAATTTTAAAATCGTATGTGATTAACCGTGGCCCGGTTAAGTCCATTAAAAATATAAAAATAACTAAAATACATTAAAAAAGGTTAAAAATTATAGTAAAATTTTAAAAATCATATATAATCAACCATAAAACTAGCTATGATAAGTAAAAGATCTTAAAAATAAGGAGAATATATTAAAAATCAATTGAAATAAAGGACCTTCAATACATTAAAAATAATTACATCGTCCATACACCAAAATAGGTTAAAATAAAAATCAATTGAAACAGAGGGACCTTCAATACATTAATAATAATTTACAATGTGATGGTTGACCACACGTACTTTCTCCTAACGAATGTTCCTTCGCTATGATCATTGCGTAAGTAAAGGCTATCCTCATTTGATAGGAGGATGCTCGGGTCAACCGTCAAAGTGAACAGAGGTTGCCCATCAAACTAATCGTAATCTTCGTCAGTCTTATCCTCCACTCCAACAACATTTTCCTAGGAGAACCACATGGCGCTTTGACTCGTCGGGCCCTTTCCCCTTCTTTGATTTGCTACACATATCATTCACGTAGAAAACTTGCGTTACATCATTAGCTAGAATGAATGGTTCGTCTGAATATCCAACCTTGATAAGGTCAACTATTGTCATCCCACAATCATCAATCACTACGTCTCCACCAGTCAGCCTAACCCATTGGCACTGAAACAAAGGGACCTTCAGAGGTCCATAGTTGAGTTCTCATATCTCGTCGATGGCACCGTAATACATGCTAGTTGTCCCATCGTATCTTATGACATCGATACGAACAACACTGTTCTGGTTTGTACTCTTTTTGTCTTGAGCTCTTGTATAAAATGTGTACCCATTGATCTCATATCCTTGGAATGTCAAGATTGAGTAAGATGGTCCCCTCGCCAAGAAGGCAAGTTGTTGGTCAATCGTCTCGTTACCCATCAAATGTGGATGCAACCAAGCGGGGGAAAGTATCAATGTGATGACGTGTAATCCAGGCATCGGATTTACTGATGTTTTTGGAGCAAACAATCACCAAGTGCTCCTCAATATAAGGAGCCACCAACGAAGATTGTTGCAAAACCGTGAAATGTACTTTACGGAATAAATCATTGTCTGTAGTTATTATTGCTTTCCTTCCAAGAGTCCCCTTTCCCCGTAGTCTCCCCTCATGGCTTAATTCGGAGACCCCAATTGGACAAAGGTATTCAATAAATTCTATGCAGAACTCAATGACCTCCTTTGTTCAATACCTCTTAGCGATGCTTACTTCCGGACGAGAACGGTTACGAACGGACATTGCACCACGTTATTTTGTAGGGCTGTTAATCTGTCTGGATCGATGATAATCTATGAAATTGCATTCAAGAAAGCACATAGCTTTGTTATTGTTGTCCAGACATTACCAGGAAGGATAGCCCGAATTATAACAAGAAACAGCCGTGTCATCAACATGTGGCAGTCATGAGACTTTAGGTTTCTAAACTTTCTTTCTTTCATGCTTATTATTCTCTTTATATTCGAGGAGTAACCAGACGATACCTTGATGCTCTCTAAGCATTCAAACATACTTTCCTTCTCTGTCTTGCTCAGAGTGTAGCTGGCTGGACTCAAATAATGGCTTCTTTTCTCCTTCGGTTCCAGATGAAGGCCATTGCGTTGTTTGATATGCTTGAGATCATTACGTGCTTCAAGTGTATCTTTCGACTTCCCAAATACACCTAGAAAGCCCAGCAGGTTGACGCAAAGGTCCTTAGTTAGATGCATCATGTCGATTGCATTGCAGACCTCTAATACTTCCCAATAGGGTAACTCCCAAAAAATAGACTTCGTCTTCCACATCGCCGCGTGACCATGTTTACTTGCTATAGGTTGGCTGCTAAGTCCCTTTCCAAATACTACTTTCAGATCTTTCACCATAGCAAACACAATTTTTTCATTACGTTGTTTAGGCATAGTACGGTGGTCTGCCTTCTTTTCAAAATATTTGCCTTTCTTTCGTACAGGGTGGCTTGCAACAAGAAATCGACGATGGCCCATGTACACAACCTTCCTACAATGCTTCAAATACATACTGTCAGTTTCATCCATACAGTGGGTGCAAGCCTTATACCCCTTGTTTGATTACCCGGATAGGTTGCTAAGTGCAGGTCAATCATTAATGGTTACGAACAGCAACGCTCGTAGGTTAAATTGCTTTTGTTTGTCCTCATCCCACACATGGACACCTTCTTTCTTCCAGAGCAGTTTTAGATCTTCAACCAATGGTCTTAAGTACACATCAATGTCGTTACCAGGTTGTTTTGGGCCGTGAATAATAATCGGCATCATGATGTACTTTCACTTCATGCATAACCAAGGGGGAATGTTGTAGATACACATGGTCACAGACCAAGTGCTATGACCACTGCTCATCTCTCCAAATGGATTCATGTTATCCGTACTTAAACCAAACCTTATGTTCCGTGCATCCTTTTCGAAGTCTTGAAATGTTTTATCGATGTTTCGCCACTGCGACCCATCGGCAGGGTCTCTCAGCATCCCGTCTTGTTTACGTTCTTTTGTGTGCCAACGCATCATTCTAGCATGCGTTTTGTTCCTGAACAAACGCCTTAGTCATGGTATTATAGGGAAATACCACATCACCTTAGCAGGAACTCTCTTCTTTGAAGGCTGACCATCAACATCACCAAGGTCATCTCGTCTAATCTTCTATCGTAGTGCCTTACAAACCGGGCATGCTTCTAGGTTCTCGTACTCCTCATCGCGATAGATGATATAATCATTCAAACATGTGTGTATCTTCTGGACTTTCGGTCCTAGAGGGCAGACTACCTTTTTAGCTTCGTACGTTGTTTCTGGTAATTTGTTTCCCTCCAGAAGAATATTCTTTATGAGTTTCAATAACTCACCAAATGTCTTGTCAGTGTCACGCCCGAAAATTTTCCCAAATTTCCAAACCGTCTTGTGTATTAAGTCCATGTCCAGGCATCAACCAAGGTACACAAAACGACAAATCAATAAATAAACCCAAACATAAATAAAGCGATAAATACTTACAACAGAGGCACTTAGTCCTCACACCGAAAAGAAAACAGCAGCGGAAAGAGGCGATCCTAGCAGGGCTTCAGCTCCACTCCACAGGCAAACTCAACTGGGGTCTGAGCCTTGGTCCTCTAACTTCATCTTCAACTCAGAAGTACTAAACTTCTGAAAAGGGGGGAAAATAGCAAGATATAGTACAACCACCGTACTCAACAAGCCACACCAAAGATGCAAACGTGCAAAGGGGAGACAGAGGGAGGCTTGTGGCTATTTGCAGAAAAGCGGTTGCAAAACTTTATATTTTAAAACAGTTAACAGTTGTTTAATTATGACAGGGTTAAATCTCCACTGAACAACGCTACAACCATGTTGAACAGGCCCAACCATTCCACTTGAACTACACCAGTTCATTAAGTCAAATTAATTAAGCATGTGGGACTAATCACGGTGAATCTGGTTGATCGCCCATAACCGCGGGTACGGCTATTCGAATAGTTTTACTCTGATCAGAGGTGCGCAACTGTACCCACAAGACACGATTCCACACATGTTACCATGCCCCGAAGTATCACCACGATACTGCAAAGGAGGAAATCGTGACAAGACCTTTCGCATAACTCCTCCTAACCAAGCGCACCCCACCGCAGGTTTCGCCCCCGCTCCCTTACCAGCAGCGGGCAGCCCCCCCTCGTGCCACGGTGAATCCAGCAGCCGATCAACTGGTATATCCCCGGCCGACCCAACTCCATCACGCCCACCCTTGCCGGGAGTGTCAGCTAGGGAAGAGCTATACTACGAGTCCAGCTGTTGCCCATTCTTGCTTGTGGTAAGCACTACTATTCTTCCAGGGTTTCCCATGAACCGGTCCTTAATTGCCATGGGTGCGACCAGCAAAACCATGCACCCACAGCCCACCATTAGGTCATATTTTAGTTGGATAATTACGACCAATAACACATGGTCGGGTGCCTCGAGCGAACCGCTCGTTAGAAGCTAACTGTAACAGTGTAATTATCCCATTAAATAAGCTAGTGGTAATTAAGCATGGCTAAGCATATATAATTCTAGCAGAGTCAACATAAGTGACTTACGCTAGTCAAATTATCACCCACAGTTACCAAAGGACGGTTTGACAAGTAAACATGGCACAAGCGAACGGATAGGTAAACCCTATTCCCATGTAATTAGCAAAACATGCACTTTATTTGCAAACGTAAAACATTTCGTAAAATGGGTACAACATGCTCAAGGGGAATGTGTGACTTGCCTTGCTTCTTCAAACAATCTTCCGGACTTCTTTCCTCACGAGCGCGAACTTCCGAAATGGCGGAATCTACACGCCGGCACGCAAAATGAGGAAAAACTCTAATAAAAACCAAGTAAACAGTACATAAAAAAGTAAACAAACATGTAGAGCTCAATTTTAGGTGAATTTTTCAAGTTGAATGGCTCAATTTGGAGTTCGTACAAATTAGATATGGATTTTTAGAAGTTTTGAGCCATTTCAATGATTTTCTGGAAATTAAATCGATTTATTGCGTAATTATTAATTAATTTTACAAAGGAAAGGACTATGTTGACATCATCAAAGGGAAACGGCACCGGAACGACGGGTCCCACGTGTCAACGGGTCAAGGGGCGGTTGATCCACGGTGGACCAAGTCCAGGCACGCACGGGTGCGGACGCACCACGTAGCGCTGATGTGGCGGCCACAGCGGATGGACGGGAGAAGGTAGCGCCGACGTGGACGCCAACGTGGCGAAACCGCGGGCGGCCACGTGGTCTGGGTGTGGACCGGATTAAACAAAGGGGGCTCACGTGCCGGTGACATAAAAGTCAGCGAACCGAGGAGGAAAAGGAGGTAAAATGGACTTTGCAGGGGAAAGGGGAAAACTTAGGCTGAGAGGGAGGTAAACTGGACTTGTGCAAAAAGGGAAGTGGAAATGAGCCAAGGGAGGTAATTTGGACTTGAGGAGGTGAACTGGACTTCCTCAGGAAAAGTTAAAAGGGCCGATGAGAGACAATGGGCTCCACTGGAAAATGGGCTGAGGGAGCCAATGTAAACTTTGGTGAAGAATAGGGCTGATGGACTGATGGCCCAAAGGGGAAAGGGAGGAGAATTGGACTCCTCGCGAGGGAGATGGGCCAATCTGCCCAACGGCTGCTGGGCCGAGAGAGAGAGGTGGGCCGGCCCGGGTGCGGCCTCTACGGCCAGGCAGGCGGCTAGGGTTCGGCCAAACCCTAGGCCGACCCGGCCATGGCACGGCGGCGGCGGCCGGACCGAGCGACGGCAGGACGGCGGCGCGACCACCGGCGGGGACGGCCGGCGAGTGGCGGCGGCTAGGGTTGAAAACGGACGGAAATATTCCCGTTCCGACCCGTTCCGTTTTCTACTTTTGTTCCGTCCGTTTTCGTATTTGTAAATCCCGTTTCCGTATTTACGGAAATGGGTGAGGGTATTTTCCGTCCGTTTCCGAGATGTCCCGTTTTTATGCGGAATTGACCCGTATTTATTCCGTTTTTTCATCCTGTTTTCAATGTATATGAGATATGTCTAATAGATTTATATGTTTATAAACGTTATGCATGTTAACATGTCAACACATCTCATGATAGTGAATATTTCACTGATAACTTCGTAGATGTATATTAATTTGTGAGTTAGTTCACAAATACTTAAGATTATTTGATCTCGTTATCATAATTTAATTTTCTGACTCTTCGTCCGTATCCGTCCGTTTCCGTAAGTCCGTATATTCCGTTTCCGTTTTCCGAACCGGCATTTTCCGAACCCGATCTCGTTTCCGCCAAAAAATATAGAAACGGAAGTAGAAATAGGGTTTTTTCGACCGTTTCCGTCCGTTTTCATCGCTGGCGGCGGCGGTGGCGCTGTGGCGGCGGCGTGCGGCGGCGGCGCACGGGGCGGGGGCGGCGCACCGGGGAGGAGAGAGGAAAGGGAGGGAGAGAGGGGAGCTCACCGGGTTAGGCCGGAGCCGAAGAAGACGGCGGCGGCGCCGACGCTACGGCGTGGGGACGACGGCGCGGAGGCGCGGGGAGCAGCGGCGAAGCCGGAGGGGGGTCGGCAACGCGCGGGGACGGCTCCGGCGACGGCGGTGTGCGGCCGGAGGTTGCGGCGGTTCGGGCTCGCGGGAGCGGGCGGCGCCGGCGGCGGACAGCGGGGCAGAGGCGTGACCGGGAAGCAGCGACGCGGCCACGGCCGGATGCGGCGGCCAGCGCGCGCGGGCGGCGGCGATCTAGCGGCGGCGGGGCGGATGGTGCACACGGCGGCGCCAAGAGAGAGGAGAGAGAGAGGAGGCGGCGGAGCTCACCGGCGAGGAAGGAGACGACGGCGGCAGCAACGCTAGGGTTTGGGAGAAGGCGGCGCAAGGGGAAAACGAGAAAGGAGGTCGCGGGCCAAGAGAATATAAAGGGGCCCCGGGCTAGGGTTCGGCCGGCGGTTGCGAAAACTCCGCCGGAGAACGCGGCGGTGCGCGCGGCTGGAGGTTGAAGGAGGGAGGCCGAATAGACTTCGAGAAAGGGGCGGCGTTAACGGGTCGGCGGCCTTGTGCCGAGGGAAAGAGGAAGGAGGGAGGGACGTGGCCCGTGGGCCGCGCGGGAGGGAGAGGGGAGGAGGCCGCGTGGGCCGCGGGAGAGAGAGAGGGTTTTGGGCCGAAAATGGCCCAAAACAAAAGGGACCCTTTTTAATTTGTTTTTCAATTAATTTAATTTGTTAAATGAACTTTGTGACTTTAAAATTATTTCCTTAGCTCCAAAAATTCACGAAAAATTTTGGAGAGTACTTCAAGGCACGGGGAATATTACAAAAATATTTCCGGCCATGATTTTTAAAGGAAATTTTGATTTCCTTGCTAATTTCACTTGTTTAAATTTCTTTTAATTTTTATTTAATTTTTGGAAAATGTATTATTAGGCAATTTTTAATCCCGATAGAAAATCGTGGCGTGACAGTCAGTCACACCATTTTTTGCCTTCCATTTGCAGGAATTCTAGCATGGTATCCAACTTTTTGTGCCCCTGGGTACAACAACGTTTTGTGGTCAGCTAACATACGCTCCAATTTATAGACCTCCTTTTCACTTTTGCAATCTTTCTTTGCGTCGCACAACATCTGACCAAGATCATCTGCACCGTCGTTTTCTTCGACAACTCCACCCGCATCGCCTGTTGAACTATCTGCAAATCCACCGTATTGAGCCTAGTCCGGAATATTGTCGTTTTCTTCTTCATCTTCTTCCATTGCAACCCTTAACTTTTCGTGCGAGGTCCAACACTTATAGCTAGGCATGAATCCCGACTGCAACAAGTGGACATGAAGAGTTTTTGATGTAGAATATTCTTTCTGGTTTTGCCCTTTTTACATGGACAACATATAAAACCCTTAAACTTGTGGGCATTGGCCACACTAAAAAAATAATGCACGCCATCAATAAACTCCTTTGACCGAAGGTCCGCGGTGTATATCTATTGCCGTTTCATCTACATCAAATAAACAAATGTAAAGGAAGTCCACGAAAGTGAAACTAATTAAATAATCATATAATAATTTAAAACAACATAATAAAACTGAAAACCAATGGTACATATTTTTAATGTATTCTTTTTATTTCTAATGATTATAACGAATTTTAAATGGAGTTAATCGAAGTCATGGTTAATTATATATAAATTCTATCAGTTTCAAAAAATTATAAATATATTTTTTCATGTATTATCCTTATTTTAATTATTTTTTAAAAAATTTTAAAGTTCTAAACATATTTTTAATGCATTCTACTTATTACTAACTATTTTAATGATTTTTAAATGGACTTAGTTTTCTATTCTTTTGTCTTTATTTTCTATATTTTTTCTTTGTTATCTTTTTTTAACATTTTTATCCAAATGTTTCTAATTTTATAAAGTACCTTATTTTTCCCTAAATAATTTTTCTCTCATCTTTTTCCATATATCTTTTTAGAGAAAATAATGTATAGAAACATAGCTATAATTGTAAAATGTTAACCATACATCAATAGAATGAAGTTGCTAACCGTTTAGATCCCTTCGATTTGTATGATATCACCAAAATATTTTCACAAAAAATTTTAGCAGTACCTCTCTTCCTTCTTCTTACACTTACAACAATGGCTCAGGTTAGAGGAGAAAGAAGATCACCTATCAAAAGTAAATTATCTTTAGTACTGGTTGGTGTACTTAAGATCAATATAATCTTTAGTACCTAAAATGTTAATCTTTAGTACCGGTTGATGCCACCAACCGATACTAAAGATTCCGGGAGGCCTGACATGCTCTGACAAAGTGTGAACCGAGACTAAAAATGATCTTTAGTACCGGTTGATGTTACCAACCGGTACTAAAAATAGCAACGTGCCGTTAGACATTTTAACCAATACTAAAGATCTTCTTTAGTACCGGTTCGTAAGAGATCTGAGATATTTGTGATTTTCGCTGATCGAACAAAGATCGATTCTCCAGTAGTGTAAGCACCCGCACGCGAAAATCGAATTTTAGCATGCGGGTGTTGCACCCGCTTGAAAAAATCGCTATTTTCGCATATCTTTTCTGACAGACAAGCGGTCCAACCACATAGAAAAAAAAATTGACTGTATGAAAAAATGTTTTTTTTAAGTATGTCGTCGAGAGGGCCTAATGTCGCGAACATGGGGTCGGCGCCGACGGACATGCTCAAGCTAGACATCCTTGCGCCCGGTGACCAGTATATGGGCGGGCAATGAGCTTATCCTCGGCGGTGATGTCGGGCACCAGCATGGCTGCGCGCCTGCGCCACATCCCACATGTCGGTGGTGGCGCGACGCTCGTAAGGCAGCGCCACCCGTCGTGGGGGCCGTCGGTGGTCACCTCCGCGATATCCACCACTACGTGGAGGCACGACAGGCGCATGAACCCCATCGTGTCAGAGGGCTTCGATGGCGGCGCGTTGCATCGGCCGGCGACGCCGAGTTCATCAACCCTACGGGAGCGCTCGATCCCGGCCGGGCTCGTCGTCACGACGGAGTTCGACGACTACATCAGCTTCCTCTGCTCATTGCCACAGCTCGGCCTCGACGATGTCCAAGCCGCCACCGCTAGACTGTCCGGCGGACCTCAACCTGCCATCCATCACCATCTCCGTGCTGCAAGGGTCACTGTCCATCCGGCGCACGGTGACCAACGTGGCGAGCAACACCGAGAGGTACATCGGCGCCGTGCTGCCCCCGGTGGGGGTGGCGGTCACCGTGTGGCCGGGGTGGTTCGAGATCGCTCCCGGCGAGATGCAGGAGGTTCTGATCGAGCTTGAGGTGACATTGGTATCGACAGAATTCAGCTTCGGTATGCTGCCCCTCGCCGTACGGCCCGTCGCAGAAAGTGTAATATGAATGAAAAAAAGAACGCAATTGGATTAGAAACAGCTACAAATACATATGCAGAAATTGTAGAACACCAAAGTTTTCTAGACTGGACCTGTCTCATTTCTGGTGGTGCCCTGCGTGCATGAAAATCATCTCATGGTATCCATGAAAGTAAATTGTTTGCATATTCTAGGATTTGTGATAGCAAGACCTTTTATCTTTTTGAGGGAATGGTATTCGGCTTTCTCTATTGATACGAAAATATAGTTATATCGTTCATCAGCATGCTCATAATAAAGTTAGGGGGTTCATCGACCTAAATACATAAATTTCTTGAAGAAAAAACAGACTTGCCAATTCATGAGCTACCTGGTTTGCCTCTCTATTACAATAGAGAATAGAAACCCTATCAAAACCATTATATAAAATGTTGCAATCCTCGTAGATGGCTACCGATATTGTCGCCGAGAAACCTCCCTTAACATAGTATCAACAACCTGCATACAGTTAATCTAAATAATAAAATTATTACACCCAATATGTTGTGCTAACATCAAACCTTCTCTTAGTGCTAAAGCGTGCATCCAAAACATGCGGAAGGTATCTCTGCGCCACAGCCATGCATGCCCCATTCGAGTCCCTAATCATCACTCCCGTACTTCCACTGCTGGAGTCCACATCAAAACCTGCATCGACATTAATCATCGGTTTTCCTTCCAGCGGTTTCTTCCATCCTACACGCAGATTAGCCTTCTCTTTCTTTCTCGCCAGCTTATAGTTGATAGTGAGTGTCGCAATGGACATCGCCAATCTAAATGGGGCTGCACCGGCTCACCATGGACCTGTTGTCTCGTTTCCCACCATGTGTACCAAGCACCTGTCAAGATAAGCTCCGCAAACCCCACATTGTTTACTCGCATATAATTATTGCTGACTGGTGTAGTTCAAATAAACTATTTTATCGGTGCGCAAAATATGGTAAAGAAAATCTATCAGATTAAATGAAAAACATGCACCATCAGATTACATGATGAGGTACAAATGACGTCTACAATAACGGATGCAACTCATGCATAGCATACAATATCCTGACCCCACAAAGCATGTCTACCCGCTCTCATGGAGGTGTTTATCCTGATACGACTATACAAGTTACAGGGTAACTACATTACTGTGAAAAAAGATGTTCTACATGCAACGCTACTTCTAACTGAAGGGTTAGTAATTCCGGCTCCCTTCTTGATGAACCTTCTGGTATATCCAAAGGTTTCCACCATGAAGTGCACTCTGTTCACCGTACATCCCATGACAGTCTTCATAAAAATTACCTGTGAAAAAACAAATATATTGATCATATTAAAAAAAATCACAGTTTAAACTTGTCATCCCCACAAAAAGAACTTGCCAAAAATATCCCCTGCAACATCATGAAGTAAATTTCTGCATTTTTATAAACCAAATATTGGTTTTGAAGAAATACAGTCGCAACAAGATATTTTCAGAAGGTCGTATCTTTGCAAATAGTTAGAAGGCTTCAAAAGAAGCCCTCAAGATTGGTTTGAAAAATTTAGTCAGCAAAAGCAAATGTATTCAAGCTCAAAAAAGAGGAATAGGACCCACCTCAGGTGTCAGGAGAAGGTGCAATGGTGCACAGCAGCCAGGACACAACCTAGCTATTTAGCAGTGATCTAGTCTTGTCAGCTATCAATCATCAGTATATCATGAGATTTCATCGTTGGGTTGCTAGTGGCATCATTAAGGAATCTAACTCAATGGTAATTCACGATAAGTGGTAAGCCATGTCATTTTGCCAAGAATATGCTAGGGTTCTTCTTTAACTCTTTAGAAGCAACAGAGTAGACATCATTACAAGCGGTGTTCCTCTTGGCAGCTGCCTAGGCTCTAAAGATGTGACAAGCACCATATTTGTTGTAAGACCTGTTGATCTTGGGGTGGGGGGTTTATCTAATTCCCATCCTTTGTTCTTTTCTCTCTTGCTTAATGAAATGATGGGTAGATCTCCTGCGTATTCGAAAAAAGGAGTACCCTTCCATATGATCATGATTTCATACTTATTGACTCTATACCATAGAAATGTCAATGGCCAAAGTTACACTTTGAAGACCATAGCAGTAAAAATTACATGTTATATTTTATTATATAAATAAATGATTGGTACTGTATACCATGTTTAGAAAATGAATTATATAGCCTAGCCTTTAAGCCATGCATATTTTAAATAAAATTTAGGTAGTGTCCTTTACATGCTGCAAAAGCGACTCAACAACTGGTGCTTGCAACAATCAAATCTAACCAAGTACCATGCTAGAGTCGTAGATGTGTTAGGAAAGATCATGTGTTTGTAATCAGTACATGTACCATACAGTTGTAGATGTCATAGATGGACACTTTGGAGTTTTAGTTTTATAGGTTAACGTGCGGATATCTAGTTTTTGGCCTCATAAAATTTATGTGGTCGCTTCCAGGAGAGCCTCCAATTGTTATAAAGAAAGATATGATGTACTCCCTCTGACCCATAATATAAGGGATTATGCCCTCTTTTACAAAAATCAAGTACCAAAAGGACATGTGGTGGTATAAAAGGTGATAGGTGATGGAATAAAGTAGTATAAAAGGTGGTAGGTGGGGAATAAACTGGTACAAAAGTACGTAAGTGGGGAATAAAGTAGTATAAAAGTTGGTAGGTGGAGAATAAAGTACTGTCTCAGGATGCCAAAACACCTTATATTTTGGGACAAATCTAAAGAGGAAAATCCCTTATATTATGAGACGGAGGAAGCAATCATGAAACCAAAATCATACTATCCCTTAAAAAAAGGACTAAAATTTCCACTTCAAATTTCCTACAGGATAGCTCAAATGTAGATTCTAACTACAAAATTAACCTAGAAATAACAGAACTGAGCATGGAAATGACGACAAGGACAAGAAGTACATGTCGCACGCCAGGGCAGAGAGAGTACCTGTTACGAATTGTAGTAACACATTGCCTGTGCCTGAAGAAAATAGGAATCTTTGTATTTTCTCCCACTCCCTATGTGGACACCATTTTTAGCCCAATCTTCTCTATGTATCCAAGCATCACGACCAATATCAAGTACGCCCAAAATCTGTACAAGTTAGGGCTTATGAATTTGAAATATAGGAGCGCCAAAAGGGGGAAAAGAAAAGGGAGCAAAAAAACACTGCACACATTTGCATGTTGTTTACATTAAGAACTTTGTGGCATAAACTGGCAAAATAAAACATGTAAAGAATTTAACGAAAGATCCTCCTATTTAGTGAGCCCTTTTAAAATCCACTATTCTGATATTTCCAACTATATGACCTTATTTTATGTTAAGTGAATTGTTTTCTTGCTTTGGATTTCTTCGATTAACATCATCTGTCAACTTCACCAATGATCTCACCAACATGCTTGTCAGCAAGCGAAAAAGTATGTCAAGATACATGACGCAAAAATAAGGGGTATGTCACCTTAACACCTGAAAAACACTTGTTCAGGATTTGTTGCTTATCAACTGAATATTCTTTCAGTGGATTTATTGTTTGGCTCATGATGCACAGAGGTCCATAGTTAGAGATTTATCTATTGCTCACCTAAGGGAATGGTGACACTCCATTTGAGTTCGCCAATGTGTAACATCCTTTCCAATTAAGTGCTAGATATATTTGTATTTATACTAGATAGTAGATGTACATTACCACTTACTACTTTTGCGAATAATAAATAAATAAAGCATCATATGACTGTTGGAAAGGCAATGGAAGCACATTATCGAATGGTGAGATTAAAACACAATGATCATGTTCATTTTAAAAGTTCCCTGAAATGAAATGCATCTGAACAATAAGGAAAATGTACTGAAAATATAAACTATCATGTAATATGTAATGCTTTCATTAGCTTGTCTTGTAAGAAATAGGAGTACACCAGACTGAAGATAGATGTAACTTACCACACCACCTTTCCATGGGACAAATAAAGGATAACTCCTCGACTGTAATACCTATCAATATTAGATGAGATTAATAACAAAGAAATGATGGACCATGGTTATCACAGCATCTTTGGTGACCACGGCTCTCGAGCGACCCCCTCCCTGGACACCAAGGAGACACCAAGATGCTGTGACAACCATGTGATACACGAAGAATCAAGGTTATGGACTGGCTGCTGCATTGAATATATGAGTCAGAAATGAACCTATCACAGAACTTGCAAGTTATTTTCAAGAAATGGAGTGTGCATTTTTACTTAAAAAATGATTCACATTCTAGTTTGAAAGAACATACCTCTGCTTTCTCTATCGGTTGATTTGATGGAATAGTATTGAGAACCCTGAACAAAGCATATGAATTGTTACACATAGCAGCACATTTATAGTCTTTTGAAAAATTACTCCAGTGGCAAACCTTTGTTCTAGAACTGGTGCAAGGCCTGCTATTGAAGCTGTACCACCAACCTGAAAAGCCACATAAGCACTCCTCTCAACTTATTTTGAATTAACAGTGTTGAAGTATCGACTAAAAAGACCCCTGGTACTTTACCAGCTGAATACTGCAGAACAGCTTCCTTTGAAGCTCAATACGTCCTGTGGGCAGCAGGTGTTAGAAAAGTTTCAACATAAGGGGAGCAAAAAAATAAGAAAGATAATACCTGTCGAAAGGATACTACTAACAATGGCTTCTACGAGACCGATGTTATCAAACTTTTTTAATCTGGTGGGAAACATCGGATAATTGTCCCACATACCGAACCCACCATTCCCACTTGAGTAAAGACTGTCGCTTGTTTGCCATGTATCTTCTAACATGTCATCATAATCTTGGAACCTGCAGGCAGAAACAAAACTAGTTTAAAGTAATCAAATCCAAAAACATAATACCAAACTAGCAAGATAAAACAAAATATTACCAAGATCGAGGAGGTGGAGGGTATTCTTCTGGGACAAGAACCCTTGGATAAAGTAGCCCCATAGGAGGTACCTATTAGATCAGAAAAACTACATAGATCAACTAAGACAAAATAATGAAATGAAGACTAGAATTGTTCTTTAGACATACAGCTCAACTACCTGTGCTAGTATTGCAAGATAAACCAAAAATAACGAAGCACATGAGAGAAAGAGAGGAGTAAGTACTAATGGATTTACATTTAGAGCTGACAGCTTTGTCTTTTGATGACCAACAGATTTTTCATGCTCATACGAATGAACAAGACTAACAGCATCAAAGCTTCCACTCTGTGAAAAAAGAAATTTAAGTTGAGATCATGGTTGTTCAGGCACAAATTGTCCTTTGAAATGTATATGTAATCCCTCACGTACGATCTCTTTTGTTGTTTTAACATAACCATAGCTCTGTCCATTTTATTCTACTGTTTTCACACAAGTGTGAGTACAAGATATGTAACAACAATCTAAGCAAGAAATCAAGTCCATTTTACATTGAATGTCTTTAAGTGCTGTTGGATGATTAACTCATGACAAAGAAAATAAGACTACAGAGATGAGTTTGTGTTTACATACTCATGAAAGTTACGGAAAAGAAAAGGGATGAGCTGAAAATTGACAGGAGGCAAGACTAATAGTATCTCATTCGAGCAGTATGTACACAGATACCACACAAGCCAGATCACCGACTCATTGTCATTCTAGAGATTTGCACCTAAAGCATATTACAGGAACTCTGTACCATGACATTAGAAAACATTATCTGATGCTACTGAGTTTCAATCCGCTATACACTGGAGATGGCCATGTTAAAACTGAAGCACACACTACCTCTGTCATCTGTTGCCCTTTTAAGTATAAGCCACTTACTCTTATCTGGCTGTATGACTCTTTTAGTTTGTTGAGCATTAGCATATCTATAGGCTTGTTCACCGGATCAGTTTGGAAGTTCGGCCATGTGCGATGACGACGTTGAACCCAAAGAAGGCATCTAGATATGTCCTACAAAAGAAAAACAGATTGCAAAGCTGATGTATAATGTGTTTCCAGAATGGCAAGTAATTGACAACTCGACGTTTAACACTCATGAAAGCAAATTGTGCAGTTATATATTGTACTAAAAAGAACTCAAACTGCCTTGCCCCAAGGAAGATGATAAGTAAATACTGATTTGACCGACAACAATGCTATCAAATTAGTGCTAACTACAAAAACACTTAATGGCATGGACAGAAAACCCAAGGCAATCTCAATTTGTACGAGAATTTCCTATATTACTTAACTAAGAAAACAATGAGAATTTCCTATATTACTTAACTAAGAAAACAAAATTCTCAGATGTAAAAAATAATCTAGATGGTCGCTGGTCATATTTCAAATACTAACTCAATATCCTAATTCACATTTAAGGGCAGATTTTTGACTGGTTACTGGCAGTAGTGAAAGAAAAACAAAACCAGACTGGACTTGCTGAGAAGTTTTGAGTGTCCAATTTCAGTTCCAAACACTCCTTAACCATGAAATAAACATATTACTAATAAGCTAGATACACATCAAATCATCACACTAAAACACTAAATAGAAACTGCACAAATGCATATTTTGTGAAATATGAGCAAATGATAGCTCTAAAAACAAAGAAAAACGAGTGTGTATAGATGGCACTTGTGGCTAGCAGCATTGGACCAGACCAACTTAGCAATAACTAGTTAATTAGCATGACAAATTGGAAAAAGAAACACCATACAAAACAAATATAAATGGAAAAATGGTTAACCAACATTAAACAAAAACAATATAAACCAAAGGCACCCATTCAGCTGCAAATGTAGAAGTGCTCTGATATCATAACAAACTTAATGCTAAAGCTTAATCTTCGTAGTGAAATAATTCATGTCTATACAGATTGCATGACCATAGCAATATACTCTAAATAAATGATATTAATGTGATTATGTGAATACAATACAATTAACATGAATAACGAATTTTCATAGTAATGATAAAATATTGAATAGAATGAACAAAATATTGAATAGAATGAACATAAAAGGCGGGTTATTCAAAGTAACTAAGATAGGTTGTGTAGGTCAAACAGTATAATTTAGGGCATACATCTCCACCGTATGGAAGCGCCAGGGCTGTGTGGGGTAAAGCGACACCATCCTGCATACATCAAGGAGGACAATATATTCATATGTAAGCAGTATCTAGAAAGCTAAAAGCTATTCGCATCACAACTTAAGAATATGGCCCTCATTTCTCAATGGCTAGTGAAAGAACAAAGAAAATGCTATGGTTATTACCTCAACACAGACTACTTGTGTAACTTGAGCGCCAATGTTGACCACACAAGCCGTCGACAAACCATTTCCAAATGCTGCTGCTAGAGCTTCCTATCAAAGCATATACAGAATAAATAAGGATGTTCAATGTCTCGACTTGTGGATCATCAAACACATAACTTGGCTGAATGGTTATGCTTCTACAAGCGCCATTACACAGCCTTGCAAGTAGAAACTTTCCTAACCAAACAGAAGGTCTCAATTTGTCGTTTCACATTGGGATAATTACATGTTAACCTCTTGTCAGACAATCAGTCAATAACTACTAGAACACAGAAGGTAGAACCCGCCAGATGGTCCCCGGGCTGAGCCAATCTCAACTTTAGATTTAGAACACAAAAAACAAGTTAAATCCTTGTTTTTGGGTGTGAAATTATGTTGTTAATATGGCCCAAGAGCATGAAAGGTTCATCGGTACCTTATTTTGTGTGCTGAGGAAGTATGGGCTGGTTTTAAACCAGAATAATTAGCACCTATAATCAGTGTCAAGCTGGCTACTAGCAGTACTTTTGGCAGTAGCCTATGAGCTTAGTGTCACTCTGGGATTGGGCCAAACATTGAAATGTTACAACAATGTTATCTAATGGAGGTACAAGACAATCCGTTCAGCAGCTATATCTGGTGTGCTAAGAAAATTCCATCTGAACTCTGAAGAGTATCCAGATTGCAAACTGAAATATCTCAACTGTTTAACAAGTTGATCACTCTCTTAGCAGTATATTTAGTTATTTACAAAGACAACAATGCATCAAAGCATAAACACAGGAGCACAATACAATCCATTGAGTGAATACGACCTTCATTGATTAACTCAACAATAACATCCGAATAGTAGAACTACCCTGTTGCTATTGAAGTGTACAATTCTAAAAAGATATCCCTTTTTGGAGAATGGCTTTCCAAGTGTATGTCCAAGTACTTCATATCAATTCAAATTTTCCTTAAGAATGATGCAAACTTTCAAAATGACAAAATTCTAACATCCTATCTTGTACAAATTTGTGTCTTGTCACACTTCTTGGAGCACTTCAACCGAATAGGAAGTACTGTAGTACATGGAAATCAATGTATATGTACAGTTTCGTTTGTCCCATATTATGAATGAATGATCCAATTAGTTAGGTTCTCCATCTAAAACAGAGTATGCTTACATCCAGAATGTGAAAAGAAAGAAAAATGAAAAATGCCCAGTGATTGGATGCAAAAACAAACCTGATGTATCACTGCTGTGCTAAAACCCAAATCGCAAAGTACGATCGACAGCATTTCCTTGATTTCTGAAATGAATGAGATATATAAACTTCCCTTAACCAGATAAATCAGCAAAAAAAAGAAAATCTTACTCAAAAGTGTTATGCGACATGTATTCTACAGTAGCATTTATTGTAGAAGGATAAAAACAAACAGAAAATCTGTCAATTCAAGACTACTTCAATGCAGAACAGTACTATGAAGGATCATTCCAGATACTCACAGCCAGTGTCAAGCAGACAGCACAGAGTTGTGGACTAAATCACACATAGCACAAGATGCCATCAGATCAGAACATATAATATTGTGCGCCAGTAGACGAGTGTAAAACCACCATCCAGAACTAGTTCAGGGGGTTATTCACTTTGGTCTGATTTTCTAAGTTTGGGGTTGGGGGGGGGGGGGGGGGGGGTCAATATAACTGTAGAGGAGAAGCATCACGGTAGTTTGGGGCTAAATACAATTTTCCTTATCTTTTAAAACTTTTTGCCAACATGTAACTAGAAAATAAGGCAAAAGTATGTACAGGAGAACGTGTTATCCATCTAAATCTGCAGTAGTGACTAGTGAGATCAAATAAATCTTTAACTTATAGTTTTAAAATATTTCTGCTAACATTTACTCATTCCGTCCCAAAATATATAGCCTATAACTTTTTTTACACGGTCTCCAATGAAAAACTTTGACAATTAATTCCTTTTGTAATATATTATCTAACAACTACAAAATAAACATCAGATGAAAGAACTTCTGAATACAAATCTAATAACAACACATGCATAACACTAAACATATATTACTTTAATTGTTAGTCAAAGGTTGAAAATGTTGATTTTCCTAAAATTGTGTGCACATAATATTTTGGAGTAACTAGAACATTAAGGCCAAAAGTATGTATTGGAGACTGCATTAATATCCAAAACGACAAGTCAAAGAAAACAGATGTACTTGAAAGAAGAAATACCTCGGTTATCAAATGTCTCTCCGAGAACAAGAATTGCAGAATATAGATGCCTATCTCTCAGATTGATATGCAACTTTTCTGTCAATATCCAGTTCCAAATAGTGCGCAAATCTTCTAAAACCTGCATTTAAAAAAAAATGGTCTAGCATCGTGATGCTATGCTATTCATAAGAAAAAGTAAGGCAGCATACACAGGTTTATGACAAATTAAAAAAAATGACTTGTTACTTAGTTGTCTATTTTGGCATACAAAATATCAACAATTTTAACCATCAAATAACCATCCAATCCAGATTTTATTTGTTTTCTAAAATTTGATAGCCAGATTTTGTTTTTAGACATTCTATATGGTACATCATTCATAAACAAATATATGCCATCCAGAGATAAAAACAGAGGAAGAAATAACAGATAATTTGGAATAAATTTTTAACTTTTGAACGCAAAATCAACAGTGGCTAAAATTGTAACAATATGGCACTACAAGGCTTTAAAAATGCTGCCTTACAAGCAGCACAAACTACTTAATTAATTGTTTTATTAATTAACAGAACAAAATAATAAGAAGAACCAGTAGGTTGGCATGGGAACCAGAAAGTGTAAGTAATAATTCTAGTGAATTCATCAGAATGCAGTCTTGCATTCTTTCATAATAATTGTACTTCGTCACGTATATTGCTTTCTCAGAAGATGAACCACTTGACCTGTTTTGGGTGGGTCTGAGAAATTGGGTGTATGCTAAAGCATTAAACAATATTTGGATTTGCTTGCAGATCACAAAATAAGAGAAGTGATGAAGGGACATGGAGATCAAAGAAAAGAAAATTATTTTTTTTTCTTTGAAACAAAAGGCAGGACAATACTTGTGTTCCATACTATACTTGCTGAGTATATTGTACTGACCCTTGTGTTTTATTTGGTTTTTAGGTACCAAATAATACCAGCATGTATGGGCAGGAAGTAGCACCCCTTATCTCCCCATTTCACACATTTAAACTAAACTTAATTTCTTAATTCTTGAATAGTTCACATCTGGCTTTGTTATAGTTGTTTCCTTTTATATTGTGAGTTTGTGTGATATCATGTCTATGGGTTAAATGATGTTTAATTATTTTTATGAACTGTTTGTCGTGGATGTCATTAAATACAGGTGAGATTCTGCCTAATTTTCTAACATATTTAAGAGTTAGTAGGTTTGTGGATAGTGTTGAAGCTTTGTTCAATACATTTGAGCAACCCATGGTCCTTTCTACTGAAGTTGTAATGCAAATCAGATAATACATTTTTCCTTAAGAAACAAGGTTCCAACAAATATCATGTCTCTTACTGATTATTTTGAATGCAAAATAAAAAGTGCAGCTTTACCCAATAAACTATAACTTAACTTAATCATTTGAAATGGATGTGTTGTCAATTACATCCAGAAGGAGCATTACTATAAGTTTATAACTGAATGAGCTTCTAAGGAAAATGGCATATAATAATTTAGCGACAGACTCATACCTGATGTAATGAATAATCCTGAGAAATATTGAAATGGCCTCTCCTGATCGGGTGACTCAGACAGTATGACTCAGAAGGTGGGATTTTCAAAGCATCCTCTCCAAATATCATTTCTTTATACATGTTTTCTTCAGAATCAGGGTCAGTACTGTCAGGAGATGATCTTTGCAGGGGATCCACGTCAGCATCCTTGTCAACTGGCCTTTCTGACCAATTTGAGTAGTTCCGCAAAACATTGATATCATAAAATTGTATAGGTAAAACATAAGCTACTTCACTATTGATGCAAAACTGCTCTTATAATCTAACAGAGTATCAACGATTGCAACAAGCAGCAGCTAGAAAATTCTCGCTGGAACTAAAAATCCACTAATACCCATGCTATGCCCAATCCAACATCTAAAGCAGCTAGATGATACAGGGTCATAAATTATTTTCATTGTGATGTTTACATGCTATGTAAAAGGAATGGGATGCAAATTTCGACTAAGTTTCCACCTTTTCAGATAATGGTTACAATTGTTTCTGAAGTACAATGTCCACATCAATATAGCTACTGCAAAGTTTCAATTCAAATAAATCCAATGTGAAAGAAATACCATAACAAAACAAAAGAGTTAAATCCAACAAAATAACAGAAATAGCTTGCTCCAAGCTCCAAACTAGCCATAAATCATAATGCAATGGTCCTACAGGGTACAAAGTTCACTACAACCATAAGCTCAGGCACAGGCCACAGACATTGATACACGCATGGCAGCTTGCTTAGGATTCTGCCCTCTTCCCTCCTTCCCAACACACACGCACACAAATGGTTTGACCCCAAGTTTCTACATTTGAATTTGATACCAATTGTGTAAGCGCTGCCCAAATCCAGGTTAACTGCCAATCTGGGGATCACCAGCCATTTGGCTGGGGGTGTTCCATATAAGCCGTAACAAACAAATTATAACGTCAAATAAAATAAGCCATATCAAATAACGCTGCTGTACAACTTCAACCAAGGTCAAGCATATCTACAGAAGCAGTGCTCTAAATTAAAGTATGCAATTTTAGCTTCAGCAAACAGACAACTATGAAAGAGAAGACAGAATGAAGTGTCCCCATAAAACAAGCAAAATGATCAGACAGTACCAATTGACGTGGATGATTTAATACTTCTGTCCATTACATCTGTCCATGTGAATTTACTATCATCTTTGCTTTGCTGTGAAGAAAGGGCATCAACACGTCCCATCTGAAGAGGTCGATGTAATGATATCAGCATATAGAAACAACGCTAGGATTTTTATTAAACAAAACAAGTTTGGTCTCGAGAACATTGATGTCAAACACTCAAACCATCTAATAGAACTATACTAAAAAATCGAACAGTTGTAGTCATTTGTAGCCACACCCAAAGAATGAAAAGATAACAGTATCTTTCATATTTATACAAGAGAATAATTTAAAAATAATTCTATAAATCCAGAAGAGTTGGAGAAAGTGATGAACTAATCAGTTCACTTTACAATATATTCAAAGATTCACTGTACAATGTAAATGCATGTCAGCATCAATTTTCTCTTTTCAACACACCTTATGAGCATTTTATATATTTGATAGCCCCTCATGTTTTTCTTGGATATTGGATATCAAGGATCTATTTGCAAAAACATAGGCTTAACGTTTAACTAGCATTTTGAGCTTATATTAATATAAGTGAAATACAGTGCTTTTTTGTGTCAATCCTGAACCCTATCTATGTGAAATCAACTTACAAGAATAAGGGGTTGTTTGGTTCACTCCCAAACAATGCCAAACCTAGCCAAATGTATGGCTTAAAAATTGATGGCCACACCTTAGGCAAGGTTTGGCTAAAAAATGGGTATATGGCATGTGGGCCTTTGAATTGAAAAACTATGCCATGTCACAACTTTGGCAGTGAAACAAACAGATATCCTAGAAAGTGTGGCAAAGTTTGGCAAAGTGAGGGAGTGAACCGAACAGCCCCTAAGCTTCCTGCTATTCTTTAGTTTCTGCCTTCAACTTAGGGTAGGAGAGGTATCATTGCTTACAAAGGATAACAAGCAATATCCACTCTATCTCCCCATTTTCTCCCTCTACCAATGCTATTTTTCTTTGTTCACTGTCTCACTGAAAAGTGCAAACTAGCCCAATCAATGCACTGATGGGCAAGAAGCAGGATTTCAGTAGCCCACCTGATCATGGCTATGCATTAAGACCCAAGTGCCCGAGCACATCTTTATTCATGAAAAGGAGTTGGTTGTTGTGATGTTTAGTTCAATAACATGTGATCTTTTGTGAATGGATCTACATAGATGTGTGCATGTCACTTGTTGGGTCCTTTGTAAAGGATTAGAGGACTACATAGTGTACTTAATTGTACATGCATTTGGCTGCTAAGAACAAAACATCAACACCAAAGACATAATGAGCCCATCACAAGCCTTTTTGTTCCAAACAAGAGCAAAAGGACATCTGGATCTTGCAATAGGGTGGAACTCAAATTTTGAAACCCAATAGTATTAGTTGATCCAGTGGGGTGAAGCATGTGCTACTATATTCTCAGCAGATTGCTCTAGTTCTGTAGTTCACTCTCATTGCCTATACATAACCGTACAACCAGATCAGATGGACGAAGAATTTATTGAGAAGCATAACAATCATTATTCAAGGCATTCAACTAGACAGGACAGGAAAAATGAATTCCCAAACTTTAGAGTAGCTGGTCACCTCAATGATGCACTGTACCTTTGAGTGTTACATACTCCCTAGTAATATGAAAAGCTTAAGTTGATGTGAAATGAAAGAAGGTAATATGGTATCACTTTATATTCAGTTATGCAAAATAGGTAAGACATAAAAATTGTACGTCCTACCTTAGGAGGTAACGCCTGGTTCGCTGAAGGCATTTCTTCATCCAAAAAGGGTATTTTGAGCAGCGATGCAATCTGCAAGTCTATCACCTCATTAGCTCAATTAGAAACATAGTCCAAAAAGAAACAACAACAAGTGTGTGTTTTTTACAATATCATATGCCCTCTCCCGCTCCGCATTCTGCGATGGAGTTGCATGGCAGTTGAGTAGCTGCAAATAAACATGGATGCCATTCAATAAGGATAAAGATAAATTGCATTGCATCGCAAACATCCCAATATTTGAACCACCTTGTCTCGCACAGAAAGCTTTGGTGTATCATCCTTCCGCTGAGTGATATGGTGGGCAATGCAGTGCGGTATATTGAATGGAACATCCTGACTTGCGAAACCAATGCGCACATTTGCAGATCCTAGAAAACACGGATAATTAATTGGTCAGCTGAAAGCAACTACGAATTGAACTGACAAAATTGCATCTAGATAAGACAGGCACATTGCTGCTGCGTAGATATTTGTCAATACACAACCACAAAATTTACTTTAATAATACAGATGCGATTTATGCGGTTCGTCCAACTACTTTCGACTCTTACATCGAAAAGAACACATCAACCCATTCAAATCGTCCAGATGTAAGTCAAGGTGCGTGCCCAATTTTTGCCAACATTGGAGAGCTTAAGGCATGAATCGCAAGCATGAATTGGCCATAAAAACAAAAACATCACCCCAAAAAGGAGGGATGGCCGATTAATATCGGGGCTAGGGTTTCCAGAGGGGCCGCGGCACACCTGGGTTGATGACGACGAGATTGGCGCCGCGCTCGGCCATCAGCTGCGACGGAACCACCGTCTTGAGGTAATCCTGCGGGGACGCCGGCACGCCGCGTAAGCAAACACTGGTTAGTTAGGGTTTATCGGGGGTTTGTGACCCAAGTAGCGGAAACCAGTGGAATTTGGCCGCAATTGAGAGGGGAGAGAAGCCATGGGGAGCCCACCATTTTCCTTTTCCCGGTGACGTGGGGGCCGAACCGGCGGCGTCGCGAGCGTCGGAAGGGAAGGGAGCGCCGGAGTTGAAGGCGCTCGTCGGCAGCTTCACCACCGGGGAGGCGCTCGTGGTCGCCGGCGGGCGCGAGATGCCGGCGNGGTGAAGGCGATGGGCGCCCGCGGGCGGCGGGGCGGCGGGCGGCGGCGCGAGGGATGCGCTGCTCCAAGGACCCGCGCAGCGCAGCTGGAGCCTGCAGTGAGGAAGGGATTTTTCTTTTTTTTGACACGGACTGAGTACTAAAACAGTACAGATAAAAAATAAACTTTCGTGGCACGCTTTTCAAACTCCCAAACGGTACGTTTCGTGCGAAAATTTTTAATATGAAAGTTGCTCTAAAATGTTAGATTAATCCATTTTTCAAGTTTGTAATAATTAAAACTCAATTAATCACACATTATTGTCACCTCGTTTTGCGTGAAACACTTTATCTTCATCTTTATCTTTATCTTCAGGACTTTCAAACACCACCTAAGGAAGGATTTTATTTTTCTAGAAAAAGCAAGGAAGGATTTGGAAAATCCTTGTCACCCGCCGTCAGGACGGAAGGAAAAAATCGAACGCTTATTAGCCTGGGAGTAGTAGGAGTGGGTGTGGGTGCATGCAGATTAGGGAAGTAGGGAAGTTATAGACAGCCAAATGGGCCGGAGGCACGTGGGCCGGCTCGGGTACGGTGATACTGTAGCCGGCCAAGGCACGACACGGCCCGTTAGCCGTCGTGTCGGGCCGTGCCGAGGTGGCCGGCCGTGCCTGGGCCGACACCGCGGCCCGGCACGACTACTGTAGCGGCCCACGTTTTATAATCATCTTTTTTATATTTATTTCCCTAATTTCCTGTTTTTTTATAAATTATAGTCATATTTTTTATTTTCCCTTTTTTTCTTTCTTTTAATTTTTCCCCTATATTTCCTTTTTTTAATTTTTTCCCTATTTCCCTCACTGTTTTTTCATTTTTTTTATTTTTTCCTATTATTTCCTCTTTTCCTTTTTTTCCTTTTTTTTCCTTTTTTTCTCTATTTTCCGGATTCTCGGGCTGCGGCCGGCCCACGTGCCCCGCCGGCCCGCGTGCTGATTCGTGCCCGTGCCGACCCGACACGGCACGGCAGCGTGGTGGGCCGTGCCTGGCCGCGCACGCGGCACGCGGGTCGGCACGGCACGGCCGCTACAGGACACGGGCGGTAACGGCCCGTGCCGAGTCGTGCCGTGGGCCGTGCCAGCTCGGCCGGCCCACCTGACTGTCTATAAGGGAAGTGTTCATCTTGATTGAAAATTCAAACTTTTTCTTTCTTCGACTATTTATTCAAACTACGAATAAATTATATCTTTGTATTCGTTACAATTAATCTCCATAACGAGACCTCAATCACTGTATTCCAATGACTTTTTTCTGACTAAAAATCTTTTTAGTGTCGCACACGATGTTATTGGAATGTTTCAATAAATATTGGTTGATATTTTCCATAGTTATTTACAATGTTGCACGTGATGTTTTTCATGTTGTAGCAAGATCTCTATAACAAGATCTCATATGATTATATTTTTAATAAAAAGTTTATATATATGTTTTAGCAGGTGTAATTGGATATTTCACGTGTGAGAAATAAACGTTTCAAATGGAATTTCATTTGGTAACAAATTTTAAGTTTTCTATTGCAACATATCTTTATTAAATTAAATGTTGCTCATAGTATTATTATCTAGATGTTTCGAGTCTCCTTCGAAGGATTTACTGATGGGAATCAGTAAAAAAACTGTCGCAAGTAAAAAAACATTCAACAGCGTTGTTACAATGTGTAGGGCTATATTGTAACATCTATATAACTTATTTACTACGAACCTCATTCATTAAATCCAACGATCCAAAATCACTTAATTCGACGGCTCCAAATCGTCCCACATTCCCCCTCAACCTCTCGAAAATCACGTAGCCTCTCCCCTCCTTTCTCTCATTCTCTGTTAGTGTCAAGGATAAGGCATATCTCCTATACACGGGTTTATAAAATACGATAAACCATATACCCGATAATATATGAGAAGGTATCCTTTAATCAAATAAATACGGGTGAAAGAGAAGGAAATTATCTTCCCGAAATAAAAGGTATCAAAGTCCTAGTCGGGAAAGATAAGGTTTCCTCGGGACCTTGTTCTATTCTATCTTTTCGATCTCTACTTGGAGAAGGTGAAAATCTCTACTATTTAAGGAGGTCCCGATGTTCGGATCAGAGAATGGAGCTACAAGCCACAGCCAAACCCATGCCCATAAGCCATCTGGAGGAAGTCAGCACCATATTCACCGTATAGATCTTGTCGAGTCATTCTCAGTGGTCTCTACTCGACAAATTCATCTAATCTTTCTACTTTCCCATTGTACTCTAAGCGACAATCAAATATATAATCCATATAAACTGGAGTAAGGTTATTACTCATCTCGAGGACCCGAACCAGTATAACTCTGTCTCCTATTTGCTTGACTGGTTCTCGCGGATATCTTGGTTTCAATTATCCCCACACTATCCAAATACCGTAGTCGACGTATCGACCATCAACAATGGCACGTCAGGTACGGGGCTTAGTGCTTCAAGGTTACGACAAGATGAATTCAAGAGCAGGATTCTCCGACGAGGGCTTCTACAACCAACCTGGCCTAGGAAATCTAACCCGGCCAGCCTTCGCCATGGTCCAAGTCGGCTCCATCGTTTTCCCAGTCTTTGTCGCCATCCCGATCTCACCCTCCCTTAGGAGATGCCAAGAGCGAGCCATGACGACGGCACGAGCGAATACATCTACTTCAACGGGCGCCTCTTTGGTTTGATCCGATAACGAGACGTCGAAATCTCGATCTATCGACAGAAGCCCTAAAGCAGCCCAGTTGTCGGTTTTGACCGGCAAGCATGTGTTGACAAGGAAGCCTGCCGACAAGAATAGTACATGGTGTCTAATCCATAAAACTTCTAGTCATCCGTTGGTTGGATGCCGTGTCATAATCCAAGCGAATGTTGAACTTGACGCTTGCGATGAGCGAGGGATTCAGCATGTTTCTCTGTACAAAGCATGGTTCCAATCCTCAAAACCAATAATCACACTCTTACTAGCTGCGAGACGTTCTTGAACTGGCGAGACCAATTACCCAAGTTCCATGTTGCCCGATCCACGCTCATAGAGATCGATCTCAGATGACGTCTATGGACGACAACCCTTCAGATCGCATGGTGGGCTTTATCGAAATCGATTCTAACAAACCATCCGTTCTTCATAGCCTAGACGACTTGGAATCCTCCGATTCAAGTTCTCCGCGCGATGTAAACATGGTTGACATTGAGATCGAGGATAGGGGTGCAAACGACCGAACACCACGGGGTTCCACAGAGGAGGGCAATTTTGTTCAATCCTGAGACGTAGCCCCTTCTCGATCGGAACCCGTCTGTACTCCGGCCGAGCACTTCACTATCGTCAATAATTTGCTACGACAGCCTCCTTTTGATCCAGTAACCCACCCAGAAGCGGATGCGTGGTTAAAGCGAATCGAATCAACTATCACCAATCTCGACTCTGCTTTTGCTACAGCGGCCAGCCCACCATCTTCACAGATTTCTCCTTGGGTCGACGAGGTTGTTGAGAACATTGACACGACTAATCCGCTTGGAACGGAGAATCTCACGTCCTTAAGAACAACTCATCACAACGACGAGCTTAACAAGTGCCTCCCCGACAAGATGCTCGCAATCTCCGTGAACAACTAAACCACCAAAGGAGACAACAACAGGATCAGCACGATGACGGACGCCGACAACCCCAAGAACTTCAGCGAAGGAGCAATCATTGAGATGACAACCAAGATCGTAACCAAGCTCGCGATCACCAAGATACCCTAGTATGCCAAGGTGACAGCGAACGTGACGAGGACGATGACTCCCGATCTCCGAACCCAAGACATGACCGAAGTCGCGAATGTTGACATAGTGTAACGTCCCGCCTCTACGAGGCTGAGCCCGCTTATATCTAGTAGCTTAAATAGGACATAGACTGCCCTCACAAACCAACACCAGTCTTTTCTGTGTACTTTGTGCTCACTCGTGCGCACCCGGGAAGGACTTCCCGGTCGGTCACCCATCCCTAGATTTTTCCAGGACAAGCACGCTTAACTTCCCGGTCGGTCACCCATCCCTAGATTTTTCCAGGACAAGCACGCTTAACTTTAGAGTTCTCTGGAGATAAGCTTCCAAAAAAGAAGTTGCAACTTGTTAGCATGAGTATCCTATCAATCCTATTATGCCTTGGGCCGGGGTGTTACATCCTCACCTCCTTAAGAGATCGATGTCCTCGTCGATCAACCCCAAGCCAGGAACTCCCTCTCTTGGCCACGTTCATGTGTCCAGTGCCAGCGCATGTGCCATGCTGTGTGACCACCCCGGGTCCACACCAGCCATGCGCACCATGCCTGCGCAACTACGACACAAGCGCCCGTGAAACCGCGAGAGTCGGCTCTGATACCATACTGTAACGTCCCGCCTCTACGAGGCCGAGCCCTCTTACATCTAGTAGCTTAAATAGGACATAGACTGCCCTCACAAACCAACACCAGTCTTTTCTGCGCACTTTGTGCTCACTTTGTCCTCACTCTTGCGCACCCAGGAAGGACTTCCAGGTCGGTCACCCATCCCTAGATTTCTCCAGGCCAAGCACGCTTAACTTTAACTTTAGAGTTTTCTTGGAGATGAGCTTCCGAAAAAGAAGTTGCAACTTGTTAGCATGAGTATCATATCAATCCTATTATGCCTTGGGCCGGAGTGTTACACATAGTGATCCCTCGTCATTCTCTTCGTTATCATCTAAGGGCGGTTCGCGCGGCCACCGTGGTCACCAACCACCCTTCCTACCTGGAGGTGCATGCAGAGCCTTTAAGCCTTCCCTTCAAGAAGTAAATTGGCCCCAAAAATTTCGTCCCGCAGCAGTAGAAAAGTACGATGGGAGCACGGATCCAGACGAGTTCTTACACGTCTACTCTACCATTCTATATGTCGCCGGTGTAGATGACAACGCGCTCGCAAACTACTTGCCCGCATTGAAAGGATCTGCTCGGTCATGACTCGTTCATCTTCCGCAAAACTCAATATCTTCCTGGGCGAATCTTTGGAAGCAATTCGTCGTGAACTTTTAAGGCACCTAAAAGAGGCACGCGGTCGAGGACGATCTCCATGCCCTTATACAGAAGCCTAGCGAAACCCTTCGAGACATTATTCGGCGCTTTAACGAGTGTCGGAACACAATCCCCAAGATCACCGACGCATCTGCGATACAGGCTTTCAAATCTGGGGTCCAAGATCGATACATGATTCAAGAACTGGCAAAAAGACGGGTGTCGTCTGCCATGAAGTTGTTCGAGATCCTTGATAGGTGCGCCCACGCAAACGAAGCCATTCGAAGAAACAGCGGGAAGGGGAAAGTGGTGGAAGAGAAGCAACCGGCTAAAAAAGACAACTCGGAACCAAGTCACAAACACAGCCTCAAGAAAGGAGGAAAGAGAAAGGCACAGCCGGAGGTTCTTGTCGCAGAACAAGATAAACACGCTCCCCAACGACCTCCTCCTCATGATGACGGCCCAGTATGATAGTGGTATTCGGTGCATAAGACCAACGCTCACACGTTCAAGGAGTGCAAAGTATTCCAGAAGGCCATGGCCAGGAAGATCGCTCAAGACAAGGGAAAGAGGGTTCGTGTGGTAGATAAGGACGACCATAATCCTCCATCTGATGACAAACTAGACTTCCCCGACTTCATCGACTTCGGCCAATACGTGGCCCATATCTTCGGCGGCTCAACCTCTTATTCTTCGAAAAGGGAATACAAGAAAGTAGAACACGAAGTATGCTCCATAACATGGGAGACAGTATCTAAAATGAAGTGGTCAGATCAGAAGATCGAGTTCTTCGATGCAGACCACCCAACTCTGACGATAGTCCCTAGACAATAACCGATAGTAGTCGAACCTACTATCTAGAACGTTAAAGTTGCCCGAGTCCTCATCGACGGCAGCAGCTCCATCAATCTCCTCTTCGCCAGCACGCTCAATGTAATGGGGATCCCGAGAAGTGAGCTCATCCCCTTAGAGCAGCCCTTCCATGACATTACCCAGAGTCGTTGTCAAGGCCTCTAGGAAAGATTACACTACCGGTAATGTTTGGCAAAGCCGACAACTTCCAAATAGAACAGATCACATTCGACGTAGCCAAGTTCGACATCGCCTACAATTCTATTCTCGGAAAGATAGTACTCGCCAAGTTTATGGCAGTGTCGTACTACGCCTATCAGCTGATCAAGATACCAAGACCAAAAGGGATAATCATAATACCAGGGAATGCAAAGATGGCTATGCAGTGCAACAAGAGGAGCCTTGACATGATCGAGCAGGCTCCTACCGCGCAGGCTCCTACCGCGCCCGCCCCAACTGAACCTTGTTGAAAAGTGATCAAACCCAATGTAGCACCCAAACCAAACGGGACGATAAAGATAATCTCGTTGACCAGTAGCACCCCGACAAGACGGTCAAGATTGAGGCCGAGCTCGACAACAAATAGGAACTTGAGCTCATCACCTTCCTCTACGACAATGCAGACGTGTTCGCTTGGCAACCGTCCGACATGCCGGGGTCCCTAGGGAGGTGATTGAGCACAAAACCCGTCAAGCAAAAATTACGTCATTTCGCTTCAGACCGCAAAGAGGCTATATGAGAAGACACAAGATTACCTCATTGATAACCTACGAGAAACGTTCAACAATCTCCGACGACACCGGCTCAAGTTGAACCCGGAGAAGTGCACGTTCGGAGTACCATCGAGCAAATTGCTCAGCTTCCTCGTCTCCGGGCGAGGTATCAAAGCGAACCTGGACAAGATGAAAGCCATCGAGAACATGAAGTCGCCGATAAGGCTCAAAAAAGTTCAGAAGCTTACAAGATGTATGATAGCCCTCAGTCAATTTGTGGCAAGGATGGGAGAACGAGGACTACCCTTCTTCAACCTTTTGAAGAAACAAGACAAGTTCGAGTGGACATCTGAGGCCAAGGAGGCGTTCTCCGCACTCTCAAGCGTTACATCGCTAATCCACCTGTCCTCGTCACCCCACAACCACCGGAGGAGCTCTTCCTCTACATCGTCGTAACACCGTACTCCGTTAGCATCATCATCGTTGTCGAATGCGTGAAGGTACAATGCCTAGTCTACTACGTCAGTGAAGTGCTGCACGATGCCAAGACCAAATATCCTCAGATCCAGAAGCTGCTCTACGTTATGTTCATGACATCCCGAAAGCTACGCCACTACTTTCAGGTCACGGTTGTCTCCTCATACCCCCTTGGTGAGGTTGTCAGAAATAAGGAAGTCACAGGACGCATTGCCAAATGGATCGTCGAGCTCAACCAATTCGATGTCAACTTCGTCCCCTGAACAACCATCAAGTCTTAGGTACTCGTAGATTTCGTCGTAGACTGGACCACTCCTGAGGATGGCAAGGTCGACCAAATGGACAACGAGCGATGAACATTGGCTTTTGACGGAGCTTTCGACAACCAGGGAGTGGGAGCTGGATTTGTTCTAAGTTCATCAACCGGAGATCAGTTCCGATACATTGTGCATCTAAACTTCTGGGCGACCAACAACACTGCCGAGTACGAAGGACTTATCGCCTATCTAAGAGCCGCTGTATCACTAGGGATCAAGCGACTAATTGTGAAAGGGGACTCAGAAATAGTTGCTAACCTAGTGCATAAGGACTAAAAGTGCTCTAGCTCTGAGTTGTCTAAGTATCTTGCTGAAGTCAAAAAACTGGGATGAAGGTTCGACAGATTCGAGGTACTCCACGTCTATCATAAAGACAATGCCGATGCTGACAACCTCGCCCGTCGAGCTTCCAAAAGAGAACCAATGGAACCTGGTACATTCCTTGAAGTGCTAACCAATCCTGCAGTCAAGAGCTCATTGAACGGCGACATCAATAGCATCATCAATGTTGGCTCGGGGGCTACTACTCAGATCGATAAGCTCGTCGCAGACATTGAGACGACTACGGATTGGCGCACACCGCTTACCGAATTCCTCAACGTCGACAAGCTACCGGATGACGACATGGAAGTAGAGAAGCTCTCCTGACAAGCCAAGGCCTATTGTATGATTAGGGACGATCTATACAAGAAAGCTGCCAATGGAGTACTGCTGAAGTGCATCTCGTCCGACGACGGCAAGGAGCTACTGCTCGACATCCATGAAGGAATCTGCGGATCACAAGCCGGAGCGAGAATGCTGATTAGCAAGGCCTTTCAACAAGGTTTTTACTGGCCATCGGCTCTTCAAGATGCCTTCGACATGGTACAGCGGTGTGAAGCTTGTCAGTTCCACAGCAAGCACACCAAGTTACCAGCTCAAGCCCTCCAAACCAACCTTTGTCCTGGCCGTTCTTGTGCTGGGGGCTGGACATCCTTGGACCTTTCCCAAGAGCACAAGGTGGCTACAAATTCTTGTTCGTGGCTATCAATAAATTCACTAAGTGGCATTAAGCGAAGTCAACAAGAGAAATCAAAGCCGAGCATGCAATCAAATTCATCAAGGGGATATTTTGTCGATACGGGCTTCCAAACCGAATATTGACAGACAACGGCTTCCAATTCACGAGCGACACCTTCCAGGACTACTGCTCGGAATACGGGGTCAAGATTTGCTTCCTATCAGTGTCCCATCCTCAGAGCAATGGACAAGTTGAGCGGGTAAACGGGATTGTGCTCCAATGGATCAAAACACATGTATACGATAAACTTTTGGCCTACGACTCATGATGGGTTGAGGAGTTCCCTTCTGTTCTATGGACCGTTCGTACCACTCCGACTATACCAACCAAAGAGACCCGTTCTTCTTTGTGTATGGATCCGAAGCTATGCTCCCCACTGAGCTACGCTATCAATCAACACGAGTTCGGGAGTACTCAGACAAGGACCAGGATGATAGGCGAGCAGACGACATCAACCTGCTAGAAGAACACCGAGAATGAGTTGCCATCCGTGCAGCTGGATATCAGCAAGCTCTACGTCGCTACCACGAGAAGCACATTCGAGCTCGTACATGACATCGGCGATTACGTTCTCCGACGAGTACAAAACCAGGCAGGACGCAACGAGCTCCTACCAAAGTGGGAGGGACCATACACAGTGATACAAGTGTTATGACCAGGGGCATACAAAATCGCCAACGATAAAGGCCGCAAGTTTTCCAATTCTTGAAATATCGATCAACTACAAAAATTCTATGTATAAGACCAATGGCTAATTTGTAAGTTGATTTGTATCATTTTTTTATATATACGTCTTTTGCGTCATTTATTACAGTGTTTTGTCCAATGAACCCCTTTTGCTTCATAATGCTGCAAATCGAATCGAAGTTATTTCCTATCGATCTATTACGTTAAGTCTGACTAGTTACCGGGTCTCAGCACTTTGGCCTAGGACGCCTGGCACAATCGAGCTAATCGGACGCTAAGGGTCAAACGACCATATCTGATTTGGCTATGTTAGAGTACCCATTGTAACATTTTAACTGGCCGTGTTCTCGAGAATTGATTTTCTCAACTTCACGACTGGGGGCTGGGAATTCGCTGCTTCAATTCGGTCATACATGAAAATTTAAGCTACTTTTATGGAAATATCCTTTCCATAAAACTAGCTGGCGACTAGAAGTACTTTCATACTGCCATGCATACAATGTGTTTTAATAATTTATAAAAATTGATCAAATTTCAGTTTCTTCTAATGTCTTGTCTAGATTGCTTTACAGGGCAGTATGACGATTGAATCTACTAGAAGGGCCATTGCCAGTTCATCGTGGAGAAGACATCTACCGCCAGAGGAGCAAGGGATTGTGCCAATTGGTAGATCTCGGCAGCAGTTCTCTGAGAACGTGTAAAACCTTCCTGAAGGAAGTTCAGGTCCAGCTGGGGACGAGATTCGCGGATGCATGCGAGCACGTGACCACTGACATATTGGCTGGCTCGACGACATTCCTGCTTCAGGTTATCATCGATCCGCTGATCAGTGCCGAGAAGCGTACCGCATGTACCCCATATCCACCCCAGGTACCCAAAGACCGACTTCTTGGGGGAAGGACGGGCCACGCGCAACTCTTCGCACAGACACTGTAGGGCAGAGCAGCAGTTCTCGAGGTGTGCTAAGATCCATATCTCGCGTCCCCTCGGAAGCTTTGTGCTTCGATCTTTCCTAATGTTGTCGGCGGCTCTTTCCAGTTCTTCTTTCTCGTACATTGTCTTCCAGTACTCTGCCCGCCTTTTCATTTCTGCAAGAAAATGTCAAAGGTCTAGAAAAGATAACATCATTAGCAATCTTTGGTCTAAGTACAAAGACAGTGTGCTACAATGTTACAACTTTCTTACTATGGCATTGTTCGCGTAGCAACGTCACTTTGTCCTCCTCAGAAGCCAAGGTATTGTCAGAGTTAACGGTAACTAGGGCATGTTCTTCGTCACTTGGCGTCGATGAGCCCTAGGGCGTACTAGGTTCGACGACTACGTCAGACGAACATCCGCCTTCTGGACGTCCTCATTCATGACTTCAAGAAATTTACAATGCAGAGATGTCGAGCAAACAAAAACTCAAAGTCGGATATAGCAAAAGGGAAATGTTCTCTACACATCAAACCCAATACTTGTCCGCATTCATTACAATAAAGGGTGAAATAAAATTTTACTCTTCAAAAAAGAGGATGACCGAGTCCCCAAGTTCCTCCATCTTTTACATGGTGTCGTCACGGCGCTCGTCAGCTCCCTCCTTGGTCATCACCTCCTCCAAATTGAACTCGGGATAGGTGAGCTTGAGGCATGCGTGGACATGGCACGCCTCGGACTTAAGCCCGGTGCGTACCCCATCCGCCACCTGCTTGGCATGGTCATTGGCGATGGTCTCCAGCGCCATGATGAGGGATCCTAAAGACCCCATCATGGTCATCTCGTCGGGGAAGGCAAGGTGCTCGACGTTCTTCCTTAAGCCTTTGGCCACGATGTCGAGACGCCCGTAGTTCTCGTGCAAGGCTTGCCGAAGGGAGGCTAGGTCGTCCCTTGTCTCCATGAGCTCGTGCTTGAGTCCTCGGCGCTGCCGCTCGTTCCTTGCCACCATCTCCCACAACATGGCGTTGCCGGCCCGTGATTCCCTCAGGTGGGCTTTCAATGTTGTGATGCGATCGTTAGTAGTGGACGTAGCTTTTCCAAGCCGACCGATCTCAGCGACGACGTCTCGAGTGCTCGTCTCAATCAGCCGACAAACCTGCAAGAGCTTATCGACAGATGAAGATGGCCCCGAGATCGCAAGGACGCCAATCAGTGGGGGTGAGGTGGGAGAGCGGTGGCCACAGCAGTCAAGGGGGGCGATTTGGAGCTCGCCTCTTCTCAGGCCCCGGTGCTTTGACCCGAGTTCGAGGAGGAGGGGCTGCATTCAAAAGAGTCTCATTAGTACAAGGGATATGTG
This sequence comes from Oryza officinalis, assembly GCA_008326285.1. Lineage (NCBI taxonomy): Eukaryota > Viridiplantae > Streptophyta > Magnoliopsida > Poales > Poaceae > Oryza > Oryza officinalis. The sequence goes on along the minus strand of BDMV01000004.1, from coordinate 6,927,540 downwards.
ATGGGCAAATGAAATGTTGGTGAGCTGAGATTATACTCACCCAGTTTTCTGCCTCTTCAACAGTGATGTTTTCTTCAAGGAGGCCGGCCTTGCGCTGGAGGTTGTCTGTAGAAAAAGAGGGATGAGGACGAGGACAGCTACCGCGGTTGTAAGTTGAACCCAGGGTCAAGATCTCACCTCAGCGCCACTTGTTTGGACCAGTTTCCCTATCCCAGAGGTCTTTGCCAAGAGGGGCTAGCGCTTCCTCTTTGTTCCGCTGCCTCCGGGGGCGAGGGCCACGGCAGCTTGTTCAAAAACTACCTGCTCCTTCAAGGAAACAAATGAATGGTGGTCGACAAGCGGGCCGATCACATCCGTTAAAGGTAGTGCCTACTCCTACGATCATGGAAACGAATGACGCGGAGTAGTGGTCGGGAGTGCTTACGTTCACAATCGTATCCCGCTCTGTCGGCGGGAGGTCGCAGAGTAGTGTGGGAATGTCAGCAGCGGACGACGACAAGTCGACTACCACCTTGCCGACGCGCTCGGGCACGGTGTCCTCAGAAAGCTCTGCAATTGAAGCAATTGAAGCAAGAGTGACAAAGTTATCAACTAAAGGCAATTATGGTTCTCTATATCAACAATAAAAGAACTATAAATTGTACCCCGATGCGACAACCGCGTTTTGTCCTATTCCCCCGAGTATAAGTATGCAGGGTGAGAACGACCCTGGAGAGGTTGGATCCGATAATGGACAAAGTCTTGAAGAACCTCGTACCCGGTCAGATCACGTTCTCGAAGATCATGGATTTTCCCTACGAAGCTTGCTAAGGTAGGAGTTATCGAGGGTTTGGAGGTCCATGTCTCTAGGCACATAGGTTTTTGGTCAGGGATCTCGAGGATAGAAGATCAGTCCTCGATATGGAGATAAAACCAACTTTTTTGCTAATCTTTTTTGGAAGACCGGCAGTTAAAGGGAATATATTCATCTTTCATCCCATCCTAAAGACGGAGGCCACAACATCTTGAGCTTTTGGAGGCCTCCATCCATCTAACCTCGTAGAAGTATCTAAACAAATCTAGAAAAGGTTGTACCCCAAGGTATGCCCCACATAGATGGGTAAAGACGCTCAAGAAGGCAATGGAGTCAGGGTTGAGGTGAAGGAGGTGAATCCCGTAGAAATCAAGAAGCAGAGATAGAAACTCGAAAGGAGAAACGAGAAAACCACATTGGACAAAAGATGCAAGAGTGATCATTTGGGCAAGATTGATCAGAGGGTCAGTACCTCCTTCCAAACACGCCACCACCTTAGCACTCGGCAAAGCGCCGTCCAGTTGCAGCTCCTTCATCTCAACCTGGCCAACGTTAGACTTCGGGAGATCCATGGAGAATCGGTGAAAGGGGTTGAGGAAGGCTGTGGTTTAGGGTTTTTACGAGTTGAGGTGGAGGAGATTGGAGGCGCAAGAGAGAAGGTTAGGGTTTCTGTTTGGGAAACTGGAACCTAAATGGATCTCAAAAGTACAACTTATAAACCATGTCCAACGGTTCAAATTTCAAAGAAGATGGAGAGATCACCGCTAGTATTTTTGCTGGTTTTATTTAAAATCGTTAAAATTTTTTGACTTCAATCCAAATGAGGGTCTACATCAAGTTCTCGGATTTGAGACAACCTTGTTGCTTGCTCTATACCTTCTCGGATGTCCAAGAACGGTTTGGTGAGTTCGATAACGGTTGTTCTCAAAAAAACAATCGGGAGATGTCAGTAAAATCATTTGCATTGTGTCGAGGGCTACTGTTAATGTCAAGGATAAGACATACCTCCTATACATGGGTTAAAGAAATACGGTAAAACCATAGACCCGATAGAATATGAGAAGGTATCCTTTAATCAAAGAAATACGAGTGAAAGAGAAGGAAATTATCTTTCCGGAATAGAAGGTGTTAGAGTCCTAGTCGGGGAAGATAAGGTTTCCTCAGGACCGTATTCTATTCTATCTCTCCGATTTCTACTTGAAGAAGGGAAAATCTCTAGTATTTAAGGAGGTCCCGATGTTCGGATCAGGGGATGGAGTTACAAGCCATAGCCAAACCCACGTCCAGAAGCAATCCGGGGGAAGTCAGCACCATATTCGCCGTATAGATCTAGTCGGGTCATTCTCGGTGGTCTCTACTCGGCGAATTTATCTAGTCTTTCTACTTTTCCATTATACTCTAAGCGACAATCAAATCTATAATCCATATAAAGAGGAGGTTATTACGCATCTCTAGGGCCCGAACCAGTATAAATCTTTATCTCCTGTTTGCTTGACCGATTCTCGCGAATACCCTGGTTCCAATGATCCCCGCACTATTCAAATACCATAGTTGGTGTATTACCCGTCGACACCCTCCCCTCCACCCTGTCGCACTCACCAGAAAATCCCCACCCTCACGCCAACTGCTGCCGTCGCCCGCCACCTCCTATATTGGCTCTTTCTCCCGAACACCCCAAACCCCAAAACCGTCGCTGTCACTGTCGCCGATCCATCAAAGTTTAGGTCCTGAACTCTACCCCTTGATCCATTGACATCGCCGACGAATCCCCATATCCCTTCGATCCTCCCCCATCGCCTCCGCCCATTAATCCGAGAAAACCACCGGTTGCCATCAAGGAAGATTTGAGCCCCCATCGTCGTCCATGGCCATTGCTCAACCGCCGCTGCTATCCACTTCCACTGCGCTTCCACCACCCGCCGTACTCCACATCACTGCGCCCTCGCCGCCATCCACGCCGTCCACGAAGATCACCCTCTGCCCAGACCCAAAGACGACCAGCTGCCACGGAGCTCCTGGATCATGGAGTGGACAGTGGAGTGAACCTGCCGGCCACGGAGAGCTCGCTGGACCGGGTCTTGTTGCCGTCTATGGTCAGTACCTAAGCTCAAACACCTGCAAACACATGAATGGCCATTTTATTTTTCTGTGACAGGTAGAAGAAGATGAAATTGAAGTGTTGTCAAGTTCCTCTGAGGTATTTGTTTTTCTGAAGGTTAAAGTGTAGTACAAACTGTGCAAATAAAATCAATGTTTTCATCCTGTTCATTTTGTATCCATGACTACAAATTATTTGGACTTGATCGAGTCTGAGATAGCCAACGATTGATTCATTTTTTTTCTTTTCAAGTTGTGCTAATGTATGTATGTTCAGAATTACATGCCATTTGGGTTCACATGTTCAGAATTATCTAATCTATGTGTCATTAGAGTAACTGGACAAGCATTCATTTATTGTTACAATAATTCCTGTTATCAATTCTCCTGTGGTATATTTGCTGAAAATATATGAAACTTGACACAAATCTCACATCTTAATAGCTGAAAATATATGTAATAGTACTCAAATAAACTTTTTTTGAAGTTTTCTATTATGCTTTATGTATTATAATTTTCAGATATTCACAACCTAATTTATACTGTTGATTACTGATAATATGGGAAGCATTGGTAAGATGTATAGGAATGATGATTGTAGATGTACAATACAGCAAATTTGTCTATTACCAATACCATCCAATTTAATGATTTTGTACAGTCCTTGATTAATGAAATCTTGAAGTACATGCACAATTAGGACAATGTGTAAGTTCAAGTGCCTTAATTTGGTTTTGCTGATTAATGATGAATCTAATTATATGAGACTAACGTTTTTATAAGCTTTTCTTTGACTAGTCTCATTTGGATACGAAAAATGAAAATGATGAGAGGTATGTGTTGAACTTCACATATTCTAATTTGGTCTCTCTTGTGGATCCAAAATATCATTTATCTTAATTGATTATGTGCATATGTGTTCCTTCGTATCCATATGTATACACATCTTGAGGGGGAGCTTATCCTATATTTTGTTTATTATAAGATCTCTATCTTAATTTGAAATCATCTTTCATCTTATCTCTATAATGTTTATATTGGGTTATCATATATCACCAAAGAGAGAAAAGATTGAAAGATTTTGGATCAAACAATTTGTGTAATTGCGGCTTTGGTAATAGATGATAAACTGGCTTTATGGGATTTACCTTTCCTTTACATAAGTTGTCAACTAGGTTATTTTCGGATAATGAGTTGCGATAGCTATGCATTCTTTGGTGATGGACCTTAATCATGACAAGGATGAAATGCATGGAGATCAAGCGATAGTATCATTTCTTATCTCCTACTTTTTGATAGGTTCATATATATGATTTCCATGTTATTGATACATAAGTGTGAGATTAATGTTTTCTTGAGCCTTATCTTATTTAGTCTTCTTTACAACGAGAACATGGAGATCATGAAGGTATGTGTTTATGTTTGTCTTTATCATTGCTACATGTCTTCTTCATGTGTATAGGATAAACTCCCATTGGTTCTTCTCTATTTATGCATACACATGTCTCTTTTGTATATTCCTTTGTATGCATATATTTAGGGGGAGCAAATCCTATACACTTGTTGTGCATGTTCTAGATCCATTTGTTCACCTATTATTTATATTGGATCTTTGCACTTGAGCTTGCATACGAGTATATGACACTTGTGGTGTTAATGAATACTCAACAAACATATCCATATCTTTCATATGCAACCGGTTGGTCATCAAGTGGAGGATGACAACCGATTTGTTGGGACTAATGTTTTCCTTTGAGCTGTGAAAAGGGATAGGTCCCACCGTGATGAGGCAAATGGATGACACCATGGGTTGATGGTCACCAAGCCAAGGACATCGACATGTTGACAATAATGAAGCCAAGCTTGTGATGAGAAGAAAGTCTTGACAAAAGATGATCAAGACCTCGGCATAAACATGGTTCAACTCGATGGTCATAAGTGTTGATGTTGGCTCAAGCAATGGCCTCAAGTTGGATGGTACAGGGCAAAGGTATAATGAAGCTAAGAATGTTTTCTTAGTCTTTTCCCGGTCTTGGTGTTTGGTGTAGACCGGATTTGCTAGATAGGTGCCATACTATCAAAAGGGGTCTATAAAGTGAGCATGTGGATGATCTTGTGCCATATTAGTTCATATGCATGTGGGTGCATTTGGTGGGCTCGTCTAGCTAAGTGTGATGAGTTTACTCAAGTCCCAAACAGAGAGAGAAGTGGCCATGTCCAATAAGAGTGAGTGACCTCTTGTGGGTATGTCTAGTGAAGTATCCTTTCAAGTGTAAACCAATTCTCTTTGAGAAAAGTTGTGATTCTAGGAAGGATTGTTCATGGGTTGGTGTTGGCGCAGAATTTCGACCCGTCCAGCAACCAAACGGGTTCCGCGTTACCACGGCGGCCTGGGAGATCTGCTTAGCTCCAGTGCAGGTCCAAATGGCTTGCCTAGTCGTAAGTAGAGCGTGCCAGTTGATTTGATCTGCAATCAACAAGAAACAAATAAACCAAGTCAGAAGACAATGGCCGATCGGCCAGCAGACCGATGACACATTGTCATAGCCCAGCCGATAGGGCAAAGCTATATCGGCTCACTTAGAAAATAAGTAAAACATGAATCTAATCTTATCGGCCTTCATTGATATGTAGATCTCAACTAATAATATCGGCCGATAAGGATGACAAAGGTAACTACACCAGCTAAGACTCTAGTGCAACCTTATACGAGCCACTCGGCTAGTATAAACACGTCAACCATAAAGAAATCTTGAGATCACCTCACGATCAACACATTTATACTTATCGATCTGCACATATAAGTGGCAAACATATGCAAGAAATATAAAGCAATCACATATGTTAGATAAGACCGGCTAAAACCTCGGTACTATCCTTAATTACAACCGAAAACAGGCTTTGTGTTAGATCTCAAAACAGGACTAAGGTCGATGGCAACTCGAAGTGTGGATTGAGACTTAACATAAAGAAAATCAGGTTGTCGATTGCTTTTGGGGATGGCAGCTGCATTGAACAATCTAGCCAAGCATAAGAATTAAACCATCGTCGGCAATAAACCCTAAAGCGAGTAAACCGCTGGCAAGGCTTAATTAAGATACCTGTCAAAACTATTCAAGACATGATAATCGACGATCACATCATCGAGGCTTAACGTGTCTAAAGCGACATGTTAGCCCCGACGATGCAGATCGTCGGGGACGAGTTCTTACCTCTGCTCCGAGGAAGCAAGAACTCGTCGAAGAAGACCTCTTGCGAGGGTTGGCGATGCGCCGAAAGTAGATTGATTTTGTTGTGTGATTGATTTAGAGAGAGTCTACATGTACAAACTATCGGGATATTTATACCCGAGATTACAACAGAACCCTTGTAGGGCACGATCTTATCTACAACTAACAAACAAGTCTTTGCGGCAGACTCTAGCCACAGATTAGATCTAAACTACCTAATTTACAAGATACAATTGCCTAAAACCGAGCTTTATCTCTATTTGGCAACTTCCTTGAAGCTTACTTCGAGCCCAGACCAAGCCCACGTTGACACTGTCAACTCACAACCCGTATCGGCCCATGACCAAACCAAATCCGCATCGGCCGATATGCGCCCTTTATAGCAACACTCCCCAAGTCCGATACGGTTACTGGGTCCGATACGAAGCCTGGTCCGACTCCAACTCAATCCTTCCTCTCTGCTTCGGTTTCCTCTTTTCTTTCCGAGTCGATTACCAAAATCCGTCGTTAACAGTTGGATAGGCCTTTGAATAAGCTTTCTATAGTGTCCAAGAACGTCAAATTCCGATTCTCGAGTCATGAGATATCGTCTTTGTACTGCCAATGGGTTGTGCTGAAAAGTGGCCGGCGGTCAGACCGACCTTGAAAGGCCGGTCAGACCACCCGAAGGCTCCGAAAGCCCCCAACGGCTAGTTTTTCGACTGTTGGACTGAGGGCCAGTCTAACTGGGCTTAGTAGGGCGATCAGACCGGCAGACACGTCCTAAAAGGTGTTTTAGCCTCTAACGACTAGTTTTGGTGGTTGGGAGTATATATACCCACTCCCCAGCAGCAAGGGTAAGGTTTTGGCACTCTATTGCATTATCTTGAACCCTTGCAAGAGCTCTCACACCCTTATGCACTTAGTTTATCTAGTGAGGTGTTGGAGAGTGAGTTAAGCCAATCCAAGTACATTGCTTCAATGTTAGAGCTAATGTGGCACTTGATCATCCTCGGCAAGCATCCTAGACTTGTTACTTTTGGAGGTTGCCACCTCCTAAATGGTTTGGAGGAGTTGCTCGGTGACCTCTTCGAGAAGGTTGTGGAGGAGGCCCAGTGTTGACTATGAGTGGCTCGGTGTTCGCCATCTCTGGAATGGAGGAAGAACAACCATAGTGATAGAGGCTCGGGAGTCCACTTCGGGACCGACTCCCATTTTACCCACCTCTTGACGAAGGGGTTTGGTGGCTTCGTGGATTGAGCGGTGAAGTTGGGCTCGCCTCAATGGTGACGTAAGAAACCGGCAAGCTTCCGAGCATCGGGTGGAAAAATTCTTTGTCTCTTGTCTCCTTTTATTTTGTGCAATTTACATTTGTGCCAATTTACTTTGAGCAAGTTTACATGTTAGAAACTATTTGTGCTATTATCATCCTAGGCTTGCAAACCTTAACATAGGCTAGCTTCTTTGTGCACTTAGTGTTGATGCAAAAACATGACGGCCTGAAAGATTTGCTTTACTTCAATACAGGTCCAAAAGCTTTGGGTTCAAGGTGTGCCAGTTGGTTTGATCCTGCAACCAACAAGATAGACAATGGCAAATATTAGAAAAATGATAGCCGATCGGCCGATGTCGTATCTCATCAGCCGATGCACAAATGAATCGGTTATAGGTTGTAAAAGATACTGCTCATAAACTAGATGTAGATTGAACATAATCATGAATAATTTTTCTTTAACAAAACCAATCCTATAGGTCGAACCCAATCGATGCAGCATAAGATTGATAATATTAAGGTTAATTGTTACACAATTATATGATCTAGATACTAGCCGATATGCAAATAAATATGGATAAAACTCAAGGCAACTATGATTAGCTGTAGAGACAAATAACATGCAATTGTTAATTCGATCTTTCTCTTAAGTACGAGCAACTACGATAGATCGGACCTAATCGAGTTAGTATTAGTTGCTAATAACAAGGATCAGGTAAATTAATAATTATATGAACTTATTTCACAGCCGATGAAGTAATTTGAGTAACAAAAAGATAATGTATCGGCTATAGCTCCGATACAGCCTTATACAAGAATATCAAACTTAATTAAATCTATTAAACAAGCTATAGTCTCAACAGATCGGACCTAACCGAGATAGTGTGATACTGATGGAAAGCTTAATAGATTTATAGGGTTGATATACTTGTATAAGATGATAGATATAATAAATTAAGTTAAAAACAACATGCAATCTTAAAACGAAACAATTATACCAGGTAAGATCTGCTGAAATCCCGATGCTACCCTTATCGTCAAGCAAAGAGCAAGTTAGCTCTTACAACTTTGACAACAACTTAGTAGGTCAAACCTAATTGATGCAACACTAAGTTATAATCAAAATAGTACGGTCTAAACAAACCTTTGATTTTTTTCAGGGTGATAGATACACTAATCAATCTAAATCGACAAGAACTATTTAGCCGATATCAGCAAACCCAAACGAGATCGACCGATATAAGTAAACAACATTATCGATTTAGATTAAGCAACGTATATGATAAATTAGCGTTGTATCGACCGGTTTAGAGTGTCGAACTTAACCGATGGAAACCCTAGCCCCGCCAATAAAAGCAACTATAGATGGAACTTACTTCTTGATGGAGATCGAACTTAACCGATGCAGGTCAACTCGAAGACAAGAACTCGTCGAAAATAAAAACCTCATAAGAGGGTGGCGATGCGCTGAAAGTGTATATTGAACTGTTGTTTTTTTACAAGACCCTGGGTGTACATATTTATACCCATGAGCATAAACTAGTCCATACCGGACACGATATAAACTTTCCTAAAGATAAAGCAAAAAAAATACAAGCCCAAACCGGACTCTGATCAATCTTTCCTAAAATTATAAAAAGAAAACAAACAAAACTGCTTAATTAATAGATAATTCTCCACGTCACTTTTTCTCGAGTCTGATCCTCTTCTAGTAATATCTTTAATCTCCTCAACCGAATCCGACAAGAACTCGAACTCTTATTTCCTATCGGCAACTTCCAAATCATTTCCAACCAATACACACCTGCTGATATGCGACCAGCCGATGTAACTTTCCATTTCTGTCTGCTAAAATCACGCCGCAAAAAGCGCTCCATCTTTAACGGAATATGCCAAATTTCACCGATAACATTTAGTTGAGACTAGTTTATTTAGGCTTTGAATTGTGAAAAACCGTTTTGATTTACTCTTCCGCATATATAACTCGGTTTAGCCAAAAGTTTTAAAACCGCCTATTCACCCTTCCCCCCTCTAGTCGGCCTCCTTGATCCTACACAATGTCAGATTAAAATCCCAATCCATGCTTTACAGTCACTTCACATCTGAAGTGTGATAAATTTTCGTAGGAATTAAATTCAAGATTTTATTGGTATTTTGGTGCTTCCTTAGGATGTTTGCATGAAAATAGTACTATTAGATTGCAGCCAGGTCAAGGCTCTCCCTGAAACAACCTTTTGTATGGCCAGAAGTCTAGCGTTAGTGTTAATCAAATCGTACATAGCATCACTACAATTGCTGTTTGCTTTTAACATTAATTTTCAAATTCATGCTTGAATTTGCAAATATTTTTCTACTTGTTATGTGCCGTAATCTGAATACAATACTTTGATGGTAATTAAGGCAACTAGACGCATGTTAGTAGCCAATAGAATCAGGAATGAAAGTTTGTACGTTTGTGCTTCCACTGGCTTTTTAGCTTATTCAAAACTCATTTCCGGATGATAGTGCTTGAGTAATACCATATACCAGAAGTAGATATTTTCTCAGTTTACCCTGTATTCAGTAGTTCTTTACTTTATCATTTGACTAGCAAGCATCAAAGGTGGACACTGGATAGTGAGGTCCAGTGAGTTTTATCATTTCAGACGTGTGCAACTCTCTATTGTTTACTCCTTGCCCAAATAAGCTGCTCTATATAAGATATCCAGATATGAGCTCTAGAATTTTGAATTTGATTTTTTTGCTCATTTTTGCATGCTGCACGAGGAATGGATATCCTGCTTAATGAATACTATCGTGCTGCAGTTTTCCTTTCAGTTTTGGTGAATTTAGTACTATGCAGCAGGCCTTGATCAGTTCATGCTACTTTTGTTTGCAGTTAGTGGAACTGAGCTTGGTTCTTACTATTCAGATACATTGTTTCCTGCATGATCAATGACTCAAATCTCAATGAAGATAAGCAGATTGCTATTCCAGGTTGGTTCTCTAAATGTGTGCAGGTTTGCAATTTGCATATCATTGGCTGTGTATGGTTAATATAAATTTCCAGATCATTGGTTGTATATGGTTGATAAATTGATATGGGGGTAAATGGGAAATCTGTGATAAGGTACTAACCTTCCGTTTTGATGCATTTCTGCCGCACTATTGAAGTACCACATAATTTTTTGAAGCACACTCTGGTTGAAAACTTTGACCAGTCAAGTTTGAATTATGTCTCCTCTTTATGCACATGCTTTCTTTTATTTTAGGTAAGGATAATTTTATTTAAAGTTTAATTTGGCACAATTGGAGTAGTAACTCTTCTTGATTAGGGCTAAATTTTGTACAAAATCTTTGAGTAGTAGAATTGTTCTGACCTAAAACAGAGTCCTAACGTGATATCAGTGAGAGTTACAAATTTTTTGTTATGTTTGTGAGTATGAGGATTGTGGAGATTATGGGTACCGGATACCCTCACAGCTAGCTTGTCCGACTTGCTATAGGGGATAGGTTATAATTCATGATTATGTAAACCGGCTATGACTTGGGAGCTACGTTACCATTGAGATAAGGTAACGGCCCATAGTCTATAGTTGGTAAGATTGAGGAGTCCGACATAGAGTAGGATAGGTCTCCGATTTGTAAACCCACCCTCCGGGACTATATAAGGAGGGTAGGGCGTCCCTTGAGGGACACGAGACAACACAATCCCGCAAGAGCACAAGCATCCCGACTCACGAGAGCACATATTAAAAGAGATCGAGAGATCAATAAACCACTCGGCGGATCAAATCCCTGAAATAGGAGTAGGGTATTACCTCTCGAAGAGAGGGCCTGAACCTGTTTAATTCCTTTTGCATACTAACCCATTGTGTTTGGCGCTTGGCTGCTACCCCCAAATTGATATTGCCGAAACCAAGTTTCGACAGTTGGCGCGCCAGGTAGGGGCCTCTGCGTCAAGTTTTCTTCTACATCCCGCCGACGAGCGCAATGGGATCTCCATCAGGCTTCGCTGACTTCGTCTTCGCCCCTGGGTAGACACTTCGCTTCGGCGGACTCGACTTCATCACCGACAGATTCGGTAAGCTCTCTCTTCTCGACTCGGACTCGAACCAGTCGGGAAGGGAAAATCCCTTGGCACCGCTCGGGTTACCGGACGACGCTAAAATCTACCGTAACCTCCTATCTTCTGAGTTGGATTCGATCCACTCGGAAGAATCTGCTTCATCGCCCTCATGCTGTCCCCCAACCGCGAGGGAGGTCGCGGTCATACTCGAACGACTCGGGTCATACTCATCCACAGACCTCGACGAGCATCTGAGCCCCACCGACTTCGATGACCTGTACGACATCTCCATGGATGAGATCAACAGCTACGACGCAGACAAAGATTACTATGATCCGGACCTTCTCAATGTTCTCATGGCCGAAGTAGCCGAGACCAACTCGGCCATGGCCCGGAGGATCGCGGAGGAGGAATGAGCTAAGCTTGAGCAAGAGCACAAGCGCGTGGAGGAGGAGGAGCTCAGGAAGAAACAAGAAGCCGACAAGAAGAAACAAGACCTGAGGGCGACTGGGCGCTCAGCCCGCGAGGCCATAATGCAGACACGAGTCGACAACGCTAACATTTTCCAAACGCCTCAGCAAAACACCGTCGCAGCCCTCACCCTCATTGACACCGTCATCGAAGCGGCGCCAGCTGCGGTGACACCACTCTTAGACAAGATCAAGACCATCGTCGCGGCTACGGCCAACGGCCCTTCCTCCACCTCAGCACGAAGGCCAACCAAGTCCATTGCTGAAACACCCGATAGAAGCCGCTTGTCGCCGCTGCGATCCAAGGACTACAAAAGACCCGAGCAAAGCAAGACACCAGCCAGATCTAAAGACCCTCGCCACGAGGCAGTATGGAGGCCACGAGTTCAAACGGCTGACTCTCACGAGAGAGGACACAGCCGACCACCCGTCCATGATCGGAATCGTCGCAGCTACAACTCAAACTACCAAAGCAGCCCGCGAAGGCCCCCGCCGAGTGATCTGCGGGAGGTTCTCGACCGACGCTACCGAGAACGTGAACGGCGCTCCTCTGAAGACAGAAGGAAATCACCCGACGACTACGACGATGGAGTGCCCGCATTCACTCGGGACCTGCGTCGAGTGGACTGGCCGAGTGGTTTTAAGCCTGCCGGGATTGACAAGTACGACGGTAAAACCAACCCCGAGTCATGGTTAACTGTGTACACCCTCGCCATCCGCGCAGCAGGAGGAGACAACAGGGCTATGGCCAACTACCTGCCCGTTGCTCTCGCCGACTCAGCCAGGAACTGGCTCACGAGTCTGCCAAGAGGCTCGATCGACTCATGGGGTGAGCTTCGGGACCACTTCATCGCCAACTTCCAGGGCACTTTCGAAAGGCCTGGGACCCACTTTGATCTCTACAACGTCATCCAGAAGCCAGACGAGTCGTTAAAGGACTACATTCGGCACTTTTTGGAAAAGCGGAACAAGATCCCCAACATCACCGACGACGTTATCATTGCCGCATTTCAGAAGGGCGTCCGTGATGAGTTGCTAATCGGCAAATTTGGGCGCAAGCCACCAAAGACGGTCAAGCAAATGTTCGAGACGGCAAACTCCTACGCTAAGTCTGACGACGCAATCAAGGCCTCGCGTCAAGACCGGCATGACAAAAGGGACGACAAGCCATTCGGAAGCAGCTGGCGTCCTAAGAAGGACAACGGTAACAACAACAACAACGGCCAAAAGGATCGTAAGCGTAAGCCCGAGGATCTGGTCGCCACGACATCAAACTACCAACAACAGCGTCCCCGAGTCGCCGCCTACGACAAGATCATGAACGCTCAGTGCACCCACCATCCTAACCACAAGCACGCGGCCAAGGATTGCTTCATCTATAAACAGTTCGCTAAGCAGTACACGGCACAACTACGACAAAAGCCGGTTGATGAAGCCGGTCCATCGGGAACCAAGAGGAACGACCCGGCAAGCAGCACAAAGCCCTTCCAAGACCCTGTGGGCGAGCTAAACCACATCTTTGGGGGACCGCAAGCATATGAATCCAAGAGGAAACAAAAGCTGACCGATAGAGAAGTCAATGCCGCACAACCCGAAGTCCTGTATTATCTACGATGGTCCGAGGTGGCTATCATGTTCAACCGCTCAGATCACCCTGACCGAGTGGTTCACCCGGGGCGGTATCCCCTGGTACTAGACCCGGTGGTTCGTAATATCAGGCTCAAGCGTGTCCTAATCGACGGCGGCAGTGCCCTCAACATCCTATTCGCCAAGACGCTGGACGAGATGCAGATTCCAAGATCAGAATTGAAGCCAAGTTTAGCCCCCTTTCATGGAGTCATCCCGGGGCTGTCATCTACGCCACTCGGGCACATCACCCTCCCAGTCACCTTCGGAGTTCGGGAGAACTTCCGGACGGAGAATATTACATTTGAGGTTGCCGACTTCGAGGCGGCCTATCACGCGATCATCGGAAGACCGGTGCTCGCCAAATTCATGGCGGTACCACACTACACCTACCTCATCATGAAGATGCCCGGGTCCCATGGAGTTATCACCTTGCGCAGTGATTTCAAGCAAGCCTTCACCTGCAACAGAGAAAGCTGTGACATGGCCCAAACCCGCGAGAGATTACGCGGCCAGCAAGAGGTCTGACTGGCCGCATCGCCATCTGGAGAAGGAGAAGTCCCTGCAAAGAAGATAACCAAGTCGGGAGAAGGCGATGCCAAGACAAAGAAAATCCCCCTTGACCCATCTGATCTTTCTAAAACTGCTGTAATAGGCGCAGAGCTAGATCCTAAATAGGAAAGCACGCTCGTCACCTTCCTTCAGAATAATAAAGATATTTTTGCTTGGAAACCGTCTGACATGCCGGGAATTCGTAGGAAGGTGATCGAGCACTCTTTAAACGTCAAAGATGACGCTAAACCTATAAAACAACGACTGCATCGCTTCGCTCAAGATCGAAAAGATGCCATCAAGGAGGAACTCGCCAAACTCTTAGTTGCCGGGTTTATCAAAGAGGTCTACCATCCCGACTGGCTAGCCAACCCGGTCCTGGTTCGGAAGAAGACAGGACAATGGCGCATGTGCGTGGACTACACCGACCTCAACAAATCCTATCCTAAGAACCCCTTTGGATTGCCCCGTATCGACCAAGTCGTCGATTCAACAGCCGGTTGCGAGCTTCTAAGCTTTTTGGATTGTTACTCGGGTTACCACCAGATCAGCTTGAAGGAGTCCGACTGCTTGAAGATATCATTCATCACCCCGTTCGGAGCCTATTGCTACGTCACGATGCCCTTTGGTCTGAAGAACGCCGGAGCCACTTATCAGCGCATGATCCAGAGATGCCTCCAGACTCAGATCGGGAGAAACGTGGAAGCCTACGTCGACGATGTTGTCATCAAGACCAAGCAAAAGGAAGACCTGATCGCCGACTTAGAAAAACCTTCACGAACATTCGGGCCTTCAGAATGAAGTTGAACCCGGAGAAATGCACCTTCGGTGTGCCGTCAGGTAAGCTGCTTGGTTTTATGGTGTCTCATCGCAGCATTGAGGCGAATCCAGAGAAGATCAATGCTATCCGGAGCATGAAGCCCCCGAGCACCCAGAAGGACGTCCAGAAGCTCACTGGTTGCATGGCGGCGTTAAGCCGTTTTGTCTCCAGACTTGGCGAACGAGGTATGCCTTTTTTCAGGTTACTGAAGAAGACCGACGACTTCCAATGGATCCCCGAGGCCCAGAAAGCTTTCGAAGATTTCAAAGAGTTCCTCACGACACCACCCGTGTTGGCTTCACCGCACCCTCAAGAACCCCTGTTGCTCTACGTCTCCGCAATTCACCAAGTGGTCAGCACGGTCTTGGTCGTCGAGCGCGAGGAAGAAGGCCGAACTCAAAAGGTTCAACGGCCGATTTATTTTGTTAGCGAGGTGCTGGCAGGAGCCAAAACCCGCTACCCTCAGGTACAAAAACAATTATATGGAGTTCTAATCACTGCTAGGAAGCTAGCCCATTATTTTCAGGGTCACTCGGTCACCGTCGTCACGCCCTTTCCACTCGGCGATGTCATCCATAACCGGGAGGTTACTGGGCGCATCGTGAAGTGGGCTCTGGAGTTGATGCCGCTGGATATAGCTTTCAAGGCGAGGACGTCTATAAAGTCCCAAGTCCTGGCGGATTTCGTAGCCGAGTGCACCGAACAACAAGAAGATGTACCTAGAGAAGATTTGCAGTACTGGACCATGCACTTTGATGGATCCAAAAGAGTCACCGGCTTGGGAGCGGGAGTCATGCTGATTTCCCCGACTGGGGAAAGGCTACGGTATGTCCTTTATATCCACTTCCCCGCTTCACACAATGTCGCCGAGTACGAAGCCCTGCTTCATGGCCTACGACTTGCTGTTTCACTCGGGATACGACGGATGATTGTGCGAGGAGATTCACAGTTGGTGGTTAACCAGGTAATGAAGGACTGGTCCTGTTTAAATGAGACCATGGAGGCCTATCGACAGGAAGTTCGCAAGCTTGAAGACAAGTTTGACGGACTAGAGTTATCCCACGTCTTGAGACACAATAATGAAGCGGCAGATTAGTTGGCATAGTTCAAGTCCAAGCGCGAAGTAGCCCCAACTGACGTCTTCGTGGAACACCTCTACGAGCCGACCGTTGCCAAAAAACCAAACCGCGACGAGGAAGTTACGAACCAGGTTGCAACCCTTGACGCCGACTAGAGGACACCGTTCATCAAGTTTTTAACTCAGCAGGAGCTGCCGGGTGACCGGGACGAGACGGAATGAGTCCGACGCCACAGTCAAGGCTATGTTATGGTTGATTCAGAATTATACAAGAAGAGCCCCTCTGGAGTTTTGATGAGATGCGTCACGCCGGAGGAAGCACGACAATTATTGCAAGATATTCACTCGGGCATTTGCGGCAGTCACGCCGCGGCGTGCACTCTGGTGGGCAAGGCTTACAGACAAGGATTCTTCTAGCTCACAGTGGTCTCCGACGCAGACAAGGTAGTTCGCACGTGCGAAGGTTGTCAGTTCTTAGCTCGGCAAAGTCATGTTCCAGCCCAAGACCTTCAAACAATCCCCTTATCATGGCCTTTCGCCATATGGGGTTTGGACATGGTCGGTCCCTTCAAGAAGGCGCCAGGAGGATTCACGCATCTGTTCGTCGCGATTGATAAGTTTTCCAAGTGGATCGAGGCTAAGCCGGTAGCTACGATAACTGCAGACAAGGCACGAGACTTTATTCTAAACATCGTGCATCGGTTTGGCGTCCCAAATAGAATCATAACCGACAATGGGACTCAATTCACTGGAGGTGTTTTTAAGGAGTTCTGCGAAGACTTCGGTATTAAGATTTGCTATGCATCGGTGGCGCACCCCAAGAGCAACGGACAAGTCGAACGTGCCAACGGTATGGTCCTTCAAGGTATCAAAGCCCGGGTGTTTGATAGACTACGTCCGTATGCTGGAAGATGGGTTCAACAGTTACCTTCGGTGTTATGGTCGCTGCGGACTACACCCAGTCAGGCTACTGGCCAATCTCCTTTCTTCTTAGTTTATGGAGCAGAAGCAATGTTGCCGAGTGAGATGGAGTACGAGTCTCTTCGAGTTCGTAGTTTCGACGACGGGCGTTATGATCAAGACAGAGTTGACGACCTGACCCGACTGGAGGAAGCCCATGAAGCCGCATTGGTTCAGTCGGCACGATATCTTCAGGGACTTCGCCGCTACCACAACCGCAATGTTCGATCATGAGCTTTCATTGTTGGAGATATGGTTCTACGCAAAATTCAAACTACAAAAGATCGTCACAAGCTATCTCCACTATGGGAAGGGCCTTACATAATTGCTGAGGTGACTCGGCCAGGAGCATATCGCTTGAAGCGTGAAGATGGGACCATGGTGGAGAACTCTTGGAATATTGAGCACCTTCATCGATATTACGCTTAAGCTTTTCCGATTCTATGTTCATCTCGACTGCCAATTTCAAGCAAGATGACTTCTTGAGTTGTCAGTCGGGGGCAATATATATATCAATAAAGCATTATTTTTTCATCGTCAAGAATTTGTTCTTATTTCGCTTATTATTGCTTAGTGTTTTGGTTCGAGTTTAATAGATAAGGACTGAGATTTTTTGATGACTTAGTCAAGCCTAGGCTTGGTTATAGTCGAACGAAAACTCTTAAGAAATTATATATGAAGACTCGGATCAAGGCATTAACATAAATAAGCCAAATATTTACAAAGTCACAAATACAGCAAGTCATGTACACCAAGGCAATTCAGCTACTCTTGGAAGTGCGCAGTTACATCACTGGCTACTTTTTTCGCTGACTCCTGCGCTTCATTTATGAGCTCTAGGGCTCGCTCGTCCGTGGTACCAGCTGCAAAGCCGTCTCCTACAGAGTCCATGTCTATCCGAGGATAGAGCGATTTCGTCTGCGCAAGAGCAAAGCTTGCACCCATGACGGCCGCATCAGAGATGTTCTCCATGTATTTTGCCGGTGCCGTCCTGAGTTTGTCGAAGACTTCTACAGCATCCAATGAGCTTGTCCCGAGTCCTTGTTTGTACAGTGCCGACAGGATCGGTGCAGCAGCATTGGCGATGTCATCCTGCACGTTTTCAGCCCTTCGAACTCTTTCGACGAAGACATTGAATTGCGCTTGGGATTTTACCTTATTGGCTACAAGATTGACATGACTCAGATTGTCTCCACAGTCACGATCGAGTAAATTAAGAAGTAAGAGCTTCGCAGGATACCTTCGATCTCTTCCAAGGCTTTCTCCTTGTCAGACTCCAGCTTGGCTTTGTCGGTTTCTGCCTCCTCCAGTTGGGCCTTGAGGAAATTGATTTCAGATAGGTTGGCTACAATTCGAATACTTGCGGATATCAGAGTCAAAGAAGTACACAAAGACAGAATGAAGACAGAATAGTTTGACTTACCTCCGATGGAGCCACGGAGTTCCAAGTTTGCATCTCGGAGCTTCACGATTTCAGCTCGGAAGACGACCTCTCGGGCTGTGGCTTCTTCTCTGGTGGCCTTGAGGTCCTGACGGACGCTTTCCAGAGAGTTTACATGGGGGACCAGCTATTCGAGGGTGTCTGATTTGGCCATCGAGTGATAGTATATTCTCTGCATAAGGGTATGAAGATAGTCAGCCACATCGAACCACGATGATAAGACGTAGAGGAGATATACTTACATTCATTAGCCGGGTCGCTTCGTTGAGGCTGGCCATGAGCATATCGCGTTCCTCATTCTCCTTTTGCTTATTTAAAACGATGCCTTGCTTCGTGCCTTCGGCATCGCGCCACTCAATTTTGATAGGAGGGACCGAGTCAGTTGAAGACTTCAGTCGGGAGATTTCCTCCTCTTCGGCTGATTGATTTAGAGGAACTAAATCAAGATAGAAGTAAAAACATGATGAAGATAAGAGTCTGGAGGTTATTATGACATTTACCTGTTTTAGGAGCCGGGTCCTCGGTTGGTGCTTCTTGACTGCACGAGCCATGTGGATCTTCGTTCGGCTGGTTTCTAGTCGAGGAATCCTGATTGGCAGTTGGGGGCTCTTCTTCGGCCGACTGGTTTTCAGCCGGGATGTCTTGGCTGGCAGTCGGAGGCTCTGCTTCAGGAGCATTTTTGCTTGAGGATTTCGCCCCAGGAGCATCCTCACTCGGGACAGGGTCTTGAGTTTTTTGTTCTGCAGGCCTTGGTTTTTCTGACGCTGCAGGTGGATCTGTGGTTTCAGCCCGCCCGGTGGGATCTATGTTCTGAGGTTTTCTGTAAGATGGAAGGTGGAGAAAATTGAGACGGAAGCGAAAAGATTTTCGACAGAGAGCTAACTCTGGTTCAGAGGATTACCTGTTGGATCTCCTGATCTTAGGAGCGGACCTGGAGGATAGCTTCGGAGGGTTTACATTGATTGGAGGCCTTCGGATTTCTTCATCATCTGACTCATCGATGATCAGCCTCCTCTTGCTCGCCCGCTTGCTGATGTCCTCGTCATCGGCAGCCCTCTTTTCCTGAGGTTCAACTTTGATTTTGGGGTCGTCGGTTGGTTTTTTGGCAGCTGGCCGAGCCGGTATATCATCGTGATAGACCTTGTTCGGCCGAGAGACGATGAGAGCGTTTGCCTGCAAGTGGAATTTTTGAGATACATTGAAGGACGTGTGAAGACTGAAAGAAATTCAAAGAGCCGAGTCGACTTACCGGAGGAGGAGGTCGGAACAGGTTGAAGGGAGGAACCGGCATCTTATGGCTGCGGTCTACCATGATCCCAGAGGAGAAAATCTTGTACATGCGAGTGCACAAGGCCTGGTAACTCAGAGCATCGCGGTCCTCTCGATTGGGGTCATTCTCGCCTTCATATTCGAACGCTGGCTTGGATCTTTCTGTGATAGGCGCCAGTCGGTTCTTGATGAAGTGCCGAGTAATCTGCTCTCCTTGGAGTCCTTTCTTCTTCATTTCAAGAATGCTAGCCAGGAGGTTGTTGGCTTCCACCCAATCTTGGTTCTCCGGCATTGCACTCCAGTTAGCTCTTTGGATTGGTGGGTGACCGACGAAGTCGGGCAAGCTGGGGGCCGGGTTTGAAATATAGAACCAGTTGG
Source organism: Oryza officinalis (assembly GCA_008326285.1). Classification (NCBI taxonomy): domain Eukaryota; kingdom Viridiplantae; phylum Streptophyta; class Magnoliopsida; order Poales; family Poaceae; genus Oryza; species Oryza officinalis. The sequence goes on along the minus strand of BDMV01000004.1, from coordinate 6,907,526 downwards.
AGTGTCAGCCCTTATTTGAGGATTTCAAAGGGAGAGAGAAGTAAACTCTGCGGAGAGTCCCGCGGAGTTGGAAGCCAGCCCCGCCGACGACGCAAGGGCCATCTTTGGTAGGGTGAGGCTTGACATAGAACATGCGGCGAAAGAGATTGAAATGGGGGAGAATGCCTAAAAATGCTTCGCACACATGGATGAAGATTGCAATGTGGAGGATAGAATTGGGATTCAAGTGATAGATTTGAAGGCTGTAGTATTCGAGGATACCACGAAAGAAATCGAAAGTGGGAAGACCAAATCCGTAGTAGAAGAAAGAGGTAAAGACGACAATCTCACCGGTGTTTGGAGTGGGGAACTCCTCGTCGGCCACCGGACGCCAGCCGATGATTTCTTTTGGAGGAAGAACTCCATTCTTCACCATTTCCCGCAAGGTCGACTCCTTTACGTCTGAGGTCGTCCATTGGTCGAAAGGGATTTCTCTCTCTTCCGCCATGGATGCGAGTTTGGAGGAGGTGGATCTGGCATAGGGGATGGGGGATTTTTTGAGGAAATGCTGGATGCTGGATGCGGAGGATGGATTGCGGTAGAACTTGAGTTCTTGGGTGGATGATTTTGAGTGAGCGCAGGTTCTCGGATTTCTCGGAGCAGTTGGTGAACAGGAACGCGAAAAGGGGAAAAATTTCGGGAAGATGAAGCGGCGGAGCAGAAGCCAATGCTTTAAGAGAGATTTTTTAGGGTTTGCTGGGTTTTCTTGTGTTTGGGCCGAGCCCATGAGAAACTTACGGCCCATATCACAAGTGAGGCTTGACATGTGTCCCTGAGGACTTAAGCAAATTTGCCCTGGCAATATGCGCATGTCTTATTGCCCAATACCTCCAAAATCCTTTCATAACAGCAGTTACACAACTTGTTGAAGGTTGGTACGATGCAACTTGGAAGTTGATAAACAGTAAAGTTTTTATGACTATCCTGGTAACTTTTTATAAGTTGCAGGAGCTGTTTGATTTTTCTAAAGCATTTGATTTTATGATTTTGTCAATGCTTTTTCGATTACGACCGATATTATGGCAAGAGCTATTTAATATTTTGGTCATATTTTTCAGATGACTGATGAATTATTAACTCAGATTTTTTACCCATGAGGATTGACTGAGTTGTTTGTTCTGAGATGACTCGGGCAAAACAACTCAGATAAGCATGAGCTTGCCGGGTACTCGGAATTCGTTATACATTATGCTTTGATTACGAGGTTATGTGTTATATGATTTTTTATGATTGCTTTTGGCTTGAGCTAGACATTTATTTAACTCGGGAGAGTATGATTATTATAGTTCTTGACTATATGCTTAGTTTGTTTAACTAAACACATAGTCGGGGGCTACACCTAATTAGGTGCATCAATCGATGCACCTAAATATTTATTCTTAGGAAATTTTTTGCAATGTTTTCAGCCCTTCACAGCCTTTTTATTAAATGATAAAGCACTCAAGAGACTCAGGCAAAGGTGATGGAGACACTCGGCGATAGAAGCACTCGGCTAAGGAGTCACTCGGCTGTATGTTATTCTGGTTCGAGGCAACGTTAACTCGTCGACTGTGAAGGTCTCGGGGACTACTGTGGAGATTATGGGTACCGGATACCCTCACAGCTAGCTTGCCCGACTTGCCATAGGGGATAGGTTATAATTCATGATTATGTAAACCGGCTATGACTTGGAAGTTACGTTACCATTGAGATAAAGTAATGGCCCATAGTCTATAGTTGGTAAGATTGAGGAGTCCGACATAGAGTAGGATAGGTCTCCGACTTGTAAACCCACCCTCCGGGACTATATAAGGAGGGTAGGGCGTCCCTTGAGGGACACGAGACAACACAATCCCGCAAGAGCACAAGCATCCCGACTCACGAGAGCACATATTAAAAGAGATCAAGAGATCAATAAACCACTCGGCGGATCAAATCCCCGAAACAGGAGTAGGGTATTACCTCTCGAAGAGAGGGCCTGAACCTGTTTAATTCCTTTTGCATACTAACCCATTGTGTTTGACGCTTGACTGCTACCCCCAGATTGATATTGCCGAAACTAAGTTTCGATAAGGATCGTTCTAATTTGGAACTCAACTCCTCTGGTTGACAACTTTAATCAGTCAGTGTGAATTATGCATTTCTTGTTCATGAACAACATTTGTTTGAAAACTGAAAGATCGGAGCTATGTTCTGCTGTGGTAGATGAACAGACAGCCCGGTGAGGATGGCAAACATGGAGTGAAGAGGGTATGATGTACGCTGTGGCCAAAAGAAGGGCCTGCTATGATGAAAATTGTGAGCATGGCTAGCACTCGAATCCTTTTTTTCCCTGATGAATTTTTAATTCTGATATGCTACTGAAATCGGTTGAAATCTATTTGTAACTCCTCTGCCTCATTTCCCCCATCATATATGAATGCCTTGCTGAAAGAGAAGTGAAGAGGTGAATAGATAACGTGTAGCCTAGCGGACTTTGGATCATTCGATTGCATCTATGTTTCTGATAGTCTTGCAGGTTTAAGGCCTTGAGCTGGAGAATGTATTTTTCTTTTTTGGTAAGTCTTTCAGTCACCTTGATGTTATCATAGCGTTAGCACAAACAAGTTACTAATGTATAAGGTTGTAATTTTTTTAGTATTTAAGTTATAATATAGTTATGGTGAAATTATATTACAGTTGAACTAGGTTGCATTGGGAGATTACTAAGAGTCTTAGTTTGGTATTTTCATGGGCCTAATTTGGAACTAGGTATTTTGCTGTATTTTGTTGGGCCTTTTTATTCTTGTTGGGCAGCTATGAAGCGGTAGGATTGGGCTTGTGAGCTAGGCTATCCTGGGCTCGTTTGGCTCATGGGCTGCTACGAGTCTACTGGAGCCGAACTAACCATGGGCGAATCAAGCTAACGTGCCATGAGCTATTCGTCCGCCCCTATTGATGTAGGTCTTGTTTGGTAGGACTATAAACTCTAACTCTCAACTCTAAACTTCAATTTCAGTGAAAGCTGACTTTTATAGGAGCTGAGATGGGTATTAAAGTGTTTGACTAGATTGGTTAGCTCCACGCCACCACGTCTCTCGTCGTCATTTCGTCGAACACCTGGTTGGCATCGCCCTGCTGCTGCCGTTGCCGCCGCTCAGCCCATGAGCCGTCACACGCGCGTCGCCCTACCGACACCACTGACGCTGTCAGTCAGCCCGCACGCCGCCGCTGCCGCCGTCGCCGCTCAACCTGCCCACCGCCTGACACTGACCCCACATGTCGCCACTGCCGGTCAGCACGCGCGCCGCCGCTCAACCCAAGTGTCGCGACGCCAACCCCGCACGTCGCCGCCTGCCGCCGCCGCCCTGCTACCCTCGCGCACTGCCTGTCGACGCAGCCGCCGCCGTTCAGCCCTCGCGCGCCACCCACCCGCCGCTGGTCACCACCCTAGGTCTAGCTCAAGGGAGGAAGATGAGGAGGAGAGAGAATGGGAGGAGAGAGAGTGTAAAAGGGATAATTCAGTGGCATATTGCGTAAATACATAAAAAAATTAAAGGGCAGTGGGTCTTTTATGATGAAGTGGAGCGATGGAGCAGCAAAAACCCAACTCCACCCCCGTAGTACAATTTTATGAAGCAGCTCTGCTAATTCCGCTCCAAAAAATAAAAAGTCTGTACCATTTGACACAGCTCTAGCTAAGTTAGAATTGGGAGCTAATTGGGAGCTAAAACTATGCCAAATGGGTCCCTGGTAGCAGCAGCAGATTCACTCGGTAACCGCTACTTGAGGCTATCCCAGACGTGGGCCATGGCCAGGTTTCACATCTAGGCCAGATCGAGTAGCTCCGTTCAGGCCAAGATGAGGCCGGCCCGAAAAATCTATGAGCGAGCGTGAGCCATGTCAGCATGTGATAGGCTTTTGTTTCGGGGGGCCGGGCTTTTACGTCTTGGATGGCTGGGGCCGTGCGTACATGCATGAACTATTGCAAAACAGATGCCTTATTTTGTGGTTTTTGAATGGGCTCAGCCAGGAAAATAACACGTCTAGGGCTGAGCTCATAGAGTCATGATAATTTTTAGAAATTTTATGGTGATTTTATACAATTTTGATAGGAATTAAGAAGCTAAGTCTAGTGATTAAGTGCTAGCTGTCTTAGGCCGTCTCTGCCCCTATTTAATGGACATGTTTTTCTTAAAAGGGAAGAAGAAGAATGGACTTATGCTACTCAAATCACTTTCATTATATGTATTTAGCTTTGTGCTTAGAAATTGAAGTTCGTGTTAGTAGCATAATTTGGTTTATGGTTAGGTAATTTTAGGTAGGCCAAATTATGTAGAATAGCTGATGTAATTGGTTAGTGATTTGCTTATAACATTAGCTCAGTTTATATGTGCAAGAATATATTCTTTTTGAGAAACATAGTACAAACGCAGACGCTCATAACGCGCGCACACTCACCCCTATAAACGCACACATGCACACCCTACCCCTATAAGCACCTCTGAAAGACTGAGTTAACATATCTTGAAAAGTGACGATGTCACCACTTTGGTGCGCTGGAGATCAAATCTATAAGTTACTGGCTGAGTTCTTCTCCTTACTTTCCCAATTTATCTTCCTTGTTTTTCATGCGCACGCTTTTCAAACTACTAAACGGTTTGTTTTTTGGAAAAAAATTCTATAGAAAAGTTACTTTAAAAATCATATTAATACATTTTTCAAGTTTTTTAGGCTAATACTTAATTAATCACGTGTTATACTTAACATCGTTTTTCGTGCCAGAAGGTGGAGTTCCCGAACATAGCCTAAGTGACTGATATTTAATCTGGTTGGAAAGTACGTGTGGAGCATATGCAGCTCATTCTTCTATCTGGGTCGGTGCTGAAATGGTACCGTTACGTTATAGGTGCCCTACCACTTTAAGTAAATGCGGCATTATCGTTGTACCTCTTATTTGTTTAAGATGTTAATTGTTCTCTCCGCTTGTATGTAGGCCTCACTGGATTCTTCTTGCGATCCATTTAAACGATTCCAAGATTGTCGTCATGGATGGAATGATGCCCCGCAAGCCAACTTTCAATTTCTCATTGATACCCTAGATAAGACACTTGTGAAGTATAAGAAGTGTATTCGACACGTACTGTGTGCAAATACATTCCGAGTTTGGTGCCACCTTTATTACTCACGTCAAGATCTGGGCACGAGCACATGTGGGTTCTACGTGATGAGATTTATGTGGGTTTTCATGGAGGACGACAACTGGAACATTACGGATGCTGAGGTTCGTCATGTTTCTTAAGACGTAAATCCAAGTTTCTAAACACATAGTATGTTTTCACATCTTTAATCCTTCCATTTGCAGAAATTAAAGCTCCCGACAAGTAAATTGCTGCCACATGTTTGCTTGGGCCTCGCTGAACAACTATGTGGATTCATCTACAAACATATCATCTCGTCGAACAGCGCATACAACATTTGAAAAGCTCCTGCTGAGCTAGTGGGTTTCATTAAGGCTGGTGGCCCTAGTGACACTTTATATAGCCGATCAACGATAAAGCATACAGAGATTTAGAATTAGTGGGCAGAACACACCTTTCAAACATTTTCTAAGTATCTTATAGATTAGTTATTTGGATTGATGTGGTTTTCTTAATGCCTTGAACATGAATTAAGTTTATCTATTTATTTTCTTTGACACTTATATATCTAACCATGTACTAATTTTCTCTAGTTAATATTTTTATCCCTCAAAGCAACAGGTGATCTCACTGATTGGATGTGGCATGGATGAGGGAGACATCATCATTGATGTCTCTGTAAGCAACAAGTGAGCATATGTAACTAAAATTTTCATATGAGTATGAGTTTAGAGCATTTGAGATATTGTAGAGCTCAAGTGAATTTTTGTCAAGTCTCCTGAGATGTGTAACACATCTGGTCACCGCCTTCGTGTGCTTTGATGGGCACGTCTCAGGCTGAAGTTGACTGGCACACTGAGTCCCAGCAATATCTTCTATGCTCTCTACTCGAGGCTTTGGGTTTTATATTATGGTTGTTTGTGTCCCTATGAATGTCTCTGTGAATATCATGCTTTGTTTGTGCCCTTGTGAATGTAATATTCTGTTAATGTCCCTGAAATTTTTTTTCTTCTGGATTATAGGTGCCGGTTCTTATAAAGAACCGACACCTACGTGGCATCGTAGGATCGGGTTTTATACGTTATAGATGTCGGTTATTTATAGGAACTGGCACCTATAATACCATATATGTCACACCCCGATTTTCGATCGGGATTAAAAATTACCTAATAATACATTTTCCAGAAATTAAATAAAAATCAAAAGCAATTTAAACAAGTGAAATTAGCAAGGAAATCAAAAATTTCCTTTAAAAATCATGGCCGGAAATATTTTTGTAATATTCTCTGTGCCCTAAAGTACTCTCCAAATTTTTTCGTGAATTTTTGGAGCTAAAGAAATAATTTTAAAGTCACAAAGTTTATTTAACTGATTAAATTAAAAGAAAAACAAATTAAAAAGGGGTCCCTTTTGTTTTGGGCCGTTTTCGGCCCAAAATCCCCTCTCTCTCCCGTGACCCCCTCCCCTCTCCTTCAGCCCAAGGCGGCCCAAGGCCGCGCCCGCGCCGCCCCCGTCCCTTCCTCCCCTCTCGGCCCAAGGCGGCCCAAGCCGTCCCGCCACCGCGTCCCTCGTCCTCTCGGACCGGCCCAAGGCCTCCCGAGGCCCGCGCCGCCACCGACAGGTGGGGCCCGATTTCTCCGGCGAGAAATCCGCCCCGGGCCGGCCGAACCCTAGCCGGGCCCCATATATTTCCCCCCCCCCCCGAGGCCCCTCCTCGTTTTCCCCGCCGTCGCCGCCCCCAAACCCTAACCCTAGCGCCGCCGCCCGCCACCCTCCGGCCGCCGCTTCCCGCCGCCCCAGCCGTCGCCGGCCGAAATCCGCCGCCCTTCGGCTTCGCCGTGCAGTGCCGCACCCCAGCCGCGCCTCCGCCCCGCCGTCCGCCGCCGGTGCCGCCGTTTCCCGCGAGTCCGCACCGCCGCCTCCTCCGGCCGGCCGTGGTCGCCATTGCCGCGCGGTAAGGATCCCCGTCCCCTCTCTCTTCCTCTACTCCCTCCGCCGCCCTCGCGTCGCCGTCACGCGCCGCCGTCCTAGCCGCCCGTGCGCCGCCGTCGCATGCCGCCGCCACCACAGAGCCGCCGCCGCCGCCGCCATGCCCTCACCGGGTCGGCCTAGGGTTTCGGCCGAACCCTAGCCTCCCGCCCCGGCCTAGAGGCCGGCTCCTTCTTTCCGGGCCGGCCCACCGCTCCCTCCGGCCCAGCGGCCGTCGGGCCGGTTTTCCCATCTCCCCGCAAAGTCTATTTTGTGTCCCCCTCCCCTTTTCTCAGGCCGGCCCATCACCCCGCTCGGCCCGATTGGCCCACCTTCTTGCCAAAAGTCTACTTTACGTCCCTCGGCCCTTTTAACTTTTTCCCGAGAAAAATCCAGCTCATCTCCTCAAGTCCAGTTTACCTCCCTCTCAGCCTAATTTTCCCCTTTTCCCTGCAAAGTCCATTCCACCTCCTTTTTCTCTCCTGTTCGCCGACACTTGTGTCGCCGACACGTGGGCCCCCTTTGTTTACTCCGGTCCACACCCAAACCACGTGGCCGCCTGCGGCTTCGCCACGTTGGCGTCCACGTCGACGCTACCTTCTCCCTTCCATCCGCAGTGGCCGCCACGTCGGTGCCACGTGGTGCTTTTTCCACCGTGGACTGTCCGTCCTTGACCCGTTGACACTTGGGACCCGCCGTTCCGGCGCCGTTTCCCTTTGATGATGTCAGCGTGGCCCTTTCCTTTGCAAAATTAATTAATAATTACGCAATAAATCGATTTAATTTCCAGAAATTCAGTTAAATAGCTCAAAACTTCTAAAATTCATATCTAATTCATACGAATTCCAAATTGAGCCATTCAACTTGCAAAATTCATCTAAAATTGAGCTCTACATGTTTGTTTACTTTTTATGTACTATTTACTTGGTTTTTATTAGAGTTTTTCCTCGTTTTGCGTGCCAGCGTGTAGATTCCGTCGTTTCGGGAGTTTGCGCTCGCAAGGAAAAGAGTCCGGAAGATTGTTTGAAGAAGCAAGGCAAGTCACACAATTCCCCTTGAGCATGTTGTACCTATTTTGTGAAATGTTTTACGTTTGCAAATAAAGTGCATGTTTTGCTAATTACATGGGAATAGGGTATACCTATCCGTTCGCTTGTGCCATGTTTACTTGTTAACCGTCCTTTGTTAACCTTGGGTGATAATCTGACTAGCGTGAGTCACTTATGTTGACTTTGCTAGAACTATATATGCTTAGCCATGCTTAATTACCACTAGCTCATTTAATGGGATATTTACACTGTTTACAATTAGCTTCTAACGAGCGGTTCGCTCGGGACACCCGACCATGTTTTATTGGTCGTAATTATCCAACTAAAATATGACTTAATGGTGGGCTGTGGGTGCATGGTTTTGCTGGTCGCACCCATGGCAATTAAGGACCGGTTTATGGGAAACCCTGGAAGAATAACAGTGCTTACCACAAGCAAGAATGGGCAACTGCTGGACTCGTAGCATAGCTCTTTCCTAGCCGACGTTCCCCGGAAAGGGTGGGCGTGATGGAGTTGAGTCGGCCGGGGATATACCGGTTGCTTGGCTGCCGGATTCACCAAGGCACGAGAGGGGGTTGCCCACTTCCTTTTGAGGGGTGGGGGCGAAACCTGCGGTGTGGTGCGCTTGGTTAGGAGGAGTTAAGCGAAAGGTCTTGTCACGATTTTCCCCCTTTGCAGTATCGTGGTGATACTTCGGGGCATGGTAACATGTGTGGAATCGTGTCTTGTGGGTACAGTTGCGCATCTCTGATCAGAGTAAAACTATTCGAATAACCGTGCCCGCGGTTATGGGCGATCAACCAGATTCACCGTGATTAGTCCCACATGCTTAATTAATTTGACTTAATGAACTGGTGTAGTTCAGGTGGAATGGTTGGGCCTGTTCAACGTGGTTGTAGCGTTGTTCAGTGGAGATTTAATATTGCCTTAATTAAACAACTATTTTACTGTTTTAAAATATAAAGGTTTTCAACCGCTTTTCTGCAAATAGCCACAAGCCTCCCTTTGTTTCCCCTGTGCATGTTTGCATCTTTGGCGTGGCTTGTTGAGTACGGTGGTTGTACTCAATCTTGCTATTTTCCCCCCTTTTCAGAAGTTTAGTACTTCTAAGTTGAAGATGAAGTTAGAGGACCAAGGCTCAGACCCCAGTTGAGTTTGCCTGTGGAGTGGAGCTGAAACCCGCTAGGATCGTCTCTTTCCGCTGCTGTTTTCTTTTTGATGTGAGGACTAAGTGCCTCTGTTGTAAGTATTTATCGCTTTATTTACGTTTGGATCTGTTTATTGATTTGTCGTTTTGTGTACCCTGGTTGATGCCTGGACAGAGACTTAATACACAAAATGATCTGGAAATTTGGGAAAATTTTCGGGCGTGACAATATAGGTGCCGGTTTTAAGTTTATAACCGGCACCCATAATGTTATAGGTGTCGGTTAAAGAACCAACACCAATAACTTTGATCATTGGTGTTGACCAATTGGTACTGGGTCCAAAACCGGCACCTATGAGGTCTTTGTAACCGGTATCAATGTGCCTTTTTGTGGTAGTGGGTGCAGATAGGGCAGCTGATAGTATTATCATGTTTTTGGTTTGCTGTCCTTATGCATGAACTGCTGGGAATTTATTTGCTGTTGCTGAGGAAGCTTTGCTCAACATGAAGATATGTATGCATGTCAGATATGTACTTGGACTAGATGCATGCAGATGAAAAAATGGCGATAGAGATGGATGTTGTTCTGTGTTGACTTGCTTGGCTGTTCCTATGCATGAACGGGTGCACAGGAGCCGACAGGCATGGTTTATGTGCAGGAGATTGGAGATTTGGAGAAGCTTTACACGGGAAGTAACCGAGATGGGTCCGATAGCCTGGATTTTATTGCGTCGTACTGCATATGGTAGATTTGGCACCGGATCATAATAAATCATATTAGTTAGCAGGTTAGCTTATATTAGGAAGGTTGAGATAAACATTTTAGCAGTTGTGGTTTTGTTAAAGATTGTAACGTATTCGGCCGGGGGTTCGCATAAGTTTATTAGTACGTACGAGGCCGAATATGTGTATCTCAAAATGCCAGTGTGTTGTACTGTGTAATGATGTGGGTGGATAAAATTTAACTGAACGAGTTTTGGAAGCACTCGACTATGACAATAAGCATCGAAGACTTGTATAGTGATCACAAAGGCATATTTTTGTTTGGACAATTATTTCACGCTACATGTTTAGGATATGAACGATGTCCTTGACGCATGGATCTAATGATTGTAGTATGGGAGGAACAGAAAATAAATGCTTTGGTCATCTTTGTGCAAGAGGCAATGGATGAAAATTTGTTTGATTAATGAAAAAAAGCTGCATTTATTTAAATAGGCAAGTTTATTGGGTATTGTACTCTCCCTCTTTTTTTTGACAAAGTCATTAACTATTTTGCATGTTATTTTCTTTTATGAAACTTTTTTTTTCAAAATCAATATTTTTTATCTCAACAAATATTAAAGTGGAAGAACCGGTGATTTTGATGTAAAAAAAATTAATAAAAGAAAACATCACTTGTCTGCAAAAGGAGGTATGTGTATCTCAACAAACAGTAGTTTTTTTTAGCGAAAGCGCACTCACTTTTGCTAGTTTTCCTTAAATGCCAGCAAGATAATTAAGTTCCTATCAATCCCGTGGATTACCACAATCTGAAATGCTCGATGGCACTTCACCTTAATTAACTCAAGCTCATTGTTTTTTTTAAAAAAAACTCAAGCTCGTACAATACCGAGGTGAAAAAATAGAGTAAAATACATGGCCGGTCCTTAAACTTGTGGGGTGGTATCACTTAGGTTCGTAAACTTGAAAAATACACGTTTAGATCCGTAAACTTAGTTTAATAAACTTGAAAAATACACGTTTAGATCCGTAAACTTAGTTTAATATACCACCGCCGGTCCAATCGACCCTTGACCGCGCCTGACCGCCAACATGGCACGCCACGTAGGTAGTGTTTTTGCGCCCAGCCCCCTCCGCATCACAGCACATTTCGCAATATTACATATTCCCTCTCTGTGTCACTGTAGCAGCTCGAATCCCCCAAAATCCCAAAATCGGCTAGGGTTTGGTTGGTAGGCGGCGAGACCTGTGGCAGGAGGATACCAAGTGCAGCAGCGAGGTTGTGGCGGGAGGCAGCAAAGTGCGGCGGTGAGGTTGCGGCGGGAGGTAGACAAGTGTAGGTCGCGATCCCCATGGCTTCTCCAAGTTTGGCCTCCTCTTGTAGTCGCTAGATGAAGCCTCGTTGAAGTGGGAGGAGAATGTGAGGGAGCCGATTTGGGGATTTTGAGGGATTCGGGCTCCTACAGTGACATGGAGGGGAATATATAATATTGTGAATTGTGCCAGATGCGGAGGGGGCCGGGCACAAAAACGTTACCTACGTGTCACGTCACGTTGGCGGTCAGCAACAGTCAAGGGCCAATTGGACCGGTGGTGGTACATTAAACCAAGTTTATGGACGTAAACGTGCATTTTCCAAGTTTACGGACCTAAGTGACACCACCTCACAAGTTTAAGGACCGGCCATGTATTTTACTCGAAAAAATATCATGAGTTGTTGGAGAGACTTACTCCTCTCTCTTGTTTCTCTCTCTCTTCCTTGCTTTCTTTGTCTCTTCCCTCCTCATCTAAGGAATCTCTCGCCAGCAGCCAGCAGGGTTGGACTTACCACCGGGGGCCCGGTTACCACCACCCGGCAGTACGGCGGTTACCGGCGGTAACCGCGGTAACCGGGCAAAACCACGACAAATTTACAAATCGAAATTTGAATTCAAAAATTCGGGCAAACCGCGGTATCGACCACGGTTACCGTGCGGTATGGCGCGGTAACCGCGCGGTGTGTGACGGGCCGCACAGTAACGGGCCGGCCCATTTTTTTTCTTTTTCTAATTTTCAAATTTATTCTTCGTTTTGCTCTCAAATTTGAATAAATATTACTCTTTTTTGAGAAATTTCTTCACCATAAAACACTACAAATCAAGCACTACCTTCACCATTTTTTTGATTTTTTTCTTTTTTTTTATTTTTGAATTCAGGTGAATTTTATTAAACCGTACCACGCGGTACGGGTAACCGTACCCCGCGGTACGGGCGGTAACCACGGTAACCGCGCGGTTACCGCCGGTTTTTCCAACCCATGCAGCCAGTCTCCACCACCTTTCTCTACTTGTTGTTGCCGGCTAGATCCACCACCAGCTCGTAGCCATCGTTGCAGGCCAAATCTGGCGAAGAGAAGCTTCTCTTTTGCAGTGGTTTGCTTTTTTTCGTTGTATGCTCACATCGACCAAAAGGCATGGTCTGGTGAGCTCGGTGCCGCTGGATGAAGTCGGTCCTGCTTGATCCGTCCTCTTCCCCCTTGTCGCTGCTGCTAGATCTGGATTCCCCGAGGTCAGTTCTCCTAGATCTAGCCACTTCCTTTTTTCACAGCTTCCATGGTGTATCCGAGTGAGGAGGTCAGAGGAAGAGCACACTGTTCATCTGTTCATCTGCTCCATGTTGTTATCAAGGAGGCCAGTCGATTGGTGTTGTTTGAAGCTTGGAATCAAGAGGTGTATGGTTGGGGAAAGGTTGGATTGGGAGTTCTTTGGTGGGGAAGGGAGGTTGGGTGGGTTGCCGTGGTAGAGAGGGCAGGTTGTTGAGCGGATTGGAGGCAGAGATGCTAGCCAGGGCGGAGGGGAGATGTCACCGGAGGTTGTCTTGGAAGCCGTAATCGAGGTGCCTAAATTTGTGAGTTTTTTAAAGCTGATATGGGCTTCTATCTATTTCAGTTTGACGATTCGGCAATTCTAGAGCTGGGTTTCATTTTGGTCAGAATAACTGGCATGGCTGATTACTCATAAATATTGTAATTTTGAGTGTTCTTCGCTTTGATTGTGGCAAGGTGGTGAGTAAAGTACATATTTGATCACTCATAGTACATCACACATCACTTGTCCAGGTTAGGCCACTTTAGGTCGGACCACAATTTATTTGATTTATTTGTTTAAGTACGTTCTGATTACATCTATTGTTCAAACTCACCTAGTGGGAGGTGTGAAATCATCTTTATCATTTTCAAGTTTATCTAAAATTAAATCGTAGTAAAAAAGATTTGTAAGCATATGATGTTTAACTTTAGTAGATATAGTGGAGACATAAAACCGATATACCAGTTAACGGAACAGGGTTTGTTTATCCAGATTGCGTAGCATGCGATGAGCTTGAATGATCACCCTGAAAATTGATACAGTGTGGTTTCTTCACATTTGCAAGGGCACTTCAAAGTGTTACTGCGATACTCTTTCAATCAATATAACATGGTGGTTTCAAAAGAAATTGCGGATTAGATCACTTTGTTATTTTGATGCTACTATGATATGCTATTAAATTTTATTACCTTAAGGTGTTACTGTGATACTCTTCCAATCAATATAACATACTATGATATAATATTTTGCTACTCCTTGACAGGTATCCTTGCCTCTCAGGGTGGAGGGTTGGGTCTGAACAACCATCCTGGTAGTGGTGCAAATGGTTCAGAGTTGACTAAACTCAGAGGCTTCTGCTGCACTGGGTAGTAGTGGTCTACCTAGGATGCTTGGTGCTGGTTATTTGGGTAGCTCTGGGGTGGTGATGGGTATGGTGGTACTCCGCCGGGAGGCCTAGGAAGAAATTATATATGGGTCATTAGGTAAGATCTGGTAGGTGATTTATGTCACAATCATAGGTGTTTTGTGTCAAGAAATTGATCTAATATTCTTACATCGGTAAAGAAATAGGTCTCCTTTTATGAGTCGCTATATTAATGTCTTCTTTGTTGCATTAAACTTACTTTGCTTTAGCATGAGCGAAGGTACTCCTTTTATTGTATTGCTATTTTGCGTATTCGCATGCACAATGAAGTTAGGATATAATGCCACCTTGTGTTATTTCTTTAATGCCACAATTGATTTCTGTTTTAAGCAATTATATATCTAATAGAATATCTTGACTTGCATAAATTTAATGAAATTGTAACTGTATTCAGGTTGAATAATAACCTGAAATCGACATTGATTGAATGTGGCTTGATGCCCTAAAGGAAGAGCCTTATGACCTGTATTGATCTGGTGTTGCGATCTGTATTTTTTTGCGTGCTTCTACTATTTGTACATTGCGATCTGTAATGTCTGTGATCTGTAAAACTGTCTGTGTGGGAATGCCTGAAAATAGCAGAAGAAAAAGAAAGCAGAGTAGGAAACAGCACGGACGGACCTGGACTCCTGGACACATGCTGGGCTTCATGACGGACCTGGACTCCTGGCCTGCTCCATATGGACCTGGGCTCCTAACGTACACGGACGCGATGACGGAACGCACATGGCGCGACAAAGAAAATCAGATGTAATGCAAAAAACACAAGTACGAAATGGACCGACAGACGAAAAAATATGCGGTGATTGGAAAGTTATCAATTTTTTAAATAGTTAAGATAAGATTAGAGTTTTAGGTCACTTTTGTCTCTCTCAAACAATTTTAATACATCTATTATTTTTCTTTTATTGCTTTTATTGTACTTTTGTTTTTTTTAAGTCAAACCTTAGCCATCTAGAATGCGGTTGATCTTTACTAGTTTGCATTGGAAATCAGTCGGCTTCTTTTATAAAAGTGAAGATCCTTGCTAGTTTGCTCAAAGGCTATAGTCGTTCGTCGTCACAAAAACACGACGGTTATCATTGTTGCTGCGTGAATCAATTTTACGTGTCAACAAAATTAACTACTTCACTGGGGAACAACGAATTTCGGCCCTAACAATCTTTGGCTGAATTCAATTGTTTTTTTCTTTATTTTTGATTTGATCTATTAAGTTGTCATTGATTATTTTTCTGCCGAATAAATCTATTCGGCGGCAAGGTCAACAACGTCAGGCTAGTTACCATTGATTTAATTAGGTCTGTACTGTTTACTTTTCTTTTGTGCAGGTGCGGCATGGCGGGAGAAAAGGTCGACCCTAGCGCTGTTGATTAGAAGAACATCATCACTGTTGAATTAGATGATCTGACAGAGAAGGATCGGCGTGAATTGGAGCACGAGCTTGAGGAGAAAAAGATGGAACGGATAAAACAAAAGGTCGCCTGCTACCAGAAAACCAGAAGCGGCGTCATTAAAAAGATAAAACCAGAGTAACTAAACCGACGTGCTCTGATTAAATTTGCTAGTTTAATAGAGTGTTTCGGTGGGTAGGAAATTTGGTGCGAACATGACACACATGGCACGTACTACTACTGAGACAGTACGTGATGATTTAGCTGGTTTTAAGGAGAAGTTTAGTAAAGATATGCAAAACACTTTGCCACATCAGTTGCAATCTTTATTATTGCAAATTAATGATGAGTATAAGGAAAAACAATCGATGTCTAATGATAATATTAATTCGGCTTCATTGCCGAGTTCAACTAGTGCATCGGCTAGTGCTTTGCTCGCTTTTTTATTGCCGCCTGTTAATCCAACTAGCCAAAATATTAATGGTGTTTCGACCAGTGGTTCCACACCTAGTGCTACTAATTTCATTGTTCCAGTTGTAGGTTCACAAAATTATAACACTAACACACCCTGAGTGTTGGACATAATCATAATTTTCCACACAACCATATTATCAAACAGTTTCATATAGCACTCCTTCTTTGCCACCTTCGAGTACCAGGATTTCTTATGGTGGGTAAAGGATGAGCATGTTAGTGCATCTTCACAGTACATGTCGCAAATAGCGCCTATATTGTCTAGTTTGCCGCAACACTTCTGTAGCACCTACACCTCAAAATAATTATGCATAGCCTAATGAGAGTTTTAAAGATCTGCTTGCTAATATACTTTGGGAGTTTGGGTTGAACCAAAGGGTAGAGAACTTGCATATCAGAAACCATACCCTGAGCATTTTGATTTAACTCCATACCCTAGAGGCTTTAGAATTCCTGATTTTGTGAAGTTCACAGGGGAGGATGGTAAGCATGTAGGACAGTTTTTGGCACACTGTAGCAAAGTAGGACAATCTGATGTTTATAAAGTGAAATTATTTCCTTTGTCTGGTAATGCGTTTACATGGTTTACATCGTTAGCTCCTAATTCTGTTTTTACATGGACTCAATTAGAACAGAGATTTCATGAGTATTTCTAGAGTGGTGAAACTGAACTATGAAGCATTTTTGGTTCATCGTAAGACTTTTAGGAGTCTGATGTTAAAGTAGGCACCTATTATCTATAAGTGTAAAAATACCGGTTTTTAGTAAAAACTGACACATATAAGGTTCCCACCAGCACCAACAATCAACCAAGTCCAGCAAAAGGCAATTTAACCCGGAGCGAGGAGAGCCCAAGCGAATTCTTTTCTCTCCACCTCTCTTGCACGCGCGTGCGCGCGCACACACACACTCTCTCAGTTCTCACTCACACTCTCTCAGTTCGCTCTCATTCGCCCCGCCAAATGAGCAGCACCCTCGCCTTCCCACGATGGCATCCTCCTCTCCCCATGATGACCTCCCCTCCTGATAGCAGCCCCTTTCCCTCGGCGGTATCCCCTACCCACTGCAGCGACACACTCCCCACGACATGCGGCAGGCTCGAGGATGGCCAAATTCGACTTCCATGTACTTGGAGGCCACCAGATCTGGTCTCCACGAGCTAGGGGAGCCCCGCTCAACGTCGACATATGGTGCTTTCACGAGTTCGGGGGCGGCCAAATCCAGCATACAAGAGTTTGGGGGGAGGGCACTCAACGACATCCTCGACATCCCTGTTGGTCTCCCTAGCTCCCTGCCTCAGTCCCAACCTCACCGTGGGCCAATGCGAGCTCAAGAGCAACTAGATCCACNGGGGGGGGGGGTGGCAGGAAGATCAATGGCGTTGTGCGCCCGGGCGGATTTCTCCCACGGTGAGCATTAGCGGTGACGGGGGCCTTCTCTTCTTCGGCGCCCTCTTCTCTGTGGATGTTGATTTATTTCTTGATATGTGGATGCCAGTTTTGTTCTTTGATGTCGATTCAATGAATATTGTTCTTTGATGTGTCGATCAATCTCGGTGGCGATGAGGGGCGCTCGATGCATCGGCTTGAATCGAGCTGATGCATCGAGCTAGCTTTCTTTTTATCGTCAAACCTCAAAGATAATGGTTCCAAAAATTGACACTATTTATTTCTCTCCATCAATGTCGCTAGGTAGGCCAGGTGCCAATCCGACACTGTGGAGATTATGGGTACCGGATACCCTCATGGCTGGCTTATCCGACTAGCTATAGGGGATAGGTTATGGTTCATGATTATGTAATCGGCTTAGGACTTAAGTATTACGTTACCTTGTGTAATAAGGAACGGCTTATAGTCCTGAGTTGGGTGTAATATGGAGTCCGATACCGAGTATAGTTAGGTCTCCGACTTGTGAGCCTACCCTCTAAACCTATATAAGGAGGGTAGGACGTCCCTTGAGGGATAGAAAAACTGAGATACACGGATAGAGAAAACTCACGAGAACATAGATTGAAAGAGATCAAGAGATCAATAAACCAACCGGCGGATCAAATCCCCAAAACAGGAATAGGGTATTACCTCTCATTAAGAGGGCCTGAACCTGTCTAAATCCCTTTGCATCCATCACGTTTGGCCCTTGACTGCTACCCCCAATTTCTTATTGCCGAACCCAAGTTTCGACAGTTGGCGCGCCAGGTAGGGGCAGTGCGTCAAGTTTTCTTCTTCATCTCGCCGACCAGCGCGATGGGATCTTCATTAGGTTTCGACGACTTCGCCTTCGCCCCTGGGCAGGCGTTTCGCTTCGGCAGCCTCGACTTTGTCACCAACAAATTCGGCAAGCTCTCTCTCCTCGACTCGGATTCGGACCAATCAGGAGGGGGAAACCACTCGGCGCCGTTCGGGTTATCGGACGACGCTGAGATCTACCACAATCTTCTGTCTTCTGAGTTGGAATCGATCCACTTGGGAGAATCGTCATCATTGTCATCATGCTGCGATCCCGGCTCAAGGGAAATCGCCGTTATACTCCAATCACTCGGGTCGTGCTCATCTATGGAGCTCAACGATTACCTCAGCTCTTCCGACTTCGACAACCTCTACGACATCTGCACGGACGAATTCAACGACTCCGACTTCGACAAGGACTACGATCCAATGTTCTTCAATGTTCTCATGGCCGAAGTAGCCGAGAGCGACTCGGCCATGGCCCGCAGGGTTGCGGAAGAGGAACGAGCCAAGTTCGAGCTAGAGCACAAGCGAATGGAGGAGGAGAACAAGCGCAAGGAGGAGGAGCTCAGGAGGAAAGAAGAAGCCGACAAGAGAAAACGAGACCTGAGGGCGACTAGGCGCTCCGCCCGTGAGGCCATACTCCAGACATGAGTCGACAACGCCAACATCTTTCTCACGCCCCAACAGAACGCTGTCGCTGCCCTCACCCTCATCGACACCGTCATCGAAGTGGCACCCCCTACGGTAACACCACTTCTAAACAAGATCAAAACTATCATCGCAGCCACAGCCAATGGCGCTCCCACAAGCTCCGCATGGAGAGCTACCGAGTCCATCGTCGAGACACCCGAGGGCAGCCGCCTACCGCCGATGCGATCTAGAGACTACCGCAGACTAGAGCTTAGCAAGAGACCCGAGCAAAGCAAGACGCCCATCAAATCCAAAGACCCCCGCCATCATGCAGCCTGGAAGAATCTAGAGCAATCGGCCGACTCTCATGAGAGAGGTCACGGTCGACCACCCGTCTACGATCGGATTTGTCATGGTCATAACTCCAACTACCAGAGCAGCTCTCGAAGGCCCCCGCCGAGCGACTTGAGGGAGGTACTTGACCGGCGCCATCGGGAGCACAACAGACCCTCTTATGAAGACCGAAGGAGATCGCCCGACAACTATGACGATGGAGTACCCGCGTTCACTCGGGACCTGCGTCGAGTGGATTGGCTGAGTGGATTCAAGCCCACAGGAATTGACAAGTACGATGGCAAAACTGACCCCGAGTCATGGTTAACCCTTTACACCTTCGCCATCCGCGCAGCAAGAGGAGACAGCAAGGCCATGGCGAACTACCTGCCCGTTGCTCTCGCTGACTCAGCCAGAAATTGGCTCACAAGCTTACCAAGAGGTTCGATTGATTCGTGCAGCTAGCTTCGGGACCACTTCATCGCCAATTTCCAGGGTACTTTCGAAAGGCTCGAAACCCATTTCGATCTCTACAACGTAATTCAGAAGCCAGACGAGTCGTTGAAGGACTACATCTGGCGTTTCTCGGAAAAGCAAAACAAGATCCCTGACATCACCGATGACGTCATCATAGCCGCATTCCAGAAAGGAGTCCACGACGAGTTGCTGATCGGTAAATTCGGGCGTAAGCCGCCGAGGACGGTCAAGAAGATGTTCGAGACAGCCAACTCCTACGCCAAATTAGATGATGCAATCAAGGCCTCACGGCAGGACAGGCACGACAAACAATCCGGGAGCAGTTGGCGCTCCAAGAAGGACAACGGCAGCGGCAACAACGGCCAAAAAGATGGTAAGCATAAGCCCGAAGATCTGGTCGCCACAACGTCGAACTACCAACAACGGCGCCCCCGAGTCGCTACCTACGACAAGATCATGAACGCCCAATGCACTCATCATCCAAATCACAAGCACGCGGCCAAAGATTGTTTGATCTACAAGCAGTTCGCCGAGCAATATGTAGCTCAACTACATCAGAAGCCGTCGGATGGAGCCGGCACTTCGAGAACCAAGAGGGACGACCCGGCTGGTAGCTCAGAGCCTTTTCAACATCACAGGGCCGAGTTAAACCACATCTTCGAGGGACCGCTGGCGTACGAGTCCAAGAGGAAGCAGAAGCTGACCGACAGAGAAGTCAACGCGGTACAACCCGAAGTCCCATACTACTTACGATGGTCGGAGGTGGCTATCACGTTCAACCGCTCGAATCACCCTGACTGAATGGTTCACCCGGGGCGGTATCCCCTAGTACTAGACCTGGTGGTTCGCAACATCAAGCTCAAGCGCGTCCTCATCGATGGTGGCAGCGCCCTCAACATCCTTTTCGCCAAGACACTGGACAAGATGCAAATCCCGAGAGCAGAATTGAAGCCAAGTTCAGCCCCCTTCCATGGAGTCATCCCAGGGCTGTCATCTATGCCACTCGGGCATATCACCCTTCCCGTCACCTTCGGCACTCGGGAGAACTTCCGGACAGAAAACATCAGCTTTGAGGTCGCCGACTTCAAAGCAGCGTATCATGCGATCATCGGAAGACCTGCGCTCGCCAAGTTCATGGCGGTACCACACTACACCTACCTCATGATGAAGATGCCCGGTCCCAATGGAGTTATCTCCCTACGCAGCGACGTCAAGCAAGCCTTCACTTGCGACAAGGAAAGCTGCGACATGGCCCAAACTCGTGAGAGATTACGCGGCCAACAAGAAGTCCGACTGGCTGCATCGACATCTGGAGAAGGCGAGATCCCCGCGAAGAAGATAGCCAAGTCGGGAGAAGGCGACGCCAAGACAAAGAAGATTCCCCTTGATCCCTCTGATCCATCCAAAACTGCTGTAATAGGCGCGGAGTTAGATCCCAAATAGGAAAGCGCGCTCGCCACCTTTCTACAAAATAATAAAGATATCTTTGCGTGGAAACCGTCTGATATGCCGGGTATTCCTAAAGAGGTGATCGAGCACTCATTAAATGTTAAGGAGGACACGAAACCAACAAAACAACGACTCCACCATTTCGCCCAAGATCGAAAGGATGCTATCAAGGAAGAACTCGCCAAGCTCTTGGCTGCTGGATTCATCAAGGAGGTCTACCACCAGGACTGGTTAGCTAACCCGGTCCTGGTTCGGAAGAAGACAGGACAGTGGCGCATGTGCGTGAACTACACCGACCTCAACAAATCTTGTCCGAAGGATCCCTTTGGATTACCCTGTATTGATCAAGTCGTCGATTCGACAGCCGGTTGCGAGCTTCTGAGCTTCTTGGATTGTTACTCGGGATACCATCAAATCAGTTTGAAGGAGTTCGACTACCGGAAGACGTCATTCATCACCCCATTCGGAGCTTATTGCTACATCACGATGCCCTTCGGCCTCAAGAACGCCAGAGCTACATATCAGCGGATGATTCAGAGATGCCTTCAGAGTCAACCCGGGAGGAATGTGGAAGCTTACGTCGATGATGTCGTCATCAAGACCAAACAGAAAGAGGATCTAATATCCGACTTAGAAGAAACTTTCGCAAATATTCGGGCCTTCAGAATGAAGTTGAACTCGGAGAAGTGCACTTTCGGCGTGCTGTCAGGCAAGCTACTCGGCTTTATGGTGTCTCATCGCGGCATTGAAGCTAACCTAGAGAAGATCAACGCTATCCGAAATATGAAGCCCCCGAGTACCCAGAAGGACGTCCAGAAGCTTATTGGTTGCATGGCGGCACTGAGCCATTTTGTTTCCAGACTTGGTGAACGAGGCATGCCCTTTTTCAAGTTGCTCAAGAAGACCGACGTAATTCAATTTGGACCCCAGAAGCCCAGAAAGCCTTTGAAGACTTCAAGGATTTCCTCACAACGCCACCTGTGTTAGCATCGCCTTGCCCTCAAGAACCTTTGTTGCTCTATGTTTTCGTAACCTATCAGGTGATCAGCACGGTCTTGGTCGTCGAACGAGAGGAGGAAGGACGAGCTAAAAGAGTTCAAAGGCCGATCTACTTTGTTGGCGAGGTGCTGGCAGGAGCCTAAACCCGCTATCCCCAGGTACAAAAATTGCTATATAGAGTCTTAATTATCGTCAAGAAGTTGGCCCATTATTTTCAGAGCCACTTGGTTACCGTGGTCACGTCTTCTCCACTCGGCGATGTCATCCATAACCGGGAGGTTACTGGGCGCATCGTGAAGTGGGCCTTGGAATTGATGCCACTGGATATCACCTTCAAAGCCAGAACGTCTATAAAGTCTCAAGCCTTGGCAGATTTTGTGGCCGAGTGGATCGAGCGTCAAGAAGATGTACCTAGGGAGGAGCTGCAATACTGGACTATGTATTTCGATGGGTCTAAACGAGTCACCGGCTTGGGAGCAGGAGTCGTCTTGATTTCCCCGACTAGGGAGAGGCTACGGTACGTTCTTCATATACACTTTCCTGTCTCACACAATGTCATCGAATACAAAGCTTTACTTCACGGCCTACGACTTGTTGTGTCACTCAGCATACGACGGATGGTTGTACGAGGAGATTCCCAGTTGGTGGTAAATCAAGTAATGAAGGATTGGTCCTGCTTAGATGACAACATGGCGGCCTATCGACAAGAAGTTCGCAAGCTGGAGGACAAATTTGATGGATTGGAGTTATCCCATGTTTTGAGGCACAACAATGAGGCGGCAGACGAACTGGCATAGTTTGGGTCCAAGCAAGAAGTAGCCCCGACTGATGTTTTTGTGGAGCATCTCTACGAACCGACCGTCACTAAAAAATCAATTACCGATGAAGGAGTTACAAACCAAGTCGCCGTGCTCGACACCGACTGGAGGACGCCGTTTATCAAGTTTTTGACTCAGCAGGAATTACCGGAAGACCGGGATGATGCAGAGTGAGTCCAACGTCGCAGTCAGGGTTATGTGATGGTTGATTCAGAGTTGTACAAGAGAAGTCCATCTGGAGTTTTGTTGAGATGTGTCACGCCTGAGGAGGGACGACAATTGCTACAGGACATTCACTCGGGAATTTGCGGCAGTCACGCTGCGACACGTACTTTAGTGGGCAAGGCTTACAAGCAAGGTTTTTTCTGGCTCACGGCGGTCTCCGACGCTGACAAGGTGGTCCGCACGTGTTAAGGTTATCAGTTCTTCGCTCGGCAAAGCCATGTTCCAGCCCAAGAGTTACAAACAATCCCATATCATGGCCTTTTGCGGTATGGGGCTTGGATATGGTTGGTCCTTTCGAAAAGGCTCCAGGAGGATTTACACATCTATTCGTCGCAATTGACAAGTTTTCCAAGTGGATTGAGGCTAAGCCGGTTGCTACAATAACTGTGGATAAGGCGCGAGATTTTATTTTAAACATCGTGCACCGGTTTGGAGTTCCAAACAGAATTATAACCGATAACGGGACTCAGTTTACTGGAGGTGTTTTCAAGGAATTCTGTGAAGATTTTGGGATCAAGATTTGCTATGCGTCGGTGGCACACCCCAGAAGCAACGGACAGGTGGAACGCGCCAATGGAATGGTTCTTCAAGGCATTAAGGCCCGAGTGTTTGATAGGCTACGTGCTTATGCCAGAAGATGGGTTCAAGAGTTGCCTTCGGTATTATGGTCGTTACGAACTACACCCAGTCGGGCTACCGGCCAATTACCTTTCTTGGTTTATGGGGCTAAAGCAATGTTGCCGAGTGAGATGGAGTTCGAATCTCTCCGAGTTCGCAGTTTTAACGATGAACACTATGATCAAGACAAAGTTGATGACTTGACCCGACTGGAAGAGGCTCGTGAGGCTGCATTGGTTCAGTCGGCAAGGTATCTTCAAGGACTTCGACGTTATCATAACCAAAACGTTCGGTCACGAGCTTTTATTGTTGGTGATATGGTTCTACGGAAGATTCAGACTACAAAGGATAGACATAAGTTATCTACACTATGGGAAGGCCCTTACATAATTGCTGAGGTCACTCGGCCAGGAGCATATCGTCTAAAACGTGAAGATGGGACCATGGTAGAGAATTCTTGAAATATTGAGCACTTTCGTCGATATTATACTTATACTTATTGTGTCATGTTTTTGTCGACTACCGACTTCAAGTAAGTTGACTTCTTGAGTTGTCAGTCAGGGGCTATGAATATCAATAAAGTGTGGAGTTTCTTATCAATAATGACTTGTTCATACTCGGTTTATCATTGTTTAATGTTCTGGTTTGAGTTGAGCAAATAAGGACTGAAAATTTTTTGATGGCTTAATCAAGTCTATGCTTGGTGACAGTCGGACGAAAATTTTTAAGAAATTAAATGCGAAGACTTAAATTAAAGCATAAGCATAAATAAACTGAGAAATTACAAGTTATGTTACAATAAGAGGTTTACATCAGAGAAGCTATCCCTGGAAGTTTTCAACTACATCTGAAGCAATTTTCTTCGCCGATTCTTGTGCTTTATTGATGAGCTCTAGGGCTTGTTCATCAGTAGTGCCGTCTGCGAAGCCGTCTCCTATTGAGTTTATATCTATCCGAGGATAGAGCGACTTTGTCATCGCCAGGGTTTGGCTTGCGCTCATGACAGCAGCATCTGTGATATTCTCTACATACTTCTTCGGCGCTGTCCTAAGTTTATTAAAGACTTCAACAGCATCCAAACAGCTTGTCCCGAGGCCGTTCTCATAAAGCGCCGATAATATTGGCGTAGCAGCATTGATGATGTCGTCTCTGACTCTTTCGGCTCTTCGGACTTTTTCGGCAAAGACTTCAAATTGAGCATGGGATTTAATCTTGTTAGCTACAAGTTTGATATGATTCAGAATACACAAGTAACCAAGATCAGATAGATCAAGGAATATGAGTCTCAAGGCTTACCTTCAAGTTCTTCCAAGGCTTTATTTTTGTTAGACTCGAGTTTGGCATTGTCAGTTTCCGCCTTCTTTAATTGAACTTTGAGGGAATCAATTTCAGACATATTGGCTACATCATGAAGATTTAGAATTATCAGTGTCAAACAAATTATACAAGAACAAGACAAGTTGGTTTTTTTCTTACCTGCGATTGAACCGCGAAGTTCCAGGTTCATATCTCGGAACTTATTAATTTCTTCCCTCAAGACGACCTCTCTAGTTGCGGCTTCTTCTCTGGCTGTTTTGAGATCTTGTTGAATATTTTTCAGAGAATTCACATGAGGTACCAGCTTCTCGAGAGTGTCTGACTTAGCCATCGAGCGACGATGTATTCTCTGCATTATGAAGATTGGGTCAGTCAATTAAACAAGACTACACGGTTGAGATATGAGAAGTTTATACATACATTCATTAGCCGGGTTGCTTCATTCAGGCTGGCGATGAGCATATCACGTTCTTCAGTCTCTTTCTGCTTGTTTAACACGATGCCCTACCTTTTGCCTTTGGCATCTCACCACTCAATTTTAATCGGAGGAACTGAGTCTACTGTGGACTTCAGTCGGGTGATCTCCTCCTCTTCAGCTGTTTGCTCTAAGGATGATGAATGAAGATGGAAGTCAAAAAGATGTGTTCAAGACAAGAGTTTTGGCATTATCGAAAGTTACCTGTCCTTGGAGTTGGGTCTTCAATCGGTGCTTCTTGATCACACAAGCCTTTATTGTCCTTGTCCGGCTAGTTTCTAGTCGGGGTATCCTGACTGGCAGTCGAGGGCTTCTGCTCAGGGATGTCCTCACTCGGGAGAGGGTCCTGAGACCCTTGTTCTGCAGACTTTGATTTTTTTGGCGTTGCAGATATGCTTATTTTTTCTGTCTGCCCGGTGGGATCTATATCTTGAGGTTTTCTGCAAAAGAAGATAAAGATGATCAAGATGGAATCAAGCAGATTTTCAACAAGAAGATAAATTTGATTGAGCAAAAAATAGCTGTTGGATTTTCTAATTTTTGGGGCAGATCTGGTGGATGGCCTGGGAGAGCTTATATTGGCCTTCGGAGTCTGGATTTCTTCAGTTTCTTCGTCCGAGTCATCCACGACCAGCCTCCTTTTGCTAGCGTGTTTGCTGATCTCTTCATCAGCAGCAACCCTCTTGCTTTTGGTTTGCGGTTTGATTTTGGGGCCGCCGGTTGGTTTCTTGGTAGTCGATTGTGTTGGTATATCTTCATGGAACACCTTATACGGCCGAGAGATGATCAAAGCATTTGCCTGCAAGCAGTATTCTTGAGATACGTTGAAGAACATAAATAGATTGAAGAATGATACGAGATGCAGAGTCTACTTAGCGGAGGAGGTGGTCGATGAAGACTGAAGGGGACAACTGGCAGCTTATTGTTGTAATCCACTACAATTCCGGAAGAAAAGATTTTGTACATCCGAGCACACATGACCTGGAAACTCAGGGATTCACGGTCTTCCCGATTGGGATCACTTTGGCCTTCGTATTCAAATGCTGGCTTAGATCTTTCTTTAATGGGAGCCAGTCAGCATTTGATGAAGTACCGGGTGATCTGCTCTCCTTGGAGGCCCTTATTCTTCATCTCGAGAATTTTAGCCAGTAGGTTGTTTGCGTCTATCCAGTCTTGGTTTTCTGGCATGGAGTTCCAGTTGGCTTGTTGGATTGGAGGGAGACCGATGAAATCGGGCAAGCTGGGGGCTGGGTTGGAGATGTAGAACCAATTCGCATGCCTGCCCTTATTGGAGGATTTCAGAGGAAGAGGGAAGGAATCTTTGCGGAGAGTACCGCGGAGCTGAAAGCCGGCGCCACCAACA
Organism: Oryza officinalis; assembly: GCA_008326285.1. Lineage (NCBI taxonomy): Eukaryota > Viridiplantae > Streptophyta > Magnoliopsida > Poales > Poaceae > Oryza > Oryza officinalis. The sequence continues at coordinate 6,880,933 of BDMV01000004.1, read as the reverse complement.
ACACAGGGGTTGTCTTTGGTTGGGTGTGCCTTGAGAGAGAACATATGGCGGAAGATATTGAAGTGCGGATAGATGCCCAAGAAAGCTTCGCACACATGGATGAAAATGGCGATGTGCAGAATGGAGTTTGGGTTCAGATGATAAAGTTGGAGACCGTAGTACTCGAGGATGTCGCGGAAGAATTCAGAAGTGGGAAGACCAAATCCGCAATAAAAGAAGTGGGTGAAGACTACGATCTCACTGGTGTTTAGGGTTGGGAACTCTTCGCCGAACGCTGGGCGCCAGCCAATGATTTCCTTGGCCGGAAGAACTCCGTCCTTCACCATTTCCCGCAGTGTTGATTCCTTCACATCTGAGGTCGAAGGTTGCCGATGGATGCGTATCGGGGAAGGTAAACCTGGAGCTGGGAGTGGAGATTCTTGGAGGAAATGCTGGGGGCTGGTTGCGCGCGATGACTCTTGATGGAGCTTGAGCTTCTAGATGGATGGATTTGGATGTGCACGAGTTCTAGGTTTCTTCGGAAGAGCTTGTGAACAGGAGCGCGAAAGGGGAAATTTTCGAGAGATGAAGTGGTGGGGAGGACGACGGCGCTTCAAAGATTTTAGGGTATCGGTAGGCTTTCTCGTGTTTGGGCCGAGACCCATGAGGAGCTTACGGCCCATACTACAGGTGTGACTTGACACGTGTCTCTAGGGACTTAAGCAGATTTGCCTTGACAATATGCACGTGTCTTATTGCCCAATACCTTCAAAATCCTTTCATACAGCAGTTACACAACTTTTTGAGGGTTGGTACGATGCAAGTTGGAAGGTGACAAACAATAAAGTTTTTTATAACTATCCTGGTAACTTTTTTATAGGTTGCAGGAGCTGTTTGGTTTTTACAAAGCATTTGATTTTTTATTATATCAATGCTATTTTGCCATCTTGGTGAGCTCTTTTTATTAAGACCAGTATTATGGCTAAGGCTATTTAATATTTTGGTCATATTTTTCAGATAATTGATAAATCTATTAAGGTTTATTAATTCAAGTTCCTGAGGATGGACGAGTCGTACGCTTTGAGAGGACTCGGGCAGAATGACTCGGATAGCAAGAGCTTGCCATTACTCGGGGTCATTATCCACTATTCCTTGATTATGAGGTTATGTGTTATATGATTTTTTATGATGATTGCTTTTGGTTTAGGCTAGACATTTATTTCACTCGAATAGGTATGATTATTATAGTTCTTGACTATATGCTTAGTTTGTTTTAACTAAACACATAGTCGGGGGCTACACCTAATTAGGTGCATCAGTCGATGCACCTAATTATATCTTTTTGATAATTCTTGAGATGTTTTCAGCCCTTCACAGTCTTCTTATTGGATGATAAAGCACTCGGGAGACTCAGGCAGAGATGATGAAAGCACTCGGCTAAGGAAGCACTCGGCTAAGAAGGCACTCGGTTATGTGTTGTTCTGGTTCGAGGCGAAGTTATCTCGTCGACTGTGAAGGTCTCAGGGGCTACTGTGGAGATTATGGGTACCGGATACCCTCATGGCTGGCTTATCCGACTAGCTATAGGGGATAGGTTATGGTTCATGATTATGTAATCGGCTTAGGACTTAAGTATTACGTTACCTTGTGTAATAAGGAACGGCTTATAGTCCTGAGTTGGGTGTAATATGGAGTCCGATACCGAGTATAGTTAGGTCTCCGACTTGTGAGCCTACCCTCCACTACTACGAAAATAATCTTTCATGGCGTTTGGAAAAACTTTTCTCTAGCGGCTACGAGGTGAAACCGCCAGCTCAAAAGATAGGGGGGTGGGGGTCTCGGGCCGCCAGCGAAAACACATCTTCGCTGGCGGCCTGTCCTAAAGCTGGCCGCCAGCGAAGATGTAGTATTTTCTCTGGCGGCCATCTTAAGACACCGCCAGCGAACATATCACATTTTCACTGGCGGTAAGGTGACGTGGCCCGCTAGCGAAGATGCCTACATCTTCGCTGGCGGCCCACTTAAGCCGCCGCCACCCCTAAATATTTTCTATGGCGGTTCGAATGAACCGACATATGTTGACCGCCAGGGAAAATAGCATCATCTATATCACCAGTCCAACTAGCAACCATGGCATTTGAGCACGATTTTCTCTCTCTTGTGAACAAATACATAGAGGGGAAGGTTTTGATCTTCAATCTTTTGAAAGATCTACTGCACCAGAGGTTACATATACTTTCTCCTACTCCATTTGTAAAGTTTTTTTCAATTTTATTGGTTGTTTGTTGAGATTTTGCATAGCAAAAAGTATGTGACACGGGGGAAGAAAAGTATTTTTTATTTGTTATTTGGAGCTTAAAATGGGCAAACTTTATAAGAAATATTGTGCATGATCGATGTTCCATATATATATCTAGTTTTGATATGTTTATTTGCAGCAGATCTATATATTAGTTAACTGCAGAGAACGCTGAGAAGAAGAGAAAACGAGCTAGTTTTTTATTTTTTTCTAGTTGTTTGTAGTTTGTAGATTTTTGGCTAGCTTTAATTATCTTGTCTAGATTATAGTGGTTATAAATATTAATTAGTATAATTTTAATGTGACATATTATCGAAAACATATAAAGTGACGAAGTTGTACATATTTTTTTCGCAAATAATGCATAGATGGCGGACAGAGCATGGATGTACAGAGAGAGATACCGGTCCTCATACATTGAAGGAGTTGACATATTCATGAAAGCTGCTAAGAAGAATGCTGCATCTAAGAAGACAAAGGAAATTAGATGTCCATGCTTACATTGCAAGAATCAAAAAATTTGGATCGACCCATCTATAATCGAGCAACACTTGGTGATGCATGGATTTGTTGTAGGCTACACAAATTGGTCACATCATGGAGAGATCCCAAGCAAACAAGTTCCCAACCGGGCGATAGTACAGGATGAAGTGTTCAACTGGGACGAGAATTTGATGGTAGTGGCAGAAGAAGGAGAAGAGGAAGTAGAGCCCATTAATGTTGATGATGATGTTGGTGGCGACGATGGTCAGCACAGTATAGTTGATGATGTCGATGATGGTAATGTTTGCGTAGATGATGGTAATTTTGATTTGGAAGAGATGTTGCGTTATGCTAAACCTGAGGTTGTAGCTGGGTCCGCTCGTGGGTTGGAGAACTTCAAATCATTACAAAAGGCAACGAAGGTTCTTTTGTACGATGAGGCAAATGGTTGCATGAAGGATTTCACATTGTTGCGGACGGTGCTTGAACTTATGAGATTGAAGGCCAGAAACGGTTGGTCGGACAGTAGTTTCAACGATTTGTTGGTTCTGTTGAAGAAACTATTTCCGCAACCTAACTCCCTGCCAACCAGCACCTATGAAGCGAAGAAGCTTATTTGCCCTTTATCTCTGGGTGTGCGAAAGATACACGCGTGTGTTAACCACTGCGTACTGTTTCGTAAAGAGTACGAGGATTTGGACAGATGCCCAACGTGCAACACTAGTCGATACAAAACAAGCCGTAGCCAGTCCGAGCATCAGGATGTTACCCAAGACGAGGTAGAAGACAACAACAAGAAGAAGATCCCCCAGTTGGTCATGTGGTACATTCCGGTGAAAGATCGATTGAAGCGTTTGTTCTCGAACCCGAGAGATGCCGAACTGATGCGCTGGCATCATGAAAAGCGGAAAAGGGATGGGATGATTCGACATCCGGCAGATGCTCGACAGTGGAAGGAATTTGACAGAAAGTACCATGAGTTTGCAGAGGACCCAAGAAATGTAAGGTTTGCATTGAGCACCGATGGAATGAATCCATTTGGTGACTTGAGCAACTCACACAGCACGTGGCCAGTACTCCTAACCATGTACAACCTCCCTACGTGGCTGTGTCAGAAAAGGAAGTATATTTTGTTGACCATCCTTGTACAGGGACCACGACAACCTGGCAATGACATGGATGTGTTTCTGGAGCCTTTGCTGGAGGATATGGCTGATCTGTGGAATCACGGGGTCCGGGTTTGGGACGAATTCATGCAGAATTACTTCACGCTTAATGCAATTATCTTTGTCACCATCAACGACTTGCGCGCACTGTTTTCCCTATTAGGACAGCTCAAGGGGAAGACAGGCTGCGTTATTTGTGTTGATGGTACAGTGTACAGGTATCTTCAGGGATCGAAGAAGCTAGTGTACATGCGGCACCGACGTTACTTAAGAAAGAATCACCTGTACCGCTCCAAAGCAGAATATTTCGACAACACTGTTGAGGATGGTGATCCACCAGAACCATGGAAGGGTGATAAAGTGTTCACAATAACGAAAAAGCTCAAGGTTGTTTTTGGGAAGGCCAAAAAGAAGGAAACCAACAAGCAGAAGAGAAATGAGGCCAAAGAGCCAGCAAGCGCTAGCGGGCCATTCAAGAAGCATTCCATTTTTTTTAAGTACCTTCCGTACTGGCAAGATTTAGAGATACGTCATTCTATCCATGTCATGCACCTAGAGAAAAATGTCTTCGATAGCACCATGGGTACTTTACTAGACATACCTAGCAAGACAAAGGATGGGCTGAAGTCCCGTAAGGACCTCGTGAATATGCAGATAAGGAAAGAGCTTCACCCTGTAGATGAGGGTAACGGAAAAGTGTATCTTCCGCCGGCCTGCTAGACCTTGACAAATGAGGAGAAAAAGGCAATGTGCAAATGCCTACGTGGGGTGAGAGTGCCTACTGGTTTCTCCTCAAACATTAAGCGACTGGTATCCATGAATGATTTGTCATTTTCAGGCTATAATTCCCATGATTGCCATGTAATGCTCACAGTATTCCTCGCTATCGCCATCAGAGCAATCGAACCATTACACGTTAAGGTGGTCATCACAAAGCTGTGTTACTTCTTCAATGCAATCTCACAGAGAGTAATTGATCTTGACGAGTTAGGTCCTCTCCGCATTTTCGCTATAGAGACCGTGTGCGAGCTTGAGATGTGTTTCCCGCCGTCATTTTTCAATATGATGGAACACCTCATAGTTCATATTGTGCCTCAGATTATTGCACTTGGTCCCCTGTACTAATCCAAAATTACTGTATATACAAGATCCTCAAGGACAAATCACACTCCTGAAAGTCAAAATCATTTCTATTAACAAAATGCAGTAAAATCATGACAACATCCTGAAGAAAATTTGGCTAGCTGATAGAAGTCATAGAACAAAATGTATTTCAAAATATATTCCATCACTGATTTCAATTTCAGGAGCCCAATTTTTTTACTAACTATTTAACTGCAGGAAAGCTTACTATAAACCACTGAAAAAAGAAAGCATTATACGATGACTTATCTGAATTACAGAATATGTGGCGTAGTTGTCCACTTACAAATGAATTAATCAACTAATTGATCTCAAGGTTATTCCAGATTGTAGATAGGAGCACATCTCAAGCTTCAATTAAAAATCCATCCAAAATACAAATTAAAGGACAAAATTGACCAGAATTAGCGGCAATATTTGTAAGTTATTTTTAGATAGCTTAACAAAGCCATGATCAGTTTAGCAACAAGAGTTACCATCAAATTCGTCAAGTGGGATAGCTATTTGTGTTTAGAGTTTGGCTTCAGGATTCATAACGACAATCGATTTTGCTCTACTAACCCAAATATGCAATCTGCAACTAAGTTATTTGGGAATGGGAGAGACAAGTTAAATTCTAATTGTGCTGACAAAAGATTTGCAATGCAGCACATGTAAAAAAGGGGGGAAATAATACAATTGCAAAGCATTTTCAGAATGTTGAGGGCATTAGCCATCATCGGATAATATAAAATCCAGAAAACAAAAACAACAAGATAATGTTTAGCCCGCACATCTCAACCATCTAATTGGAGGCAAAACAAATGCAGTATTCGAGCCGAGGTGACCAGAGGCGCGCAGATCGCTCGGCCTGGGCCTCCGCGGAGACCAGGTCCTGCTGCTCCCAGTCCAACGCCAAGAATGACAACGGTGAGGTTAAAGATTGAAAAAATCATGCCCTGATTGAAAAAGACCAGTTCAAAATTGAACCTTTATTCCTCTCACCGCAATGGATGATTCTTTGAATGGAAACAAATCACATATAACAGAACTTATTAAACTCTTTGAAATTTCAAAACAGAACAAAACCACTAATTTTCAGTGATAATAAACTACTAATTAGATGCTTGATTGCAAAATTAACAAAACTATTTCAGTAAAATACAAACCAAATTACAAATGGCTACAAACCAAATTCAAACTATTTCAGTAAAATACAAACCAAATTCTCGGATTAAGAATAAACATGCATCCCCTGCGATTACAAATGGCTACAACAGATCATCGATTCATCGATGAATCCATCCATCAGAAGTAAAATCAATCAATCCATCCATTCAACCCTAATCCATCCATTCATACAATCAATCAATAATCCATCCATTCATCGATACAAACAATCAATCATCGATCCATCCATTGATTCATCCATCCATTCATCGATCCATTCATTCATTCATCCATTCCATTCATCGGAAAAAAGAGTCGGCGGCGACAGGGGTACCTGGATGAGGCGGCGAGCAGAGGAAGAAGAGGAGGCGGCGGCGGTGAGGACGCGGCCGTCGGCGGCTGTGAGGAGGCGGCGAGCAGAGGAAGAAGAGGAGGCGGCGGCG